>CM046889.1:8012174-8055514 GCA_025688845.1 Cucumis hystrix
GGGGGGCCTGCGTGAGGGAGAAGAAGAAGAGGGAGAGAGAGGAAATCTTTTTTTTTTTTTTTTTTTTTCCTCTTTTCTTTAGGGCGTTACAGAAAACTAGATTGCCTCGAAATATTTAAAACTAAGTTAGTCTGACAGCATTATGTTTAGCACGTGGAGAGTCACAATCTGTACCTGGAAAGAAGGAGAACATTTTGGAAAGTATGAGCTAAACGAGTCCAGTGAGTGGTAATTTCTACATAACTTTTCATAAACATTTAGAAAGAATAATGCATAAATCCTTGAAACAGTAAATATTTAAATCATAACATGGAAATTTAAACCTGAAAACATTTAAAACTAGTAACATAAATTCTTGTTTTTTCTGCTCAAAACCCAAGCATCTACTTCTAGGAGGTGGTAGAGACTACTTGATACCATCTTTGATCCTACCCCGTTACGAGTAATTTAATCATGCCTCGTCACAAGTAAATTTTAAGCCTGCCCCGTGACGAGTAATTTTATTCCTACCCCGTAACGACTAATTTTTTAGATATCTTGGTTTAAATAAAACATTTATAAACCATAAACCATAAACCTTAAACTTTTTTTTGCAAGCCTTAAACAATAATGCTTTGATAAATCCATTGTCCAGTAAACTCAAACATTCTTCAATAAACATTAATCATGAATAAATACTTTAACCAATGACATGCTTGAAAATCATTCATAAAATAGCTTAAACATTTAAGACAAATCATTTATGAACAATGGCTTAGAAACATGTTTGAAATCACTTTAATAAATTCATTTTTTCACTCACAGTACTTCAGCCATTACTTCGTCCGAAAATTTCTTCGAAGCCTCCTTGTCCTCAAAATTTCATATTTAATCCTTAATTAGTCATTTGATCATGAAAATATCCAAAACATTCCTTCAATTTTTCAAAAAGATCACAACAGCATAAAACAGCCCAATGGTGCCCATTGACATTGTAGATGAGGCTGCCGTACGAGCATGGCTTGGGGCTTTGTCGCGTGCTAACCTCACAGTGAGGGATGCCTCGCACGTCCTGGCTGGCTACCTAGTGCACCCATCGCGTGCCTTTCGCGCGTTCATTGTACTCTTTGCACACCGTACGCGCTAACCTCACAACGCAAGGTCATGCGCGCAGCCTGCGCGCAACTCTTGCAGCTTGGCTGTATCATGATCTTGTCACAAACCTCACAGAAATACAAATAACCTCTATGACCAAAACGCCACGCCCATCTTGCCTAGCATGCATGACAAAGACGTACTGCCCAGAACTTCATTTTTTTGTCCATAATACATGACCCA
This sequence comes from Cucumis hystrix, assembly GCA_025688845.1. Lineage (NCBI taxonomy): Eukaryota > Viridiplantae > Streptophyta > Magnoliopsida > Cucurbitales > Cucurbitaceae > Cucumis > Cucumis hystrix. The sequence goes on from CM046889.1 coordinate 8,013,492, forward strand.
ATTTTGAAAAATCATAACTTGAAATCCATAATTCTTTTGACAAAACTTTTTTCTACAAAGTTTCTCTAAAATGTCTTAACTTTCTTACCTCAAAATATCATAGCAAAACTTCTTGGAATGCACCTTGCTCAGTTTTCCTTCCAAAATGACTTTCTCGCCTAATCTTGATCCAAACACAAACCTTCTCGCATCCAACTTGAACAACAGCTCTTCTCCACAAACTAGATATAATTTTTGAGCTTTTAAGACTAATATGAGTGAAAATGAACGAGTGAGTTGTGAGAAACTCTTCCTTGAAGTTGCTTATTTATAGAAATCCTTGCATGAAAATAACTTGACACCTCAACCTCGCTCCATGAATCCTTAAACCTCCTTAAGACACCTCATACTTCTAATCCACCTACTACTTGGCCCATAAAATTCATGCATTAATATTAGGACATTTCGATTAACTTTAAACTGATTGCTATAAACATGCCACATAATTCCCGAAAACGCCAAGCTAACCTCCACGATCATCTTGCATAGCCTTGGCTCCTAACCAAAATGCATTTCTAACCTCCAAAGTCATTTCGCCAAGCCATGCTTCTCGCCCACAAGCCTTCTCGCATAACCTCTCAACGCTCACAAAACCTTTAAATTTCTCTTCTCGCCTAGTATGTCCAAGATTGCCAAGCCATATAACTTTTAATCCAATCTTAACGCTTAGCAAACACCAATTAGAGGATATACGGTCCCTTTGGTTGCCCATACTAACCTCTAAACAACCAATGTGCTTTTCTTTGACACTTGACCAAAATTTTCAACTTTTCTCTTTCTTTAAACCTACCTTAATTCTTAATCCTTTCAAGAATTTTTACCTTCTTACCTTATAAATTTAATTTTCTTTTGTCCTTACGAAAACTTAACAAGTTCCAAATATTTTAGAAATTTTGGGCTTTCACAGTCTAAATGCCTCACTACTTGGTAAACAACACAATAATCATATTAGCCTCTACTTATTCCTAATGCCTAGATATTGAACTTCCTCAATGCAAGGACTATTGTGATGACTACAACTGCACCATCAACATCCCTACGAATATAACCCTCATTCAATATTAGTTGCTCCGAAGATTGACTTGAACACGGACCACTCATCGTGTTCAGTCATCCTTGCACCAACGAGACCACTCAACGAATGGCAACCTCTATTCTTATGTGCACATAGGTTCTCTCTTTTGAACATGAATAAGGCTAATGATTTTATATATATACATACAAGCATCTCAATAATACAACTTCATATACATAGAGCTACTTCAAATTGGTCATGTTCTTTTATATGTATGTATGAGATAACATGAGCATATCTAACAATATGACAATATAATTAACAACATGACTTTGGTGGTAAATTTTTTTTTCAAAAACTTCACTCACTCAGCTAAGTTTTTCTTTTTTCTTTCTCTCCTTCTTATCGTCTAACTCTTCTTCTCTCTTGTCGCTTGATCCTATAATGAAGCTTTACCTTTAATTCCTCTAATAGAACTTCCTCTTTTCTAAAACACTTGAATTTAATCCATTTTAAACCTATTTATATTCTCCTCAAATCAAGTTAGTCAGCATTACGCTTCTCCTAAACCTGATAACTCCTACTTAGTGTTATACACGTGTTTGTTTAGTATCCTTTTTAAACCATGCTCAACTTAAATTTAACTCATGTTTAGCTAACTAATAAGACTCCTTCTCACCTAACTCGTCACTTGATAAATAGTAAAGTGCTCGTTGCCACCTTCCCTTCTCGCATTATCATATTGTATTGCATTGTCTTTCCTGATAGCTTGTTGCCTATTTCCTTTGCTTTCTGCTCCTTTCCTTAAGTTATCTCAAAACGCCTACTCAAGCTTAATTATACTAACTTCAAAAATTAATTTACAAAAAGCTTCTCTCTTAGAATCGAGTTTCATAATGTTTGTGGGAGCTGTTGAAGAAGTCGGCACGAAAGGAACTAAAGATAGTCACTTGGAAGAAAGAAACTTTTATTAAGAAAATTTACAAATGATAGACACCTTGGGAGAAAACAGTCTTCTACCCTTAAAACATTTACTCATTTTCACTCAAAGTTCATCTCTAACTCTCTTACTTTCTTTCTTCCTCTATTTGATTGTTTACTTTGCTTGCTTAGCTTGGTTCACAAATAAAGATCAGATTCTTTCTATTTATAGGCATGAGGTTTCATTAAATTTATTTTAGTTTGCAAGAAAAACATTTTTCTTTAACTATGGCATGCATGTAGTTGTCCTTGAAGTTGTTAAGATGTTGGGTCCTTACAATGTATCATGATAGACATAGTCTATCAATAAAAATTACGATATTTTGCAACACTTATAAATGTTTTAAAAAAAATGTCATTTAAAATAATTTTTCTTTAAACAAATATTACATACTTTTATTATATATATTTTTCCATTTAATTAATATAAAGCCAGAGACATTACAACTTGAGGTAATGATCAAAGCACAAGAAAATAATTAAATCAACGAAATAGAGAATGCCTAACAAAACAAGGCAAAAGATATTAAACCTCACGATACGTAACACCATGACAAAATTAAACCTATACAATATATTTCATAAACTTAGAAAACAAAACAAACTTTTGAATGAAGCCAATAAAAACTTTATTAAAACTAATATTCATAAAATTTTTAGCATAAGTTTTGTTTGAGTATTTGATTAAAAAACACTTTAAATTTGCACATTTCCAAAATTTTTTTTTTTCAAACTCCAATTGTTTTCTACTATGAAAAATGGCCTATTATGTAGCATCACGATGTCATTGGATGGTTATAAAAGATGCACTTCGTTTTTTAGGTTATATATTTTGATTTTAGATTTTTTGACCAAAATGGTAGACTTATTGAGTATGAAACTCGAGCCACTAAGCCCCATACAAATCAAAAGATAAGACCTCATAGACAGGTGTTCATAATTTAGCTAATTAAGATTTAGATTGAGTCGCATATGATCATCATATGAAATAATATTATTTTCATCAATAGCAAATTTACATAAAGTGAAATTCATTATTTTGAGATTCAATAATCTTTTACATAATCTTTCTATAAGATACCCTCATAGCTCCACATGAACGGTTTGGATTAAACCATTTGTAACTACTACAAAGTAGGTTATATCCAAAGTGTCATCAGGAAAACACACCCTACCTCATACCATATACTATACTACAAGATACTTTAAGTAATTTTTTTTTTATCATTATGCTTCTGTACTTTAACCATACTGTAACGATCCAACTCCTTATACTAAGCTAACACTATAAGAATTTTGGTTTCTGCCGACAATTTTTTCTGACAACGTAAAAAAAATGTGGGCAAAGATATGATGTGCTGGCGTAGTTTCATTGCATGCGTACATCTTCGTTTTTGCCAATGGAAATATGTACGTGAGCAATATCATGCCCTGCCCCAAACGTCACTTCATGCGACCAAATGGGTGCATGCTGCCTACACACTCGTTTTGCATCTCTCCACAAGATGACGTGCTAAACGCCTAGTAAGAGGAACAACTTAACTTGCCTCAAGTTTAGGCTTACTTATCGCAGCGAAATTTAGAACCTTAAACTTTACTTTATCGCATAGTACCTTTTACACAATAATACAAATTAACTTTAGCTTCTAGGTGATAGACTCAAATAATAATAACAATGCAGCGAAATAACATAACTTCTTCTCTTTATTAACTTTATTAACACTTTACAGAGTTCATACTTTACAAATTACATCCCTTTCTCGCAAATGCTAAAATTAAAACTAAGTTCTAATCCACTTTTTTTCTCTTCCTCATTCCATTTGTTGGTGTTCTTCATTCACAACAAGAATTTTGGTCTTTGTCGACGGAGAAAAACATGAACAGGTCTTAAGAAAAACATGGCCAGAGCTTCTGTCGACATATTTTTTCATGGGCACGTTTCGTGGTGGAAACTTCGTTGTCTTTTCCTTTGCCCACGTTGTTGACGTTACGTTGGCAAAACTATCCATGCTAATTAAAATTGTCGGCAGAAAAAACATTTCTGGCCACGAAAAAAACGCCGACAGAAAGGTCTTTTCACTTATGTTCATCATCACAGCGACAAAAATAGACTTTCCGGCCACGTTTGTTTAGTGGATAAAAACTGTTTCTGGCAACGAGAAGATTTTTATCAGCAAAAATAAAATTTCTCCCCACGCTAAATCTGTCGGCAGAAGTATATATATACATGTGTCAAATATATTTTTTAGATAGAAATATGATTATTGGCCATGAATGATGCATCGATAGATAATATTTGTTTTGTTTTTGCCAATGAATAAAACATTGTCAAGGCTTTCTAACTACCAACATATTTCTAGCTACACAAAAAACGTGGTAAAACGATTTTAATTTTTTCACATTTATTATCAATATTGTATGCTTCTAAATTAATTTTCAAATATATAATGAATTTCCTAGCTATAGCAAAATTTATCGAACATTGCAAAAAAAAATTTAAAATGAAAATATTTCCAACCATTAATACTTGGGAAGTTGCACTAGATGACAAAAAAAATTAGAAAAAGCGGACCAAAACACCTATTTTTTGCATATTGCGAATATGACAAATATAACAAGTAATTAATGATATCGGAGGGTTATCAGAGGGCTAACAGATGGTTATCAACTTTTAAATTTACTACTTTTGCAATTTAGAAAATGTAGTGGCATGGGCCTTATTATCATAAATTTTTTTGCTATTTTTGAAAACGTTCCTTAATACTTTGTCAAAATATGATAAACTATAATTCTCCAGTGTGCCAAGGTACATGAGCTATATTTAAATTTCATGTTGAAATACCAAAATGAAAAAAAAAATATTAAATACACAAAAAATGGTTAACTCTATTAGAAAGTCTTAAGAAAAAAATAGTCATTCCCGGTTCCTTCCAACTACATAAACCTTAAAAAGGTACATTAAAATGAATAAAAATATGCTAAACCTTAACTACTTGTATCAAATGAATCAAGAATAAAAGCATAAAAAAACAAATGACATATGTACTTTAAGACAAAAAATTCTCATAATGTTTCAAACAAATGACATATTTTTTTGCATATTGCGAATATGAAAAATATAACAAGTAATTAATGATATCGGAGGGTTATCAGAGGACTATCAGATGGTTATCAACTTTTAAATTTGCTACTTTTGCAATTTAGAAAATTTAGTGACATGAACCTTATTATCATAATTTTTTTTGCTTTTTTTGCAAACGTTCGTTAATACTTTGTCAAAATATGATAAATCATAATTCTTTAGTGTGCCAAGGTACATGAGTTATATTAAATTTCATTTTGGAATACCAAAATGAACAAAAAAAATATTAAATACACAAAAAATGGTTAACTCAGTCAGAAAGTCTTAAGAAAAAAATAGTCATTCCCGGTTCCTTCCAACTACATAAACCTTAAAAAGGTACATTAAAATGAATAAAAATATGCTAAACCTTAACTACTTGTATCAAATGAATCAAGAATAAAAGCGTAAAAAAACAAATGACATATGTACTTTAAGATAAAAAAATTTCATAATGTTTGAAACCATCCAAACATCCAAAAAAAATGTCGTAAAAATGTTAAAACAAGATGTAAATGTCCTAAGTGTGACTTTCAAACCCAAAATCAATCTAAAAAGTCTCCACAAAGTGTCTATTTGACATTTTAACTCTCAAAACAACACTTACATTCCCCAAGTGTGACTTTGAAACTAAAGTCTAACTAAAAATTTGTACTTACTTATATAAGAGGGCCTATAGGAGAAACTTTCTCTTCCCATTTTGTCCCTTTCATTTAATTAATTCTAAGTATAACATTAATGAGAATTTTGTCAATTTTAAAAACTTGTTAAATAAAAAATCAAAAGAAATTTGTAAAATTATCACATGAGTTGTTAAGGTAATTAACAATTAAAATCTAAATACATTAATTAGATATTAATTACACTTTATTCTTTTTAATTTCAAAAGCCTTTTAGTTTCCTAGATTTTGATTCGTTCTTTTTAAAAATAATTTTCATTAAAAAAAAATTATTATTACAAAACCATCCACTAACTACATTAATTACACACTTCACACCAATAATAAATAAAGAAATTTTTACATCTAAGGTCTCTTCTCATTCTACAAATTTAATTCACTATAAAAAGCTCATTATGCTAATTGAAAAATATCAATCTCTCAAGCGTGCGATGATGGACAATGATATAGAAATATGAGAATGTTTGAGGCCACGTCATTGGAGCATCAGTCACATACGAGCAAGATGAAGGGGTGAATCTAGGATTTCTTTTTATTGTATTTCATACTCATGGGTTGCCTTTAAAAAAATAGATAATTAATTATGAAGGGTTTGTTCTGTTCTCATTTAAAAGTGGGTTTAAAAAAGTGTTTACTAGTGTTTTGTAATTGTAATGAAATTTGAGTCCTATGAAATTTGTTTGTAATTTCTAATTGCTTGAAAATTAGATAGATGGGTATTGTTTAAAAACATATGAATTATTTTTCAGATTTCAGTCCCAGCTATCGTTGAAATCATTTTGGGTTAACGGTAATGAAGTTGTTACATGGTTATTGATGTTATTAACTCAATAATGGTATTGATGAAGAAATTACATCAAAAGCAAACTATTTTTCTTTGGTGGAACCTCATTATCAACGATTTTATGGTAACAATATTTGATAAAGCAATCCATTTTTCTTTGGAGAATCCTAGTCTTGTTATCGTCAATTTTACGCGATAATTGTATTGATAAAGAAATCCATTAAAAGCAATACAATTTTCTGTGGTGGAACCTCAACCTCAGTTCATGATTTTGTGACGTAAGTGGAGCTGAAATCGGAGGAGATTTTGTTAGCAATATGTAATATTGTTATTAATATAAAAAACATTATTAGCAATATGTAAAAACACACCTAAATACTTCCAACAAACTTTTCTTCCATTTAAAAATTTATTGTTCTAATAATTTACTACTTTACTTTGTATTTGACTATGTAGAAAATATTGTATTCGTAATATGTATAAAATATTTTATGAAAAAATATAATTTAATAAGATCATAATGAAAAATACAGTATACATATTTAAAAATATCATTTAAAATGTTTGAATTATTGTATATTACAATATCTAATATTAAACAAATAATTTATTAGCACAATTTCTATGATATTTTTTTAACTCTAAACAACTCTATAAAAATAAGAGTAGGTTACAAATATAAAAAGAAACAAATGTTATAATTTTTGTTTGAAAACAAATATTTTAAATTTTTAATAAAACCTTGACATTTGCGTGCATAGTGTCACGGACATATTTTTCCAAAGTGTGTTTACCTTTGGTTATATGCTCCGATTAGCTCCCATTTATCTTATCTTTAAGCACCATAGTTAGTTTAGGCATTTGCTTTTCATTTGAAGTCATAAAGCTTGGGTGTGACGTTTCGGCATTTTCATATGCAAGCCTACCAGAGCCAAAAATGTCAAAATGTACTATAGAGGAGGCACACTAGTTGAATCCCCGCCCAAGCATTAGTTGTACTCTTTGCAAGCAACCCTTTTTCCTTGCAACTGACAGTCTTTAATGCTTATTGTAACGTCTATTTCAATGTATTTCTTTCTTTCCCGCGTTTTATAAATAAAATTTCCCAAGAACGCGAAGGAAGGTTACGACATACGTCGACGTTACCCGCAACTTTCGGATTTTGATCGGCTGACTTGTTCATCGAGTTAGAACAAGTGCCGCACAATCGTCCGTCTCAAGGTTGAAACGCTACGATTGTGACAAGTGGTATCAGAGCCTAAGTTGGCTGAGCGACAGTTGAGACAGAAAGATGTCGACTGTAAACCGAACGGGTAAGACCCATGAAGAACGATTGGTGGGGATCGAAGAGCGGATGCTCCACCTGATGGAAGTTCCTGATTCCATCCGATTTCTTGAGGAGCGACTTGATGAAGTCGCCAAGAAAGCCGATGCCATCGATGCGGTGTCCGGTCGTCTGGACGGATTACCCATACGAGATTTGTTAGCTAGAGTCGATACTCTAGAGTCACGAGTTATAAGAACTGGAAATGTCACCTACGAGCGTGGGGACAGTTCGGCGGGCACTGCTGCCCAGATTGAAAAACGAGTTATTGAGCTAGATAACTCTCAGAAGGATATAATGGAAATGATAAACGGCATGACAGAGGATTTTCGAGCCACCCTGGATGTCGTTAGAAATGAAATCGCAGAGGTGAACACGAAGGTGAACCTTACAATGCGAGCATTGGCAAATCAAGCTCCAGCTGGAGGAGCAACTACAGGTTGCAAGATAAAGATCCCAGAACCCAAGCCCTTCTGTGGGGCAAGGGATGCAAAGGCACTGGAAAACTTTATCTTTGACATTGAGCAGTATTTCAAAGCCACGAACACCAATACGGAAGAAGCCAAAGTGACGTTGGCGACCATGCGTCTATCTGAAGATGCAAAGTTGTGGTGGAGATCCCGATATGTGGACATTCAGGAAGGGCGTTGCACAATAGATACTTGGGACAGTTTGAAGAGAGAACTCCGCTCGCAATTTTTCCCCGAGAATGTTGAAATTTTGGCTCGTCGGAAATTGCGGGAATTAAAACACACTGGAACCATTCGGGAGTATGTGAAGCAATTCGCGGGGCTGATGTTAGATATATCAGATATGACCGAGAAAGATAAAAATCTTCAGTTTTGTCGAAGGGCTGAAGCCGTGGGCAAGGACTAAGCTGTATGAGCAGAAGGTTCAAGACCTCACGTCAGTCTATGCAATAGCTGAACGTTTGTTTGATCTGTCTGGTGACACTCAAGAGACGAGACGTCATCAAAGCTCTTCACCCGGAAGAGATAGAAACAGCCGACCGAATTCTCCCAAGGCTGCCAGTGAAAACAGAAGTCCCGGTAGAGACCGCAAGCCTTCCCAGTCCAACACAAGGGACACTTGGAAAAGACGTGATGGTACAAACACGTCGAATCGTCCCATCAGTTGTTATATATGTAACGGGCCACATCTGGCAAGGGAATGCCCGGATAAATCGGCCTTCTATGCCTTTCAAGCTTCTTTGGCTGCGGATTCAGAAGACCAGCTGAGTCAACCAAAGAAGGAGGATGGGCAAGTGGAGGAAATCCAAAATGTCAGAGTGGGAGCCATAAGACTCTTGTCGTCCCTTCAGAAGAAAGCGGGGGAGACAAGTGGAAGTACGAAAGGGGGTCTGATATATGTTGACACCTGGATCAACCGAAAGCGTGCAAAGAGCACTATGGTCGACTCCGGTGCAACTCATAATTTCATAACGGTGGCCGAAGCCAGACGATTGAACCTTCATTGGAAGAAGGATGCGGGAAAAATGAAGGTCGTGAACTCTACAGCTCTACCCGTCGTTGGAGTAGTGAAACAAGCGGTGATACAGTTGGGAGGATGGAGCGGCTTCGTCGACTTCGTAGTTGTAGGCATGGATGACTTTGACATAGTCCTTGGAATGGAATTCCTTCTTGGACATCAAGTGATCATGATGCCTGCAGCTAGATGTCTGGTAATCACGGGGTCTACCCCCACCGTTGTGCAGACAGACCTTCGACAACCCAAAGGACTGAGAATGATCTCGGCCATGCAACTGAGGGAGGGCCGTGTTCAGAAGAACACAAGGTGTGTCGTGGAGAGATGTTTGCCCATGTCAGAAGAACACAAGGTCCGTCTCAAGGTTGAAACGCTACGATTGTGACACATAGCACGTGTTGTTACTAGTGTGCTAAAAATGTCTTAACTCTCGAAGTCAACCTACAAAACAAGTTTCAAATGCCTTGTGTGATTACAAAACACAAAACCAACTACAATAAATCTAAAAAGTATCTAAGTGATACTTCTACAAACCATCCAAAAAGCTAAAAAAAAATGTCATATACTTTAAAATGCCATGTATGTTTCAAAGGTTCCAAAGACAAAAAAAAAAGTCATTTATTCTTGTCATTTGAACTAACATTTGTGCCTTGGTGAAGTTTCTCACTGCTGATATTGTTAAATATGTAGTTTTCTAGTTTTATTAAGAATTCCCGTCCCTGGATTTATCATTTTCAACAACTTTCTGTTTGGCTTCTATAACCAAAATTGAATACTTTTGACCCTCTGGATGGATTTCTTGTCTTCTTTGAACTTCTGACACTCTGGACTGGTTTATGATCCTTAGAAGATACATGAATTTGTAATTATTTGTAAATTCATGATCAACTTAGTATTGCTGGAAGGGTGGCAACCTGTGCAGCTGAAAGGTCAAATACACTGAATGCTTATGCTCTCTCTCCTATGTATTGCTGGAAGGTGGAAGCAAAGGCTAAGGCCTCATACGACATATCATAGGCCTTACTGTCTCTCACCAGCTTTCCTTTACCTCTACCTTTTCTTGAAATATTAAACATAGAAAATAGTGAGCATAAACATGTATCTAGTAAAAAACTCACTACTGGTCCAACTAAGTGTCTGTCAACTTCCTATTAGGAGGTACCACAAACTATCGCATGGTCGATGGAACACACACAATCTAATGATCTCGTAGAAACACTCTCATCAGTTAATGAACCCAAAGGAACATACATGATATTCAGCTATAAGTGATCCCATTGAATCACTTATAAATATGGCATGATAGACTGGTGGTCTTGTTGAATGCATACAATCATAAATCTGTGAAAAGTAGTGATCCCGAGGGACACCATACATAGAGATATACATCCTAATAGCCAAAGTTAATAGTGACACAGTAGCCCAATTCATGTAGAAAACATCATTAAATATAGTATAAAAGAATCAGAACTAGGACTAAAGCTGCTTATGTACACCTAGAGAGTCTGTAAAGGGGAGTGAATTGATGCGGGATGGAATTACGAAATAACTTGAATGCGAGAAAAAGGTGAAGTAAGGCCTACGCATTATTAACCAATGCAAGAGCTTCAATGCTATATAACTTACATAACCAACTTATGATTAAGGTGAGCTACTTTCAAAGTGTTTATATGGCACACTTGCCCACGTTTTGGGATTATCACAATATGTGGTAGCCAATTATCCATTAAAATCTGATTGTAGATAGCTCCAAACCAAATTTTCATCGTTCAGAATGAAGATGCTCGTGCCAAGAATACATTATCAAAATTTCAACTCAATCGAGCCACAGATCGATCCCCAAATGGCTGAAAAATGAATTGCACGGAATTTGCTTTTTCTATTTTTTCACATTGTGTTGTCACAGTTACTACATTAATTTGCATAATAACAATTAACCTAAAAAGATTCGTGGACTGCGCTCAAATGAAATAAGCCCAACATTAGAGGATATAACATTCATACTGAGCAGGACTTCGAGAAAATCAGTTCAAAAGACACCATACGAGTTATGGATTGCGAGGTGTCCTAGATTGTCTTTTCTGAAGATTTGGGGTTATGAAGCTTACATGAAATGTCAGATTTTTTATAAGCTAGTACCCAAATCTAACAAATGTGTATTTGTGAGATATCCTAAGGAGACTAAAGAATATTACTTTTATCTCCCTTCTGAAAACAAATTGATTGTTACTCGAAATGACACATTCTTGGAAAGTGAATTTAACTCCAAGAGAGCTACTGGGAGTAAAGTTCAACTTGAAAAAAATTCAAGACTTGCAAATAAACGTTGAATCGAGTAAGATTCTTAAAGAAGTTCAACCAACCGCATAAACTATTGTCGTGAATGAATCGGAGACAAAATTGGTACCACAATCGGAAACACAAGAGATCCGGAGGTCTACTAGATCTCGTCATGAACCTTAGAGATATGGATGTCTCATGACAGCTGATAATGACGTGATGATTATTCATGATGATGAACCCACGTCATTCAAGAGCCCATGGAGAGTTTAGATTTCAAAATGTAGCTCAAAGCCATGAAGTCTAAAATGCAATCCATGTATGATAATCAAATATGTTTCTTGATCGATGCATCCGGAGGTAGAAAAACAATCGAATGCAAATGGGTTTTCAAGAGGAAAACTAACATGGATGGAAAATGTGCACACTTACAAAGCATGCTTGGTTACGAAAGGTTTCTAACAATCTCATGGTGTGGACTATGATGAGATTTTTTCACCATTCGCGATGCTTAAGTTTATTAGAATCTTCTTGTCATTGTTGCATACTATGATTATGAAGTATGGCAAATGGATATCAAAATGAAATTTCTTAATGGAAATCATTCTACAATCTGAAAGTTTTATTGATCCAAAGAATACTAATAAAGTGTGCAAACTTCAAAGATCTATTTATGGACTGAAACAGGATTCAAGAAGTTGGAATCTTCATTTTGATGAAACAGTAAAATAGTTTGGGATTATAAAAAATGAAGATGAGGCTTGTGTTTACAAGAAAATCACTGGGAGCACAATCATTTTTCTCGTGCTTTACATCGATGATATATTGCTCATTGGAAATGATATAGACCTTGCAGACTGCCAAGTCTTGGTTAGGTAAATGTTTTTCAATGAAAGACTTAGGTGAGGTTGCTTATAATTTAGGTATTAAGATCTATAGAGATGGTTTTAGAAGACTCTTATGCCTAAGTTAGAGTGCATATATTAAAAAAATACTAAAGAGGTTTAGTATGCAGAATTCCAAGAAAGAATTCAAATGAAACATTGATTCTTCAAAATATCAATGGCACATGACATAAGTCTCTGCAAGAATCAGTGTCCAAAGTGAAGGGATAAAAGCCCTTGGCAGCGGATGATTTTAAAAAACCATTTCTTAATTTAATTTGGGAATCCCCAAAATACCACTACATTGGAAAAAATAATTAAGAAACTAATTTTCTTATTAAGCATACTTTAATAAAGTATAAATTAGAGAAAGAAAAACTTACGTAGTTTGATGTCTCTGAATCTACTAAATCTCCAAATTTGAGAATACCACCCATCGAAGAACTTTCTATTTTTTGGGATGAGATTGGTTTGTGAGAACTAATTGGGATGAGAAAAGTTTTAGAGAGAAAATTATTTTTGCAGAGAGTAAAAGCATTGACTTTTTCTTGATTAAGAAAAACTGTTTTTCTTTTGTATATTTATAACTCCATTTCCTTGAGAGAGTAGGAGAGAATCAAGAGATTTTGTTAATTTGAAAAATATCAAATTAATAGAAATTTCAAATAAAAAACTTAATTAATTAATTAATTAATCAATTAATAATTAATTAAATCATATTTAATTATTCATTTAAATCATATTTAATTAAGGGGCTTTTGGAAAAGTAGCAAAAAAGTTTATGATAATAGAGCACATTTCACTTCATTTTCTAAATTTGCAAAAGTAGCAAATTTAAAAGTGATGATCCTTTGATAGCTCTATGATTACCGTCTGATAACCGTTTGATATAACTAATTTTGTCATATTCGTAATATGCAAAAAAATTGGTGTCATCGGCTGTTTTTCTTAATGTTTTGTCATTTGATGCAATTTTCCTTTAAATAATAGGGAAATTTTTAAAAATAGTAGATTTTACAAAATATTTACAACTTATAGCAAATTCTATCACTAATAGTCATTAATATGCTATAGTGATAGATAAAATCCAAAATTTTGCTATAGCTTGTAAATCTAGATACTCTATGATGGGTTAACGCCAATCTTCTTCATCAATCAAATGGGATGTCGTCACGTTCGCTTCCTGATATTTAGTCACAATTGGAGTCATAATCCATCGTTGAAAAAGTGGTATATTCAGAGTTATATCATCTGGCTTCATCAAGGCAGTCGATAAATTCGCCAATGTGTTCGCCTTCTTATTTTATGCTCTAGGGACATGTTCCAGCATCACGCTATTGAACCTTTCCATCAATTGACGAGCATAAGCAAAGTATGGCTTCAAGTCTTCATGTTTCAATGTCATTTTCAGGCCAACTATAAAATGCAGCAGCAATGGAAAGATGATTCCTCAGCTCGCACTATTCAAAAAGAAAATATTCAAGAATTAATGAAAGAAAACCAAAGATTACTGACTATCATATAATCATTAAAGATGAAACTAAAAGAGGCTCATGTAGAATATGAACAACTATCTAAATCTGTAAAAATGTGGAATGCTGGTACAAATAGTGTAGATAAGATCCTTGCTATGGGAAAAACTGATTCAAATAAACAAGGTCTTAGCTACAGTGTCGTGGCTTATTCTTGCAAACAGAAAAACTCAACTGTGTTTGTTCCTACAAAAGATAAGAATAAAGGAAGAGATGCTAGTAGACAAGATTGCAAATTGGTTTCACATAAACCAAAGGTTTGGATATGTCACAATTGTGGAAAAAGGGGTCATATCAAACCCTTTTTGTTATAAGCTGAGAAGTAACACCACTTATCCACATAAAGGCCATGTTAGTTAAAGACAGGTAACACTAGTCAGAAATATCATCCAGCAGATTAATTTTAAAAAAGAACTAAAATGGTGTGGAGAGTTAAGCAATCATCTGAGAAGTGTAATATTGTCTTCATAACAAATCAAGTATCAAGTGAAAACTGGTTTTTGACGATGGCTGTTCAAGACATATGATAAGTAATTGTTCTTATTTTTTCAATTTAATTGAATGCTCTTCAAGACATGTAACTTTTGGTGATGAAGCTAAAGGAAGAATTCTAGTAAAAGGGGACATTGTTGGTCAGCATCTCCCTAGACTTGAGGATGTAAGGTATGTTGAAGGACTTACTGCTAATCTTATAAGCATAAGTCAGGTGTGCGATCAGGGTATACTATAAATTTCTGTAAAGAAAATTGCATAGTGACTGATATAAGTAATGCTGAAGTTATGAGGGGTATACGTCAACTTGATAACTGCTATCATTGGAGGTCAAATAAAACTGAGTCTTGCAATTGCAGAATAATGAGTTTTCTATTTTATTTGCAAAGGGGGAGCTTGTTGGATTTTTTTTGTTGGGATAATTATTTAAGACCTGTTTATTTTAAAGAACTTGAGTTATCTGAAGACTTATATTGTATTTGTTGAAGATTACTCTTATGTGTTATTCAAGATCATTATTTTATGAAGCATTGATTTTTTAAGTTTCAAGAAGAAAGCTTATTCAAGATTATCAAATTAGGGGTAGTATGTTTTGTCTACTGTGGTGTTCCCTATTTTTTTATGCTTTTTTGCTTCTGTGGGAGTATGTTGTGACTTCTGAAATCTTTTATCTACATCTTTTTTTAAAGAAGATCCTGAAGACTATGAGTGGCTCTAAAATTAATTGTTGAGTAAGGCCCATATTTATTACTTGGCTAATTTGTTTTTAACTAACAAGAAAAGCGGGAAGTTAGTCTTATTTGCAATCGTTGTTTGTTAATCTTTTTCTTCTTGTGTTTCGACTAGAAAGATTGTTTTCATTTCTTTCAAGCTTGAACAATGGTGAATACTCGCCGTGAAAAGTATCAAGATCCTTCAGTTGTTCCAGAAGATTCTAATATCATAATTAACTTGCATGGAGTCTGAATGCGAGGAAGTCGTTTCAAGAGTGTTTCTACTCATCGTTCATATAGTCGACCATCTGTTCGTAGATGCTCTTAAACCAAATCTAAGGACTCTGTCGCTCAACTATAGGCTATTCCAGGGCTCTCATGTTCCTGATCTTAAACATAATGTACGACCTTTTAGGGAAGCTCGAATATTTGATTCAGAGGATGTCAATATATCTTTCGAAGGAATTTGTATTCCTAGTGGTGTTGCCTCACGAATTATCAACACTTTAACTACGGAATCCGATGCTCTGTGAACCTCCACCAATGTGTTGACTGATCAATGTGTACCTTCGTCAGAGCGAATTTTTTTTTTTTTTTTTTTTGCTTAAAAGGGGAGATTTTTGTGTTGGTAGATTGTTGGAAGTTGACATTTGAGTGTTGGAAGTTATTCTGGTGGGTCCTTATTATCATTTCTATGGTGTTTTACTGATGTTGTGGTTTTGATTGAACATAAAAAGAAATTTTCTCTTTTTGACAAAAAGGGGAGTTTGTTGGTATTTTTATCAAAAAGATTTAAATAAATTTCATTTTTAATATTTGGTGATCGTTGGCTATTTTATGAAGATAAAAGATTTTAAGGATTGACCTATTTATTAGGGAGTTTGTTGGATAAATTATAATTTATTTTAAAAGATAAAAAATTGATCTATTTATTAGGAATCTTAATCGATATCTTTTAACTAATAACATAGGAAGATTTATATATATTGTTGCTGCTGGCCAGGTTGGGTTTGGACGATACTCAACCTTAATTCGAAAAACAGTATTTGTCAAAGAAGTTTTCGAAGGTATTGCAGTTACCTTCTAAGTTATGACAGATTATTGAAGATCGTCAAGTGATTTGGCAAAGTATCGATTGATAAGAAGTATGAATGAAGGCTGAGATAATTGTACTGCGATCAATGAATTCAGGGGAGCCTGAATTCGTTTTTGAGGAGATTCACAATTACTTTCAAAGGGAGCCTGAGTTTATTTTTAGAGGCTCTGATACCGAATTGTAAAAATTACTCAATCTCTCACTCTTCATGAAGAAAAACAGAGATTGAGTAATTTTTACACTGACACACTTTCCTATTCTAATGTGTAGAAAAACAGAGATGAAAAACCAGAAAAGCTTCAATCAGTGGAGTACTAACTTGTTCTTTAACCGAAATGGAAGGGGAAAATGGTGAAGAAGAATAATAAAAGAGAAGATTAACACATATTATAGTTGCAGTGAGACCAAATAGTCTAATCTACACATTTTGTTGAAAAATAACAAATTAAGAAAATAAAAGAGTACTGGGAACAAAACTATTATATTCGTAAAATTAATAATTACTAGAAACCTTTAAGCTAGTCAAGGTACAAATTTGAGAACTCAAAATAATTATCTTAAATCATTTAAAATAAGATAAAATATTTTACAAATAACAATCTTTCTTCTCATAATCTTCTTCCAGCTTAAATAAATAAGAACTTCATCTCCCAGTAGGTACCTTAATCTCAGAGAAAACAGTACCTGACATTCCTTTATTATACACATAACTTGAATTGTCACTATTGCTTGTCGTCATATCACTACTCATGCCTGATTCGAACCCATGATTCCGATCATTGCTACTACCGAATGACGTCTCCTCCATCAACCACTCTTCTTCCCTACCCTCCCTCTTCTCGCTGTAGTTGTCGCCGCCGCTGTTTTCCTTATCACCTTGAACTTCTTTCTTCTTTGACGCCTCCTGTAACTGCACTGCAAACTCTAATCCCCATACCACGTCGTTCATGGATGGTCGATTTATTCCGTCGTCTTGGATGCACCTAACTGCAATCTCTATGAATTTCCTCAAACACTCTGGCGATATCTCGTTCTTGATGTTTGGGTCGATGATTTGAGCAATCGTGTTGTCACGGTTGCATCGTCGGACCCACTCTGCCAAGTATACTTGCTTCTTGTCTGTGAGCCGCATCAATGGAGGACGAGCGCACAATACTTCGCACAGAACTACTCCAAATGAATATACGTCGGACTTTTCAGTCAATTGTTGTCGACGGTAGTACTCTGGGTCTAGGTAGCCGAAGCTACCTTTGACTACTGTACTGATGTGCGCTTTGGACATGTCTGTTGGCCCAACTTTTGACAAGCCGAAATCAGAAACCTTTGCCACCCATTTTTCGTCCAGTAAAATATTAGTGGTTTTGACATCACGGTGGATGATGGTGTGTTTGGCTCCCGTGTGAAGGTAGTGTAAACCTTTTGCAGCTCCAATGCAGATTTGGAGGCGTTGCTTCCATGTCAGAGGTTGTTCATCATCACCGTAAAGGTGATTACGAAGGGTTCCATGAGACATGTAATCATACACTAGAATCATTTCATTTCCATCATTGCAATATCCAATTAGGGAAACAAGATGCAGATGACGAAGTTGTGAAAGCATCTCGATCTCTGTCTTGAACTCGTGTGCTCCTTGTTTGGAACCTGGTTTCAACCGTTTAATTGCCACTTGGGTGGCTCCATCGTCGACATAACCTTTGTATACATTACCAAATCCACCAACGCCAATGATGAAATTGTCGTCGAAATTTTTGGTAGCAGCTTTAATCTCCGCCAATGAGAAGTAACGACATAGATCAGAGGGGAGATTTGAATTGCGAGACTTACTAGATTTGTTTGTGGATATGGAGTAAAGAGCCCACCACGAAGTTCCATCGCTAGAGCTTTGATCCATAAATGTCTTACGTTGCCGAATAACAAACAAACCCATAGCCAATATCATTGCAACCACACCTCCAACCACGATAGGTATTATAATTGCTGCCATTTTACTTCTTTCTGAATGATCTTTTGGTGGTGGAAAAGTTTGGGTTTGGGTAGTGGGAAGTGGATCTGGATTTTTGCCACCAAGGTTTCCATCTGTATCATTTAATTTGAAGATTTCAATTCCATTTAAGATCACGTTAGTGGTCCTAGTCTTAGAGTCATCTGGATTTGCTTGGAGGGTAACAGAGAGATTCACCTTCTTTTTGTCATTTTTCGACACTAATAAAACGTAATCTCTACGATATGGAATCCCCCATCCTTCAGCCCAACGAAACACATCAGCTGATTGCTCAACCATCGTGTCTCTAATATAAATCAAGAACACTCTATCTTCTGTAGAATTGATTTCTTCCTGAAACTCACAAAAATGAAGACGAATCATGTACAAGAATCCAGGATCTATCGGAAACTCCCATGTTAGGTTGTATCT
The DNA here is from genome assembly GCA_025688845.1 of Cucumis hystrix. Taxonomy (NCBI): domain Eukaryota; kingdom Viridiplantae; phylum Streptophyta; class Magnoliopsida; order Cucurbitales; family Cucurbitaceae; genus Cucumis; species Cucumis hystrix. The sequence continues at coordinate 8,032,331 of CM046889.1, forward strand.
CTTATTCTCTGTGTTATTGGGTCCCATTGTTTGAGCAGTTCGATACACATCTTCTGGTGCAGTGTATGCTGGAACTTTACTACTGTAATTAAGTTTGATACTGCTGTTAGCAGGTCGAGCATCATAGTTTCCCGTAAATGGTTTCAAAAAATTACTCACTTCTTCGTTGTACCAAGTTCGGAACATTCCAGTGTCCTCCATAGGGGAGAGGAATTTTCCAGCAATATTAATTCGGTATACCATCTCAAGAGATGTGTAGTTTTCAATGGGAAAAAACTTATTATTTTGGCCAACTTGCTTTAATCCCCGACCACCTTCGTCGTTCAACTCCAATGGTGTATAATAAAGATTAGTGGGCATGGATACAATCTCAATCCCACTAATAAAAGCATATGAATCTTGATTTGTGGGAGTAAATGTAAGGTTTAATTTCTGATCATTTTCCTCTACGTGCACACAAAATTCTCGAAAAATTTCATTGTTATGAGAAGCATCAGCATTGACAGAAGTATTGAAATCACGAAGGAGGGTGAAGAGACCAGCTCTAACAGAGAATACAGCTTTAGACCGATCGAACTGTTGGTAATTAGAAGAGTAGAAATAAAGTCGAATGAATTTCTGACCGGGAGTTACCGGGAAAGAGTAAGTGAATTGGGAGCGAGAGAGTCGAGCTGTCATGTAAGGGACTGTGGAGACTGAAGTGGATTGTGCATCTGCCTTTGAAGTCATGGATGCGCCATTTTGTTGGTGATCGGAAGGGAAGTATTTCGAGTCGATGTCTCCAACCCAGATGCGGTCATTTTCATAAAAGTTAGATGAGTTGGCATCGGAACCACAATCAAGGGTTATATTGTCGATAGGTTCGTAAAACGACGAGGAATGAGCAACACCAAGGAGGAAGAGAAAGAGGAAGAAAAGGAGGGTCGTAGTAGGAGAAACTTGGTTAGTTGTAGAGACGGCCATTGGAGGAGATAGAGATTATTACTGTGTTGTTGATGAAGATTTTTTTATCATTGAGATATGTATGAAATGAAAGAAGGTTCAAGGATATAGAAATGGCAAGAGAAGTCAATGTGGCTCAACTGTTGAATCATAAATGTGAATTAAGGAGGTGGGGAAATAAGATGGAGAAAGAAGGTTTAAAAATCGCTCTCACAATTAAATGAGAGAGACCCATCTTTTGGGGTCTTTCTTTTGTTTTGTTCAACCAAAGAATTTGAGTATGCACTACAAATGAAGCTGTGTTGGTTTATTTTATCATTATTTTTTTTTATTATTATTATTACTATATATTTTGTTGTGTTAGAAGACTTTTGATGGACCGTCTCTCATTAAATCATTTACGCAAATTGGTCCTTCCGACCCCTTTTAGTCAATTGTTATACAGTTAATAACATCCATCAAACTTCAAATTTAGTCCAATCCATCATAACAAATATACATATATATATATATACACATACATATATATATATATATTTGAATGTTTCAACCCTCTATTCTACAAAAATAAAATTAAACCAATATTACATAAATTAATTTTTATAATTAATTTTGTGTTTTATTCCATGGATTTTTTCTTAAATATATTGAAAAAAGAGTGATTTTTAAATATAATAAAATAAATAAAAATATTTATCAAATATAGCCAAATGTTATTATTTACTAGTGAAAGACGCTCAAATAGTAACATTTTGCTATATTTAATATTCGTCAACAATTTTACTATTTAAAACAATTATTTTATTTATATACGAAAAATCAATTTGTTTTTCTCATAACTGGTTGGTCGTACAAATTTCAAATCTATTTTTGTGTAGGCATGTTTAAAAACAATTTTTTTAAGAATTATAGTAAACAAACTCTTTATGCTTTGGTAAAAACTCATTTAAACTATATTTATACTTGATATGAATGATAAATATTCTACAGTTTACCATCTTTGATAATTTTTCGAATTAAAATTTGTCAAACATGATTGTTGAAAGAAGTAGATATTTTTTCCACTATATAATAAACTATTAAACTATTCATTCTTTGTCTAACGCATTAAAAGGTCACTGCCTTGACAGGGACGTCTCACCTTTTCCTACCTCCCCATCACCTTTAACTCACATCTATGATTTTCCCTTTTCTGCTGTGGACTTTTCTTTTCTTATTCTTTTTAAAAAATTTCTTACACATCTAAAAATATCTTCTTTGAATGATGAATAAGTTCCAAACCTAATTTTCTTTTAGTTTCAACTCGTGGAGATCGTAAGACTAAAGATGTTTGTCACGCCCCCACCCGAAGTGCGCCCTTTACGTATCGAGTATGGATATGACTAATTGGGCGAACCAACATTTCAAAGTAAAACGTCAAAATGCCTAGATACTTTTTTAAACTTAACTTAAACCTTAGGCATGATCATGCTCGTGAAAGCTTCTACCATGCATGCAGTAGCACAACAAACGATATAAATTTTTTTTGTCATCCTTTTATTAACAATCTTGTACAACACAACGTACAACTTACGACTTAAATTATTACAAAACTTAAGCTAACAACTACTACATAACACAACAAGTAACATCCTAAGTTGTTTGACGATAATTCTTGAACAGTATGTAGAGACATACAAAGATCAATGTTCGAGATCAGCTTAAATGGTCTATAATATGGGGATAAGACTGGACACTTTATCTTGGTAACACTGTAATAACCAACACTTGCTTCTTCCCAATGTTTGTCATAAACTTCTATTTGAAATTACTGCAAGGTAAAGAAAAAATAATCTTACTGCACAAATGCTTCATCTTCCTGCAGAGTCCTTGATCTAAAAAAAAATAGTACCGGACATTCCTTTATTATGTGTATAGCTGGAATCGTCACTATTGCTCGTTGTCACGTAACTGCTCACCCCCAACTCCGAGTCGCGTCTCCGATCACCAGTACTACTAAACAATGTTTCATCCAAACACCACCGTTCTTCGCTGCTGTCCTTCTTGCAGCTCCCCACGTCATCTTTGTCTACCTTCTTCTTTGATGCCTCTTGTAATTGCAATGCAAACTCCAATCCCCACACCACGTCTTTCATTGATGGCCGCTTTACGCCATCGTCTTCAACACAACTCACAACGATCTCTATGAACTTTCTCAAGCATTCTGGCGATATCTCATTTTTTACGTTCTTGTCAATGGTTTGAGCCACTTCGTTATTACGGTGGCACTGTTGTACCCACTCTGCTAGGTACACTTCCTTCTTGTCCGAGGAGCGTACCAGTGGTGGACGAGCACAAAGTACTTCACAAAGAACTACCCCGAATGAATAAACATCAGACTTTTCAGTTAGTTGTTGTCGTCTATAATACTCTGGGTCTAAGTATCCGAAACTACCTTTGACAACTGTGCTAATGTGAGTGTTGTTGGACATGTTTGCCGGCCCGACTTTCGATAATCCAAAATCTGAAACTTTTGCAATCCATTTCTCATCAAGTAAAATGTTAGTTGTTTTGACGTCGCGGTGGATGATTGTGTGATTAGCTCCTGTGTGAAGGTAGTGTAACCCATTCGCGGCCCCAACGCAAATTTGGAGGCGTTGATTCCATGTGAGAGGCTGTTCGTCATTCCCATATAGGTGACTACGGAGAGTTCCATGAGACATGTATTCATAGACAAGAATCATTTCATTCCCATCATTACAATACCCAATTAAGGAAACGAGATGGAGATGGCGAAGTTGCGAGAGCATCTCGATCTCTGTCTTGAACTCATGTTCGCCCTGTTTAGAACCTGGTTTCAACCGCTTAATCGCCACTTGAGTGGCTCCATCGTCAATGTAACCTTTGTACACGTTACCAAATCCGCCAACGCCAATGATGAAAACATCATCAAAATTCTTGGTAGCAGCTTTAATCTCCCCCAATGAGAAGTAACGACATAAATCAGAAGGCAGATTGGAGTTGCGAGTCTTACTTGATTTGTTTGTTGATGTGGAAAACGGAGCCCACCATGAAGTTCCATCACTGGAGGCTTGGTCCATTAATGTTCTTCGTTGCCGAAAGAAAAGCAAACCCAGAGCCAATATTGCCACCACACCTCCAATGACAACAGGAATTACAATTGCCACAATTTTAGTATTTGATGAATCATTATTCATTTGAGGGATGGATGGTGGAAGAGACTGAGTGGGAGGTGGATCTGGATTTTGACCACCAAGATTACCATTCGTATCATTTAATTTAAAGATTTCAACACCATTCAAGATCACATTACTGAATCTCGTCAAGTTGTCATTTGGATTTGGTCGAAGCTTTACAGAGAGATTCACTTTCTTCTGATTGCTATTAGTAACAAAAACACCATAGTCTTCATAAATAGGATTACCTTTTCCTCTAGCCTTTTGAAATACATCGAAACTTTCCTCAGCCGTAGCGTCTTTAATATAAATCAAGAACACTCTATCACCAGCAGCAGTGATCTCAGCCTGAAACTCGCAGAAATGAAGACGAATCATGTAATAGAATCCAGGATCTACAGGGTACTCCCATGTAAGGTTGTAGTTTTTATTAAGCGTGGAATTCGAACCCATGGTTCGAGCCGTGCGATACAAATTTTCTGGCGCCGTGTACGGCTGTATTTCAATATAGTTGAGTTGTATAGATAAGTTCGCTGGTCGAGCATCAGCTTCGTAATCATTCACGTAATTACTTTCCTCTGCCCAAGTTCGAAACATTCCAGTGTCTTCACCAGAGGAGATGGAGTTTCCACCAATATTCATTCTGTATACCATCTCAAGGGACGTATTGTTACCAACTTGGATGAACTGATTATTCTGATCAACACGCTTCAACCTCGGGGTATAATAAAGATCCAACGGCATGGATACAATTTCAATTCCGTTGATGAAAGCATAAGAGTCTTGATTTGTGGGAGAGAATGTAATGTTAAGCATTTGATCGTTTTCGTCAGTATAAACACAGAACTCGCGAGTAATCGTCGGGGAATTAAGATCAGAAGCGTCGGCATTGACGGAAACATTGAAATTAGAGAGAAGAGTGTGCATAGAAGTTGTTTTGACAGAGAAAACAGCTTTGTAACGGTCGAAGTTTAAGTAAAAAGCAGAATAGAGGTAAAGGCGAATGAATTTGGGGCCAGGACTCACCGGAAAAGAGTAGGTGAAATTGGAGTGTGAGAGGCGTGCTGTTGAGTAAGGGACAACGTTGGGGGAAGAGGATTGCGTGTCGGCTTGTGAAGTTACGGACGCGCGGTTCTGATGAAAATCGGAAGGGAAGAATTTGGATTGGACGTCGCCGGTCCAGGGGCGGTTTTCTCCAGATGCAGATAAGGTTTCAGATGTACCGCAATTAAGGAGAATATCGTCGATGGGTTTGTAGGATGCGGGTGAGTCGCCGGAGACAGAGAGGGAAAGGAAATAGAGGTGGAAGAAAGCGAAAAGGAAGGTTGTTGTAGTTGAACGGTCGTTCGCCATTAGAGAAGATAGAGATTGTTTATGAAATTGAAGAATGGGGGTTTTAGAGCTGGAAGAATAAACATAAGATTTTTTTGTCTTCCGATGCGTAAGAGTGAGGAAGAGGGTGGCGGCGAAGAAGTCTACGGTGGTTGAAAAGTCTTGGTTTCTTATCTCTCTTTCTTTCTACTAAAAAAATCTTTACAAAGACAAATTGGTTATAATATTATTGGATACCTTTCTGATGCAAGAATGTCACTATCTTGCTTTCCAATAATTAAAAAAAGAAAGAAAGAAAATCACTCTCTTGCTTACATTTGATAGACAATTTGGTAATTAACATATTATCCTAGTTGTAATTTATTGATTTTATATACTAGTTTTGACGTTTCCATTTTATTTTATTAAATTTATAATGTATATTCATTTTATGTTAACATACAATATTATATTGATTTTATGGGCACTTGTAAAAATGACAAAATAAGTTATAATAATTAAATTCATAGCACACACTTTATTATTTACGAAAATGGCAAAAACGAATAGCAGTCCACACATCAAGAGGTAAAATGTCACAAATGCCCTCGTTACTAATATACGTTTGATATACCTTATACACGTTTGATACACCTAATACCCCTTGATACACATGAATATTTGATACATGATCTTAATTCAGATAACACTCTAAAAAAAATACAATGTTATGATGGATTGAAAACAAAGATTGTGCTTTCAAAAAAATATAAAAGAAAAATTGCAGAAGCAGAGAAGAAAGACGATGAAAAGAAAAAGAAAAGATGAGAAGAAAAAGAGAAGAAATAAGATGGAAAGGAAGGAAAAACCATAAATATTTTTTAAAGAAACTGGCATACTACATTGGTCATTTGATTTTGTTATACGGACCGTAAATATTTCGATGTTTTGTTATATTTATGAAAATTAACCTAATTTCAATATAGTGAATAAATGATTTTCTCATGTTTTTTTGCTCTAAAAAAGTAAACTTGTGTAGAGAGTTTGGCAGTTTTTTTTTTTTTTTTTAAATGTAAATCTATGTCGAAGGTTGTGCAACACTTTCCCAACATTGATTTTATTTTGAAGGCTTTACAGCTTGTTTTTTATTGTTGATTTATGGTGGGCTTTCTAGCTTGTTATTTCAACGTATATTTATCTTGAGGGATATTTATATGAAATTTTTTCAAAAATAGCAAATTTTACAAAATATTTACAACGTATAGCAAAGTTTATTACTGATAGTCATTGATATGCTATAGTGACAGAAGACTATCATTGATAGAATTCAAAATTTTGCTATATCTTGTAAATATTTTGATTTATTTTGCTATTTTAAAAAATACCCCTATTTATATAGCTTTGTTTTTTACGTTGACTTCTACATCTTTTCATTCCATCTTTCTCATATTTATGAATTCTGGTTCCACCCACCAACCACTTGTGTTTCTCTAATTTATGTTCTCAACTTTCTCAAGTTTAGATTGACTTCTTCTATCTTTCCTAAAGCTTTTTTCATTTCAACCATTTTCATAAAAATTGTCAAAAATAACAAATTTGACAAAATATTTACAAACTATATCAAAATTTTAGATTTTATCAATAACAAACATTTAATAACTAGTGATATCCTTCTATCATTGATATTGATAGCCCATGATAGAAGTATACCATTGACTATCATTGATAAAATAAATTTTTTTTGTTACAACTTGTAAATATTTTAATTTATTTTGCTATTTTTAAAAATACCCCTTCTCTTTTTCTAATAACCACTTGCTTAAATGACATTTAAGTAAAAAATAATAGAACACATAGTTCAAGATAAAATAATTACATATATAGCACAAAAATTAGTAAAACACTAAAAAGTTCATGATAAATGCTATTACTGATGACAACTATCGGTGAACCAACTATCATTGATAAATGCTATCACTGATAGTCGTTATCATTAATAGATGTTATCATCAATAGCTTCTATTAGTTGTTATAATGATAGCTACTGTTAGTAATAACTTGTCTATTTGCAACTATTATGGGTGTTCCTTTCCGATTCTCTCAAATTGAAAGTTATCAATGATAGTAGCTATGAATAATAACAATTGATAGTTGTTACAAGTTGCTAAAACTAATAGATGTTATCAGTGGTAACTTTCAATTTGAGAAATGTGTTATTAGTTGCTATCATTGATATCAACTATCAATAGTAGCTTTTACAATGATATAGCCACTAAAAGGTAAACTTGGTATTTTAAAAAAATTAGTAGTTGACTGGTCAGCACTTGGTATTTTTGCAAATATTTTATCATTATGCTATATTTTTAGTTTATTTTCTAAATGGTATTATTTGCCATAATTTTCCATTTTACAATTTCTTCGTAAAAGTGTTTTTATATACAAATTTGTTTGATTCGATATATACTTAAACTATTTTTATTATGAGGGTCGCGGGAGTTGATCATCTTAAGTGGCTGCTGCTGGATTGTCGGTAAGATGGTGGCTAGAGTTTTCACTGCGGGTAGCCAAAACAACGTAGTGAAATGTGATAGATGTGACTTGGAAGTTGTCCAAAAAATAACTACTTTTAGTTTTCACCATTTGGAAATAACATGCATTTTGTAAACTCAAGGAAATTCAAATGTTCTTGTAAACTCATGAAAATATGCTTCTTCTCGGCAGGGATCATCACAAAAATATAAATGTTGGAAATTCAAATTACTCTATATCTTTGGAGAAATGAAGAAAGAATTTTGAATGTGTTTTTAAGTTGTTTCCTTTATTCTTATATACAAAGATCTTATTTAGACAGATAAATACCAAGACTTGTTCAAGGATATAAATTGCATAAATACACAAAATCATATAAATGGTATAAATCATGAGAAATGCTATGCATTTCTATCATGTATAAATCAATATATTCAATCACACAATAAGTCATGCTTATAACCATTTTGGTTAGGCAAGGCCAAAAATGTTATGATATCAATTTTACTTGGCATGGGCACTCCATTAGTAAAAATTAATGCAATTATCAATTATGTGTTTAAATCAATGAAGTTAATTACTAGTTAGGGATTATCTAATTAATACATGGGATGGAAATATAAACTTTCTTTTAAAAAAAGAAAAGAAAATAGAAGATAAAGATACGAAATTTGAATGGATGCAAAGACTTTTTGAACCATATGCACTCTCTCAAATATCTAATGAATTATTCTTTGATGATAGTGACTTCTCCACTTGTTTCCATTCCAATCACTTCAACAAAGTAACTCATACCAGTCAGAATTATGAATTTTTTGGTTCTGCTAAAACTACTTTTGTTTTCTATTAATTTATTTTCAAGACAAGAATTCATATTCCTCTACAAAAAGAGAAAAATAAAAAAGAGAAGAAAAATCTTGTTTCCATGGCGAAAAACGTGACCAATCATGCTTGTTCAACTACAATCATATTCCTATTTGCTTTCTTCTTTCTCTCCATTCCTGTTGCCGGTGACTCACAACCTCCCTACACTCCCGTCGACAATATACTTATTAAGTGTGGTTTTAATGGGAACTCATCTGTACTTGGAGACACTCGCTCATGGATCGGAGATGTCAACTCAAAATTCTTCCCTTCTGATTTCCATTACAACCACGACTCAATTGCTTTGTCCCCACTCACACAACCTTCTTCCCCCGTTTATGAAACAACCCGGTTGTCCCCTTCCCAATTTGCCTACTCTTTTCCCGTTAGTCCAGGCCAGAAGTTCATTCGCCTTTACTTCTATTCCGCTTCTTACCCCAACTTTGACCGCTCCAAAGCCTTCTTCTCTGTTAAATTCGGTCTCTTCTTCACTCTTCTCCATGACTTCAATGCTTCTCTCACTGCCGATGCTTTTGGTTCAAATGAAATGGTTAGGGAATTTTGTGTGTGTGTGGATGGAAACGATGAGAAGCTCAATCTGACATTCACTCCCTCAAATCAAGACTCGTATGCCTTTATTAGTGGGATTGAGATTGTATCCATGCCCTCGTTCCTTTATTATACACCAATCGATCCCAACGATGGAGGATTAAGTATACGAGATTTAAAGCTCGTCGGCCAAAACAATCCATCCTTTGAAATTGACAAATACACATCTTTGGAGACGGTGTACAGAGTAAATATTGGTGGACCATTTATCCCCCCTGTTGAGGACACTGGAATGTTTCGGACTTGGTCATATGACAACAATTTGTTGGATGAATACATACACGATGATGCTCGACTTCTAAATACAACTATCCATCTCAACTACAGTTTAATACCAACGTACACCGCACCAGAACTCGTGTATCGAACTGCTCGGACAATGGGATCCAATGAAACAGATAACAAGAGCTACAATCTCACATGGGAGTACCCTGTAGATCCTGGGTTCTATTACATGCTTCGTCTTCATTTTTGCGAGATTGATCCTGAAATCAGTGACATAACTGAAAGAGTGTTCTTAATATACATCAAAGACAAGATCGCTGAGGAGCATATGGATGTGTTTCGTTTGGCTAATGGGAAAGGAATTCCATATCTCAAAGATTACATAGTTTCGGTACCTTCTGCAGGCACTACCAAAAACAGAGTGAATCTCTCTGTTAAGCTCCAAGCAAGTGCAGATGAGTGGAAAACTAGATGGGCAACTGTTCTCTTGAATGGAATTGAAATCTTCAAGTTAAATGACTCAAATGGTAATCTAGCTGGACAAAATCCAGACCCGCCTCTTATCTTCTCCCCTACTCAAACTCCTCTGTTGTCATCAAAAACAAAGAGTAAAGTGGTGATAGTTGTAGTAATACCCGTAGTAGTGGGAGTTCTCGTTGTTGTGTTAGCTTTGGGTTTGTTTGTTTTGCATCGATGCAAAACATGTACAGACCACAGCTCGAGTGATGGAGCTTCGTGGTGGGCTCCATATTCTATATCAACCAACAAATCAAGCAAGACCCGCAGCTCGAATCTCCCTTCTGATTTATGTCGTTACTTTTCACTAGCAGAGATTAGAGCCGCTACCAAAAATTTTGACGACATTTTCATCATTGGCGTTGGCGGATTTGGTAACGTGTACAAGGGTTACATTGATGATGGAGGCACCCAAGTGGCAATTAAGCGGCTAAAACAAGGTTCAAAACAGGGAGCGCATGAGTTCAAGACAGAGATCGAGATGCTCTCCCAACTCCGCCATCTCCATCTTGTTTCCCTAATAGGATTTTGTAATGATGAAAATGAAATGATTCTGGTGTATGATTACATGTCTCATGGAACACTTCGAAGTCACCTTTATGGGAACAGTGAACAACCTCTCACATGGAAACAACGCCTCCAAATTTGCATTGGAGCTGCAAGAGGGCTACACTACCTCCACACCGGCGCCAAACACATAATCATCCATCGTGACGTAAAAACAACAAATATTTTATTGGACGAGAAATGGATTGCAAAGGTTTCCGATTTTGGGTTGTCAAAAGTCGGACCAATGAACATGTCCAAAGCACACATAAGCACAGTAGTCAAAGGTAGCTTTGGTTATCTTGACCCAGAGTACTACCGTCGACAACAGCTAACTGAAAAATCTGATGTATATTCATTCGGAGTAGTTCTCTGCGAAGTACTTTGCGCTCGTCCCCCATTGATGCGGCTTGCAGACAAGAAGCAAACACATATTGCAGGGTGGGTCCAGCGGTGTGCCCAGAACAACACAATCGCTCAAATTATTGATCCGAACATCAAGAGCGAGATCTCACCAGAATGCTTGAGAAAGTTTGTAGAGATCGCAGTGAGTTGCATCCAAGATGAGGGAATGATGCGACCGTCGATGAATGATGTAGTTTGGAGTTTGGAGTTTGCATTGCAGCTACAAGATGCATCAAAGAACAATGGAGGTGAAGATGAGGTAAAGGGAGGTAGTCATGAATATGAAAGGGATGAGGAAAAAGAAATGGAAGAGGGGGAAGAGTCTATATTCTCGAGTAGTGTTGATAGGAAATGGATGGGGAGCAGTGATATGACGACCCTAAATAGTGAAGAATCAGGAAAAGGAATGTCAAGAATTGTGTTTTCTGAGATTTTGGAACCAACTGCACGATGAGGAAGATGATCCATAATTGATTTGGATTAATTTTCAGGGGCATGCATCGTTAGCGCAAAAAAAAAAAAAAAAAAAAAAAAAAAAACACTTGAAGCTCAAATTTGCTCATGGACTAAAATAGTTATTTTGATTATTTTTGTGACCTGATTACCATCTATTGTTTTATTTTCAATTTTATTACTTTCCAATTGCCAAATGATTCTCTTTTACTTTTTTTTCCTCGGATTTTAGTTAGACTTGATTTAATTGTTAACCTAACATTTTATCAAATATTTTCCTAGCCTCCTCTAGAAACTTATTTTAAGCAAACCGAGATAACATAGCATTTCAAGAAACAACATCCTTCTCGGACATTTAATTAAACAATTCCTCGATAAGACAAAAACAAACATGAAAAATATGTTGCTAATAATGTTTAACAACACTTAACTATAAAAAAGAATTATCATGTATTTTATATCAATTGTCTCAATTTAATGAGTTCTAATTTTACTTTTGTTTTGGATTTGGAGTCAAAATTGAGATAATTTCAGGGATATTTGGTTAAAGATTAAAGATCTTATAAAGTAAAGAATTTTGAATTTGAAATTAAAGAAAGAAAAAAGGGAAGAAAATCAAATTTGTTCACAAGCTATATTGGAAGCTCCTTTGCAATAATAAAAATTACATGCAAATCAAATAGCAATCAACCCGACGTCACAAAGAAATCAAATAAATATGAACTAGCTGAGATATGTTTTGAGTTATTAAAAAAAGTACTTTGGGATTCAAAAATAGGCCTAACTAGTTAAAATATGCTCCTGTTGAGATATTCAACTAGGTTTGTTCTCCCTATACATTTCTCTCTGTATAATATTTATTTGTAGAGTGACCATTTTTCATGTTATACTAAATTCTTATATAGTTTTTGAAAAATGTTTGATGAAATAATTAATTTATGGCAAAATTGTATTGGGTGGCACAATACAAATATCATTTAGCAATATTAGCACTAAGCTTTTTAATTTTGCAAATATAGCAACTTTTTAATTTTTGTTGACATTTTATTTTTTAATCTTTTCTTTATTCCAAAAATGCCCATATCTAAATCTCCATTGTTTTCTCTTTTCCTTCATTCTCTTTTTGTTTTAATCGTTCCCCGTCACTTTTTCATTCTTTTTTTATCGTTCATGTTATCGTCACTTTTTCTCTTCCTCTTCGTGGTCTTCTCCTTCACTCCTTCAATCAACATCGTTCTTGGTTTCTACTTTTCGCTACGTATCTTCTCCTCGTCTTCTTCTCCCTCTTTTCTACCGTTCTTCTTCAGGTATGTATTTCTTTCTATATTCTTTCCTATATTTTGATGTCCAAAATTGGTAAGGGATTTTGATCATCTCTTTTTTCTTTCTTCTTCTGTGAATCGATCATCATCTATCCGAAATTAAGGCTACGATTTGTTCTTCTTCATCTCTTTTATTTGGTCCTCATCTCTTTTACCGAAAGGGGCTTTGCATAGCTTTGTTTTATTTATTTATGTTTAGTTCTTTATATATATATATAAATTTACATCAGCTTTTTATATCAGCGATATGATGTACTTATATTGTATGTATTAGTTAACTAATACACTTACTACGCTTTTTTCATTTTTTAAAATTGTTGCAGTTCATTGTAGTTATGGTTAAGCTTGTAGTAATATTGTTTTTCATGTGGTCAATGGATGAGCAACAACGTTATGTGGATTACAAAACAAATTGTGTTTTGGTTGATGAAGTGATATCATCATTTGATTCTTTTTTTGTGTGAACTTGATACGCGTACCGAAATTCAAGTTGAATCATTGTATAGAACTTTCAGTTTTGTTGCCTATAGGTAGTAATGGTGCTCATCGTGTTCTTAATTAAGGATCAATCTACTCAATGTCCTTTAGTTGCTCATTTTATATATACAGTTTTTGATGTTTAATTGATTCTCCAGCTTCTTCTTCCATAGTTGAGACTGATTTAGTAGGTGAATTAACAATTTTTAAAGATGTTGATATTACCACTATTAAGAATGAGTTGACTTTTAAGGAGAAGGATTTGTTTTGTACGTAGTACTTAGTAAACAAATTTTGTTGAAGTCATTCCGCTGTCAAGACTAATTTTGAGTTTAAGACATTGAGATCTAATTCAAGATCTATTGAGTTGGGATATAGTGAAGATGGGTTGTCTTTGGTTTGTTAGAGCATCACATTATATGTATTAGTTTTGTATATCAATGTTGTGATGTACTTATATTATATGTATTAGTTGGTTGATATACTTACTACATAATTTTCATTTTTTCTCAAATTTTATGAAATTTATCTTAGTCTTATTAAGTATGTGAATGATATAACTTAGTGTATCAAACATATAATATGTATCAAATGTTTACTAGTGAAGTATATATTAAGTGTATCAACAGAGTACCTCAAATGTATCAAGTGTATTTTAATCAATCGAGTGTATCAGTAAACATAGAAAGTGTACCAATACATCAAGGGTATCAAACATATGAACTGTATCAAGTGTATTAAAATTTTCGAGTGTATCGGTAAAGTATAAAATGTTTATCAGTAGTGTATTTGGTGTATCAAACTTATAGAGAGTGTATTAGACTCATCAAGTGTATGAACAAAACATAACAAGTGTATGAACAAATCGTAACAAGTGTATCAACAATGCAATAAACGTATCATGCTTAATGCATCAATGTATTTAATTGATTGAGTGTATTTGCAAAGTTTAACAAATGTATCAACAACATATCAAGTGTATTCAACCAATTATGTGTATCAACTATTATTTAATTCATCGAATGTATCAACAAGAATAACAAGTGTATCAAAAACACATCAAGTGTATCAACAACATAGCAAATAATGAGTGAAAATGTTTCTAATTCTAAAGGGTAGGTTTGTAATTTTGCATTTTCCAAATGTGGGCAGGGCTTGAATTTTGCCATTTTTGCAAATCCAAAAATGGTGTGTCATGAGCTTAAGTTATAAAACTAGTTATGTTATATTTGCAAGAGCCCCTAATTTATGAGTAAAAAAATTAAGCTTTTGAAAGGAAAATATGAAATTTTCATATGCCGGCTACTACAAGTAAAAAGCAAAAATGGTTATCAACAAAGCATATTGCAATCTTCCCGATAACCATGTTTGCCGCAGAAGTAGGCTACGTGATGGAAAAATATAGCGTAAGGCACCTCTAGTAGTAATGAATGGACAAGAAATCTTAGAACAACTAGATTCGTTAGAGTTTCCAGCTATGAGTAAGCATCATGCATTGAAAGATAGAAAAAAAATGAGAGCTCTTAATTGGACAAAGAAAAGTATTTTCTTCGATCTTCTTTACTGGTCAAGACTATTTATTCATCACAAACTGATGTAATGCATATTGAAAAGAATGTTTGTGACAACTTGGTCTGTACGTTGTTAAATATTGAAGGAAAAACAAATGATACCACAAATGTCTGGTTGGATCTACAAGATGTAAAAATAAGAAAAGATTTACATTTGATAGAAGTCGTCAACTGATTGGTGAAACCACAAGAGAGCTACACGTTGACTAGCAGCAAGCGGGTTGAGTTTTGCAAGTTCCTGAAAGCAATTAAGTTTTCCGATGAATTCATTTGTAATATTTCACGATATGTGAATTCAAACGAGGGAAAAATATCAATGTGTTGACGCAAGAGACGTTTCCAATTCAGGCGATAAAGTGGACAGATGCACCCCAAGAGTGCATCGAAGTCGTCAAGGGTAGCCTATGGGTAAGTTTGTAAATTTTTTAACATATATATATATGTTGAACCTACGTATGTAGAAAACTAATCTCAAACCAATTTCTTTTGTAGTAATTTTTAGTGCTGGATTTCTAGGATCCATCACTTAATCAGTTTGTTGAGCATCAAATGCTTAGGGTGTGGAAGGAGTTCAGGGGAGAGAACCATCTGAAGAGATAAAAGCCCTATGACAGCGGAAGATTTTATAGAACCATTTCTCAAATTAATTTGAAAATTTTAAAATATCAGTACATTGGCAAAAACATTGGCAAAAGTTTAAAATCAAAATTCTAAATAAAAGATACATAGAACTTACTTTTCTTGATATCTCTGAATCAGCAAACCACCGAATTAGGCCACTACCCGTCGAAAACCTTCCTATCCTCTAGGATGAGATTGGTTTGTGAGAACCAATTGGGATGGGAAAAAGTTTAGAGGTAGTTGAGAGAAACTATTTCTTTCTACAGAACAAAAGCCTTGGCTTTCTTTTCTTTATGAATTCGTTAAAGAAAACTGTTTTTTTCTAGATATTTGTAACTCTCTGTCCTTCTTGGAATAGGAAAAGAAGTAGGAGAGAATCATGAGATTCTATTATCAAATCTATTAATTAATTAACAAGTAATCAATTAGTTAATTAATTAAATCATATTTAATTAATATTTCATTCAAATCTTATTTGAATGAATATCTCTCCAATATCTTATAGATTTAATTAAATAAATTTAATTAAATAAAGTAAAGTATTAATTAATTCTCCAATGAATTAATAGCTAAATTAAATATCTTATATTTAACTTAAATTAAATTTGAATCATATTCAAATATAAGTTTATCTCCTAACCAATAATTTTAATATGAATCCAATTCACATTAAATTAATATTTGAACTCATTCAAATATTTTATCCCTCATAAATTAATTTTCAATCATATTCAAAATTAAATTTATATAATAAAGTTCGATAAACTTTATATTATAATGTATCACTATACAGTAAACTAATTTCCAAAGTAAATTGGAAAATTTCAAATTACAACCGATATAAATAAATATCATTACCCTTTATGAGCTTGGAATGGGACCTAATGAACCTACAGATCAGAAGCTACAACGATCTGAGATTAATTGGCTAAACTCATTAACCACATTAATCAATATTCGTTAACTATGTGTACACTCCACTAAAGACTCACAGTTGAACTCTTCTCACTGTAGATATATTTCTGTGTCAACGGATATAGACCAATAACAGCAAGTTAGTCCTTCACGAGTGTTAGTAATACCAGATGGATCAATTTACCATTTTACCCTTGGGTTACCTCTAATCCTTAAATACCAAGTGTTCCTTCAATGAACAACATGTTTATGATCCTACCAATAAACAGAAACGAGAGGGTAGAGCCCTTTGTTCAAGACCTGGAGACACCATTTAAGGGAACACTCATCTACTTACCCTAAAGTATGGAAGAAGCGAATTTCATCTTGTGTACTTAATGTTTTCAGCTCCCCACTCGGTCTTGTCCCCAAAATGATAAACTTATTGAGTCGGCGATCTGGCCACTCTCACCCGTACAAATCAAAGGACAATCCCTCGCGAACAGGAGTTCATAACACACTCAGGATTAAGACTAAGTTACCTAGATCATCCTAGTGAAATAAAAACCTAACTAGTTAAGGGAGTTACATCTAGTTGGTACTATTTCACGGTCCGGTCTTATGCAAACTCATTGCATAGGATGCCCTCAATTGTGTGTCAACTACACAAACGCGTTGGATCATTGCGTTTATATCAAATACAAAGTGAGTCGTATCCATAGTGTTACAAGGATAAGGTACTCACCCTTATCCCTATACTATTAACCCTTTAAGCTGATCTCGAACATTGATTCCTGTATGTCTCTACATACTTTTCAAGACTCATTAAACACCTTAGGATGTTAGTTTATTGGATTTGGTTTATTAATCAATAACAATTATTACAATAATAACACTTTATTAAAACGGTCAATGAATTATATTTACAATATACTAGTTTTAGGACATAAATCTCACACCACCGACACTTTAAGAAGTTAAGTGACCTTGAAGAAGAACGTGCAAACCCAACGCCTAGATTGGCACTTTCTTTGTGACCATTACATCACTCGATAGTTCTATGTGATTTATATCGTCTACCTTAAAATCAATTAACAGTAATTCGTTTAATTTTTGTTTGGATATAACGTTTTAATTATACTTTGTCTGATTGTAGGAGCAATCAAGTGCTTGTAAGGCTGGGAGAGAGAAGCGGCCTTACAACCACAAGAGCGGTTCCAAGTCGTTCCTTTAGCTACAAGTCAAGCTCACGGTAGAACACTGTCGCCCAGTGGACAGTGTCGAGTTATTTAGAGAGACACACGCTACTAGTATTGACGAGTTCGTTTCACCGGCAGTAGAAGACAAACATGTGTAAGTTCACCCTAACTTGTTATTACTTTTTATTTAAATTTTGATTCTCTCTCCTAACCTCAACTTGTATGATTGTGTAGAATCAAATGTTACAACTTCAGTCTCAGCTCGTCCTAGAGGATTCTTAACCACTCTCTAAGGACGAGATATACGAGACTATTTTGGGTAGACGACCAGGCTACTCAAAAGTCTTAGTTGGGACCCAAACCCAATTCCAGGAAGAGTTATGCTTCCTCAGCTTCTTCCTCTTCTTACGACCACCACACACACATTGCGGAGGTTAGCCAACTTAGGGACAACCTTGAAAACACTAACCGTATGATTGAAGAACAAAGACTAAGAGAGGAGGAGCGGGACCGACAAGTGGCAAACCATGATCGACAAATAGCACAACATGGTAGACAAATGGACGAAACAGTTTGAAGAATGGAATAAACTATGCACGACAAATGGAACATATGAGGAAGATGATCGAGGATATGAGTCAGCAACATAGAGGTCCGTGAACACTTGGGGTACGTACTTTTCAACATTTAATTTGTTTGATTCTTCATCTATGATATTCTAACTATATTTTTATTTAATTTGTAGGTTTTGCATTTTTTATGTGGCGTTCGCGACTACTGGATGTCTATAGGATAGGTGTAGGTTTTTTTAAAACTTTAATGCAATTGTTTTTAAACATTTTGAACATATTATTTGTACGTTTTGAACATGTATATATTGTATTTGATTTATTATAATGAAATTTCTTAAATTTTATAACTTATTGCACATTATGTTTCTCATCAAACGAGAACCGAGAACAATATTCAACAATAACAACAGCAAAATAATAAAAAAATAATTTAAAAAAGATAAAATTGAGGTTTTGCCAA
Source organism: Cucumis hystrix (assembly GCA_025688845.1). Classification (NCBI taxonomy): domain Eukaryota; kingdom Viridiplantae; phylum Streptophyta; class Magnoliopsida; order Cucurbitales; family Cucurbitaceae; genus Cucumis; species Cucumis hystrix. Next base: position 8,051,023 of record CM046889.1, read on the forward strand.
CGCATACGCTTCGTCGGCATATAGGGCACCTTTCCTGACGTCTTGGCCATGCGTTGGTGAAAGGTTTTTGTCGACGCGACGTCGGTATTAGCTACGCTGTCCCACTCACATCGACGTTAGCCTTTTAGCGACATCCTTCTCTCGTCGGTAAGTCCTGCATCGGCATTTAGGGTTCGTCGACGTGGCCCTTGCCCAACGTCGGCAAATGTTTTCCAATGTTATTGTCGACGTCTCCAAGTTCGCCAACGTGTTTGTGCGTCGGCAAATTCCCTTGTTTCTTGTAGTGAATTAGATGGTAATCATATAGAGATCATAAACTAATTATGTTAGGTACTCAATCTCCAACTAAAATATGAAGTAAGAAATCAAATCAAACAATCTTCTAGCATTCTTAATCCTCCTATTCTGAACATATACAATGACAACAACCCATTCCACAAAATTTAATTTTAACCAACATTTGATCAAATATTTTCCTAGCCTCTTTTCAGCAAACCTAGATATCATAGCATTTCAAGAAACAACATCCTTCTTGGACATCTGATTAAACAATTCCTCAATAAGACAAAAACGAACATGCAAAAATATGTTGCTAATATTGTTTAACAACTTAACTGTGAAAAATAATACCATAAGATGATATTGTATATAAGTGTAACATCCCCAAAGTTTTCAGTAATTTTATATCAATTGTCTCAATCTAATGAGTTTTCATTTTCCTTTTGTTTTGGAGTTGGAGTCAAAATTGAGATAATTTGAGGGATATTTGGTTAAAGATTAAAGATCTTAAAAACTAAAGAATTTTGAATTTGAAATTAAAGAAAGAAAAAAGGGAAGAAAATCAAATTTGTTCACAAGCTGTCTTGGAAGCTCCTTTGCAATAATAGAAATCAAATAGAAATTAAATAGAAATCACATGCAAATCAAATAGCAATCAACCCGAAATCACATAGAAATCAAATAAATATGAACTAGCTGAGATATGTTGAATTAGTGAGAAAAGTACTTTTGATCAATTCAAAAATAGGCTTAAACTAGTTAAGATATATATGCTCATGTTGGAATATTCAACGAGGTTCGTTCTCTCTATGCATTTCTCTTTGTATAACATTTATTTGTAGAGTGACTATTTTTCATATTATACTAATTTTTCTTATATAGATTTTGAAAAATGTTTGATGAAATAATTAATTTATGAGTAAAAATATTTAAGCTTTTGAAAGGAAAATCTGAAATTTTCATATGCCTGTTACTATAAGTAAAAGGCAAAAATGGTTATCAGCAAAGCATATTTCAATTTTCGACGACAGTTTGGATTTGTCCTTCTTTTAGGAACTCTAAGTTTACTCACAAAATTATGAGTTTTTCCCTTCGATTTTACCTGAAAACATGCAGTCGTCAACTGCACTCAAGTTGTCATTGCCGCCGCGAACGACATCTGAAACTAATTAAGTACTACACAGTTGACACCTTCACTGTTTCCCAATCTTCTTAATTTTGGAGAAAGAGAAGATTTCAGAGAGAGAGAGAGAGAGGGCGAGCAACCATCGAACAATGCTGTTGGCGATCGATGGACAAGCAATGGAACGTTGAACGATTTGGGGATTGGAATGTGTGAGAGCAAGAGGAACTACTGTGAATGAGGTTTAGGGTAAAGATGTGTTTAGGGGGATTTATATTCAAGGGTTAAATAGAAATACAAAAATAAATAAAATGAGTTTAAAGAACACAAGCTATATTTTCTATTTGCTTGATAAGTTTTGTCATCCATTATAATTTCCCTAATTTTTAAATATTGATTTCCAATAAATGTTTTATTGTGTAACAAAGTTTACATGAAAAAAATTAGTGTTGTTACTTACTTAGCTTGTAAATAATTTCTCATTTACCAAAATATATGGAAATATTATTTCACTTAGTTTGTTAAAATAAACAATCAATTAACAATTTCTTAGGTAGCCAAACCAAAGTTCGAAAGGTTGATATGTCAATATTGATGAAAGTATACATTAGCAAAGTTGTACTTTTTTTAGGAAATTAAGTATACATTAGCAAAGTTCAGTGTTTGATGGAAATTAAATATTGATGAAAGCATGCATACGCAAGACCTTTTTTCTAAAATAATGTCTAAAATAATGTAATCGTAGAAACTAAGATAAAAAATAGAGTTGCAGTACAACTATACTAAAAAATAGAGTAGTTTTGGGCTCATCTTATTTTTTCATTATTTATATATATATTACAAGTGAACCGCACTTTTTTCTTTTTTGTTATTACTTATATATATTAATCGTGGCTCCACACATTTTTATTTTTTATTTTTATTTTATATATATATATATATATATTAAATATTTCAATTCTAAAAATATCTTCCTTTATTAAAATTAATATCAACTTTCCAATTTTAATTTTTTCTTTTTCTTTTTTCTTTATATATATATATTAAATATTTCAATTCTAAAAATATTTTTTCTTAGTAAAATTAATATCAACTTTTCAATTTTAATTTATTTTTTTTATTTATATATTTACTTTTCTTATTTTGAGTCAACTTTAAAAGATCAAATGATCATAATTTATGAGTAATTTACTCAATATATGTATATATTTATTTATACTACCTACAAATAATAATTTGTTTGTTTTGAAATAAAACTAATTCCTTAAAAAAAATTATCTATACAAATTAATCATTTTCCTATCTATCAAAAATCCCAAAAAAAAAAAGATATTCATCCTAGTGTCAGGATTAAATTAATAAGATACATTCCTCATACTACCCTAATTTGGTTAGGTTAGCTGTTTTTAATTTAATTTTCAATCAAACCATAATTTTTTTAAAAATTATTTCATAATTATTGTTTTTTTTCCTTTTACCATAAACATTAAATTGTTTTATTCAATTACCCACATGAGCAACGTGCATTTGTGACTTTAATGGTTATTATTATTTTTTTTACAGTAAGATTCAACTTCTCTTAATTATTACTATTACTATTTTAATTTTTTTAATAACATATTTTGTTAATATATATGTTTTTAAAAGCAATTGGAAATTAGAAAAAAAGATATGTATAATTTTGATAAATAAATAATTAAATTTAATTAGGAAAGATGAATTTAATAATAAAAATTGAATATTGAATATTGATATATATATACACAAAGGAAAAGAATAAATTAAAATTGAAAGGTTGATATTAATTTTAATAAGAAAATATATTTTTAGAATTGAAATATTTAATATATATAAAAATAAATAAATAAAGAAAACAAGAAGAAGGTGTGGGGTCCATGATTAATATACATAAATAATGAAAAAAAGAAAAAAGTTTGGCCCCACGTGTAATATAATATATATATATAATGAAAAAAATAAGATATGGGGTCCAAAACTATCTTATTTTTTTCAATAGTTTTGTCCAACCCTGTTTTTGACATTAGTTTCTATATTCACATTATTTTAAAAAAAAGTTCCATAAGCAAAGTTCAGTGTTTGATGGAAATATTTATGAAGTGACGTAAAATAGACCAATTTTAGGGGAGTTGTACCGTTTTGAAGTTGTTTTTTTTTTAAAGTTAAGTTTTTACTTTTTAGCACAAAATGAAATATGAAAAGTCCAAAATGCCCTTACATTCAAATTTTCTTTTCTTCTCCTTTTTCCTAAAAGAACATAAAAAGGTCACATTTTCTCTCACCTTTCCCTAACTTCTTTTCTCTCAAATTATCTTGGAACTTTTAGAATTTTAGCCACTCTTTAACAAACTCTCATGTTTTTTGTTTAAGTTCAAAGATTCTAGTTGCGTCGTGTACTACATTGCAAGTTTCAGAACAACGGGATGGGTGTGACACTATCACTTTCCCTTCTTGCATCAAAAAGCATCCTAGACCTTGGTGAGACGTGTCACATTAAGACTTCAAATTCTTTCCCTAGAGTAGGCAATGCAAGAATGGGTGCAGTAGTAAGTCTACGTTTTAATTTTTGGAAACTCTTCTCACATTCATGCATCCACACAAATTTTGTTGCTTTCTTTGTGAGTGTTGTCAAAGGAAGAGCTTGTGACGACCAACCTTTTCTCATCTAAGTCGAAGCCGTTACTTTAACACAAAACGGTTTGTTGACAATGACATAGTAAACTTCAGTTGAAATCATAAGAAATCGAAGGAAAAGCTTTAATCGGGCCCTATTTCAAAATATAAAATTCTAAAATATTGTTTACAAAAATAACCTTTTGTAAATCGAGTTCAATCAAAATATTTTAAAATCATCAGCGGAAGCAGTTTAAAGGACAGTCTTTTATGGCAAATCACGATTCCTTCTTGTCCCTCGTCGGTCTGCACCTCGTGTTACCTTTGCCTGAAAAGTTAAACATAAAAATGGTGAGTATTAATATACTCAGTAAGAAACCCGCTACTGGTCCCGTTAGGGGAAAAATAAATTATTAGCATCCTATGGTGTACCCTGCACAATCACAGTCTTGTGATCCC
>CM046889.1:8056709-8219897 GCA_025688845.1 Cucumis hystrix
TAATAATAATAATAATAATAATAATAATAATAATAATAATAATAATAATAATAATGATAATAATAATAATAATAATAATGATTATTGAATGGTGGGGAGGAAAAGAGGGAGGGAAATGGGGAGGAAAAGAGGGAGAAAAAGGGGGGAAAAGAGGGAGAGAGAAAAGAATATTTTTTTTAAAAAAAAATATTTTTATTATAAAGAATTGGGGTGTTACAGAGCTAGCTTGAAAAATTCTTCAACAAAATGTCTATAATAACCCACCAAACCAAGAAAGCTCCAAACTTCAAAAACTGTTATGGGAAGTTTTCAGTTTTCAATCGCCTCAACCTTTTGTGAATGGGTCAACTAAAAGAATAGCAATTTTAAAGTTGTCATTTTGAAAAATAGCAAAACCGTTTTTTTTTTCAAAACTGAAAAAATGAAAAAAAAAAACAATAAATAAGAATTTGCAAAAGCCCAAAATACCCCTATATACATAAAGTGTAAGTTACTTTCTTAAAGTTAAAATAAAATAAATACACTTTAATAAATCTTGAACACATAATTGTCCAATCAAAATCAGAACCCTTCATTCATTTTCTAGACTCGTTGCAACGATCTTCATTCTTCATTTTTGTTTTTCGTTTCTCATCTTCCATTTTGAAAATCTTTCTTCATCTCCATTTTCCATTTTTCTTTTTTGATCTCATCTTCTCCGAGTGGGCAAACCCTAATCTTTCCACCTTGAAGCGGGCAAACCCCAATCCCTACCCTCTTCCATTTGAAGTTTCAATTTCATCTTCAACTCCATCATGCATTGTCAAGAAGAAACTTAGCTTCATCATGCATTTTCAAGAATAAGAATATACACATTTGAAGTATGCAAACACTATCTTCATTTTTCATCTTCCATCTTTGATTTTCAAGTCTACAACCTGCATTCTCAAACGCTTGGAGTGGAAGAACAGAAACCTTCGCACAGAATAAAAAGATACAAAAATTATCTTCCTCGTCTCTTAGGAAATTTTAGCTGATTTTTAAAAAAATATATATTTTATATTAATTATTTAATAAAAGGTAGATGAAATTTGGGAGATTTTATCCAAAAACACAATATTTTAGCCTATTTTATTGGAAAAATAAATTCAATTTTCAAAAATAAATTAAGATCTAATACGAAAACTAATTTTAATTTCTAAATTATTAAGGGTTGAAAGATTCAACTTATTTTAAAATAAAAAAAGGGTTGAGATTTAATTTTCAAATAAAAAAATTGAGATCTTAATACAAAAACAAATTTTAATTTTCAAATTCAAAATTCAAAATTTAAAAATAAATTAAGATATAATACGAAAACTAATTTTAATTTAAAGTTATTAAAGGCTGACGAAAAGATTCATAATATTTTAAAATAAAAAAGGTTGAGATTTAGCGAATAAAAATTAATAATATGATTATTTTGAAATAAAAAAGAATAAAGTTGTTGATATCTTCTAAATCCCAAGATATTAGGAAGAGGTTATGATAGGGTTCTCTACTTTATTAACGTGTTGAAATTAATTACATACTCATAATTGCATATTACAAATTAATTATACTTGAAAGATTTTGATAAACTCATAACGGTATAACACAAATTAATTACACATAAAAGATTTTTTTGATAAGAACACAATATATTGAAATAATTACACTAATTACACTTTCAAACCAATATTAATAGATATTATAATTTAATTAATGTTATTAAGTCAAATGAACATGGTTTAAAAGTCTTTCTAAACACAATTAATGTAATTGTTTTTTAATTTTAATTCATTTACATAATTGTATATATGCTATATTTTTAGAATAAGTTAATCCAATGGTTGAAATTCTCCTAAATTCAAAATAATAATTGGGTTATTTTGAAATCAATAGTTGAGATTGTCCCATTCGAAAATTAATAATTTGGTTATTTTGAAATTTATTTTAAAATAAAATTAATGTTGAGATTCTCCCAATTTCAAAATAATGTTGATATTCAAGCCATTAATGTTATTTTGAGATAAGATAGCAAAGAAGTTGATTTTTTTAATTTTGAAATTCAATTAAGGTTATTTTGATACAAAATCTATCGTTGAGATTCTCAAATTCTGAAAATTAATAATTTTGCTCTTTTGAAATTCAATTTGGTTATTTTGAAATTAGTAAGATTGAATAAAGTTATTAAAATGTTGAATCAATTAGTTGAGTCCGAGATATTAAGAAAAAAGTTATGATATGGGTTGCTGTATCTTTTCCAGGTAAAAAATAATTAAAAGCCGATAAATGCATAACATAAATTAATTACATTGTAGAAATGAAATAATTACAATTGGAGAAGGAGGATATTTTGGTATTTTATAAAACTCCATGCATGTGCAAAAAATGCTATTTGCTAAAATTCAAAAGAAAAAGTAGTTTTGCCATTTTCCAAAATGACCCCTAAAAAGGTTGCTAAAGTTTTTTCCCACAAAAACTGCTCAGAGATGCCCCGGACTCAGTTTTTATTTTTCTCCCAATTCGTTTCTTCGCATGGTTTGATTTTTTTGTTTTATCTTGTTGCACCTCTTTAGACCGATGGTAGTCGGCGGATAAGTGTGGCGTCCCATCTATTTGCATACTTTATGACACAGAAAAATAGCCTGGCGCCTAGGGGCCGGGTGGGGCTCGTTGGTGGTGTACTACGGTAGCACCCAAAACGGTCCAAAAATGGCCAATGCTATAGCCCACAAAAAAATATATCTCTCATTATTCCTTTGTGAGGGGTCCACCTACGATACTTCTAAAGATATGATGTGTCCAAGGAACATTACCCGGTTCAACTAAAACTTATAAATACACTCACTAAACTTTGCAAATAGCATCTCTTTTCACAAAGTTTGTAGTACAATCCTCAAGTGTTCCATGTGTCTTACCGAGTCTTGGGAAGAAGTTAAAATGTCATCCATAAAGATAATGACGAGAAATTGATCCAAGTCAAGATGAAATATTTTATTCATCAAGTCCATAAAAGCAGTTGGGACATTGGTCAAACCAAAAGGCATCGCTAAGAACTCATAATGCTCATAAAGTGTTCTAAAGGCTGTCTTTAGTATGTCTGATTCCTTAATCCTTAGTCAATGGTATCATGAAGGCAATGCTATCTTGGAGAACACTAAGGCTCCTTTTAGATCAAAGATATCATCTATTCGCGACAAAGTATACATGTTCTTGATTGTCACTTTGTTCAAGTGTTGGTAATCAATACATAGACTCATTGATCCATCTATCTTCTTTAAAAATAAGACAGGAGCTCCCTAAGGTGAGGTATTGGGCCGAATATAACCCTTCTCTAGCAATTCTTGCAACTGGTCCTTTAACTTCTTCAGCTTGCTTGGTGTCATGTGATAAGGAGTTTGAGAAATTGGTGTTATTCCAGAATACAATTTCAATTGTGATCTCAATTTCTCTTTTGGGGGTAATCCATTCATTTCTTCCGAGAACACATCCAAATATTCACAAACTATTGGTACACTTCTTCGATCATTCTTTATTGCTTGGGTATCTATTACGCAAACAATGTAGGCGCTATTGATAACTTGTAGAAATACAAGTTATTGTGGCTGTTTAGGTAAAATAATGGAGTCAAATGTGAGATAAATGTCCAAAACATGTAGCTTTTATTGAAAATTTATAATGTTAAGAGAATGCACCTTACTGAAGTGAAGCAAATCGCAAGAAGAGTGCACGCAAGAACTTAGCGAGAAGTTGCTGCCAACACATCATGAGGTGATTTACATCATGAGACAAGATGTCAACACATCACCCGAGATGATTCGCTAAAAGATAAGAGTGGTAGTTGGAGCTGATGTGACAAGAAACAACTACTTTCTATGCTGACAATTTTGAGAAAGAACGGATATGCAGCATAGCTTAATTAATTTCCCGTCTAAATATGCTTATAAGTACCTCCAACTCCACCATGAATAGAAGAGAGAGGGTCCTTCCTTAAGGACTGGTGGAATGATGAGTTTTAGAATCCTTCCTCATTTATAGTAGAATTCCTCTTTCTCCACCTCTTCTCTAGTCAACTTCTGAGTGAGAGCTTAGAGAGAGATTAGAGAGAGAAGCCCACAAACCTTTTCCTTAACTTGTAAAAGACTCAAGGAATGCAAACCAATGCATTCTGCGGCTCAGCTCATCTTTTTACTTTCCATTTTTGTACTTTGTAATGTGTTATTTAACTGTATTATTCTCATGGCTGAGAGGCCTGCATTTATCAATACAATGCAATTTTTTCCACCGTAATCTCTTCATCTTTTCATTGTTCATTATCTTGTTGAAGTGTTTTAAGTAGTTTAAGTATGTGATTATGTGCTTGATAAGGGTTCTTTAATTATAAGATCGTCGTGTTTAGTCTAAGCTTAACTCTATCGTCTGGTTATCTTCGAGAGAAGGAATCAAACGTTGGTCACCAACTACTCGAGAGAGCCAGTAGCAAAGATATAGTTAAACACGCATAAAACTAAAAACAATGATAAAATAAAAAAATAATCATGCAGTCTGTTAAAGTGATTAAATTGTTACCGCACAAAAAATTTACCATACTTAATTTACACAAATAGTTTTAATCTTTTTTGCAATTTTTTTCAAAATAGCACTACATCTGTGCATTTAATTAATACCTTGTAACATATATTAAAAAAAAATTGATAAGTAGTTATTACACCTCAATTTTAATATATGAAATCTCGTGGAGTAAATTCAAAAATGGTTATAACTACTCATTTATAAATTATTAGATAAAATTAACTAGAGTGTTTGCACGTGCGAATAAATCTATTGTAACTTTAATTTTAAACTTATTTTAAACGTATCTTTTACTTAAATAATAGTATGCATTTGATTATGATGACGTAGTTTTGTTTATTATAAATTGAAATGTGGTTGAAGAAAGATTAACCAAAATTATAAAGAAAAGAATTTGGAACTCATATTATAATGATTTAATTTTAAATAAAATAAATTTTAAAAGAAGTTAAAAAGTTTCGAATAATTTTTACACAGAGAAAATTAAGATTGTGATTTTTCATTGGTTGGTTATGTTCTTTTGTTGATTTGTATTAAAAGAAAAAAGACTTCGAATATCTTCCCGTCTTTCCCTTAAATTACATAGTATGTATATATTAGAAAATATATATATAAGTTAAGTAAGTACAAATAAAGCTTAAAGACAAATGTTAGATAAATCAATATCATAATAGAAGTTACACAGACAAAAGAAAACATATATTGGAAAAGGAGAAAAAAACAAACCTAAGTAAAAAAAAAATTCAAATGTTTGTAAGTAAACATGATTGAAGAGAATTCTTTATATAATTGTAGAACATATAAGTTACAAAGTAGCTAGTGTTTAGATTCACATAAATGGTAGAAATTAATTTATTGAAATAAAGAGACAAAAGTTTTTTATACTCTAACGTCTTTTTATCTCTTAAATAAATTTAATGTGTTAGATATTGGAGGTGAGAATTTGAGAAGATAACTAATAGTTTCTATATAATAAATAAATTATTATTATTATTATTATTATTATAAAAAGATATAATCAATAAATTTATTTTGAAACCTCGTGAGTATGTGCTATTTAAAAGAAAAATTAGAAACAATAACAAAGATTTTTTTGATAAGTAACTAAGATTTATCTCAAAATATAATATAGGACAATGTTGTAATTTGATGACTTGTTGAGAGTTCAAAATGGTCTTAAAATGGTTCTCCTCTCAGCCCCATTTTAAGATAACAAAATTTTCTGATCCATCCTTGTGTTGATAAATAAATGCTAGTCCTTCTCATTGCCCAATTCTCATTTCTATAAGCTCTTGTCAAATTTCTTCGTTGCGGATATTTTAGAAACAATACTCTAATTGTAGTTTTTTTCTCAATTAATTATCTACCTATTTTTACAAAATTGGATTCTTTTTTTAGAAAAAGAAAAACAGCTTTAGAGTCCTTATTTAGGAATATTAAAATATGTGGTTATCTTTCGTACTAAAATTGAACCAACCAAAATATCTATAAAGTATAACAATTCATCTATCAAGCATGATAAACACTATCTATCTATCTCTATCGATCATCATAGACATATATAGTAGTTTATTATGTGTGATATTTAATTATATTTGTAAATTTTTTTAGAAGTTTATTATTTAAAATAATTTTCGTAAATAAAAGGAAAGTTTTCATAAATATACAAACCAATGATATATTTATTGTCACAAAAAACCCATGAAGATGAAGCTGGCCATTTTTTAAAAATATTTTAGGTTTGTCTTTCTTTTTCATCGTCTTTCTTCTCTTTCTCTTCTACGATTTTTTTTCTTTCTATCGTCTTTTTCTCTTATTGGATGAGAAATTTGTGAAAGAAAAACATATTATTATTTTATTCCCACGTTGCATTCCTACATTGCTTAATTTGCAATGTGGAAGTGTCTTTATATACCCATGGATTTATGCATTGGGTTTGGGATCTTAGGGGACCCAAGTTTCAAAAGGAGGGTGGAGATAGAAAAATGTAGATATATCCATATCTTTTTGGCGAACTGATAAGGAGAGGTCGTACGTGAGATAGAAGCCAAAGTGCTTCGTTGCCAAATATAAAAATCTTAAAAAAATTAAGGTCTCTTAAAAAATCGAGATCATATAGAAAGTATATCAATTAATCAAGGGGCATTTTCTATATTTCTTAAGTAGAAAAAATAGTCAAATCTAAAAATATGCATGTCAATTAAACAATTGACATTTTTTGTATTTTTCATTGTAAGCCTGTGACTTTTTCATTTTGGAAATAATTTAGATATAGAATGCAAACAAAAGGTATGTAATTATTTAAAATAAATGTAAAGGAAATGCAAGAATGAATTAAATTAAAAGATTTTTGTTGAAGAAAAAAAGGGCTAAGTTTTGCACTAATTAACATCTATGAAATGGGTGTTTCAACAAGTCAAAACATGTTGGATTGCATTCACATTATACTATGGGTTGTGAGTCTGTCTATATATTGTAGTATGGTCTTGTTGGGAAATCTTCATCTCCAACGAAATAATAATAATAATAATGCTTGGGTAGAGCTTCATATGTTTGTGTTCTAAACATGAACAATAACTGCCGGATAATCTTATTTACTTTCTTCTCCCTCCAATTTATCCTCATGGTTGTCAGTGGTTCCTCGTCACCGTACCAACCCATTGACAATATACTCATTGATTGTGGTTCTTATGGCAACTCATATGTATATGGTGAGAATCGCACCTGGGTCGGAGACATTCACTCAATATTCTTCCCTTCTCATCCCCAACAAATTAATGGCACCTCTTTCCCTTTGGAGGCAGATGTGCAATCCACTTCAACCATCACAGTTCCTTACATGACAGCCCGAGTCTCAAGTTTTGAGTTCACCTACTTTTTCTCGGTGAGCCCTGGTCCGAAATTCATTCGACTTTATTTCTACTCTGCTAACTACATAAGTTTCGATCGTTCTAAAGCTCTCTTCTCTGTTAGAGCTGGTCGCTTCACCCTCCTTCGTGATTTCAATACTTCTGTCAACGCTGATGCTTCTGATGACAATGAAATTTTTCGAGAATTTTGTGTGTATGTACAGGAAAATGATCAGAAATTAAACCTTACATTTACTCCCACAAATCAAGATTCTTATGCTTTTATTAGTGGGATTGAGATTGTATCCATGCCCTCTAATCTTTATTATACACCATTGGACTCGAACGACGAAGGTGGTCGGGGATTAAAGCAAGTTGGCCAAAATAATAAGTTCTTCCCTATTGAAAACTACTCATCTCTTGAGATGATATACCGAATTAATATTGGTGGAGGATTCATCTCCCCTACGGAGGACACTGGAATGTTCCGAACTTGGTTCAACGAAGAGAGTAGTTTTTTGAAACCGTCTTCGGCAAACTATGATGCTCAACCTGCTGACAGCAGTATCCACCTTAATTACAGTAGTAAAGTTCCAGCATATACTGCACCAGAAAATGTGTATCGAACTGCTCGAACAATGGGACCCAATAATACAGTGAATAAGGGATATAACCTGACGTGGGAGTACCCAGTAGACCTTGGATTCTTTTACATGATTCGTCTTCATTTTTGTGAGTTTCAGGAACAAATCAATTCTATAAGTGATAGAGTATTCTTGATTTATATAAGAGACAAGACAGTTGAGTCATCTGCTGATGTATTTCGTTGGGCTGGAGGAAAGGGGATTCCATATTATAGAGATTGCGTTATATTTCTTCGTATAAATGACCAAAAGAAAGCGAATCTCTCTGTTACCCTCCAAGCAAGTCCAGATGACTCCAGGAGTAGATTCACTAACGTGATCTTGAATGGAATTGAAATCTTCAAATTAAACGATTCGAATGGAAACCTTGGTGGCCAAAATCCAGACACACCTTCCACTACCCACACCCAAATTCTTCCACCATCAAAGAATAATTCACTTAGTAGAATAGAGATAATAGTAATAATTGTCGTGGTTGGAGGTGCTGTTGTGATGATATTTGTCGTAGGCTTGTTTATTTTTTGGCGACGCATAGCATTTATGGATCAAAGCTCTAGCCACGGAACTTCATTGTGGGCTCTTTACTCCATATCAACAAACAAATCTAGTAAGTCTCGCACCTCAAGTCTCCCCTCTAGTCTATGTCGTTACTTCCCATTGGTGGATATTAAAGCTGCCACAAAGAATTTTGATGACAATTTCATCATTGGCATTGGTGGATTTGGTAATGTCTACAAAGGTTATATTGATGATGGAGCCACACAAGTTGCAATTAAACGGTTGAAACCAGGTTCCAAACAAGGAGAACTCGAGTTCAAGACAGAGATTGAGTTGCTCTCACAACTTCGCCATCTCCATCCCGTCTCACTAATCGGATATTGCAATGATGGAAATGAAATGATTTTAGTGTATGATTATATGTCTCGTGGAACCCTTCGAAATCATCTTCATGGTGATGATGAACAACCTCTCACATGGAAGCAACGCCTCCAAATCTGTATCGGAGTTGCAAAAGGGTTACACTATCTCCACACTGGGGCTAAACACACCGTCATCCACCGTGATGTGAAAACCACTAATATTTTATTAGACAAGAGATGGGTTGCAAAAGTTTCTGATTTCGGGTTGTCCAAAGTCTGGCTAACGAACATGTCGAAAGCACACATCAGCACAGTAGTCAAAGGTAGCTTCGGTTACCTAGATCCAGAGTACTGTCGACATCAACAATTGACTGAAAAATCTGATGTTTATTCCTTTGGAGTGGTTCTTTGTGAAGTTCTTTGTGCTCGTCGAGCATTGGTTAGCGGAAAAGATGAAATAATCGTCTTATTGGCTGAGTTAGTTCGACAATGTTATCGTGAAAAGAGGATTGATGAGATTATAGACTCGAAAATCAAGGATGAAATTGCACCTGAATGCTTAAAAAGGTTCATGAAACTGGTGGTGAGTTGCATTGAAAGTGAGGGAAACAAACGACCGTCCATGAATGATATAGTGGAGGGGTTGGAGTTTGTATTAAAATTACAAGAAGGGAGGAGTGGTGGAGATGAGAATAAAGGAATCAACAATGAAGAAGGTTGGATCCTTATGGATGAACACCTATCAGACAGTAGTACTGAGGTGATGACAAGTAGCAACCAAAATTCATGTTTCGTATATCATCAGGGGACATCAGGTCTTGTGTTCTCTGAGCTTGAAGACCTACAAGGAAGATGAAGGACTGAAGTTAATTAGCCTAATTATAAGATGCTCGAAATCAGAGTCCAAGTGGATTTTCTTTCTTTTCTGTGTGTGTGTTCTCCCTTTTATACAAAGGTCAATAACGAAAAAAGGGGGGGGGGGGTGTTTAATTAACTTCAAAATAAATACTAAAAGCGAATACACTTGCCTATTGGTAAATGGACTCTCAAACAAATTTTGATATGAATTCTTTACAACTTGGGTGTGAAAAACAATGAAATCCTTTTCAATATTGGAATTTATGCAAAAATTTGGTATTTCCTTCCGTACAGTATAGTTGAAGGCTTGGAGAGATTAGACATAAAGAAAAGAAAATGAATGAGTAGATGGCTTATTAATTTGTCCAAACAATCCAATGCAATGGTGTTTTAGTTTAGGTTACCATTAAGATGTTGTGGTTGCATGCTAGAGAGTACTATTGTGGCGATGTAATTGTTGCATAGTGCAACCTACTCTGTTTGTCGCATTAAAAACAAATCTTGCAATAAACCTTTTGTATATTTAAACCACTACACAATTGAATCTCTACCACAATACTTCAATAAAAATTGTGACGAAATTTTTGCAATTTGTATCAAGAATGCAACCCTTACTACAACAACAAAAAAAAATTATCTATTACGACGTATGTGTACATCCCAAAATTAAAGGGAAAAAAAACTGTCAATAACGTAAAAATCAACGTTTTTGGCCTGAAAAGACCAATTTTTCGGATAATATTTTCCTCAACAGCTATTTGTTGTCATAGAAGATACATAAAATAATTTATTTAATTAATCAAAATAAAATTATTTTTAATGAAAAGTTTATTAAAGATTGTCCCCAGTTCTAAAACCCTTAACACAAACATTTTTTCAAACCCTCATGTGAAGAAGGGTCATCTCCAATCCGACCATCAATCCGTGTCCGTCATCGCCACCGCCCCCTCGTGTCCGTCTCTTCACTCCAGCGCCGGCGCAACCTTCTCTACCAAACGACGACACCTCCTTTGTCGCAACCTCTTCAATCCATGCCCGTCATCTCCAATCCGCTGCAATCTCTTCAATTTGTGCCCATCACCTCCTCTGCCGATAAGTCTTTTGTTCCTTCTCTCTTTCTCTCTCTGTCACGTCGTTCTCTCTCACTCTTTCCCGCAACTCCATAGGTCAAACTGGGTGTGGAATTTGCAATTCTCACTTTTGTTTTCTTCATTATGTCTTTACTAATATTTGTAGCCTTTCCATTCACTGGATATTGATAATTTTTCATTTCTAACATTTCCTATGCTTTGATTCAATGGTAAACAGCTCCAATTTCATTGTTTGTGCTTCTATCAAACTAGTAATCAGTCAGGTGAGTTTATTCATTAGATTAGATATGGGTCATCACAAGAATACATGTAGATATTGTATCATGTGAAACTTGGCTAATAATATAACCTGTCATGTTATGATAAATAAGGGCTGACGGGGTTGTCCTCTATTTGAATTGATTAAGCATTCGGGGGAAGAGGGGAAGGGGGATTAAGGGCACTCTATTTTATAATAAGAAGTGTGCCCTCTTGTTATTCTCCTATAATCTTACTATTGTTTTTTCTTCAATCTTACATCAATGAGAGTATTAACTTTTGACCTATTGACTAAGTACATATGTTTTAACCAACTCAGGTTTAATAATAATGTCACAATTTATTAACTTGCTCCTTTGTCCCATAGCCCTTGGGTAAACCCATATATTTTGTATGTGCCATTTTCACTGTTTGTTATTAAGGGATGAAATTTCATACTTTCTGTTTTTGATTTACTTGTAAATTGTTTCAAACTTGATTGGAAATGTTATAATTAAAGCTAGGGTTGTTGTTATCCTCTGTTATATGCCATTTTCACTGTACATCATTCACTGTTCCTTAATTAGCTTTAAATAGAACCTTCTTTTAGGTAATGTTCTTTAGTCATACTCTAAAATGAGATTTGTTTTCTTACTAGGTTTGGAAGAATTCATTGGAGCAGTGAAGCCAACTTGGAGCAATTGATTGATATAAGACTTTTTGTATGGTTGGTAGCAAAATCTTGGTTCCAATGTATTGATTTTAGGTTTGTTGGAAGCTAAAGATGACAATGTTTATTCTTTTTGTATGTAAACTACATTTTAACAAAAAAATGGTTATTAGTCAATGCGTGTAGGAATATTACAAAGTGTATTATTACGTATATATATATTAAAGTGTTGGCTCTTTGTTTTCAAATGGGTGTGATGTATTAGAACATTATTGTCATTGAACTGGTTAGTGTAATGGTAGAGCGACAAGAAGTACAGGAATTGAGGAATATACGACAGGAAAAAAATGTAGTAATTGAGGAATATACAACAGGAAAAAATTGTCATAATATACGAATTCGTGACATTTTATAATTGTCGTCAATATCGAAACAATGACAATTTAATTTTATAAAAACTGTCATGATTGGCCTATTCTTGACAGGGAAAAATCTCATAATATACGAATTCATGACATTTTGTAATTGTCTTTCAATATCAAAGCATTGGCATTTTCTTTTATAAAAATCGTCACGATTGGCATATCCTTGACAGGAAACAAATGTCATAATATATGAATTCATGACATTTTTATAATTGTCGTCAATATGCAAATGATGACTATTATTTGTCATAAAATAAAAGATGACAGTTATTTGTTGTCATAAAATATTAAAATATGTTATTTATTTTCTGTCATGAAAGCATTTATTAAAACTGTCATAAAATGACTTTCCACAAGAGGCGATACTATAACTATAAATAATTTTCACAGATTTTATTTGCGATAGAAAATAACTATCGTCGTAAACCATTTTTTCTTGTATTGCATCTAGTCACGTGTTGCTAAAAGCACTACAATTATTTTATAATTGTTTGCAACATTTGTCATATTATTGCTAAAATACCGTTACAATAAACATCTTTTCTTTCCAGTGAATTTCTCTCTTTTGTTATTAAAATGTTTCTTGAAATTTAGAAACAAAAAATAAAAACAATAAAACTTATAGTTATCCAAAAACTTAAAAAAGAAATTAGGAGAGATATTGTTAAAAACGAAAGTACCCACTCCTATATATATATATATATATATATATGTAATTTATAATATATATCACTTTTAGTTATTTATGAACCTCAATAATTGAAACATACAATTCAAAAAATAAACAAAATCCTCCCCTTCACAATTATGTAAAAACACATTATACTTAAAAAAAGATATAAATAAACAAATTACAACGAGAGAACCTTATATAATTGATTGGTCCTCCTCCCCAATGTATATGGGTGATCAATTTTTAACCCAAACAAACAAAACAGGTATTTAAGTAAGTACCAAAATACATATAATATAATAAAATAGCATTATGAAGAAGTAGGAAGAAGGGAGTGATTTAAAAAAAAAAAAAAAACAAGCTAGACCTCACATATAGCGTATACTTCTCTATTCTTAACTTGAACAGGTGCGGTCGTAAGTACTTCTACAAATTTTCGGTTTGAGGGATCCTTGGGTTATTATACATTTAATATACCTTCCATTATAGAACCGACCACATACGTTTAAATCTCGATTTCCAGTGTTTGCACCAACATAACGAATGACATTTTCTTCAACATTGAGGCACTCTTCGAGGACCCCATTACAAAACATGCTGGATGTCATAGCCGTGATCGTCTCTTTAACGAAATTTGAAGGAAGTAGAGAAGCGGCCTTGCAATAAATACTTATGCTTAGCGTCAAAATGAGGATTGTCATGGCGGTCGTGGAGGCTGCTGCCGCGGTTGCCATTGCAGCTTGCGCGAATGAAATTGGAAGAAATAAAAAAGGGTGAGGAATTTGTGGATGTAAGCTTTTAAGTTTATAGAATGGGGAATAGATAATGATAAAAGAGAGAAAATTGAGGTGAAATTATAGTGATCATTCACGTGGCCATCACTGTCTAAATAATTGGTGTTTTGGGGCTGTCATTTGAATATGAATGGATGAATTTTGTATCACACCCAATCCGCCCCCACTTATCATAAATCTGTTTGATTAAAGGTGAGAATAATTAATAATGTCTCTTTTTACCATTCTACTAAAACCCTCAAATAAGATTGTTATATATATATATATATATATGCACATCCAAACTGTTAAATTACCACCCGTCCGTCGGGTGACTTTAACTCAACTGGCATCAAAAGTCCAAAATACCCTTACATTAAAAAAAAAATTCTTTTTCATTTTTCCTTCAAAAATATTTAAAAAAATGTTTTTTTCCGCCTTTTCTCTCCTATATTTCTTTAACTTCTCTATATCTTCTCTCTAACTTCTTCTCTTAAGCTCTCTTGCCATTTCAGAGAATTTTTTGTCACTCTTGAATAAACTTTCTTGCTATTTTGGAAAGTGTATATTATTTTTTTTTTATAGATAATCTTTTTAGTCTTTCTCTTCGTGAAACGTTTAAACCTTAATTATTATATAACCTAAAATAAATATTATAGTTATTGTAAGTGATTTAAGGCTGTTTAATAAATATTTAGTAAGTTTTTATTAATTTTTTCATTTCGTAAACATCCCGCAACTTCTCAACTTCAATCTTAAATCAATCCTATATGTTTGTTTTATGTGTTTATGATATCGATGCTTCTACACATATTTTAGAAAGTTTTTAGCTACTGATTTTGTATCTTGCAAATATAAAGCACACATCTTGTACACATCTTGCAACTTCCAAACTTCAAATGTTAAATCTCAAATCAATTATATTCTAACGATCCAACTTTTTATACTAAGCTAAAGTCATTACTAAAAGAACCAACAACAAAAAGACACTTTCTTAAAAAGAGAAAATTTAATTTTTTTATGAAATTAATAAAAAATAAATGTACAAACTACATAAAATTTACAAATTTAGTAAAATACTGTAAAAACATGACTCGTGGATTCTAACAATTTTAAAGAACATAAAAATAAATAAGATAAAACTTTAAATAAAATATATAAAAAATAAAAATACTGAAAACTGATAAATAGAAGGATAGAAGCATAACCGAGTCCCCATATAGCATGTCATGGGTGAAGGGATGAGAGCTCTACGCAGTGGAAATGAACAAAACCATAAACTCAATTTAATGGGAACTTAAAAATACCAGTACCTTGGCAAAATCAAACAGAAACAAATTTCTATATTACTATAAGGCTAAGCATGCTTTTAAAAAAATAGAAATTACAGAGACGATAACTTATTCTCATTGACGACTCTGATTGGATTTTGAAAACCACCACTTGGAGACTTCCCTATTCACTGAGCTGAGATTGGTTTGTTGGAATCAAATTTAGGACGGAAAATTTTCAGGAAGAATTTGAGAGAATGAATGATATGCAAAAAAAGATCCCAGAACTGTTCTGTCAATCTTTTTGTATACTGATAACTCCCTTATGAAGAAGAGAGAAGCTAGAAAGAATATGAGAACGTGAAAAAACCACCTATATTTTCAGTTAATTTAATTTTAAATTAATTAAATCATATTTAATTAATATTTTATTTAAATAATATTTAAATGAAAATCTCTCGCATTGACCTAGAGTTTTAATTTAATTAATTGAATTAAATCAAATTTAATTAAATAAAATTAAACTATTAATTAATTCTCTAATTGATTAGTTTTTAAATTAAATATCTTATATTTAATTTAATACACATTTGAAACATTTTCAAATATAAACATATAGTTTTAATCACTACAAAAAAAAATGAAAAATGGACTTTAATGTCATTTTTCAAAAGGCGAATATTTAATCCACCACCGACATTAAAGCCCATTTTTTATTTTGTAAAAAGTTAATGGTTTCTTTCTCTTACCTTACTCTTTTATCTCCAAACCACGCCATTTTCCTTCTTCAAATCAATTTCTTTCCTTCTCTTCTCAATCTCATATCACTAACCCTAGATCTATTCTCCCAAACAGCCGCCGCAAGAAAATAATACAAATGTGCACTCTTTTGATCGTTTTTTGTGAGGATTTCTCCAAACCACAAACCACGCTGAAGAAACATGGAGAAGATTAAACAGCTAACCACTTCCTTTCACTATAATCACAAATCTTCATTTCTCTTCCACCTTCAGAAAAATCCTCTCTAATGGTTGCTCTCCTGGTCGAAGGCGCAGCTGTCACAGCTCTCCGATCGGTGATTTTTGAGTTGGACAGGCGGCTTAGCGCTTTGGTCGCAATTTAGATCAAATTC
This sequence comes from Cucumis hystrix, assembly GCA_025688845.1. Taxonomy (NCBI): domain Eukaryota; kingdom Viridiplantae; phylum Streptophyta; class Magnoliopsida; order Cucurbitales; family Cucurbitaceae; genus Cucumis; species Cucumis hystrix. Next base: position 8,072,768 of record CM046889.1, read on the forward strand.
GCGTCGATGTTGTCTCCAAGACAAAGCATGTGTCTCTCATTCGCCAAGTATATGATGCCACTTACCGCTGCTTTGGCGAGAACTATGTTCAAGAGCTTATCAATAAAGTTCCTCAGGTGACCTTTTTGTTTTTCGAGGGATTTGATTGGATTTATGTCTTTGGATGTGCGCTACTTATGTCTGTTTGTATTCTTCTCATGGTTTTATTTCAGCTTCCTCACAATATTGAATGGCATTTCATTAGGCATTTGCAGAGCAACAAAGTTAAATCACTTCTTGGTACAGTCCATTCCCTTTTCTATTCTTTCATTGGTTTATTACAGTCTTCTTGTTTGTAATTTCTGCTTTAGTGGAGTCTTCCTAAGGATTGGTTGTTTTCTTGATTCTTTATAATGTTTTGAAAATCTTGGTTGCCAAACTTTGAAAGTTTTGTCTAATTGGTGCTTAAATTCTATAACATGTCTAATAGTTTCCTAAATTTATAATTGTGTTAACTGAATTCAGTTTATATTTAAAATCTCTATATGTTCATTGAAAGCTTTTAGTTTATCCAGAGGTGGAGGAAATTGAAAGTAAAGTCTTCTTCTTTTTGCTCAAACAGGCATCTATTGAGTTCTGTTGTTCGAATATCAAAAGCAAAGGTAGTTTAGTTATGTACTTGCTTTTTGTATATTTCAATAACCAAAGGTAGTTTAGTCTTTTTTAAAAAAATGACATTAGAGATGATTTTTGGTCATATCTATATCTTCTTACTTTATATCTATTTTACTATATGTGTTTTACTTGTTAATGTGATTTAATTGTGTACTTATAAGTAATTGTTATGCAACTGAATAATAAATTTTGGGTAAAGTTTTAAGCTTTTCTTCACAGAGCAAGAGTCAATTCTTGTTATATGTTTAAATCCATTTTACAGAGCAGAGCAAGTACTTCATATTCTATTATGTGCAAGAGAGTGAAGACACTGACTTTCCTTTGAGTACTTTGCATTATTAAAAGAATATTCTTAAATGTAAGTTGCTTCAATCTAGAACTGTTGGGAAGAAAGTTTATATCTATTTCACTATATGTGTTTTACTTGTTAATGTGATTTAATTGTGTACTTATAAGTAATTGTTATGCAACTGAATAACAAATTTTGAGTAAAGTTTTAAGCTTTTCTTCACAGAGCAAGAGCCAATTCTTGTTATATGTTTAAATCCACTTTACTGAAATTATTTTCTTTTGCTAGTTTTAGCATTGCTTTTTATTTTTTAATAGAGCTCAAGTATTAAGATGTTTCCTAACTTAAAAAGGTTGTTTCATTTTATATCTTCTTCCATTATTTTAACTTTCATCTCTTCTTATCTAAAATTTTTCTCTATGCATAGTATTTTTAGTGTTGGTTAAGTTGTCTCTATTGGTTTTTAATGTTAATTTTCCTTGTTATTAGTTGTCTCATCACATCGACTGATATATACTTCAAGTTTGCTCCCTTATTTATTGTGTACATTGTAAGGAAGCTCACTAATAGTAAGTAGATTCTATTAACTATGTTTTTTTGCGATAATTCATTGCACAAGATATTTCATTGAATTGAAGCATTTATTAGAGGTCATCACAAGTTCTTTACTTATTACTGAATTGTACAGGTATATCCTTGTTGTGGCATCGCTCGATTTGCAAAATAGTTGAATTGGATACGTATTAAGATTGTTGTTTATTCATTTTACTTTGTATCGATGAAGATTTCTATGTTATTTTGTTAATCGAGTGCACAATCTGCTTATTATCTAAGTACAATATTAACTAGATACATTACAGGTTAATTCCACCTTATTTTTATTGTCATAAGTCCAACTGAAATATCTTTCGAAAGTTGGTCTGTTGCATTGCTCATCAGTAGAGAATTTGCTTTGTCCTTGTTTTGGGGGTGTTCAGTTCATAGATGGAGGAACGATGGTATCATCAGATAGGCCAACTATGTATGTTCAACTGTGTATTTTCATTCTTGGAATGGAAAATGATGCAGCTCCAAGCACTTCTTACCAAAAGGGTTTTAATGTAAGTATCTGAACTAAGAGCTCTATATAATGACTTTCTCATGGATCTCTGTATTGTATTCTTATTATTATTTTTATTCCAACTATTCTATTCTTATTATTTTTTTTTTATGAATCATAGTTTTGGTTCTCTTCTTTTTTGTACTTAGCCAAATTTCTCATCTTGATGAGAAACTTGGGTTAAATAGGTATATGAACTTAGATTATTGGAATGTTGATAAATTTGAAGATTGTGCAAATTCCTACATTTTCATTTCTATAGGTGTTGTAGAACAATAATATAATCAAAAGGAGTTACTGTGGAATTTATGTCTGCCTGAAGCCATTGGTAAAATTATAAATTTAGTGCCTTAATTTTCATGTTTTTATCTATTTGGTCTCTGAAGTTGTTGATTTGGCACCTTCAATTTGTTGCTATATGGGGTTTTTTTCCTTCTATTTAGTGCCTTAATTTGTTGATAATAGAAATGGTTTGAGAACAAAGACTACTCATCTTGATTATCTACTCTTTTGATTTGATTTTCTTCTTTAGTTTTGGTTTCTTCTATGAGGATATTAAATTTCGACGGTAGTGAACTGGAGGTAAGTAATTGCTCATTACATAAACAATTGTCTGTGGCTATTATTGAATGTCTATATGAGTTTGGATTTCTTTTGCACTTGTCAACTGTGGTTTGTATTTTCACATCCAACTATTGGATCTCCATTGATTTGGTTGTCCTGCATGCTAATTTCTGTAATACATTTGGGAGCAAAGTTTTTCTAACTTTTAACTTGACAAGGCGGATGTGTGTTTCTAGGTGGATCTTTGTTAATCTGTAGAAAAAGGAGGTATGTGTTATTAATAATGTAGGAAAGAAGTTGCTTGCATTATGTTAGAAAGAGATATATTTATAGCATTAGACGTGTAAGATTTATGATCGTGACATAGGAAAGGTTAGCTCTAACCATTGAAATATTTAGTGCATTGAAGTTGCTAGGATGCCACATTTTTTTTCAAAGCTGCCTTGTTAGAATTCTAAAGATCAAATGTTTTATTTTGATATAGTTTGTAGAATGATTGAAGTCATATCAGGTTGAAAGCTAAGTGATTGTGTAGACAGCCAAGCGATCGTTGAAAGTTGAAGACTGAGAATGCGTTCAGGGTTTCTTATTTAAGTCTTGTATTTGGATCTTGTTTCATGTACTCTTGTAAAATATATACATAAACACAATATTAAGATTTCATTTTGTGTATTCACATGTAAATGACAAATATAATAGTTTCTAAATGAATATTAAACTTATTGATTTGTTGGTGTGAAAAAAAATATTTGTACACGAGCCAATGTTGGTTAATAAATAATGGACAATAATGCAATAATTAAATAAAAATAAATTTGTAAAAATGGATTGAAAACCAAGGCTTTAATGTCGTTTTTAAACCAACATTGTTGGCCTCTTTAATGATGGTTTTAAGGCCAATCGACACTAAAGATCTTCAATAACATCATAAAAAATGTCGGTTTAAAAATGACATTGATGGCCATTAATGTCGTTTCTAAACCGACATTAATGAGGCTTTTGATGTCGTTTTTAAACCGACATCAAAGAAAAACCGACATTAGGAAGGAACTGTGTGTACATTCATTAAATATCTCTAATGAATATTCATTAGAGATATATTTATGTGTCTACAGATATAAACCAATAACAGTAAGTTAGTCATTTACAAGTGTTCGTAATACCAGCTAGGTCAAATTATCATTTTACCCTTGGGTTACCTCTAGTCCTTAAATTCAATGCTCCTCTAATGAACAACATGTTTATGGTCCAACCAATAAACAGAAATTTCTTTCGTATCATAAAGAGGGTATGACCCTTTGTTTAAGTTTCGAAGACACCATATAAGGGAACACTTTACTTACCCTAAAGTAGGGAATGAGTGAATTCTATCTTTATGTAATTATGTTTCCAGCTCTCCACTCGGTCTTGTCCCCAAAATGATAAGCATATTGAGTCGACGATCTGGCCACTCTCACTCGTACAAATCAAAGGACAATCCCTCGTGAATAGGAGTTCATAATACACTCAGGATTAAGATTAAGTTACCTATGTCATCATAATAAAATAGAAACCTAACTAGTTAACGGAGTTACACCTAATGGTTACTATTTCATGCTCGGTCTTATGCAAACTCATTGCATAGGATACTCTCACTTGCATGTCACTTACACGAATGCATTGGATCATTGTGTTTGTATCAAATATAAAGTGAGTCATATCCATAGTGTTACGGGATAAAGTATCCAGTCTTATCCCTATACTATAAACCGTTTAAGCTAATCTCGAACATTGATCCATGTATGTCTCTACATACTTTTCAAGAATCATCAAACAGTTTAAGATATTCATTTATTGGATTTTGGTTATTAAGACAAAACTAATAATATAATCAATAACATTTATTGAAAATATAATAATAATATTTTATTAATAATGGTCAATGGATTATATGTACAATCTACAAGTTTAGGACATAAATCCCAACACATGGAAGATAAATCGTCATTCGGGATAAGAGAAAAAATATATTTCATGGGAAATTGACACCATCTTTTAGAGAACCACGTTTGTCGTAGAAGTAAGCTACACGATGGAAAGGTAGAGCGTCGGGCTCCTCCAGTGGTAATGAATGGGCATGAAATCTTAGAACAACTAGATTTATTGGAGTTTCCAGTTATGAGTAAACATCCTTCATTAAAAAATAAGAAAAGAAAAGAAGCTCTTAATTGGACTAAGAGAAGTATTTTCTTCGAACTTCCTTACTGGTCGAGACTACTATTTTGTCACAAACTTGATGTAATAAATATTGAAAAGAATGTTTATGACAACTTGGTTGATACATGGTTAAATATTTAAGAAAAAACCAAGGATACCACGAATGCTCGGTTAGACCTACAAGATTTGAAAATAAAAAAGGATTTGCACCTGATAGAAGTTGATAATAGATTGGTGAAGCCACATGCGAGTTATACGTTGACTAGCAATGAGCGAGTTGCATTTTGAAAGTACCTTACTTCAATTAAGTTCTCTGATCCATTCGTTTCTAATATTTCACGATGTGTGAATGACAGAGACTGAAAAATATCAGGTTTGAAAACACACGACTGTCATGTTTTGCTACATCGACTTCTACCTACTGATGTTTTAACATACTTACTGAAAATGTGTACACTAATATTATTGAACTATGTAGTTTCTTTCATGACTTGTGCGCAAGAACGATAAGAGTAAGTGATTTGGACCGATTGCAAGCAGATATCATAATCATACTTTGCGAATTGGAAAGAATATTTCTATCTTCCTTCTTCAACGTGATGGTACACTTTGTCGTTCACCTACCATATGAAATCAAGGTTGCTGGTCAGGTTTCTTATAGTTGGATGTATCCCATGAAAGAAGTCTACACACTTTAAAACAGTTTGTTCGGAACAAAGAATGTCATGAGGGGCCTATTACAGAAGCATATCTGATGAATGAAACATGGATTTTTTGCTCGAGGTACCTAATTGGGATTGAGACTCGATTCACTATAGATGAACGAAATGGTGATAGCATTCCAGATGACGAGGTGATTGGGGAATTTGAAGTTTTCATGCAGAAAGTATGGCCATTAGAGGCGTCAAGTGTCTGAACCCTATCACAGGAAGAGAAACGTCTCTTTCATTGGTACACCCTCAACAATATAGATGAAATATCGAAGTACCGCAAGTAAGCAATTCTAAAGTTCGACTTCACTGGCTATTTTAAGTCTTTTTTAAACATTTTTGTTACACAAACTCATAATTATTGACTTTAGGAGACACTTGAGGTTGATACGTTGGCAAATTCAAAGTGCTTCTGAATTGAACAAAAGATATCAACGAGCATTTCCTAAATGGTTCAGAAAATAGGTATATAGCATACATAAATTTGATAACGATAGGGTGCTAACTTATTAGAGAATTTTGTTAATCATTTACACGTGGATTTTGAGTTATAGAAATGCGTGAGAGAGCAAATTTTTCTCATGATTTCTTCTCACTTGCAATGGGACCTGTAGATGCCGTATTTTGTCATGCATTTTTCATTTTTTCATTTATTTATTTGTTTGTTTTTTTTTAAAGAATTTGAATTTAAATTTTAAATCTTAAATCTTAAATCTTAAATTGGTGTTTTAAAATAAAAACATATTCAAAAATAAAAATAAAAATAAAAATGTTGTTTCCCCTCTCTATTTTTTCTCAACCAACTCCCTATTTTTGTTTCCTTCATCACCAGCCTTATACTTTCCCATTCTCCCACTCTCCCACCTTCTCCCACTTTCTCTCCATAGTCTTTCACTCTATTTCACTTACTAATCTAAAAACAAACGATCAACTTTGCCCTAAACCTTGTCCTATAAAAAGAGACTGAGGAGATTTTTTTAGGGGAGGGGGAGATTTTTTAGAGGAAAGGTACACGTACAAAAAGAAATATTTTCATCTGTTTGTTATTTGGGAAGAGATTAAGAGGCTCAAGAAAGAAGCCTTTTGCATTTAAGACAGATGTAAGTTTTTTTTTTTATTCATGGTTGATGATTCTGCATTAATTATTTGTCACTCATTTTGGTTTCTGTGTTAATTATTGGTTTGAATTACCCATTTGGCTGCTGTGTTAATTAATTATTGTCCTGCTTCCTGGGTTAATTATTTGACACCCATTTGGATGATGTGTTAATTATTCATTTAAATCATTCATTTGGCTCCTATGTTAATTATTCATTTAAATCACTCATTTGGCTCTTATGTTAATTATTCATTTGATTAATTAATTAGTTGTTAATCATTTGACACCCATTTTGGTGTGTTTATTCATCTAGCATCTGCATTAATTATTTGCATTGACCAACTTTAATTACTTGACATCCATTTGGCATCCTGGATTAATTATTTGCATCTTTTTAATTATTTGATACTCATTTCACATTATGTGTTAATTACTTGGCACCCATTTGGCCGTTTAATTATTTGCATCCTTTTAATTACTTTGGCACTCATTTTACATTATGTGTTAATTACTTGACACCCATTTAGCATGTGTTAATAATTATTCATTTGGCATCTTGCATTCTGCATTAATTAATTAGTCTGACATCGTTAATTACCTGGTTTGCATTAATTAATTATTTTGCATAACTATTTTTTGCTGCCTTAATTAATTATTTTTCATCATGCTACTTTAATTAATTATTTTGCATCTTGCTGCCTTAATTAATTATTTTGCATCATGCTGCCATAATTATTTTTTTGCAACTGTCTTAATGAGTTATTTTGCATCATGCTGCCTTAATTAATTATTTTGCATTCTGCTGCATTAGTTAATTATTTTGCATTCTGCTGCATTAGTTAATTATTTTGCATCCTGCTGCATTAGTTAATTATTTTGCATCTTGGAATCTTGCATATTTTTGCATCCTTCTTATATTATCTCTGTATTTATTTTATATGTATTATTTTATCTCAACATATTACCTTAAGGTATTTCTCAAATTTCACAATGTTTGTTATTATTATTATTTATTTTCTAATTTAAATATAAAAATCTGAGTTGGAGAAAAAATATTGTTTTTTTATGGATTTTATAATTTAAATTCTCTGAATATATGAAATTTCTCCATTTGAAATTTAAATAATAGATTGTCTTTGAAATTATAAACACATTTCATATTTTAAATGGGACAGACTAGTGTTTTCTATGAATGTATTAATTCTTAGATACATGAAATTTCTCATTAGATACCTATGATAGAGATTAAAATATCAAATTTTGGTATCTTAATAATCTTGAGGTCAATATAAAAAATATATCTTTTAAAACAAAAATAAACTTCATTTTTCTAATTGCTCTTATGCCACCCATAATTATCAATTCATGCTTAGGTTTTATTTTCTTCGATGTGAATTGATAAACATTGGACATTTAAATAAAACCTAAATAAAAACTTTGTTTCGTGAACCCCTATAATTTAGTTTAAAAGATAAAATTCGGTAACCATTTTATGGGTGTTGTAGGGTGCTAACACCTTCCCTACACACAATTGACTCCCGAACTTAAATCTCATTAATTTACGTATACCATCTTTTTTATTTATTTATTTTTCTTTGGGTGACCAATAACACCTTAATATGGTTGGTGGCGACTCCAAAACTATTTATTTATTGAAATTAAATAAACGATGGATGTCGGCCGTTCCGCGTCGCGATCACGTCGTGACAGCTTGGCGACTCCACTGGGGACATTGCATTGTTTAAGAGAGTCGAGCCATTACATTTTTATCTTTTATTCTTATTATATTATAATCTGTTGGTTCACTTAATTAGTTTTGATTTATATGTAAAATTTTGCACTATGTTATTCGTACATTTTTTTCCATCATGCATTTACACACACTCACAAGCCCTCTACCTGGGTACAACCTTATAGAACTAGAATTGAGGATGGAGCAGGCACATGAAAAATCCTCGCTCAAGTTAATTCTTTTGTTATTTCTTAAATAACATTAGAATAAGTCTGAGGGTCTTTCCCTTCTAGGAGTGTAGATGATATACCAACACCATGACATTTTTCTTTTAGCATATTTTATTTTATGAGTCAACTTTTGTAATTATTTTTATTTTTTTTAAAACAAAGTTTCTCATTTTTCTAAAATTTCAAATCATACATATTTTCTCTTTTTTTTTAAAAAAAAAATTTCAATCATAGCATTTTCTACATTATTGATATATTTTTTTTCTGGAAGGAAATTTTGCTTAGCTTTTTATTTATCTTAGTTTCCTAGAAATTGGGTCTTTGGCTTCATACATACTTTAGAGGAAGGTAATGTTTACCTTGTATAGGTATATAAAAACTTTTACATTTTCTAAAATTAACTAAATATTTATAAAAAAAAAACAATAAGGAGAGTAGTGTTACGGCTAAAGTACATGAACACCTTATTTTCTTTTCTTATCTTTTTATTTTGATTTTTGATTTTTGATTTTTAATTTTTAATTTTTAATTTTTAATGTTTGATTTTTAATTTTTTTTCTCTCTCCTCCCTTTCTTTTTGGTCTTCAAAGTTTTCAAAATAATCAAAGGAAAACATAGCTCGTCCTACTCCAATTGGCCATCCTTACAATACAAGGCATAAAAGTCGAATCATGGAAGAAAAAGATAAAGACGTGGATAAAATGAGACAAGATATTAATAACCTTGGGGAACAAGTTTCAAAAATACTGGAATTGCTTTCAACAGGAAAAGGAAAAGTCGTCGTAGAAACAGCACAATCAAGCAATCCAGTTCAGGACACCGATGATCCTATTTATCCCCAAGATTTACGCCACGCCACATGAATATTCCACAGTCTCAAACCACTCAACACTATGTTGCTATGAATCCGTTTTTTGTTGTTCCACCTCCTATCCCAAATATAGAACAATATGAAGCTCAAGTTAAAATTTAAGACATGGGACAAAATGAGAATACTCTGGCTAAGCAAAAACTAGATGTTTTGGAAGAAAGGTTGCGGGCAATTGAAGGGGCTGACGTTTATGGAAATATAGATGCAGCACAATTGTGCTTAGTGCCAGGCTTGATCATTCCATCAAAGTTTATAGTTCTCGAATTTGACAAATATGATGGATCATCGTGTCCAAGAAGTCATCTTATAATGTATTGTAGAAAGATGGCAGCTCATATTGGTAATGATAAATTGTTGATCCATTGCTTTCAAGAAAGTTTGACTGGTCCAGCTACTCGATGGTATATTCAATTAGATAATGCACACATTCATGTTTGGAAGGATTTAGCTTATGCATTTCTAAAACAATACAAACATAATATTGATATGGCTCCAGATCGTTTAGACCTGCAACGAATGGAGAAGAAGAGTTTAGAAAATTTTAAAAAATTTGCTCAACGATGGAGAGATATGGTTGCAGAGGTTCAGCCACCATTAACAGACAAAGAAATGACATCTATGTTTATGAATACTTTGCGGGCGCAATCGAATGACTGGTAATGCTACAACCAATTTTTCTGACATTATTGTTATTGGAGAAAGAATTGAATATGGGATAAAGCATGGGAGGTTAGCAGAGACTTCAGCTGAGTATAGGGGATTAAAGAAAGGAACAACATCTAAGAAGAAAGAAGGTGAGGTTCATGCAATTGTTTTTCCTAATTCAAGGAACCAAAAAACAATTTTTGGCCAAAGAAAACATGACCAAAAGTTTCCTTCATATATAAGCAATGTTGCTCATATCCCTTATAACAACTATGTACCAACTCACTCTTTCTCTGGAGCCCCAAAACCTGTTAATTCAAACTCTTCTCGACCATTTGTACAAGGTCAGGGTTGTAAGACCAACTCATATACATGGCGATTTGATCCAATTCCCATGACATATACAAAGCTTTTACCTCAGCTAATTCAGAATCGACAGTTAGCTCTTATCCCAATAAATCCTATACAACCTACTTATCCAAAATGGTATGATTCAAATGCTCGATGTGATTATCTTGCCAGAGGAGCGGGACACTCAACTGAAAATTGTTTAGCTTTAAAAAGGAAGGTGCAATCTTTAATTAATGCTGGATGGTTAAGCTTCAAAAAAGCTGATGAGAAGCCAGATATCAACAACAATCCACTTCCTAATCATGAAAATTCAAAAGTGAATGTTGTAGATTGCTTTGTTGAAAAGTGTAAAAATGAAGTTCATGAGATAATGATGCCTATGGAAACACTTCAAAAGGTCTTTTTGAAGCAGGATATGTTAGTTTGGAATATTTGGACCCCAACAAAAAATACAAAGGATACAATGAAAGCAGACATTGTATATTCCATCAAGGAGTTGCAGGCCACGTTATCCAACAATGTTGTAAATTTAGATCTAAAGTTCAACAATTTATGGATTCAAAGATACTCACAGTATACGGAGCACAAGAAAAAGATGAGATGAAAGACAATAAAATATGTGCATTAATGGATGAAGTTGCAAAAAAGGAAAATTCCTTTTTACCAAGGCCTTTGACACTCATTTATAAAGAAAGTCGTAATAAGTCAACTTCCTACAATCCTAAACAACTCACTATCCAACTACTGAGTCCTTTCAAATTTAAGGATTTGAAAGCAGTGCCATAGCAGTATGATTGCCAAGTCATTACAGGTCGTTCAGTTGATAATATTACAGGAATCAGTAGGATAACATGAAGTGGAAGATGTTATAAACCAGATAATTTAACAGCTCCTTCAGGTAGTTTGACACTGGGGCAAGGGAGGAAAAATGAGAAAAGAAATGTGAATGAACATGACAAAAAGCAGGATGTAGAGATGTTTATCATAGCAAAAGATATAGAATGTAAAAAACCTGTTATGGATGAGGAAGCAAACAAATTCTTGAAAATAGTAAAACAAAGTGAGTATAAGATCATAGAGCAAATGCATCATACTCCAGCTCTAATTTTTTTATTATCTTTGTTTTTTAATTCAGAGCCTCATCGCAAAGTGCTATTAGATATTTTGAACAAGGCACATGTTGGACATGACATTTTAGTGGAAAAGTTCAGTGGAATTGTTGGAAACATTACGTCTTCATATTCCATAGACTTCACGGATGATGAAATTCCTCCTGAAGGTTTAGGCCATATAAAAGCATTGCATATCAAGTGAAGTGCAAGGACTATGTCATAGCAAGAGTTTTAGTGGATAACGGTTCATCTCTTAAAATATCATGCCTAAATCTACACTATTGAAGCTTCCAGTGGACATGTCATACATAAAACCAAGCACTATGGTTGTGAGAGCTTCCGATGTGTCACAAAGAGAAGTAATTGGTGATATTGAATTACCAATCAAAATTGGCCCATGTACTTTCAATATAGTCTTTCAAGTCATGGAAATAACACTTACTTACAGTTTTTTGTTAGAACGTCCTTGGATTCACTCTGCAGGAGTGGGGCCATCCATGTTGCATCAAAAATTAAAATTTATTATTAGAAATAAAATGATTTGTTTGATGGGAGAGGGAGATTTCCTTATAACAAAACCGATATCGACCCCATATGTTGAGGCAGCAGAGGAAGCATTAAAGTGTTCTTTTCGCTCTATTGAAATTGCTCATGCAACTATGATGGAAGCAGCTGCAGATGAAGTAATAAAGTCACACAGGCCTAAAATGGAAGTTATGACCACCAGGTTGATGAGAGGTAGAGGATATTCATTGAATCAAAGCTTAGAAACACTTCTAAGCACACCAAGCAATGATAGGAGACTTGGTTTGGGCTATATGCCATCCGTATATGATAAGATTAGGCTTCAAAAAGAAAAGAAGAAAAAGCGTTTGGCAAAGCAAGAGATGAGGGAGTTTGATCCAAGTTTAAAATTTATACCACCATTATATGATACTTTCAAGAGTGCTGGTATAAGTTACTCATCACAAGACTTTGATTCAAAGGATTGTTTGTTAACGAAGATAGAGAGTTTATTAATTGCAGCAGTGACACAAGAAGCATCATTTGAAGGCAAAACAGTTTATGCATGTCCACCTGATTTCGAGCTTAACAATTGAGATGTTGTAGATCTACCTACATTTTCAGAAGATTTTCAAGAGTAATGATTAAACTTTTATTTGTCAAATTTCTTTAATTTTCTAGTGGCTCTACCCAAGGCCACAATATTTTGTTTGTTTTACAACATGAATGTACTTTATTTTGTTATTTAATGAAATCTTCGCATTTTCCTTTCATTCTTTCTAATTCCTTCTTCTCTCTGCTTTCTTTCTTGTGTTTTGCAAATTAAACACAAAAGTCCAAACCTTTTCATAGACAACATTCATAAGAACGAAGATGTTAGTAATTTCAGTTCTACCCTTGATACCTTAATATACACTGTGGAATCTGACAAAGAGAGTGACGATGAAGATGTCGGAGGAATATCCTCAGAATTATTAAGATTAGTAGAAGAAGAAGATAAGGTCCTAGGTCCTCACCAAGATCTAGTTGAACTAATCAATTTGGGTTCTCAAAAGGAATCAAAAGAGGTAAAAATTGGTGCATCGATGGCCAGTGAAACTCGAAAAAATGATCAATTTGTTACGTGAGTACTTAGATATTTTTGCTTGGAGTTATCAGGATATGTCGGGGTTAAATACGGATATTGTAGTACATCGTGTTCCTTTGAAGCCAGAATGCAACCCAGTAAGACAAAAGCTACATAAAATGAAGCATAACGTATTGATTAAAATAAAAGAGGAAGTACAGAAACAAATTGAAGCAGGGTTCGTCACAGTCTCCAAATATCCTGAATGGGTGGCAAACATTGTTCCAATATCCAAAAAAGACGGAAAAGTGAGAATGTGTGTGGACTATAGAGATTTAAATCGAGCCAGTCCAAAAGACAACTTTCCTTTACCTCATATCGACATGTTGGTGGATAACACTGCAGGATACACAACTTTCTCCTTCATGGATGGTTTTTCAAGATATAATCAAACCAAAATGGCTGAAGAAGATAGAGAAAAAACAACATTCATTACCCTTGGGGAACATTCTGCTACAAAGTAATGCCTTTTGGTTTGGAAAATGCTGGAGCAACATATCAACGAGCAATGGTTACACTTTTTCATGATATGATGCATAAGGAAATAGAGGTGTATGTTGATGATATGATTGCAAAATCCAAGGCAACTGAAGATCACACAACTATACTCCAAAAATTATTTGATTGGTTAAGAAAGTATCAATTGAAATTAAATCCATCCAAATGTACATTTGGGGCAATCTCGGGAAAACTGTTGGGATTCATTGTCGGTGAAGAAGGGATCAAAGTAGACCTAGATAAAGTGAAGGCTATCATGGACATGCCATCCTCTGAAACAGAAAAAGAAGTTCGAGGTTTTCTTGGAAGACTGAACTACATATCCATATTTATCTCGCACTTGACACCAACATGCGAACCAATCTTCAAGCTTTTACGTAAAAACAATCCAGAAAAATGGAATGAGGATTGTGAAGAAGCTTTCAACAAAATTAAGCAGTATCTGCAGAGCCCACCTGCATTGATACCTCCAGCTCTAAGGCGACCGTTAATCCTATACTTGACAGTATTAGAAGGTTCTATGGGTGATGTTCTAGGACAACATAATTTATCAGGGAAGAAAGAACACGCTATTTATTATTTAAGCAAAAAATTCACCGATTATGAGTCAAAATACTCAATGTGAGAGTGAACTTGTTGTGCTTTGGTATGGACCGCTCACCATTTGAGGTAATATATGTTATATCATACGACATGGCTTATTTAAAAAATGGATCCAATAAAATACACTTTTGAGAAACCGTCATTATCTGAGAGGATTGCAAAATGGCAAGTTTTGTTGTCAGAGTATGATATTGTTTATGTTACTAAAAAAGCAATAAAGGAAAGCGCACTTGTTGATCATTTAGCTGCCCAACGAGTAGCAGATTACGAGTCAATGAGGGTTGATTTCCCGGATGAAAACACATTTCTAGTTGAAAAGGATGCTACAGATCATTAGACATGGATTATGCTTTTTGATGGTGCCTCAAATGAGTTGCAACATGGGATTGGAGTTGTACTAATTTCCCTAGAAGGAAAGGTAGTTCCCCTAACAGCTAAGTTATGTTTTGAATGCACTCACAATATCGCTGAATATGAAGCCTGTATTATGGGACTTCAAGCAGCATGAGACATGAGTGTTCAAAATTTGAAAGTTTTGGGTTACTCAATGTTAGTAATACATCAAGTCAAGGAAGAATGGGAAACAAGAGATGCTAAAAAGGTGCCTTACAGCCAATACATTGCAAAATTATCTCAAACTTTTGAGAAAATTTCATTTGACCATGTTCATGGGGAAAACAATCGAATGGCAGATGCATTAGCCACCCTGGCAGTGATGTTTAATCTTAACCTTGAGTGTGAACTTTATCCAATCCAAATTACAAAGCGAGATGCACCGACATATTGCATGAATATTGAAAATGATAATAAGCAATACATAAAGTGTAGAGAATATCCACATGGAGCTTCAGAGAATGACAAGTGTACAATAAGAAGGTTGGGCATGAACTTTTTCTTAAGTGGTGAAATTCTTTATAAAAGAAACCATGATATGGTGCTCCTTCGGTGTGTTGATGTGGAAGAAGCAAAACAAATTATGATAGAAATTCATAAAGGAATATGTGGAACACATGCTAATGGACATATGATGGCTAGAAAAATACTTAGATCCGGTTATTATTGGACAACGGTGGAATCAAATTGCATAAAATATGCAAGGGAATGTAAAAAGTGTCAAATTTACATGGATAAGATCCATGCAGCAGCATCTCCATTGCATGTCCTGTCAGCACCCTGGTCGTTTTCTTTGTGGGGAATGGATGTTATTGGACCCATTGATCCTAAAGCCTCAAATGGTCATCATTTTATTCTTGTGGCCATTGATTACTTCACAAATTGATAGAGGCGGCATCTTACTGCAACGTTACAAGATGAGTGGTGCTCAAGTTTATCAAGAAAGAGTTGATCTGTCGTTATGGTCTCTCGGATGGTATTATTACAGATAATGTTAAGAACCTTAATAACAAAATGATGGACGAACTTTGTGAGCAATTCAAGATCAATCACTGAAATTCGACTCCATATCGCCCCAAGATGAATGGGGCAGTTGAGGCAGCCAACAAAAATATTAAAAGAATCATTGAGACGATGACAACAACATACAAAGTTTGGCATGAAATTTTACCGATTGCACTGCATGGATATCGCACATCAGTTCGTACTTCAATAGGGGCAACACCATTTTCTTTGGTTTATGGTATGAAAGTTGTCGTACCTTTAGAAGTTGAGATACCTTCATTAAGAGTTCTCATGGAAGCTAAGTTAGATGAAGTTGAATGGATACGAGGTCGTTATGAGCAGTTGAATTTCATTGAAGAAAAAAGTTTGGCAGCATTAAGTCTTGGAAAACTTTACCAAAGAAGACTAATGCGAGCATACAATAAAAAAGTACACCCTCGAAGCTTTCGAGAAGGAGATTTGGTGTTAAAAAGGATACTTCCATTTCAAAAGGATCATCGAGAAAAATGGACTCCTAATTATGAAGGTCTGTTCGTGGTGAAAAAGGTTTTTTCAGGAGGAGCTTTGCTTTTAACTAATATGGATGGTGTTGAGTTAAAAAATCCTGTGAATGCAGATTATGTTCGAAGATATTATGCGTGAGGCCTTTTCATAGAAAGTTTCGTAGTGTTGAAAGAAGTCAGGGGTATTTCTAGGAAACTTACTTTTAGCTCTTAGAATGTTATTTCCATATGTATAAACTTTCCCTTACAGTCTCTCTTTGTACTCCTATTCCAAGAATCATTTCATTTCTTATCATATCAAACATTTGTTTATTTGTTAATCCTTTCTTTCATCCTTTTTGAAATGTCATCAAATTATAGTAAATATCCATTATTCATCAGTCCATTATTCTATATATTATTAATTAACAAAGATTCAGTACAACTTATTGTGTTTGCAAAACAAGTAAAAGCTATGATTTTCTCTTGTTAAGACTTATAGGTGTTTACAAGTCCAAACAAATTTCTCTATGATTGTGAGTTGCTGCAATTGGAAGTCTACATCCTAAAGGATTCATGTTTTGTGAAGTCCAAGACTAAAACAACATTAGGTCTTTACAACATAGTACAATCTTTCGTAGTTTGGATTCATTTGTTTGATACGAAGAGTGGCAAGTTTGACAGCTTAAAAAGTTCTCGTGAGACATGTCTTATTTTATCCTATGACGACCATGCTGATAAATTGTTAATGGTATTGGTAAAATGGAGTAGTGAGCTATTTATTTCTTTGAAAAGCACAATATTTTCAAATTAAATTTCATCTTGGTTTTAAAAGAAGGATGAGTCCACTTTATCAAATCTAGCCCTAGAGCTATGGTTGGTGTTTTTACAAATTTTGTTAAATCAAGCCCAGATCTGAAGCTGAGGCCGAAGCCTGTTCAACAAGTCCTTTATTTATCAAACCTAGCCCTAGAGCTAAGGTTGATGTTTTTTTTCAAATTTGGTTAAATTGAGCCCATATCTGAAGTTGAGGCCGAAGCCTGTCTATCAGGTCTTTTCCCTTATTTATCAAACCTATTCCTAGAGCTAAGGTTGATGTTTTTTCAAATTTGGTTAAATCGAACCCAGATCTGAAGCTGAGATCGAAACCTGTCTATCAGGTCATTTCCTTTATTTATCAAACCTAGTCCTAGAGCTAAGGTTGATATTTTTTTCAAATTTGGTTAAATCGAGCCCAGATCTGAAGCTGAGGCCGAAGCCTGTCTATCAGGTCCTTTCTCTTATTTATCAAACCTAGTTCTAGAGCTAAGGTTGGTGTTTTTTTCAAATTTGATTAAATCGAGCCTAGATCTGAAGCTGAGGCCGAAGTCTGTCTATCAGGTTCTTTCCCTTATTTATCAAACCTAGTCCTAGAGCTAAGGTTGATGTTTTTTCAAATTTGGTTAAATCGAGCCCAAATCTAAAGCTGAGACAGAAACCTGTCTATCAGATCCATCATTTATCAGACCTAGCTTTGGAGATAAGGTTGATATTCTTTTCATTTGATAGTTTTTTTTTCTTTCTTTTTGTCTCTTTCTAAAAAATAAAAAAATCGGCCCAAATACCTTATCTATTTCCTTTGTCCACCTTTAAATATTTTTAGGATGGAGAAAGGAGGGCAAACTGTAGATACCGTATTTTGTCATGCATTTTTCATTTTTTCATTTATTTATTTATTTATTAAGAATTTGAATTTGAATTTAAATTTAAATTTAAATCTTAAATCTTAAATTTTAAATTGATGTTTTAAAACAAAAACATATTTAAAAATAAAAATAAAATAAAAAAGGTTGTTTCCCCTCCCTAGTTTTGTTTCCTTCGTCACCAGACTCATACTTTCCCACTCTCCCACTTTCTCTCACTCTCCCACCTTCTCCCACTTTTTCTCCGTAGTCTTTCACTCTACTTCACTTACTAATCTAAAAATAAACGATTAACTTTGCTCTAAACCTTGCTCTATAAAAAGAGGAGGAGATTTTTTAGAGGAAAGTTACACATAAAAAAATAAATATTTTCATCTCTTTGTGATTTGGAAAGACATTAAGATGATCAAGAAAGAAGCCTTTTTCATTTAAGGCAGACCTGTTGGTAAGTTTTTTTTTTTTAATTCATGGTTGATGATTCTGCTTTAATTATTTCGCACCCATTTTGGCTGTTGTGTTAATTATTGATTTGAATTACCCATTTGGCTGTTGTATTAATTAATTAGTGTCCTGCTTCCTGGGTTAATTATTTGGCACCCATTTGGGTACTGTATTGATTATTCATTTAAATCACTCATTTAGCTCTTATGTTAATTATTCATTTGATTAATTAATTAGTTGTTGTGTTAATCATTTGGCACCCATTTTGGTGTGTTTATTCATCTAGCATCATGCATTAATTATTTGCATTGACCAACTTTAATTACTTGACACCCATTTGGCATCCTGGTTTAATTATTTGTATCCTTTTAATTATTTGGCAACATCAATTTCTATGTTGTTTTGGATGAAGTGAACGTGAAATTAGGGTACAATTAAAGTAGTGGACGTTCAATATCCAATGGGACGACATGTTTGGCTATTTAAGTGTAGGTGATTTGACACCGACAACAACAAAAGCCATAAGACACATGTGGAATTAGGGTACAAATCAATCAACACGTCCCATTTTTTGTTCGCCAAGGAACCAGTCATTCTCGCGACGCAGGCACATCAAGTATTTTACCTAAAGGACCCAAAAAAAAGTTTATAAACTGATATTCCTTGATTGATGATTGTGATGCTTGTATGTGAGTAAAACCATTAGATTTGTTCCTATCAATGAGCTAACTATTATTATGTGATGTGCACGTGATGAGTAAAGGCATTAAAGAGAACGACCTAAGCAACGGAAAATGAAACAGAGAGATTACCCAAAGGATGCTATGAAAGGAAAGGAATCCCAGGTATTTGTGAGGGAATAGTTTATGTTCTCGGTAGAAAGGAATAAGTAAAGACTAATGTGTGAATTATATGTTTTATAAAATGAGGCGTTGAGATCCAATTTATAAAAATAAAAAGGAATTTGTGTGCTTGCTTTGTATTCTTCAAAAAGGATTTCAAAATTATCACTCACAAAGTCATTGACTTATGTTTTAAGTTTTTCCTTCCCCATGGATCAGGCAATGAGGCCAAGTTTGAGTGCAAGAAGGTAAGTAAAGTTGGACCAGGTGTTCTAAAATCTTGTGTTTAAATTATGTACTTAAGGATTCGCGTATTATGATTATAGAACGCATGTGTTTAAGTTAATAAAAGAGAAGCTGTGTTGTTTGTTACTCTGTTGTGTTATGGTGTTCTTTTAGGCTTAGTAGTTTAAGAAGGATTGAGCGTTCTAGCGTTTTGCAGTAGAGGCGCTAGAATTCCTCAACTCGCGTTCTGTTTCGCATGCCAAGGTTAAGGACGTGTGTGGCGCGAGACGCAGCATAGTGTATGTTTACATTTTTTGTTAAGAATAGGAAAGAAAATAAACAACATCTTCTT
The DNA here is from genome assembly GCA_025688845.1 of Cucumis hystrix. Taxonomy (NCBI): domain Eukaryota; kingdom Viridiplantae; phylum Streptophyta; class Magnoliopsida; order Cucurbitales; family Cucurbitaceae; genus Cucumis; species Cucumis hystrix. Next base: position 8,092,473 of record CM046889.1, read on the forward strand.
AAAATGAGGAAAAATTAATTGAAAATAATTTGTACTAAATGAATATAAACCAAAATTAATAAATGAAAAGATAAAGTCAAATTTGGAAAAGGAAGTTAATAAACAAAGAGTTAAATATTTCAAAAATTCTTTGATAACTAATGATATTTCAAAAATAAATAAAATCTTTATATAACTAATAAATAAATAAATGATGTATTTTTTATTTAAAAAAATTAAGACATAAAAATATGAGAAAAAATTAAGGTTAAAACTGGCTTAAAACATTCCTAAAATCTAATTATGAAATATTACAAAAGAAAATTTATGAAAATTTTCATAAATATAACAAATACTAAAATATTTACGACATGGGTTACAAAATCAAAAAGTCCATGAAGTCGGATATTTTTTTAAAAATATTTTAGGTTTGCCCATTCTCCCATCTTTTTTCTTCTACAATTTTTTTTTTCCTTTCCATCGTCTTTTTCTCTTCTTCTGTAATTTTTTTTTTATTTTTTTAAAATGTTATTTGGTTATTCAAGATCGTGTAACAAATATAGCAAATCTTAAAAAACATTGTTGGGATATTGGTACACGATAGTCGTTTAGATTTGGTACATCATGTACCAAAAAATCTAAACAATCGTGTACCAAAAAATCTTGAAAAAAAATCATTTTGATTTGGCTATCCAAATCTAAACAACCAAGTACCAAAGAATCTTGAAAAAAAATAGTTTAACTTTGGGTTAAATTTAATTAATCAAATCTAAGCGATGTGTAGTAAAGAATAGCTAAACATAAATGATCGTGTACTAAAGAAATCTTGAAAAAAAATCCTTTAGATTTGAGTAGTCAAATCTAAACGATCATGTAGCCAAATCTAGATGATCTTGGTCCAAAATCCCAAGATCGTTGTGTACCAAATATATTACACTCGCGAGAGCAAATTAATCGCGTGTTGACGAGGGTTTTTTTTGGTATTTTCCATTGTGAGCCTTAAAACTTTTTCTATTTTCGAAATTATTGTATAGAGTGTAAATATTTTTTCGCTTCATTATATTTTTAAAAAACCCTAAAATTTTAAGACATTTAGGAAACATTAGTTATAGTAGGCTAATTCTGTAGATCTTTCTTATTCTTGAACTACAATAATAACATGAATAACAAATGAGCGCAATTTAATGGTTAGCTATGTATAAGTCTTATCATTGGATCTAAAGTCCAAAGGTCGAACCGAGAGCAGTCAAGGAACCTCATTTGTTGTAGAGTCATAGCAAACAAGGAAAAATTGAAAAAAGTAGACAGAATTTTAGTTTGTAAAAGTGAGCAAGAATAAAAATTTTGCCATTAGTTAATAAAAATGTTATTTTCCCCAATAATCAAAACTTTTAGATTAACGAAAAATGTTCTTTTGATATTTTAGATAAATTAAACTAAATCTAATAAAACGATTTTAAAATTTGTCTTTTAAAGTTTATTAATGAAATATTCTGATATTTTCAAAAAACAATTAAATAAAAATTTATTAAAAATAAATTAGTTTAATACAAATTTAAAATAGTACAAAAGAATAAGATAAACATACCTATTTTAAAAACTTATTAAAAATACATGAAATCTTATTAAAATTAAGGGTTTTTTTAATAGTAGAAAAAATTAGCAAATTATTTACACTCTATAAAACAAAATCATTATAATACAAAATTCATTACGTTTGATTTTTCTATGAAGTGTAAATATTTTGTCAAATGTTATGTTTTTGACAATTTTTGCTTACAAAATTATATATTTTTGAAAACTCAGTAAAAATAGATATTATGGATTGATGAAATATATATTTTCAAAATGTTAATAAATAAATATATAAATATTTGTTAAAGATACAGTTTTTTTGAATATAATAAATAAGTAATTGGAGATATAAAGGATAAGGATTCCATTGATATAGGAAAGAGTTGCTGCAATTTTCTCTTAGCAAATAAATCTCAGATTCAACTCGAATAAAATTCAATAAACGAATTTGTGAAATATACTATATTTCACACATACGAACACTTTGTCAATGTGTGATCCATTTAAAATACACTATACGTGGAAAACATGAAGTCCTGAGAAAAAAGAAATAAGTGGAAGCACATTAGCGTAGAAGTTAATAGTTATTGAAGTGACCAATTGAAGGGGAATTCATTTTTGAGCCGGACGGAAGTAGACCGGCCCATGGGCCCATATGATGAATGAGAAAGCCTTTTATGGCCCATTTCTTAGAATAATGAACGATGTATCATCTACGTATAATATAATATAATATAGGTACAAATTGAAATAGTTTTATGAAACTTAAACGGACAACACTTTTGTTTTTTCTTCTTCAAGCTGCCATTTGTACGTTAAAAAGAGAGAATTTTGCAAACTCCGCTCGCCCCACCGAGCATTCCGCCTCTTCTCAACCAATTTTCATTATATATATATATAATTTTACTTACTCCATAAGTAACTTAAAAAAGACAAATAAAAAGAAAAATCACTTTAAAATAATTGTAGATACATTCACATTTATAATAGAAAAAAAAATCACTAAAATCATAACATAATTCTCTAAGGAAAAAAATTACATACTATAATACCCAATTTTAAAATGCATGCACTAAAAGTTATAATCTAAACATTTTTAATTAAAATGAAATTACTTATTTTATATATTCGTGGATTTCGCTTAATTTTAGGTTAATTTTCATAAATATAACAAAAACACATAAATATTTACGGCAGTAACAAAATTAAAAAAACTTAGAAATCCGACTATTTTTTAAAAATATTCTAGATTTGTTCTTCCTTTCCATTTCTTTATTCTCTTCTACTCCAGTTTTTCTTTTCATTTCCAACATCTTTTTTCTCTTCTTTTTCTATAATTTTCCTTTTTTTTCATCTTCTTTCTTCTCCTACAATTTTTCTCTTATATTTTTTTTGAAATCATCATTTTTGTTTTCAATCAATCATAAATCTTATATTTTTTTTTTTAGAGAGTTATTTGATTCAAGATCGTGTAATAAATATAAAAGACTATTTTGAACAAAAAATCGTTGGGATATTAGTACACGGATTTGGTTACGCGGTGAAATCTAAACGATCGTGTACCATAATAACGACTATCTTGAACAAAAATGATATTAGTACACGGATTTGGTTACACGATGAAATCTAAACGATCATGTATCAAATCGTTGAAATCGTGTACCAAATATATTTTTTAAAAAGTCCTTAATTTTATTTTAATTCTCATCATTTGAAATTTAGAATATATTGCTCAAAATGCTTTAATGGAATAGTTTTGCCCAGTTAAGCTAAGCTCATGTTGGCTAGCTTCTACAGCTTCTACAAATTTTTAAAATATTAAATTACAAACTTTCAATTCAACTCATTAAAGTTGAACACAATAACTTATTTATTTTTGATAAAAAAGTAATATTATATTATTGATGAATAGAAAGTAATAATTGAAAGAAAAACAGTAAAGATTTAATAATATTATCGATGAATATCGTGTTTTTTCTTGATGGACCTTACCTATAATCTTCTTTTTGGTCTTTGTCCATCAAGAAACCCTAGACCCATCAACTAAATTCTAAATCCATCAAGAAATCCAAACAAATATATATATATATATATTTTTTTTTTTTTTACAATGGCAACAAGAAAATGTATGGGCCTCGTCCATCAAGAAAATCTAACTAACTTGATGGGTTTTGCGTCAACTAATATATTATCCTTGATATTTATTGTCCATCGAAAAATAGTTTTCTTGACGTTTGTGGACCATCAACAAAACTAAGGAAACTTTGTGCATCAAGGAAATCAAGAATTCACATTTTTTTGCGTTTTTTCGTATTTCTTCAACAAAATAAGGGGACTTTTCTTAACATACATGATCGTCAAGATAAACATTGTATTAAGAAAAATATTTTTCTTAATAGTCCTTTGCCATGACCATCAAGAAATCAAAATTTGTGTACGTCAAGAAATACTAAAGTTGTATTAGTGTCACTAATATTAAAAAGACGTTGGGGACTTTGAATATAATTTAAACTGAATACACTAGCAAACTAATTAAACCTTAATTGAAAATAACTACACTTAGTATGTATTTAGTTTAAAGTTTTCTAAGAATGTTTATATATAGCCAAAATAAATAGGTTCAATCACTACAAGAAATTTGGTCTATGCAAAAAATGGTTCACATATCTTAATAAAAACTTAAGCAAAACGTCACACTAGCATTTCTACTCATGTTCTTTCCATGGACAAAAATTATTTCTAAGAACGTAAAATATTTTATCAATAAAATACAACTTCTTTCCACACAAGATTCATCGACAAAATGCAACTTCTTCCCACGCAAGATTCATTAGCATAAATGAACATTTGTCCACGTAAAAGGCTTCTTTGGACAAAAATTGCATTTTTGGCAACACATGATACGTCGACAGATAACATTTGTGTTCATTTTCGTTGATGCACAAAACGTCACCAGAGCTTTATAACTACAAACATATTTCTAACAACACAAAAAAAAGTGGGCACAACCTATTTTAATTTTTTTACATTTATTATCATATGCATCTTATAAAGAATTGAACTTCTTGTAACAAAATATACCCAACATTGCAACATCAAATTTTAAAAAAGAAAATATTTTAAATCATTAATACTTTCACCAAAATGAACAAAAGAATACATAAAAAATGGTTAGATAAGTTAGCCGACATTCACACACACACAAAAAAAAAAAAAAAAAAAAAAAAACATTTGTGGCGTCTTCAAAATACATAAACTTGAAAAAGGTAAGTAATCATGCAACAAAAGTAATTGAGTCAAATATCACCCTAGATGCATCAATTTTAAGGATTTATTATGCTTTGAAAACTTACGAAAAAAATATTGTTTTAGAGCTCATACGAGGAATAACCTCTCTATTATCCCTATAAACTCGTAGAAGTGACTTTCATCTTGCACCCTATTTCTCCGAAGGAACACGCATCAAGGAATACACATCAATCATATCAGTTTGATGATCCTGTAGGAACACACATTAGTCATATCAGTCTGGTGATCCTGTAGAAACACACATCAGTCATATCAGTCGAAATGTGGTGATCTTGTGAGACACCATACATATAGAGTACACAACCTAATAGCCAAAGCTAGCAACCACCATTTGTCCAAAAAGCACATAAAAGTCAACTCAGTCCAACAATAGGCATAATATGCAACATTATTCAATAATCCATAGTCACATAATCAATCATACAAATAAGTCACAATTTCAGCCAACATCTCCTATAAACCCATCTATGCATTTTAGCTACCGTCAATGCATAATCAGTCAATCCATGCAATGCACTTAAATCTTAATTTTGAAGGTCCAGTAGTAGAAATCTCTTACCTGAGATTAGTTAAAAATTTCCTGGTTGACACTCAATATCACACTCCCTTCCGAACCATCTACTCTCCATTTAAAAGGTGGTGTGAAGCCAACAAATTTTGCCTCTAACTACTCAACGACACATATTGACCCTAACTATTGGACATTATAACATTTATGTAAAGCATAACCACTTAATAGATTAATCGGTGGGTCAATAGCTTTAACTCTATATTTTATTAATTAAACAAAATTTTCAAACACAACCCTGTTTATAAGTTAAGACCACATACTATTAATTACATACCAACGTTATTAAATCAAAACAAGAACGACCTGTCAACAACCCAACAAACTTCTATACTTAAGACATATTTACAAGATGTAGTCTTAACATGAAAAACTAACAACTAAGTAAACAAAAGTTTAATAACAATGTTGGCACAACAGACTAGTGACTGCAGGTCAAGCTCGGGGATCACAATCTCTTCAAATGGTAGCTAGCCTATTGGCTTGTAAATTTTCTCAATTTCTTCTCCTTCTCTTTTAACCTCAAACGCACGTCCTGCTCGCCACGCCCGTTCTGACACTCGGCCTAGCTTCAACCTTACCAAGAATTTTCTTTCTCATTCAGAACCTCCAAATTTCATCCAAAAACTCCAATAAATGTGTTCTATAGTCCTCTGGAACTCAAGACAGCTCAGGTTCTCTTTGGAAAATGACCTTTCCTTCTTTCTTCAATTCAAACCTAATCTTCCACTACCACTCTGAAGTTACCTATTTATAGTAGACTTTGCATGAAACTTTATTGACATGTCCTACTTGCCGCAATTTAACCTTTGCATGTAGAGGGCACCTGGAATCCACCTAACCGACTTGTCAAGGTCAACCACCATCTTTTCATCCTCGCCCAATCCAAGAAAAATGTCCAAACCTTAAGCAAAATGTCATGCTAACCTCTTTTCACATGGCTGCAAGCCTTCCTAGTTCCTTGAGTGCATGCCTTCTCAGTTAGCCTCTTGGTCACCTAGTCTCCTCACCTAGTGTCTTCCCTCAACATCAAATAACCTTTCAAGACTTGCTTTCTTCTTGCCTAAGTGCCCTTGGTGCCCATGAACCTTTCCTTTAGAGGTTTTCTCTCCTAGATTTCGTACAAAATTCTTGTTGCCTACCTATGTCATCTTGCCTGGCACCACTCTTAGAGGTTATTTATCCTTCCTCTCGCTTAGTGTCACATCCCAATCCGCAAGACAACCAAAATGTAGGAAGTAATGCGGATAGGACTTAAACTTTGCAATTAGTCTTATCGTATAGCTCATTCTCAACTCATTTTAAACTATCAAACGAAACTCAAAACACAGCGAGAGTCAACTTTAAACGCCAAGTGCAATAAGTAACATAACTCGAAACGTACGCTTTATTAATAACAGGCGTTTGGAAAGAACACACAATTATAACATTTTGACCAAATAAATAACATTTATCAAAACTCTTCAACCCCTGGTGGCTTTATCAACCTGCCGCAAGCCCTTCAACCTTCTTTACTTGGCCTAAACGCCAAATCCTGGAAGATAAAATTTTAAAACGTAAGTCTAAAAGACTTAGTGTGGTTTTATTAAATCCTTTTCGTTAAATCATTAATACCAACACAAACCAGTTTATGAATAAACACTTTATTTTGCAAAACATGTCAAAACGCATGTAATCATTTTTACAATAGAATTAAATCAACTTGCAAATCATATCAATATACATTTCGCATAAACACTCATTAGTCAATTATTTTTTTCACCAAGGATCACGAATCGTTCTCTACGCTTGGTCTCAATACCTCGAGTTTAGACTATTGTATTAATAGCATCCGAGAACATACAGATTCGTCCTTGTTGCTCAGGCCGCTAAGCTTTATACGTTCCTTTCAACACATAAGCCAACTTCTTATCACCATGTAGCCACGTATATCCAATGGTGGCCTTGACTCTTTATGTGCACATAAAAATTAGCATCATCTTAAGGAAACAACTAATGGTTTGAAAACCATTTATAGTATTGAAATCATAATCATCAAATCAAGCTAGAACATTATAAATCATGCTTGAAAACATATACACTTTTCATAAAAATCTCTTTTGAAACACTTCTCATTTTAATTCTTTTTTCAAATCAGTAAAGAGAAATCGTAATAAAGTTTTTAACATAAATTCATTAGAGAGAAAACACTCACCACACTTTACCAAAGATCCTCCTCTTCCTTCTCTTTTTTGCAGAGTCTTCTTATGGAACAAACCGCAACACTTAACACTTTGTTTTTCTTCTTCTCGTCAAAGCAAAACAATAGCATTTTAGTTTTTTTTAATAAAACCTTGGTGCTTACTTAATAATCAAGTCCTCTATAAATAGAGTCCTTAAACTAACTTAGTCATGCTTTTACTCTTCTCAGTTCGCCAGCTCATTCTTAAAACTGTACACGTATAAATTTAATATTTAACCCACTCATGCTTAAATTCTTAATCTTACACATTAACCCTTGTCAAATCAGATTTGACATTTTCTTGGCCAGACATTTCTTCTCGTCTAACTCCATTCCGCGAATAACTTCAACCACTCAACATAGCTTTCGAATAACTCCTTTTCTCGCGAAGATTCTTTCTCTTGTGAGCGTTTAGACTTATAGGTCTCGCTGCAGATCATTCTTTTTGCAAATTTCCTCGTGAATTAACTTCTTAATCACAAAACTTATACTTAACCATAAAAGATTTTATCTATTAATCCTTTTCATGAATTAATTCAAACGTCAACTTCTTATCGCGAAGTGTTACTTCAAACGTCTCATCTTATCCAAAACCCAAATTTTCAAAACACTTACCATATTTTTTCTTCTTATACTTAAATTAGAAACATGTCTCACAATTCTTCCCCTCTTAAGAAATTTCGTCCTCGAAATTTAGAAACCAACTCAACTATTGATGGAAAACTTCATAATTGCTCCAAAAGTCTCCAATTAGTCCTTTAAAGAAAACCCCCAAATAAGATCCAAAATTAACTTTAACTTTAGAACCAATAATTGAACTTTAATGGGTAAAAAAACCCACATTAAACCCCACAACAAAACTCGACCACTCTCACCAAAAAATAAAATCATGATAGATGTGAAGTATATTTATTATTGATGCCAAATTTTGGCCAAGGAAAAATGCACACTTGACCCTCACATGACATCAACAGTGGAATTTGTAACTTGGGAGAGAGAGGACCTACAAAACAAAGAAAAAAACTTGATGTCTATGCCTAAGTTAGTAAGAAAATTATACAATAGAAAAGAAGTCAGATGTCTAAGTTACCTTATATGAAACCATAAAAAGGATGTATTTATAGGAGATTTGAACTATGATTTTATCTTTGTCCAACTAGGGTTAGGATATGTGTCTCCTACTCTTAGATAAGATAGGTTATCGCTCAAATTGAATGATTCCCAGTGTGCCAAATGCAAAAGATTGGTCTCCAACCTCATTTTGTAATTCTTGGCCAAGCCCAAGGTTGAAGAGGTTGGTTTGGGCTTTAGACTTATACCATCATCTTTTCATGACTCGAATAGACCATAGTATGTTTTGATGATTGAATAGAGAAGATTGATCTCAGCCTCATTCTTGGTTGATGTCAAAGCTTATTGGGCTATATTGGCTCAAAGTTTCATTACCTTTTTCTTTGAACCCATTTTCCTCCAACCATGTTTCATCCCTTAAGGCGGGGCTATGCTAGGTGGAGAGTATGATTTGTTCGTGAGCCCATTCCTTCGGCCTTCTTCTATACTTCGTTGAAAAATCCACTCACAACATTTATATTTTCTAATATATTTGACATGTAAAGATCTCATTAGATCACCATCTTGACCTAAAATGTATTAAAAAAAATACATGAAATTTCATAAAATAAATTTCAAATATTATGCATTAAATGCATACCAAACCAATGTTTAATGAAAACACAAAGGTAAGGCAAAAATTTGAAAAAAAAATTGTAATCGACCAGAAAAGAAGCAAATTTCCAAAATTTTTGAAACAAATCAATCTAAATTTAAGGCTAGAAGCGAGAAACTAAATAATTCAAAATATACGATATATAATATATATATATATATATATATATATATATATATATATAGTGTATAATGAATTTTTGGTGTAAAATTTTTGTAAAGTTTAATATAAAATTCACATAAATCTTCGAACACTAAGTGTACTTTTGGGGAGGAAAAGAGTTAGGGGGAAAAGATTATAATAATTGTAAAATGTTATGATAATATGTGTTTGAGAAAAAGTTTATTATTGATAGTATTATGATAATATGTGTTTGGGAGAATGATTATGAATGGTAGTGTTATGATAGTATGTGTTTGAGAGAAAGATTATAATAGATAGTATTATGATAATATTTGTTTGGAGAAGGATTACGTGAAAAAGATTATAAAAATTATTTATTATTATTATTTTTTAAAATTTCGTATTCTAAATTCAATCCACAAATATTCGTTTATTTAATTTATCAAATTGTCATATTTTTGTAAAAACAAGTTTAATTAGTTTTCTTAAATACGATATCCATTTTCAATGTTTTGTATGCAAACGTTTCATGCCAATAAACTATTATTATTATTTTAAATTTGTATTTTAACTTCAATGTACAAATTATATATATTTAATTTATCTAGTCATTCTAGTTTTTGTAAAACAATTTCTAGTAATTTCCTCAAAGAGGACATCCATTTTCAACATTGGGTCGTATATGCGAATAAATTATATTTTTGTTTTTTAATTGATATTCTAAATGCGATACACAAATTGTCTAAATGAATGTACTCAGATCATAACTTATATTCTAAATTATATTTTTTAAATTAATATAAATGTACCCAGACATAACTTAAAAATAAGTTAGGTTTTTTAAATGAAAAATTAAAATTAGAAAAAAGAATTAAATATTATTTAAATTGAAATTGATTAATTATAAATAAGAAAGAGGGGAGTAAACATTAAAAAAAAGAAAAACGAAGAAAAGGGTTATAGCCCCTTCTTCAATAATCGTTTCCCTATGGAAACACAAGAATTAGTTGTTGGAAGGATTTAAAAAATGAAGGGAGAAGGTAAAGAGAATAAAAAGAATTGAGAAAGTTTGAATATTAATAAATAAAAAGAAAAAAGAAAATTGAAAATTGATAGTTTAGAGTTGGAAATGGAAGAGTGGATGTTTGGGAAATGGGATGATGAGAAAGAAAGCAGACAGCAAAGAATACAACTTCTTCTAGAAAGATCCCAAAGACAGCTCCTACTATTTCTATTTCCATCTGTTTACCATGCAATTCCAGATATAATTATTTTAGTTATGGATTATTTACAATATACATTTAGGTGTTGTCGCTTATTAAAAATGTTAATTAAAAATAGTCAATTATGGACGATAAATAATTATAACAATTTCTAAAATCTTTTTCAAAACTGTCATCTATATCAATATTTCACTAAAATTGAAACTTCCATATTTCAAACCTTACCTCTCAGTTTCTTATAGAACACCACTCTTCCTTTTATTTATTAAGAAATTTAAGAAAAGACTTTTCTAAATCTTGAAATTTAGCTATATAACATCATTTCAGTCTTGTTCTTAGGTTTTCTCTACGTTTATATATATATTTTTTCAATTTTCTAATTAAATTACAGCAGTTATTCTAAAAGTAAATTTAAAAATATTTACAAAATATCACCTTCTATTTTTTATGGATCACGATAGACCAAGATAAACTACTATATATATTATAATAAACACATATAATAATCTAACTTGATCTATCAACCATCGTAATTTTTTACATTCAATTGTAAATATTTTAAAAAATGTTTTCATTTAAAGCAATTTCTGGACTATTTTGTTTTAAAAAACTTTTTGTTAAGTTTTATTGTTATCAAAATTATATCAAACAAGCTGTATTATGTAGTAAGGCTGTAAATGATGATTAAATAAAAAAGAAAGAAAAATGGTATATATATATATATGGCATCAACATAAGTAAAATAAATTGGTTAGATATTCAAACTTTCTCTAAATCAACACCTCATTTATTCCTTATGTAATATAAATAGAATTTGCCCATCACATCATAACCTCACTTTGTAGCTGTGTTTACTTTTATTAAATATCCACTTTTTTTTTTCATAAATAATTCAAAATCTACACATAATTCATCCATTTAACTTTTATTTCTTAAAATATATATATAATTTTTTCTCCTAATATATATATATATATTCCAACTATAAAAGGAGTGGAAATGTCTAATTTCATTGTAACAAGATTTTATACTTTGATCAAAAGCTTAACTGAAATATTAGCGACTTAGTTCGAATCTTAGTGTTTTAGAATACTTGAAAAATAATTTTGTTGTATTTTAAAGAAAAAATTGAACGTTAATCTTTTTTTCCATCTCCTTATACATCAATAAACGCTAATCATATTTACTACAATAAGACTTTTAAAAACATTCAATGGTAAATTAGAAGCTATAAGTATTATTCAGAAAAATTTAATTAATAATGTTAAATAATAATTGAAATAGAAAAGCAATTAGAAAGAAAAACGAATGAAAAAAGGGATAAAAAAAGAGAGAAAATTGTGTGTCACCCCACCATAAGCGTTAAGACCCAAACACACTATTTGTTGAACTAAACAGAAGATTTAAATGTAAATTATTATTTTAACGGTGTATATTTCACTTATTTTTAATTTAAACAAACAGTTTTGTTTTTCTATTTATGATTAAAATTAAAATGTATATATTTTTAACATAAGTTACCTTTTTATGTTAGGTTGTAATGAAAATTAGTATAATCGTAATAAAGTTTGATTGATGGATAATTTTAATAAGTTTAGATTATGAATGTAGTTGGATTTGTTTTTAGGAGGATTAAAACATATCAAAGGGGACAAATGTAATACTTAGGCAGTATTGGATAGCAGACTTTGAATTGGATGCAATAGCAGAGTAGAAGGAAACAAGAGCGGAGGGAATAAAATAAAAGGAAAAGTTGATATTTTTAAAATGAAAAGGTTAGTAAAGAAGAAGTATTTGTTTTGATAAATGGATATAAAATAGGACCAAATTTTGGGCAAAAAGAAAAGCTTTTTTTGTCTGCTAAGGAGGATGAGGGAAGCATGAAACTGACAGTTTGGTATATTTGTCAATTGGAAAAAGAGAAATTCTCGGTGGGCTCTCTCAAAAAGCTTTCATCTCCACTCCTCTTCTCAAAACGATTTGCCAAGTGAGCAAAGAACAACCCTCACCTTGCATTCCCATTTCTTCTTTCCGCGTTTTCCTTTTCACCCTCTCTCTCTCTCTTCGATTCTCAGACGTTACAAAAGCTTAAAACCCACGAACCCAGAACCCACGATTTTTTTAACCAAACCCATGATTATGGCTCTACCCATTTCCAGATTACACCCTCTCTTTCCCCTTCTCGCCCTTTTTCTTGCCTTCTCTTCCTTTCTTGCTTCAACAGGTTTGTTTCTTCTTCTCGTTTCTTTTTTTACTCTTTTTTTTACCCTCATTTTGACTTAATGGGTGTCAGTTTGTTTGATTGTTTTCACAATAGTCTCTGTTTCTCTGTTTAGAACAATCTTTCTCTCTTTTTGGTCATTTTTTGTGACTGACCGGCTCTACAATCTGTTTTGCTTATGTTGAATTTGATGACTGATGAAATGGATTACTTTTGAGTTTCAGGGGTTTATTTCTCTCATTTTTTATTTTTTTATTTTATTTTGATCTTTTTGGGTCTACGTCACCTGGGTGAACTTCAGTTTTCTGGGTCTTCTTTCTTGAACTTTCAAATGGGTGGGTGGTTCCGAGCTTTTCTGGCCTAATGCATTATGCTCTCTGCATGACTCTGCACAAATGATTCTGGCTCCGGAATTTGACGAGAAATCCCCTGTTTCTTCTTTATTCTGAAAGTTGATCGTGATTATGATTATGATTATTTTAATTTTATGTTTGTTTAATTTTCTGAGAAGAAATTGAGATCAAAGTTAAAAAGGAGTGCCTAAATATTGGATGAGAAATGATGTTTACCTAACACAGTTATAGGTTATATTCTTGGGGCTACTAATTCTGTGCATGGATCGTATTACTTTTTTCTTGTGGGTTTCATCTTTTTAATCATTTATTATTTGACTAATACTTTCGAGCACTGTTTGATCTCTAGAGGGTAATGCTGATTTATCGTCTTTTTTTTTCCTCTCCTTTTTTATTTGATTTTCTTTTTCAGAAGCGTATGATCCACTTGATCCAAATGGAAACATAACTATCAAATGGGATATTATGAGCTGGACTGCTGATGGATATGTTGTAAGTTTTATGCATCACTGTGTCCATTTCATGAGAATTAATGTTTTTGTTTTATTCTAATTTACTTGTTTATATGTGTGAGGCATCAATGTGCGATGGCTCTTTGTGGCGGATGGTTTGTATAGAGAAATGGGGATTTTAGGAATTTTTAAAATTTCGATTTGTGGTGTGCGCCTCGCTTTCTCGCGTTTCAAAACATGGACGATAGTCATAGAAAATTTAACTTCCAAACATAATTGTGTTTTTAGTTCTCTAAACAAACAAGAAACAAAAAGTAGGAAACAGGAACGACAATGTTATCTAACGGGGCCATAGTTGCCGTTTTCTTCTGTTCTTCTTCTTACATTGTAAACCTTGTGAATGTATAGGCTGTAGTTACTCTGTATAATTTCCAACAATATCGTCATATTCAAACACCGGGATGGTCTCTTCAATGGAAATGGGCAAAGAAAGAGGTCATATGGAACATGCTGGGAGGCCAAGCAACTGAGCAAGGTGATTGTTCTAGATTTAAGGGGAACATCCCCCATTGCTGCAAGAAGGATCCAACGGCTGTTGATCTATTGCCCGGAACTCCTTATAACCAACAGATTGCAAATTGCTGTAAAGGCGGAGTTCTTAACTCCTGGGTGCAAGATCCAGCTACTGCAGTAAGCTCATTTCAGCTCACCGTTGGTTCAGCCGGAACCTCAAATAAAACCGTTCGACTGCCAAAGAACTTCACTTTAAAAGCACCTGGACCTGGTTATACCTGTGGACCAGCCAAAATTGTTAAACCGAGCAAATTCAAATCCCCAGACAAACGGAGAGTTACACAGGCCTTGAGTAAGTACGATCTGAGAGTTATATACTAGTACTATTTTCCTGTTTCTAAGGTTTTGGGTAGCTTCAAGTTCAAGTTGCTTTCATATTCAATATCTTTCTTTTCAACAAATCCTTGTACTAGCTCACTGATATTTTGCTCCAAAATCCTTATTTGCAGTGACATGGAATGTTACATGCACATATTCACAATTTCTGGCCCAAAAGACTCCTACTTGCTGTGTTTCGCTGTCATCATTTTACAACGACACAATTGTTTCTTGCCCGAAATGCTCCTGTGGCTGTCAAAGCAACTTGAACGCACCCCAAAATTGTGTGGAGTAAGATCACTGCCTCATATAAAACTATAAACTAGCATGACTCGGACTAATGCCAACATGCTTATTTTCAGGCCAAATTCTCCATATTTAGCTTCTGTTGTTAACAGTGCTAGTTCTAGCAAGAACAATTTGACACCTTTGGTTCAGTGTACTGGCCACATGTGCCCGATTCGAGTTCACTGGCACGTGAAGATTAATTATAAGGAGTATTGGCGTGTGAAGATCACAATTACAAACTTCAATTACGTGATGAACTATACAAATTGGAACTTAGTTGTCCAACATCCCAACTTCGACAATCTGACACAGATTTTCAGCTTCAACTACCAGTCAATCAATCCATATGGAACAATAAGTAGGATTGACTCTCTTTTTACCTCTTATTATCAATCTTCCTTCCCCTGTTCCTATTCTTTTACATTTATAATCGAGCATGTGTATTTCTAAAACAGATGATACTGCAATCCTGTGGGGAGTCAAGTTCTACAATGATTTGCTCATGCAAGCAGGTCCTCTTGGTAATGTACAGACAGAGCTTCTTTTCCGGAAGGATCAATCGGATTTCACATTTGATAAAGGTTGGGCTTTCCCTCGGAGGATCTATTTTAATGGGGACAATTGTGTTATGCCACCTCCAGAAGCCTACCCCTACTTACCGAACAAGGGTTCTAAGCAAGGTGTCTCAGTGTTTACTATGCTTTTGCTGATTTCCTTGACTCTCTTGTCCTTTCACCATTCGTTTGCATAACTTCCTAGAACACTGGAGTCATTCTGAAGTTTTGAAGCAGATCAATCTGGCCCATACTATTAAAAAAAATGATGAATCTCATGGATGTGGATGATAACTTTTAACTTCAATTGTAGCTTCAGGTGAATTTTTTGGCGATTGATTTCACTTTGTAAATGTTGTACTATATTAGATAAACTTTCTAATATTTCCATGTCCGTGTTGAGATCTGTTTAGCTGTGGGAGATTGGAACATTCTTACAAAGCAATTGTTGTTACTAAATGTTCTGCTATTTTTTTCATTCCTAGTATTTATCTTCTTTCATGGATGATCATGTCGATGGTAGTGGAATTTTTGTGAATGGAAAAGTAGATTACAAAAAAAGAAGTTGATACTGTAGTTTTGGTGTAAATTCTTCATCCATATGACATTCTCCATTTTGAACTTGAGTTGTTGTATACCTGTGATTTTGTTCCTATATGTCAAAAATATGGACTTCGCCACTTAGAAATTACATTACAATCTCTCTTAACAATTCTAGAATGGGTCTCAGCACATAGCAAGCAGCAGCAAGAGCAGCAGCAAAGTAATTGAAGATGAGAGGCCAACTGGCCTTTGTTGGGCAGTGTTTGGCAGGAAAGGGTATGTGTCGGGTGGCGGAAGCATGCACTCGTCGCCATTGAAGTAAACTTTTCGAGGAAATGCCCATCCCTGCTTGAAAGTGAACGTATTCTGGTCTTTTCGCAGCAACACTTCTGATTGTACATTACCAAATGGCCCCGCTTCCATAAGAAGGTCGTTATAGAACTTCATCCCATAAAACATTCCTGTATCATCTGTGTATACAGTGGAAAAACCATGAAATTACTCTTTTGCTGAATATGACAAGGAAATGAGAAGAAAACAGTGACTGAGTTTGATGTTTTACTTACTGATCGATTCATAGGGAACAAGGGGTTTATAGTCAAAGCTGAAAACTTGTGTTACATTGTTCAGATTTGGGTGCTGGACAACGAGAGACCAAAGTGAATAGTTCATTCGGTAGTTGAAGTTTGTGATAGCAATCTTCACCCGCCAATATTCCTTGTAATTTTGCTTTACGTGCCAATGAACTCGAACAGGGCACATGTGATGTGTGCAATGCAGCAACGGGGCATTGTCTTTCCTTGGTGTATTGATTCCAACCAGCTTAAGAATCTTAGAATCATTCCTTTAGTCATTATAAAACCATACCACAAGTCAGCTGTCATTTGTTATAACAGCAATACTAAAAAAAATGAGAATGAAACAGGTAGCCTTACTGTACACAATTGCTCTTGTTTTGGCAACCACAGGCACAAGACGGACAAAATGTAATTGTATCGTTGTAGAAAGATGAGAAAGAAACACAACAATTAGGATTTTTTCTTGCTAGAAACTGAGAGTAAGTGCAAGTCACATTCCAAGTCACTGCAAGAAAAAGGAAAAGGAAAGATGACGGCATTGCAACCTTAAAACTTACGGATGAAATGGTGATAGCGGACTACAATGAACATGATCTTACTCAAAGCTTGAGTTTTGCGGCGACGGTCGGGTGTGAGGAAAGTGGTGGAAGGCACAACTTTTGCAGGGCCACAAGTGTATCCGGGGCCGGGACCGAGCAAAGTGAAGTTCTTGGGAAGCTTGACAGTCTTGTTTGAAGTACCTGCTTGGCCAACACTAAGCTGAAAGGCTGAAACAGCAGCTTGAGGGTCTTGTCCCCAAGCAGCCACAACCCCACCTTTGCAGCAGTTTGTAAACTGTTGGTTGTAAGGAACACCAGGCATCAAATCTACAACAGTGGGGTTTTTCTTGCAGCAGTGAGGAATGTTTCCTTTGAACTTGGAGCAGTCACCTTGCTCCGTTGTCTGCGACCCCACCATCGACCATATCACTTCCTTTTTCGCCCAAGTCCACCCCATCGTCCACCCGGGGCTCATTATATGGCGGTACATTTGGAAGTTGTTCAACGTGACTACTGCCTATATAACCACAAAAAGTCGAGAGGATGTGGAATCACTAACTCATTATTCACTGGATCTAAACTGATAACAGAAGAGAAATTCTTACCACATAGCCATCGGGTGTCCAAGACATGATGTCCCATTTGATCGTAATGTTCCCATTTGGATCCAACGGATCATAGGCAGCTGCAACCCAAAAAGGAACAAGAAGATTGATGTTCGAAAGACATCGATACAAGAAGTTCAAAGTGACATTTGAACATCACTTGCAAAAGAAAACTCACCTCCAAGAGAAAAAAGGACAAAAAGGAAGACAGCTGAAATGAACACCCTCATGACTGTCAATTCAGTCAAATCCAAAGTGGAGCAAACAAGTTCTCTTGTGCAGTTGAGGAACAAGAAGAGGATGAAGGAGGAGGAGCATGAATAGAAAGGAAATAGGTGTGGTTGTAGAGATGGAACACCAAAAGGATTGTGTTGTTGAGAGGTATATATAGTAAGGTTATGGTTTTTGTTTTTGTCAGTTTTAATTGTTCTGTTGAGTTCCCATAACGTGAAGCAATGGCTATTTGAGAAAAATGGCGGGAGATGTGAAGATGGAGAAGTTAACATCTCAACGGTACAAAGGTTGAAGATGACATGTAATGGAATTGAGAATGGGTTAGACGTGGAAGTTACTCAAATACCCTTCTTGTGGCATTTTTGTATAAGGAAATTGCACCTACCATGCTTCCACTTCCATCTCAACTTTATTACCTAATTCTCAATACACAATCACTAATATTAACTTAACAAACATTCTTTTTTCTTTTAACTTGCTTGTGATGTACAACCCCCAAATAACACAGAACCATCATTTATTTTGTTGCTTTTCAATACAACATATCAATCCTATTATCATCGCATGAAAACATTTAATACTCTCAAATACAACACTTTACTAACTCATCAATTTAATATACTTAATTAATTCATGTTAACTTTCTCAACTCTCTCATTAATTCATCTATAATGGCTAACCTACTTCAAACAGGTTTATTTAATTTTCAACAAAAAAAAATAATGTCCTTCACTTCAAATTAATTCCTGATACACTATCCAATTTATTTTTAGCAGTAACTGTGATATATTTCTTCTATTAAGATTAAAGGTTCAAAAATTTTAGAAACACTCTTTTATTGAAAAAAATCAAAATTATTTTCCTTTTGGGTAAGATAAGGAGATAATGAACCGGAAAATCTAGCATAAATTAACTCACATCTCTAAACACATTCATCAAGATAAAAAAATTTAGAATAGCCTATATGTGATAACATTAATACTTCCAATGATATGGTTATCATAACCAATTATTATTCAATAAAGGTCGTTCAATGATTAATCTTTTTTCTAAACAATTTCAAACTCATACCTATAATTAGTTTATTTTAAAATGTATGGCTTTCACCCTAGTTTCTTTTATTACTACTAATTTTCCAATCAACAAGAGAATTCGAGCCTCTTGCCTTTTAGTCGAGGATTTCATTTCAATTCCTGAATTATGCTTCTCGAATTTTCCAAAATTATAGTAATTACTTAGCAATATTTGTTTCGTTGTTTTATTTAATCTTTTTGACATTTTTAAATGATTATATTTATAATAATTCAAATGATCAAAAGTTTCCAATTTTGAATATTTACTTGAACATGAAATGGGGCGTTGCTTCTCCTTGAGTTACTCTCTCTCTCTCTCCCCCCCCCCCCAAATAACAAAGATTAATAAGATAAAGAGAGAGAAAAAGAAATGGAATATAATGTGAAATATAATTAGTTTAATTGGCTTCAAGAAAATACGTGCCATGGTGATTGAGGCCATTTTTGTCATGTGAACTTAGACCTAACATGGAAGGCAAGCCAAAGCCAACTTTCTTGAATATTCTTCTAACCAATTAGAATGAGTTTGAAGGAAGCAAACAGTTTGGGAAAAGAAAAGTCAGAGAGAGAGAGAGAAAGGGTGCCAAAGACATAGGTACCCAATTTACGTGCATATGGTCGACTTCTCATCGATTGCTTCAGTACTAACATTGCCCTCCTATATCCTTTATTTTCTTTGTAAGCCTGTCTTTGCCTTTTCAAGATACACAATTCAAATAAAATAACGTAATTTGATACTATTGTACGTATAGCAAAGGTAATTAGTTAAGAAAAAACTTAGGTACAAATTAAATCAAGTTATACTTATCTCTCCTACTTGCACCCAATTGAAAGTCGACACGTGTCAAGTTTTTTATTTAAAGAAAATAACAAAAAGAATATATATATATATATATATATATATATATATATATTTTGTTGAATTAGTTTTAGTTTTCAACCAATATAAAACTTGTCAATATATATAGTTTTGTTAGTTTGGATTTGCCAATGGAACCCCCTTTTGATAGTGAATTTAGATTTCTGTGAGCCCTACAATTAAATAAACAATAATGAAAAAGAAAAGGGATGGGTAAAAGTACAACTTATAATATTAATCCCAACTAAATATAAGACTTGTGTAAAGAAGACAAAAAAGTTGTGGAAATGAGTTTTGTTATATGTCATCTCATTCCATGCTTCCTTATAAAAAAGATGGCGAAGGCTTAGCCTGTGGTCCCTTTTTCTCTTAATGCACAATCTTTGCTTCAGACATTTCTTTATTTTGTTTTTTTTACAAATATACTCCGCTGCATTCAACGTAAAGGATCTTAAAGTCGGAGGTCAAGATCCAAACAAAAAAAAAAGGTATGACAAAATAAGGATAAAGTCAAGAGAATAGCAACCAACACAAAATTTCCTCATTAGAAGTCCCAAACCACTACAAATAACAAAGACTATACAACTTGACTAACCACCTAAGGAAGACCATGGATACAAAGATTACTCTCACGTTAATTATGAGCACACCAATGGACACTTTAAATCTTATACTTTAAATGATTACCCAAACTAAATCCACACATTCAAATAAGTTCAATATGATGATCTTAATGCATGATTCTTTGATGGAGAGATTATGACTTTTTAGCAAACTATAGGTTTTAATTATTGCTTTAAATAATATATCAAATGGTTCTCAGATTTTTTTTTTTTTTACTAACAAACTAACGCTCTGTTTTATAACCATTTGGTTTTTTGTTTTTATTTTTAAAAAATAAATTTATTTACTCTCCATGTCGTATATTGATTTGCATCCTTTTTAAATATAATTGTTGAATTCTTAACCAAATTTCAAAAGCAAAAACAAATTTTTGAAAAGTTACTTCTTTTTAGTTTTCAAATTTATGGTTGGTTTTTTAAACCATTATTAGATATAGATAACAAAAGAAAAGAAAGTTAGAGGTGAAAGTAGTCTTTATAGGTTTAATTTTCAAAAACAAAATAGTTACTAAGCAAGACCTAAAATTTCAAGTTTACGATACTTATTAGTATGGGAGTAATTAGATCGGGTCGGGTCGGTTTTTCTTCAAACCCAACCCGACCCAAAATGCAGGGATGATTTGCTGATGGAGGGGTGGGACATTTATCCAGAATGGTTACTTTACTAAGGGTTCAATAATTCACACAAAATCTCCAACTACCATCTTTCTTTTTTACCAAACTAATTAGGTTGGAATATGGTCTGGTGCTTGGATGGATGACCCTCGATGTTAACATTTCATTCACCAGCTTCTCTATTTCCTCCTTCTGTTGATAAGCATAACGATAGGACCTCACGTTTACTAGATTAGTACCCTTCTTTAGATGGATATGATGCTCAACGCCCCGCTTGGGAGGTAGCTCTTCAAGCCATTCAAATACATCCCCAAATCTTTCTAACAAAACTGGATTTGTCTCACTCATAGTGGAAATATCCTCAAGTCCATAAAATTCAGCAACTGACTTGTCACATTCCAGTGTTCTGCACTCCACTAAGCAACCTTCATCAAATAAGGACCAAGATTTAATCATGCTTTTCAGACTTACCATTGTCTTAGTCAAATTAGGATCTCCTTGAGTATCACACCTTATGTTCTCCTCTGTGAAATGTCATAGTGAGATTACGCAATCCATTTCAATAACTCCCAATGAATGTAACCACTACATTTCGAGGATCACGACCATCTCCTAATTCCAAGAGTAAAAAGTTGTCAACCACCTTCCACTCTCCAATCACCAATTCAACATTTTTACAGATTCTCCTCCCTTCACAACCGTGTCGATTCCAAAATCACACCATAAGTAATTAGATGTCTCCTCTTTCACTACCTGCAATAATAAAACTAACTTTTCAGATATAAAATTATGAGTTGAACCACAATCAACCAAAACTACAACTGCTTCATCAGTAATCTTTTCCTTCATTTTTTCATGGTGCCCGGGTTAGTTAAACCAACCACCAAATTGATGGATAGTTCAACTATTTGTTTTCCTTCCTCCTCCATCTCCATCAGAGTCATTTCCTTATTATCATTTTGATCATCCTCTTTGATTACTTCCCATTCTTCACCATTCTCTTTGACTACAAGTGTTCGTAATTCCCTCCTTTCTTTAATGTTACACCAATGTCTGATATAATACTTCTCATCACATAAAAAACAAAGACCTTTATCCCTCCGCGAATGAAATTCAATGTTAGTTAGACAATCTATTCGTTGGTCCTTCCCTACGATTCTCCATCATTGTTGTTCCATGCAAAGTGATGGTCCTCATCAACATTGTTCCATCAGACTTAGATTCAATTGGAATGGACTGCAAATTGGTTTTATTAAAAGGCATAAAGGTGTGAAGCTTACCTTCTGAACTTTTTTTAAGAGTAGCTTCATGTCTTGTTAGCTCTTTGTGTTCCACTATTTGTGTCAATCATCATCTAAGCAAGTCCATTGGGCTCCCAACATTCCACCTCTACCTTGATCCATGAGCTCAACCTATTCATAAAAGTTTCCTCTAACACTTCCTTTGGGAAATGAGGTAATGGCGCCACCATTTTATCAAACAAATTTTGATACTCCTTGATTGTAGTTTTTTGCTTAATGGCTAGAAATCTCTTGCAAATTGACCCATCTCGCATCATTTGGAAACGAATATCAATATCCTATGCTTCAATTTTACCCAATTCTCAAATGGTTCACGCTCTTCTTGAGAACAATACCAATCCAATGCAACCCCATTGAAACTAATCACTGTGATAATAACCTTCTCCGAATCAGTTAGCTTGTGAATCTGAAAATACTGATCGGCTCGGAATGACCAAGAATCCGGATCGGTTCCACTTCATATTGGCATTCCAACTTTCTTAAAGTTTGTTATGATCGCTGGAATTCTCATCACCTTCAGATGCAATTACCTTTTCTGCAGTCTTAGTTTCCATCGTCGTGCCACCTCCTGCAATAGTACCATCAATCACTGGCGTTCTATTCACAATCCTTCCCTTGTCCTTGATTTCGTAAGTGTTTCTACCTTAATTCCTAGTCATTCAATACTTTTAGCCAAGGACACTGGATGTTCCTCAATCGTTGGTAACTTATGAAGTTCCACACGTAGTCCAGAAATTTCCTAGTCAAAGACTTCCAATGAAATTCTTTTCAATTCTCGTTTATGTGCCATCTTCTTTCTGCTTTTCTGGTGAAAAGCTTTGATATCAATTTGATAGAACACTAGTATAGTTGTTCTATATTCAATTTTGTGTAAAAGAAGTAGTTACAAATTGAAAGTAAGATTGATAGAATATCAATATGGAAATAATACACACAAAATACAGTAAGAAAAACCTAAACAAACCACTCTATAATCCTCCTCTCAAGGATGCACAACCTACCCACCAAAATAACTGATCTTTCCTCTCACAACCCCTAAAGACTACCCTGTCCTTCCTAAATAATTGCTAGACTCAACAACTATACAGATTAAATTATAGAAACTGTAAAGATACATTAACTGTTGTAAAGATACATTAGTTGAAGTTAACTATACGAAACTGTTGACTTCTCTCTTCTTCTTTCTCCTACTATATATGTAAATAATATTTGAGGTCTATCATTACTTCCCACCTACAAAACCACCTTGTCCTCAAGGTGAAACGTCAGAAATTGCTTCTGAAAATCATCACAGTTTTCCCACGTGGCTTCGTGAGGCAATAGACCCTCCCAACTGATCAAGACTTCCCCACACACCTGTTGTAGGATTTTTTTGATAACCCAACACTTCTTCTGATGTAGTCACCCATTCATGGTCTTCCGAAATATAAGGAATCAATTGGTGTACCTCCTAATGTATAGTTGACACAAACAACAATGTCACATTCATATATAGTCATTTTGTTTAGAAGAATGAAAGTTTTGAAAAGAAAAATAGGCTCACAGGTCCTTCAAGTCTCACACATTCAATTGTGTTCAATAAACATAATTCATGACAGTTGAAAATTCTTCCTATTTTTAAATTTCTTTTTCATGTGTGTAATTACAAGTAGAGAATGCAAAAAGGCATGGGTTGAGAAATGTGTTTAAGTATTGCTCTTCTTTAAAAATGGGCAAAACTTGTTTACTCATTAGATGGGTTGGGATTTCATGTGCTAGATATCATGAAGCTAAATGACCATGTGTTTAAAGTAAACATGTTTATATATAAAAACAACAATTTGATTATTGATCATGCATGAGCTTTTGTTAACAAAATTTTAAAAGGCTTACAAAATATCATGACTTGATTGTAACCTTTAAAGGACCACAAGAATTATACTCAAGAACTCTGATCACTAATTTATATATATATATATATATACATATATATTTGTAGTACTATATTTAAACTATTTATTATTACTAGGAATGGCCAAATCTTCATAAATGTGCCTTGGTCTGATTATTCTTAAACATGTGACAATCAAGTTATTGTTCCTTATCTTTGTTCTTGTGATGTAAATAATAATGATCATTTGGAATATATTATATGTAGTAAGTTGACGTAAATTATAATATTTGTCCTTAATAATGCTTTCATCCCACCTATATTTTTATATATGTACCCTCCCTAGCTCATTGTTTTCTACCATATCTTCTTGTCCTAATTATGTTTATTATTACTGACATATTGCATGTGTATATATTTTTAAAAATATTTTTTAAAAATGTGTATCCATCCTTTCTTATCTAGCTATACAACAACCGGATTTTAGAAATTAAAACATCTAACCTTACAGAATGTGAGTACATGTCATTAAATATTATTTAAGAGTCTTAAGTTTCACTTCACAGTTAGAAAAACAATATTTTTTTTTACGTTTTTCAAAATTGAGTATCACTGCTACTCTTGACGTTTTTAAAAACATCAAGATATTAACATTTGACATGTTTGAAATGTGAAGAATATTAACGTTCTTGATAAATAAAAAAATGTCAAGAACAATTTTTCTTAAAACATGTGAAAAACGTCAAAATGTACTTTAATTACTTGATTAGACAAAAATGTTAAGAATATAGGCGTTCTTGACAAGAACTAAATATGCATTTTTTAAAGAATTTTTATAAATAACATACCATATTTCAAATAAGGGAGAAAAAACTTGCTTTTTTTAGATCAAAGCTAAGGCAAAACAACAAAAACCAAACAAAATTATATATAAAAAAATTATGAGACGTAGTAAAAGTAAACCCTTCGAGATAAAGAGGTAGAAAGATTTAATTGAAGATTCTCAATCCTTCAAAGTTTTATGCACAACACAATGCACGGGCGAAAGCAAATGTCATATAAGCTTCAAAGAGATTACATTTGGGTATTAACTTAATTCAAGCCCACAAGACATACATGGCCTAAGTAGTCTCAAAACATTCCATCCAATCCAATCCATCTGAATTGATATTAGAATACCATGACAAGCAAGTAGTCAATATTATACATGGTAAGAAAATTGAAATGTTGTATAAATATGGTTTATTTCCATAAATAAATAAATAAAAGAAGTAAAAGTCTTAATTTCTATCCAAATACTAAACCCTTGTATACATAGATAGTGATAAAATTTAAATTTGCACCAAGTTAAGAAAATGGAAAAGTGAAGTCTTCAATGACGATGTGTTTAAACTTTTGGATAGACATTAATTTGAAAAGAGTGAATTAAGAAGCAGCATAAAATAATGAATTAAAAATGATAAAAGAGGCCAACATATATATAAGATAAGAATTGGAAAAAAGAAGCAGCCAAAAGGAAGGTTTTAGAAAAAAAGAAAAATAAAAACAAGAGGCCTAAGCCAATGGTTTTGTAAATATTTTATGAAGTTGAAATTTAGATGATTTGAATGAAGTGAAAAGTCAAAGTCAACAAAGAAACAAACAGCCCACTGAATGAATTTAAAGAACACAAAAACTAGCAAACATTCCTTTTGCTTTTGCTTTATAAATATACATAATAATTCTAATCCATTTTAACAAAATTAAACCTTATAAATTTTATCAAACTATTCTCTTCCAATGGGACGTTGGATGAAACCAGAGGTCAGCCCCCATAACTCTTTCTTTCTCTATTTCTCATACCATAATCTCTTCTTTTACCAAATTTTACAATTTCTTAATCATTAGTCACATTTAGCTCATACCTAACACATAATTCCGAGGCTAATAAATATTTAAAAAAATAAAACTTAAACTCTAGGGCTTCAACCTTTTATTTCATCCGTAAATTTAACTTTAAAATGTAAATTTAATAGGGAGTAAAAGAACACATCCAATTTTATGTTTGATATATACATCTTTCCCATATTCAAAACTAATTCAAAGTTTATAGATAGATATAGAATTGATTTTATTGATAAATAAATGAGTTTTATAACGTAATTTCGTAACTTGAAGGTTTATCCATTATTGGCGGCCATGGGATTTGTGTCAACTATGTGCGTCTTTCAACTTACTAGAAACATTCTCATAAATCCCGACGTCAGGTACTCCCTCTTTTTATTCTATTATTTTACTTATAATAATTATTATCATTGTTTTTTATGTAGAAAATTGTCAAAAAGAAATTTACCTTTTATCATCTTTTCTATAAACCTTAAATAGTTGGTTTTTTGATATATACTTTTTAGAAAATTTCTATTTAAAATATTTAAATTTTATTTTTAGAAAAAAAAACATTTTGTTTTTTGAAAAGAAAAAATATCATTTTACAAAACATATATAATTTTTGTTTTCAATAAAAAAAAAATTTAGAAATATAATTAAAAAACAGAAAAAAACAAAAACAAAAACAAAAATTTGAAATGATAACCAAATGAGTTGATAGTTTTGAAAAGTTGTTTTTGTTTTTGAAATTTGAGTAAAATTTGAACATTGTTTTGACTAGAATTTGAACAGTGTATTTAAAAAATATTCAAATTATTGTAAAATATGAAACTATGGAAAATAAATATAATGTTAAAAAACAAAAAATGGAATGGATGGGAATTCATAAAGTAAACTAAGGGTATTTTGTATGAAGAAAAGTAAATTTGGAGTAATATAAAAAAAGTAATAAAAAGAAATGTAATTTTGTATATTGTAGAGTGAAGAAAGCGCATCGTAGAATGGGAGTATTGGAGAACGAAGAGGAAGGAGAGAAGTATTCAGAGCATACCCTCCGGCGGTTCCTCCGAACACGGCCACCGGAAATCATGCCAACAATTAATCACTATTTTTCTCAAGACCACAAATAAATCATTTCAATTATCACACTTTCACTTAATTACTCCCATTTTCCTTTATTACACTCTCTACTTTCTGTTTTGTTTGCCTTTGCTTTATGTCCCTTTTTTTCCCTTTAGATAAATGTAAGGTTGCTTGCCCACACATTGGGGATAATAACAATTAGAATATATATGTTCTATATATGATCTCATTTCTGTTTATACCATTCAACAGTATTCTTTCTTGCTCTGATTCTAACTAATAGAATCCAAATAATAATATATCAATAAGACAACACACTATATGATCACCTCCAACACTATCAATCAAATAATAGTATCCCGGAGTGACACAAATTAATCCTCAACCAATCAACCAATAAGGGCAAACAATAAACCATAAAATTGTGGAAGATTAAAATCAAGTATAACACACACACAAATTATATATATGGAGAAAAACTATTTGATGTGAAGAGTGTGTTCATAGGACATCGGAGAGAAATTGTTGTGTCGTGACGAACCACTATCTTATAAGCAATTACAACAAGAAAGTGACAAAATGATAGGGTTATGCTATTAACACCAACATTCTTTAGTCTCTCATTTAACATTTCTTGGTATTTATACCCTCTTAGGCCTTGGCTCTTCTAAATTTTCCAATGTAGGAAAAAAGTAATGTTTATGTTAAGTAGGTCTTCAACTCTGCTTATGGGCTTAAGCCCACAAGTCATTTTCAACAATCCCCCACAAATGACTATAACGATGAAGTGATCGAGTAGACATGAAAATAAGTTTTGATAATTTTGTTATGAGCTAAGATAGGATACCAAGCTTAAGCATCAATATCTAACGATTTGAATTGATGCGTAGTGCAGCAAGACAACAACCTTGTTAAAGAGAGTAAATTGGTTCTTGAACTTTCAATAACACTGGTTGAGACCCCATAATACGCTTTACTTCCTATCTTGATTTTGTTTCTACCATATAGATTTGTGCTTATTATGTCATGCACATGAACCTTGGATCATCGTGAAAGCTCTAGAAAGAGACCTTTAAACTCTTAAATAGAAGGCGGTCACACCTTCACTATCATACTATATCCTTCATCAAGTTTGTGAAAACAAACCATTCAAAAAGAGCTATGAAAATCTTCATTGTCATCCATCAAAATTATGAAACATTCATAAGGTTTTAGTATCATCCATCAAGTCCATTTAAGGACTATCCACACTATTGGCTATGAACTATCAAGTCTATCGCAATAGACCACACAGAAGAGGCTATGGACCATTAAGTCTATCGTAATAGACCACTCAAATCAAGTGTTATGGATCACAATAGGGCTTCCGGCCCATATTCACTGAGGAGTCTAGAACCATTTTACTAGTTAATCTTTGGTTAAAGGATCAGACAAGTTCTTCTCATACCAAACAAATCCTAAGGAAAAGTTTCTCCTTTTAACCATTGTTTCACAATTTGATGTCTAAGACGTATAAACACTATCATTGACAATACATATACCAGCCTATGTTAAACTCTAATCTTTAAGGATCTTTGGTCACAGCAGAACTTAGAGGAAATAAGTTAGTAAGTAAAGTGAAAGGAAAATTATTGGAATGGTTAGTTATTGGTTTAGTGTTGAAGTTTGAATGTCATTGAAAACTAAGGAGGAAAGGCAAGTTCAAAAATAGGTAAAGTGTGAGTTTTGGCATGGAAGGCTAGGAGTTTAAAGGTTTGTTGGGAGGCCAAAAATGTTGAGAAAACCTCGAGGACAAGGCATTGGACGGCCATGGTTAAGTGCAAAGCATGATCGAGAACATCTAGTACAAGGAAGATAGGCGGCCAAACAAGGTAAAACTAACTTCTAAATTTAGGCAACTAAAATTGAATTGAGAACCTCCAAAGTTGAGTCGTTACAAATATCTACTAGATATATAAACTTTCATTTAGTATCCAAAAATCTCACAAAATATAAACAGTACGTAAAAAAAAATTATTTGTTTCTAACTAAACCTTGAAGTTTCAATTTTGTTACCAATATATATATATTTATTTATTTATTTGTATATGGTACTACATATTAGACACAGTAGAGATATCGTGATTTATTATGTATAAAGCTTATGAACTATATATGACATTAATTGAGACATTGACTAGCAAAAATGTAAGCTTTGTAAATAGATATGTTAATTCTAGATACCCAACTAACAAGTTCAAGGAGTAAAGCCATGTGGGGAACCCTCGTAGACAATGACTTTAGGCAGGAGAGTTAGTTTTGTGTAATTTAACTTCTTTGTTCTTTGTTTTTTTTTTTTTTTCCTTTGAATTCCTCTCTCTGACCAGTCACCAGTCACCAGGAAACGTTGTTCTGTAGAAGGGGAAATGGCCTACCAACATTTGACTGAACACCCTTCATCTACAGCTACAAAGTTTAACTAACCATTTTCCAAACCCTCAAACTGATTTCACCACATAACAATCTGGAAATATAGGGTTGACAATTCAACATCATTTTCCTACTACATCAAATTAATTGATCTTTTATTTGAATTTGCGGGTTGTTATCCTTCTGCTTCTGAAGGAGAAAAACTGAATGCGGTGTTTGTTGGACCTTTTATCTGTTGGCTTCAAGTTGTACTGTACTTTTTTCAATCCCACAGTTCAAAATTCAATCAAATTTGAAAGCATTTCCAAATCTTGTAAGGGTTGATGGATCAATATTTTTGTACCATGCACATGATTTCATTCAATAAAGACTTCCCAGACCATCCTCGAACTGGTGATAACCACAGGAAATCACTCCATAAATTTCACCTTACATACCAACAGCATTCCTTCCAACCAGCATCCTTGTCAAGCAACCAAATGCTACACACTTCCTTAAAAGTACTTAAAAGAGAATTGAATTCTTCATTTTTCTCATAGTTCCGACAAAACGCCTACTTGATTCTTATAAAAATAAACGGTAAACAGCCATTTATAGTCATTCCTTCATTAAGGAAAGCACAAAGTACCTAGTGGCATGAAAAAAAAAACTCGTTAGTTTTTACATCTACAAGTAATGAAATTGTCCTTTATCACTACTTCCTGAACTACAAAACACCAATGTAAATGATTCCTCACATTATGATTGATATGAAAACACCACTGAGGTTAGTGTCGTTGCTTACGGTCGTCGTCATCCTCTTCATCAGAATCACCACTCTCACGGAATCTTGGATTCTTCTCCTGTAACAGCCCAAATTGTAAAATACTGAAGCATGGCAATATATACATCCAAAACCACACAAAAAAAGAAAGCAGTAGACAGGATAATGGTTCTAATAGCTGGTGACAAGTTTTTATAACACTTTTTTAAGAGAGAATACTTTATAAGGACAACGAAAGCCCACAGACCAAACAAACCACCACAGTCATTGTTAATTACATCCAGATTAATGTGCAACTAGGTACGGCATGTAAGCATCCAGTACCTCTCGTGAAAATTTCAACACACAGATGACTAAGGACATGTTTGATACGATTTTGGAATGACTAAGGGCATGTTCAAGTGTGATTCTGAAATGGTTAAAACCACTAGTCATTTTCAAAACAACTCTAAAATATGTTTTTAGTCACTCGAAACCAATTTTGATGTGATAATTAAATTTAAAAGTTAAAAATTTTAAATTAAATTAATTTTAGATGATTAAAAGCATATTTCGAGGTGATTAAGAACATAACAAAAAGTTATTTTAACAATTTCAAAATCTCTTAAACATGCACTATATACTTCTATTCCAAATATTAATTCATTCAAAATCACTCTTGGTTGTATCTCCATTTAAAAGTGTAGAATTGAATGTTAAAATGGCCCTACAAAAACTACTTTCAACAAATCTCTTCGCTAAAAGTCATATTTCTACAATTACTCTCAAACATGTCCCAAAAAAGGTATCGTTTGGAAATTACCGGTCTCGATTCATAATTGGAGTTTCTTCTAGACTCGTAATCTGAAGTTCTCTTAGAGCTTTCATGGGCATGGCGATCGTCATCTCGGTAGCGCTTACGATGATGGTAATCTAGTTTTTCAAACAACAGTATTGTATTCCGATTAATATCAGGAAACTGCAAGAATGCAAATAAACTCCCATACATAGATGATTCGAAAATGCTTTAGAAATTTGATACCTCTACCATGACGATTCCCATGTCCATGGCTTCCACCATGTTTTCCATCTGCAAGAGAAAAGAAAAACATGAATGGCACATCAAATCAATAATGTCGATACACAATATCTATACATAGCATTCCTCAAAGCAACTTACACTGAGGCATAACTGGTGCCATAGAGCCTAGTGAACCAGTACCATAATCCACAAGCTGCCTCTGTGCTTCCAACTCTTTCTGAACCAACTTTCCATAGCCACCTCTACGTTCAATTAATTAAGGAAACTAAAAAAAAAATTGAAATTTAAAGGGTAGGTGTAAAAAAATTAACATTATCAAAGCAATATTAAATTTAACAAAAGTTTAGAACATGTGTCACATGCCAATTGAAGAACAAACAAGAACAAAGAACTCAGTAGGGTCATGATCATTAATGTTACACTACTCAACAGACTAAATGAGTTAATTTTGAGTAGAAGAATTACTGGTTTAGGGTTTCAGTACAGTTTAAGGATGCCATATAAATTTGTGCAAGGTAGCCATTCTTTTTTATTATTACCTTTTTTTTCATAAGAAACATGTATATTCATAAAACAAAAGAGAACAACCTAAGGACAAGGGACAAGAGGGCCCTCCCCAACAAAAGCTAAAGAATAATAGTCTTCCAATTGTTAAAAATTATAGGAAGCCTGTAATTGAAAAAGTGTTTGGTGTAATTCATACTCCACCAAGAAGCTGTGTGTGGCATCATAGTCCAAAAAGAATCAAAAGAATTATAACTATCTTCAAAACTCTACTATTCCTCTCTTTCCAAATGCACCACAAAGGGACCGGGTAGCATATCTCCATAAGATGTTTCCTTTCGGACTACAACCTCTAATGTTAAGCCCTTCTAGCATCCAACTATCAACCTTACTAGGAAGACAAAACTCCAAATCAAACCATCTCATAATCTTGTAATTCTTGTTTTAAACAACCAGTTATTTAGGTCTCCCACCAAAATAACCTTCTAAACAGGTCACTAAAGCCCAAGCCCACACCTCCTCTTATAAGTAAGAGACCCCCCCTTGTATTTGAAAACAAGACATAATAAAATTTTGAGGTTCTTCACTTGTGAGCGTCAAGTGGTATCAGAGCCTCCGATCCAAGGCTGAAAAAATTGTTTTCAAATTGGATCCCTTTCCTTCAAACACTATGGTTGCAAAAGCTTCCTCCAATGTTGAGGGCCGACTAAACGATGTAGAACTTGTTGAAGTCAACATCAAAAAGCACACTTCCACTCTCACTAGGGCCATTGAACATCTCACTCAACGATTTTCAACATTCATAGCCACTAGCCAAGTAATCCCAAAAGCTTCATCGAGAAAAGATCCAATGTACCTCAAGTTCATGATCAAGAAAGATGGCACAAGAAATTACATGACGTTTCTGTACCTGGTTTTATGGTAGATGACTCGGATTCATCCAAAGAAGAAGAATAGATGGTTCATGAACTTCATTCAAGAAATCCAAAAAGACCAGTTTGAGACCAAGAATTCCAAAAACAGCTGGATAACAAGATTAAAATAGATCTCCCACCATTTTTTTTTTTAATAGAATCAACAATTTTCATTGAGAAAAAAATGAAAGAATACAAATGCAAGGGCATACGAAAAACAAGTCCACCAAAACACTCATTCTAAAGGAAGGGATTCCAACTAGGTAAAATGTTATTAAGGGACAATTACAAAAAAGCTTCGATACTGAAGCCCAAAGCGACACATGAAACCTCAATAAGGACCACACCTCACAAGGATCCCTATCCATACCTCTAAACATTCTATCGTTCTTCTCCCCCAAATATCCCTTAAGACTGCACACAACCCCGCAAACCATAGAAATGACCTCTCTTTAGAAGGCGAATGGATGAGGAACTTCCTGATCATCACACAAAAGTCCCTTTGGCCAGCAATCTTGACATCAAACTCCTACAAAAACCAGCTCCACACCGCCCGAACGGTCCTAAAGGAGATGATCTAGGTTTTTCTCCCCCTTCTGACAAAGAAACAACAGAAAGGACTCATTAGCGAAGTCATCTTCCTAGCAAGCATGTCTAGAGTTCACCTGAACGAGAAAAACTTGCCAAGTGAAGAACCTAATTTTCTTAGATATCTTAATCCTCCAAACCACATCAAAAGTCAATTCCCTTGCAAGAGAGGGATCCATCCAGCAACAACCTAAAGAAAGATTTACAAGAGAATCCTACACTAGGCTTAGGACTCCAAATACGAATATCCCTCCTCCCAACCCCAAAATTGCACTCATTCAATAAAGAAAGAAGAAATATGCCACCTCTGTTGTTTCCCATTTGGACGAATGACGACAGAACCCAAAAGAAAAAGACACAGAGTTCCCAGATCAAACCAAAAGTACAAAAACCGACCAATTTTTAGAGGAAGGTAAATAAATAATATGGAGAAAGGTAAAGCAAACTATCCCCGACCCATTGATCTTCCCAGAAAAACATTTCCTTACCATCCACCACAATATACGAACTAGATGAGAAAGTAGGAAATTCAAACAAAATATCTTTCCACGAATTTCAATATGTGCCTTTAACTCCTTTTGCCACCCAATCAAATACTTGCAATGATCCGATGCCAAAAGGATTTAGGCTCAAGGCAAAAGGCCATAGCCACTTCACCAACAGAGCTTTATTATGAACCCTTAAATTGGCAATCTCCAACCCCCTAGTTAACAAGCCGACCAACTATCAGATGAGAGCCCTTCCCTTCATCACTCTTCCCCAAAGAAAATCTCTCATCAACTTCTCCAAGCTCTTACAAACCAAATAGGAGCCCAAAACAAGGAGAGATAATATTCTGGAATGCCACTTGAAACCGATCTGATAGGAGTTAGCCTCCCGACTTTGGTGAGAAAACTTTTCTTCCACAAAGCTAATCTTTAACAAATCTTTTCAGATACAGCTCTTGAATTACCTCCCAGCAGGAGCCTAAGGTAAGATGAAGGAAAAGAACCAACCACACCGATCACATTTGCCCATCTCCTAAGCTTATCCTGATCACAATTAATCCCCAAGATTTGGCCCTTACTCCCATTAATCTTTAAACCTGATATGTCCTAAGAAAAACCCACCATGTGATTAAGGTTTAAGAACTTCTCATTGTCAAAGCAGAACCTCGTATTGTCAACAAACTGAAGATGGTTTGAAAATGTTTCCTTCCACCCCTTGATAATGAGTTGACTTAAGCCATCCACGACGATTAAGAACAAAAAGGGAGGCAGAGGATCTCCATGTTTTAGCCCTAAGAACAAAAAGGAAGGCAGAGGATCTCCATGTTTTAGACCTGTAGATGCCTGAATCCATTCCTTTGAGACTCCACTGATGAGAATTGTGTAATTCAGGGCCTGTTTAGTAGAGAATCTAAAAACCAAAATTTGAAAACAAGAGATTCTATGTAAACAGAGTTGTATTTTATGTTTTTCATATATGTGTTTGGTGACACATTCTGAAATTGAATTCTAATTTGATACTAGATATTTATAAATCATAAAACCAGTCACTATGATTTAGTTGACAATAAGCTATTATTAATTTATTTATGAACATAACTTATATTTAAAATTTGGTTAAATTGCAAATTAATCTGCCAAACGAATATTTGTTGAAGTCAGTGAATCTAAAAACATAAAATAGAATCCAAATTTTCAACAAAAAAGGCCCTAACATTCCTAATCCAACCCCACAACCACAACCTCCATTTATACGCAAAGCCTTTCTTCATCATCGCCTTATCCTAAAACTCCCAATCAACGTGTGAGATCATAAGCTTCTTCAGAGTCAAGTTTAAAAACCTTACCCACCTCCTTATTCGCTCAACAGTTCTCAATGGCTTCATTGGCTATAAGAGCATGATCCACAGTCTCCCTCCCCGCAAGGAAGGACTTCCTTCGTCTCAGAAATAGTTGAGGGCATCACTTTCCTTAAGCAATTAGTAAGAACTTTGGCCAGAATCTTATAGACACTTGTTATGAAACTCACCCTATTGGCATGCTCCTTCTTAGGAATAAGACACACAGAAGTTTCCACCATAGTTTGGTTCAAGATACCTCACAAAAAACTCTTCAACCCCCCTCCCCCTAATCACCCTTAATAAGATCCTGAGTATTGATAGAACAATGATACAGTGTTTCTATTTTATTGATACCTTCAACAAAAATTACAATATAAAAGAACGAACAAATAAAAGAACCCTAACCCTCTACCCTTCCTCTCTTTCAAGGAATGTTGCAGCCCTATTTCTTCACCAAATTCTTCCTGCTCTTCTTCCCTCCCCAACTTCCTATTTATAACCAACTAACTACCAACAAATCTAATTACCTTTATACCCCTACCCTATATTAATCTAGGTATCTAACATTACCCGAGCCTTCAAAAACACCTTGTCCTCAAGGTGTGCTTACAAATATGATCTACTTCTTTTTTATTTTAGTTACAAACTATTTCCAGTGATATGCTGGCCAAGAAAAAAAAATCCCTCAGCTTCAGAAAAAAAATTTCTTGGCTCCAATAAAATCCATTGACTTCAACCCATAGCCCAAAATGATCTTCCTTCTTTAAATCACCACCCGCTTCATTTACATAATAATGGCCTTCACTCTTTGATTTATAAAAGCTTGAAGCCCACTTGAAGTAGTAAAGCCCAAAATTTTAGGGTTTGTTTTTCTTGCCCTTATCTTTCTCCCTATCATCTTCTTCCACGTCATTGGCATCTCACACATACTACTTCACGTGATTCATCCATATTCGACATCATCTCCCCGGACCACCATAACCAACTACTCGCTGGTGTTTTCTTTCTCCTCCGCATCCAAAAAACTGTCGTCGCCTTCTTTTCCCCTCGCAACCCAACAACTTCCAGCGGCTTCATCCTCCATCGTAACCAGCCATTTTCTCTTTCCTCAAGAGACAATTTCTTTTTCTCTCGAGTCTTTGTTTAGGATCCCTTCGGTGATTCTCACCTACCTTCCGCGATTGTTTCTTGTTTTTTTGCTAAGAAGCATCCGCCGACATCTTCCCTTGCTGAACGAAAACGAGATAACTTCTGCTTTGATTCCAACCCGTTCTTGAATGTATTGTATCCCTCCGGTGATTGATAATCATCTAATGTGCTTCCAACAAAACTATTTACGCTGAATACTGGCAACTAGAGCTTGTTTTGATCGATTTCTTTTCCTTCAATTTCCATTTTGAACTTGTTTCGATCACTCACCTTCTCTACAATTTCTATTTTCTCTATTTGTATTTCGTTCTAGGTTCTTCTTGTCAGTGTCTTTCCTCCGTCGACTGTCTTTATCACCGATATTGGTAGTTGCTTTTCGGGTTGATCCTCTAACTTCTCAGTAATCTTCTTGCTCGACTGGCTGATTGAATCTTCTATTTCGCTCGTCGTATCTTTTATTTTGCTCTTCGTATCTTCTATTTTGCTCGTTGTCCTAGATTTCTCATGAATCATGTTTTTAAAATATTTCATTATTGAATCTTCTTTGGTTTCTCTCCTTTTCCTTCCTTCCTTTCCATCATTTCAAGTAGAATCCCCATCTGATCAACCTTCTCTGCCAAGGATCTCAAAGTTTCTTCGATCACCGGTATCTTGCTTACCTCTTTTTTTATCCCAAGTATCTCCTGTTCGTAAATCTCTAATCGTTCTTCGATACTTTGCACCATTTTGATAGTCTGTCTTTCCAAGATGAACGCACTCCAATCGTCTTCCCAGGATGAACGTGCTCTGGTACCAATTTGATAGAACACTGATACAGTGTTTCTATTTTATTGATACCTTCAACAAATATTACAATATAAAAGAACAAACAAGTAAAAGAACCCTAACCCTCTGCCCTTCCTCTCTTTCAAAGAATGTTGCAGCCCTATTTCTTTACCAAATTCTTCTTGCTCTTCTTCCTATTTATAACCAACTAACTACCAACAAATCTAATTACCTTTATACCCTTACCCTATATTAATCTAGGTATCTAACAATTATCTTGGAAAAAAGCCATGGAAAAACCGTTTGGACTCATCACTCCCACAAACTGCCTTCCTGATTTCCTCCAAGGTAAAAGGAACCACAAGCTCCTCATCCTTCCTACTCGAAATGGAGCATCAATCAATGCCTTGTACAAACGGTTTTCACCTGAAAAGGCCAAAAGAAACTCTTCCTCAACCTCTATGTCATCTCTAGTGCACTACCCACTCCAAAATCAAAGGGCCAATGCGGTTCTTGTTCCTTCTACCACTAGCCAGTCTATGGAAAAAGCCAGTGTTGTAGTCCCCTACCTTAACCCATCTAACTTTAGCCTTTTGACCCCAACTAATGCTCTCTTTTCTGATGCAAAATCTTCATTAGACCATCCCTCTCTCCTTCCTAGCAAGGATTTCTTTCTTTTTGTTTTTGATGTCTACAAAGGCTTCTCTATTTCACACTATAAGACTTCCTTTTAGAGCCCTAAGAATCCCTATAAAACGGTAACCTTCCTACTTCCCTTGAAGTGTAGTGTTCTACCAAGAAGAGAAATTAGCCTTCAAAGGAGGGATTTGTTGGCAAGTTAACATAAAATTGAACAAAAGGACTAATTATTACCATTTTTAAAGTATAGGGGCCAAATCGTTACTTTTGAAAGTTTAGGGACCAAATTGTTACTTTTATGAAGGGTGAGGGTATATAATGATTTTTAACCTGAACTTCATTATATGAAACTAGATTTCTGTACTTGTGTATAGAATCTTTAGATTACACCAAAGAAAAAGTGTGATAGAAATCAATAGTATATAAGTATCTGCATATATAAAAGTAAGTACGTAAGTACGTACGTATGTATGAAAAGAGAGAAAGAACATTGAGTTGGTAAATGGTACCCAAAGAAATATATTTTTTAGAGCATCAAACCCTGGGGTTTCCATAATATAACAGTAAGTAACAGTTTGAAAAGAAAAAAGGATATCAGGATCATAGTCTGTTCGATATTCATCACGCACCTGTGAACAACAAAGCAAAAGGAAATAAACAGGAAGTGATGGTAAACTCCCAAGTCATGAATGAGACACAGATCCAAAAGTGTACCTGTCCACCACTTCGACCACGGCCCCATTGCCTGCCATCCTGAAATCCCCAATCAAAATCCACACGGATGGGACGATCATCAAGAATTGTTCCACTTATATATTTTACAGCATCCTCAGTATCCTCCCGAGAATAGTATCTAACAAAGTACAGATAAAATAAGCAACCATTAAAAGGATTTGCCCAGAATTTGAAAGGCGTAGAGGCAGATATATGTAAATCATGTCTTTCAAGAATGGGAACCAAAGGCATGAGATAAGAAAAATATTACAAGGTTAAAATCAACCCAAATAGATAAAATATCATTCATTATCAAATGCATTCAAGCATTTAAAATAATTTGCACTAAACAGGTGCCAATCATGACTCATGAGGATAAAAAAAACTCATGGGAATATATGAAGTGATATCTATGGACAGAACAAAGCAGTATCTGCATTAATGAACCACAGATAGAAATCGGAGTATCTAACGAAAAGTCATCATAAGATTAAGTTACGAGGTATATGGGTAGTTTTGAAGAGAGTACTCTCTCCCTCCCATGACTCTAGTACGATACTATCAACAGCATACAGTTTAGAGCAGTAGACATAAATAAATAAGTTTAATAATTAATCCAATGGTAGAACCATGGTAGAAAAGTGTGTGCTTGAATATTCATAAAAAGTATGTCAAGATATTCTATAGTTAGGAAGAACTATGGAAGTCTTACAGGACAAAACAAAAGCCACAAGGCGTTTTTGAATTCTTATCCAAACCCATGATTATCTTCTTAATTTCTCCAGCTCGAGAAAAAAGCTCATATACTTGCTCTTCTGTCGTATAGAAGGACATATTTCCCACATAAACAGTGATTGAAGTCTGAAGTGCCACTTCAAATTCATCTTGTGATCCATGAAATCTTCTATCCCGATAAACAGATAGCTTTGTTGGGTCCTACAAAAGATAAAGTTGAAAGCAGGACTCTTGTCTTAGATTGAATCATAGAAAAATTATCGATCGTCTAACTACTTGTGTGTGACATTATTCCTTTCAAACTAATTTGAGCTTTGACTGTTTTCTTCGTTTTAACATTAAGACACTACGATCTGTAATAACAATAATCAGAGTACCCTTGCCATAAAGGTGACAATTGTCAACTTCAATGAAACTGATTTAGCATATATCCTCAACCAACCAAGAGTTCAGATATTCCAATCTCATCAACTCAACTCAAAAGAATGGTGAAAAAACTATAATATTGATCAGAAGCTATAAAACGATTATGAGGTACAAAATCCATGCCTTTTGGGATAAGAAACAACAGCGATTATTTAAAATCATTTACACCGGAATGGGGGACTAGGTTTAATTTATCCAACACGTACTGCCACCGCAACATGACTAACATAATTTGAAACACCAACGGCCTACTCCCCCGACGCCCAAACTAAAATGACAACATCTGGCACTAGATGAATCTCGCAATTAAAATGAGTCGAAATAAAACACATCCTTAATTCAGTTGATATAAACTCTGAAACATGTCTGAATAAAACTTGTAATGACGTGTTTGAAACTTTGACAACCAATAAACCTAATGGAGCCGAAAATGAATTAACTAGGGAATGAAATATTAACTGCAGGCAGAGATGTAGGAAATAAAAAAACAATTTACCTTGAACAACGAAGCCATGAACCCTAGAACAATAAAATCTGGACCAAAACTCGAAACCCAGTTTAGGTAGAGCAAGTATATATCAAGTGTTGGGAAGTTGGGACGTTAATCACCCAAGGCGAAGAACAGAAGGGAAAAAGGAAGAAGCAGAGGAACAGAGATTAGAGGCGGTTCAAATGAAAGCTCGTTCAACTGACTCTATTCGCACCAGAGACACGACTAATGATGCTTGCTGGGTTGGGCGTTCTTCTCGACGCAGAGAAAAAGGTAATCAGCAAACAACAAGCTTCTGTGGAGCCTCAACCAACGGCAATGGCGGCCTTTCAGACCTGGACGCGCGCTGCTAATGGTGGACGATTTTAGAGCAACAGGAAGAGGAAGGCAAAATCGAAATAGGCAAAATTGTAATCATAACTTAACTTTGGGTTAATGAAATTGGAAAAGGCCAAATTGCAAAAAGAAAAACAAAAACAAATAAAATGGGAAATTACCGATAATTTTGAAGGTTTTGGAATGGATTTTAAAAAAATGACTTTTAGGATAAATTAACTAAAAAAGTCTATATTACCCTTGAGTTTAAAAAAAAAAACTAAAAACAAACTTCCATTATTCTTCTCCTTTGCCTCCCTCATTTTCGGCTTTCTCCTTCTCCCTCACTCTCTTCTACTGAACAAAATGCAGCGACTTCAACTTTCTCCTTTCTCAGTCGTCGTCGTCTCCTTCATCGTCGTTGATTGTTCAAGCCTCCATGGTGGTTAGTCCATGTGTGGCGTGCAAGATTCTGCGTCGGAGATGTGTAGAGAAATGTATATTGACACCCTATTTTCCTCCCTCTAAGCCTCTCAAGTTCATCATTGCTCACCGAATCTTCCGCACTAGCAATGTCATCAAATTGCTTCTGGTACTTCCTTAATCTCTAATTTTCTACTTCTCTCCTTCAAATTTCGGGTGTTATCTTCTTGTTTCTAGGTTTAGAAATTATGAATTTCGTTCTGAAAATTGAAAATTAACCAAAAACCATCAAATTAGTTTGAAAATTCTGTTTGAGCAATTGATGTCATCTCTGGCAGGAATGAAATTAGTATTGAAATTGATCAAACGAAATCCTAATAGATTCAACTCATTGTGGTAATTATCCTCGTCATATTGTGATTGCTTCTAAAACATGTCATTGCTATAATTTGCTTTCTTTTTTCCTTTCCTAGAAAACGTCAACTCCTGAAGAAACTCGAGTAGGATTAGATCTGTGGCTGCCAAAAGAAGAATGAGTTCCAATTAATCCTCTTCTGGTATGTAATGTTCTTTTACAAATAGTTGTTGCCCTGGGTATCATGATTCGATGAATTTGATGACACTATTTCCTTGTAAACATATTGTACCATATATTTTACCCATACGCAGAAATATTCTTACTCATAATTGTGCATTTCTATATCTATACATTCACACACGGTGTAGGATGTTTACCCCTTGGAAAAACAACCTACTACATCTACAAATTAAGTATCTAGGTAACTTCTTATTGCTATTTGCAATGATTTATGCTGCTTTAGTCCAAAGTACCCTTAAGAAAATGATTTCCAAGAAAAAATTGCAGATATATTATTAATTTTATGAGTTATACTAACTTTTGTAAAAAAAAAAAAGTTTGTACTTTCTCTAATCATCTGCCATCTAAACTGGTGGCCTGG
This sequence comes from Cucumis hystrix, assembly GCA_025688845.1. Lineage (NCBI taxonomy): Eukaryota > Viridiplantae > Streptophyta > Magnoliopsida > Cucurbitales > Cucurbitaceae > Cucumis > Cucumis hystrix. The sequence continues at coordinate 8,134,387 of CM046889.1, forward strand.
GAGAAACATGCTCTTTTCCATGTCTTTTTATTTTTAAACAATTTTTGTTGGAAAGAATAAAAGAATGTGTAGGCATATAAGAAATCTAGTTCACAAAAAAAGCACATTCCTCTACACAAAAGGACTTTGACCATGCAAAATAACTACTATAGAATAGTTACAAAAGTCCTCTGAAACCAAAGCCCACAAAAGAACATGAAAGCAAACGAGGGATCAAATCCTCACTAAGGTGTTTAACCACCCCTCTAAAAGACCTACTTTTTCACTTACACCCAGATGTCCACAAGATCACACAAACATCTCATCAAACCATAAAAAGTGACCATTCTCCCCACACGTCAAATTGAGGAGGAACTCATCGATCATAGCACTAGGAGTGCAATAGGGTTTACATTAACAAAGTTCAAGTATACTTCAAATTGACAAAGTTCAATTGTCTTTTTTTTGTTAACGTTCTTCTTTTTTGGGCTTCAGCTCTACCTTTTTTAAGCAATGAATGAGTTGGTGACTTGTGCTCTTTTGCTTCCTATGATATGAAGTTTGTTGGGTTGTGTGGATTATAGGTTGTGTGGACTCTCCCCTGTAATTTCTTATTACATCTCCATTTATTGATTTTTTCTTCAATTTTTTTTAATCATTGTTGTGAACAGGTTGGATTTGGGCAGAATATATGCATTCCCCTTAGACCCAAATGTGGGAATTGTAGTGTTAGTGACCTATGCTTATCTGCATTCAAGGAGTCTTCAACACCATCTCCCAAATTAAATGGTTCAAGTTCTACCAAAAAGTTGTGATCATCTCTCTATATGAATTAATATATTTACTAGTCCTAAATTTGCCCCAAGTTTTTTGTTTTGTTTTTTTTTTGCCACCATAATGGTTTACGGATTTAGAAGTTCCATTATGGTTTTTATCGCCAAGTGTTGAATAGATAGATAGGTGGATATTGAAGGATCTCAATTGACCAATGTTGTGTAGAACGAACCTTGTTGTTGATGTTATAATGTATTGATGTTCTTGGTATGAATTTTACATTATACCATAATTTCATCATCGTCATTATTATTGGCTAATTTTTCATGAAACTGTTTTATGATGCAATACTGCCCCTAATTTATAGACTTTTGTTCTACAGAAAAGAAAAAAATCTTTGTTATCAATTTTGGACTGGAACTATCTAGCGAAGCGAAATAGACACTGACTTACCATCTAGAAAAAGTGTTTTAGAAACTTAAAGTGAAAGATTGTAATGTGTGTGAACCGATCTCACACATATCTCGCACATTTCAAACTTTCCGTCGTTAAATCTCGCACATTTCAAAATTTCACTAAGAGTTTCAAAATGAAATTGTTATTCTTCATAAACCATTTAGAGTGATTCTATTTATGTTTACTAAGTTTATTAGGTCCTAATGTTTTATCTCACAGCATCTCGCACGTTTCAAACTTTCACTATTTGTTTCACAATCAAATTGCTACCCGTTCTAAGTCATTTAGAGTGATTTTGTGCATGTTTATTAAGTTTATTAAGCCCTTATGTTTTATCTCCTACGCATCTCCCAACTATCTCGCACGTTTCAAACTTTCACTGTGAGTTTCACAATCAAATTGCTACCCCTTCTAAGTCGTTTAGTGTAACACCCTGAAATTTTGAGGTAATCCTCTCAATATACTCTTTAAATTTTATAAAGAATCTAAGAAATTTTGGGGGTTCTAATTTAAGTAAGTTGGTGAAGAGAAGTTTTTTTTTTTTTTTTTTTAATTTTTTTTTTTTTTTTTAATAATAATTTTAATATAATAATTGTTATATTATTATTATTATTATTAGTATTAAAACAAAAAAAGGGCCCCCCCTCTCTCCCTCACGCGTGCACCAGCCCCCCCCCCCCCATTTTCTTTTTCTTCTTCTTCTCCTTCTCCTTACCCTAGCCGTCGGCCGCCCCACCTAACCCCTCCTCTTTTCCGTCCGTCCGGCGAAGCCCAGGTAGCCGCAGCCTCACCGTCGTGCGTCCGTAGCCGCAGTCGTTCATCCCAGTCGAAGCCGTCCGCCCAGATCCCCTCGGTTCCGACGTCCGACGAACCCAGCCGCGTCTTCTTCGTTCACCTGAAGACGAAGCCAGCCGCGACGCTTCGCCCGCCAGCCGAAACCGGCCGAAAACCCCCCTCCTCAGATCCGTTCTTCGCGCGCCGGGTTCGTGAACTCCAACCGCCGCGCGTCCCCTCCTCTATTCCGATCGTCCGACGAAACCCAGCCGCACGCCTCTGTCTCCTTCCAGCCGTGGATTCAAAAACCATTTTACTCCGGTTTGCTTGCACAATCTTGTTCGTTTAGGTTCGATTGCCGCTGCCTCTATTTTTTATTAGAACGATCGAAGTTTGTTGGTAAAGATTTAAGTTATGGATTTTAGTTATTTCAAAACAAAATTCAAGTTATTGGTGGAATTAATTGTTGACTGTTGTTCGATCTTAGGTTGAAGGTAACACTTAATATCCTTGGGTCCACAACAAATATTGGATTTAGTTGGAGCTCGTTTCGCAAGTAGTTGGGTAAGTGTGAGAAATCACATTGAATTGATGTTAAGTAGGTGGTGTGTTGGATAAAATACTGAGTACTTATCTTGATGGTTAGGTTTGTTGTTCGTGGACCTTGGTGCCGATAAGGAGCTTACCCAACGCTAAGGTAAGGGACTTTCTACTGGACTCAATAACAAGAATTAAGGCGTATTGATTATATGAACTGAAATGTTATGTCTGGACTGAGTCGGGATGACGGTTATGCTGTGTGTTTGGGTGTGGACTGAAAGTTTAATGTATATTGTGCTTGACTGAATGAAATTTATATATGTATGTATGGATTGACGTGGACTTGTTGTCTAGCGTATGTTGTGACTGCTGGGCTATTTATGTGGTTGACTGATGTAGTGATATGTTTTGACTGTCCTTGGGTGAAATTTGGTTAATATGGTTGTTTGAGGTTAAAGGGGGAGCTTATGTGATAAGGAAATTTGACTGTATTAAGAATGATTTTTAAGATGTTTAGAATGGACTGAGGAAATAAATTATTAGTTTCCTAGTGGATAGTTACCCTGCGAGTGTCCTTCGGGATCATCCCCTTTATGTGCATCCTTCGGGAGCACTAGACTGATATGTGCATCCTTCGGGAGCACTAGACTGTGACTGTGCAGGGTACACCATAGGATGCTAATAATTTATTTTTCCCCTAACGGGACCAGTAGCGGGTCTCTTACTGAGTATATTAATACTCACCATTTTTATGTTTAACTTTTCAGGCAAAGGTAACACGAGGGGCAGACCGACGAGGGACAAGAAGGACTCGTGAATTTTGCCATAGGGGTCTGTCTTTAAACTGCTTCCGCTGACGGTTTGAAAATATTTTGATTTAACTAAGTCTACATATAGTTAAATTTTTTGTAAACAGCATTTGAAATTTTGTATTTTGGAAATAGGGCCCGATTAAAATTTTCCTTCGTTTTCTTACGGTTTCAACTGAATCTTGCTATGTCTTTTGTCAACAAACGGTTTTGAGTAAACGTAACGACTTAGACAAGGTCGAAAAGTCTGGATCGTCACATTTAGGGTGATTCTATGCATGTGTAGTAAGTTTATTAAGCCCTCATGTTTTATCTCGAATCTATCTCATACTTATCTCGCACATGTTCTTGTGTTGGAAGATAAAAAAAAAAAGTAATACATAAAATCCTAAAAAACACCAAAAAAAAATTGTATGCTAAAATAAAAATATCAAAATCTAGGTCATTGGAACCCCTCATACGTAACCTATAATTAACTAAAAAAAAACTTTTAAATTGAAATTTGCATTATCACAACTAGATATAATTAATAGTTTCCAACTTATTTTATACAACTAACATATAAATATTCAACAAACTAAAACTTGGAACACAAATGAACATATGCACAAAATGAAGTTAATACAATTTCATCATATAAACAAAACGTGACCACAAACAAAACATCCTAATAATGTATATCAAATCTAACAGATTGTTTATTGGTATATTGGTATTGTGATCATTGTAATGACCCACCACGACTCTTTTGTAGCCACCAATCACCCCATTTTCTTGGGATCATGTTAAGTTACTGTTCGCTGACAAAGCTTTAATGGAGACTGAGAAGTGAGAAACTTAGTACATTATTTGAGCATACTGCAAAACAAAAATGTGTAGAGTAAAACAAATAAACTTGGATCCAACTCAATGCATGCTTTAAAAATTTTGAACTAGCTACCTTACCACATTTTGGAACAAGAAGTTCATGTCACCATGGCTACCTAAAGCATCCAAAAATTGCTTAAGTGACACTTTTTAAATCTCAACCACCTAAAAGGTTCCTAAGTAGCCATTTCACTCCCAACCTTTTAAAAAGTGCCGCATTCCAACTCTAAAAACAGTAGGGGTGTTTTCATTTTATTCTACTATGCTTGAATATAATAGCTCCAAATTTTCATCCAGCAAAATTAATCAAACATAATAGGATTGTGCATTATTCATATATTATAAGGATTTCGTTTAATTAATTTCAGTACTAACTTCATTCTAGCCAGAGATGTCTTCAATTACTCAATCGAAATTTCCAAACTAATTAGATGGTTTTTCCTCAAGTTTTTAAGGTCAATTTTCAATTTCCAGAACTAAATTCATAATTTCTAAACCTAGAAACAAGAAGATAACACTCAAAATTTGAAAGAGAGAAACAGAAAATTAGGGATTAAGGACATACCAGAAGCAATTTGATGATGTTGCTAGCGCCAAAGAAACAGTGAGCAATGGTGAACTTGAGAGGCTCAAATGGAGGAAAATAGGGAGCCAATATGCATTTCTCAACGCATCTCCCGTGGAGAATCTTGCACGCCGCATATGAACTGACCACCACGGAGGCCTGAACGGTCGGCGACAGTGAAGGAGACGCGACGACGACTGAGAAAGGAGAAGAGTTGAAGTCGGGCTGCACTTTGCCTTAGTAGAAGAGAAAGTGAGGGAGAAGGAGAAAGCCACGCAAGAAGAGAACGTGAGGGAGAAGGAAAAGGAGAAAATGACACAAAGTTAATTTTTAGGGTTTTTTTAATTAAAGGGTAATATAGACTTTTCACAACTTATTTGTCCTAAAAGTCTTCTTTTTGGAAAAACCATCTCAAAACTCTCTATACCCATCAAAATAATCTCATTTTTGAAAATTTCCCAAATAAAATTAAGGAGCAAAAGAATTTTGGATAGAGTTCAATAATAATGTAATTTTTCAAATTAATGAAAAAAATTAGGGTATTAAGGAAACAAAATACATAAATCTGTACCATCTAAAATCTAAAGGGGTGTTTGGGAGATAAAAGGAATAGGGGAAAGGGTTATTTAATTCTTTCTTTGTTTGGGGAATTCAAGTTTAAATACTATTTAATCTATTTTCTTTTATTTATAATTTCTATACTTACGAGTTTTTGTTAATTTTAATCTTTTTATTTAAAAAAGCATAGCTTATTTTTAAGTTATGAATTTGGTATAATTACGTGAATTTAAAATTTTCATTTCTTTTTTTACTCTGGGGCTTTCGACCCTTTTACAATATACACAATATATACACTACAATGAAATAAAAAATGGAAAGACAGAAGAATGGAACATATTATTACAAGTTAAGAGATAAACAACAATTAATCTTTTGTTTATCACGGTTGTTTATTCTCCAGGTGTTTTATTCGAACTCTTTCTCTCTTCGTGTTTTTCTCAGGTCACTTGAGTCTCTCTTTCTCTCTGGCCTATTCAGGCTCCAGGCCTATTCGGACCTCTCTCCCACCTCCTTTTCTCTTGGTGGGGATGAAGTGCTTGTATAGGCTATTTTTTCGACGGAAAAACTCTGCTTCTTTGAGTGTGTCAGTGTTGTCATTTGCCCCTGAGAAAGTCATATCATTCCAACTACCATCCTTGTCGTTTTGTGAGCTTTCCTCGCGTGATGTTATAGGTTCATCGCTTGGAGTTGTTAATCGTCAAGCACGATCCATCTCATTGCCCTTGCACGAAATGTTGCATGCGAATTGCTCCTTTTACTTTTACCCACTTGTCCTGTATTTAAACATGTTAAACACGTAAAATAGGAATGACATTTATGTAAGCCATATTTCTAAGTATTTATGTTTTTACAACATAAGTTACGCGCTGAGCATCCCTCAGGCGTTTTAATCCCATTATTCTAACAAACAAGACTATAATAACGGTCATTTCCACACGTTATCAAGGTCCTACCACAAATCTTTCTTTTCTCAAAACTTCCTCTCAAACTAACTTCTTAATCGCAAAACTTATACTTAACCATACAAGATTTTATCACTTAATCCTTTCTGCAGATTGTTTCAAATGTGTTCTTATCGTGAAGTCTTATTTCAAAATGTCTCCTCTTATCCAGAACGCAACTTTCAAAACACTTAGCCAAATTTTTCTTCTTATACTCAAATTAGAAACAAGTCTCACAATGACACCTAACTCATGTCACTTTAACCATGATACTAAAACAATGACACATCAATCATAACACTTAACAACCACCAAACCTTAATAAAATTTCTCTCCAATTTTTTCTTGCAACACCAATTTTAAACCATTTTTATCCAATTAAGCTCAACCACTATTCACCTCTTGAGTTCTTTAGAAGACTTAGAGATTTTTAAGTCCAAGATTTACAGTGAATAATGATAGTTGTTGGAGTTGTAGGTTGAAAGTTTTTTGGCGGAGTCAGCGAAAGTGACAACTTGAGGTTGGTCAATTGTGTTCATCGGAGCTGAAGTTTGAAGGTTGACTGGTGAACTTCATAAATTAATTTTATCTTTTTTAAAAAATAAAGTATAACTTATAGGTTTAAAAATGTTTACTATTCAAGCCAAATGAAAAAAGAACAAACTTCCTAGATTCTTGTCCAAAACAAGGGTTGAGTTTAGCATGTCTAAGCTTCTAACCCATCAAATAGCCGAACCCTTGAAACAAATGTCCCCTTTAGGATTTTATACATTTTTATATAAACATCTTCCATTAGAGTTTTTAATAAGAGAAATGCTCCTTTACTTAATTGACTTTGTAATTTAAATTAGGGATTTTTTTAAAAAAATATAACAAATTGAAAAAATATTTACATTGTATGGAACAATTTCAAAAACAGAAAAAACCCACAATAAAAATACCAAAAAAGTCCCCATCAACACGATCTTGTACCAAGATTGTTTAGATTTGGCTACACGATCCCAAATCTAAACGATTTTTTTTCTAAGATCCTTTAGTAGACGGTCGTTTAGATTTGACTACACGATTGTTTAGATTTGGAACGATTTTTTTCAAGATTTTTTTGGTACATGGTTGTTTAGATCTGGCTACCCAATTCTATATGATTTTTTTCAAGATTTTTTGGTATACGATCATTTAGAATTGTCTATTTAGATTTGGCTACCAAATCTAAACAAATTTTTTTTCAAGATTCTTTAGTACACGATCGTTTAGATTTGGTTACCCCAAACCCTAAATCCAAATTTAAACGATCGTGTTTTGAGCTCCAATGATTTGTTTTAATGAACTTTTATACTTGGTACACGATCTTGAACCAAATAATACAAGATTTATGATTGATTGAAAAAAAGATCATTATTTCAAGAAAATATAAAATCTGAAAAATGATAGAAGAATAAGATAAGAAAAGCGATGGAAAAGAAAAAAAAATCGCAGAAGAGGAAGAGAAAAAAAATTATGAAAAAAAGAGTAAACATGAAATATTTAAAAAAATGGTTAGCTTCATAAATTTTTTGATTTTGTTACATGAACGATAAATATTTTGCCGGTTTATTATATTTATGAAAATTAACCTTTAAATTAAGTCTAACACACATTGTAAAGAAATGGTAATTAAGTTATTACCTATGTTGGCTACAATCGAATTACAAGATTAGCTGTAATGAAAAGTTGTGGGACTCGCGCTTTATTTCTATTTAAAGGTATCAATAAACACCTTTTAATCGCAATGGGTCAAATTTTTATTCTTATTCCTTAATTATTACAATTGCAAGGAAGTAAATGCATCTTCCTTTCACAATCAGATTCATGGTATAATTTATACAGCATTTCAAGTTTAAATTTTTTTTGATTGTATGAATAAGTTTAAGAAAGTATATGTATATTCTTCTTAAACATTATCAAAACTTTAAAATTCTCTATGAGAAATCGAACTTTTTAACTTGAAGTTTAATAGTATAAGAAATATAGAAATCGAATTAAATCTTCTCCTTCCTCGATTTGGTTTGGTTGATAGCTTATATATAAAGCAAAGTAGGGATGTTAAAAGCTTCAAATTTCTTCCAAATTAATGGCGCAAGTTGAGGCTTAAGCTACAAATAATCCTTTTGACCTTTTAGGTCAACTTGCCATATACACGTGTGTTACTGTTTCCTCACGCATTCTTTGAGATCTCTATACCTCTCCCTTCTTAACTGCTTAAATTCATAAAATTCTTAACAAAGCAGAGCAACAACTTGTTACCTATTAATGGAATATAGTAGATTTTGTTAAAATTCATATTGAAATCTCCATGTTCGTGTCCATTATATTTTTCAATGGTTGGGAATACAGGGAGATTTGTAATTACACACTTGTAGATCTATTAAAAACTAATTTTTTTTTTTTTTTTTGCAAAAGTAGAAAAATTAACCAAATATTTACTTTGTGTAATATATTTTGTCTTGTAAATAGTTTGTTTTTTCTATTCTTGAAAATACTCATTCAACTATGTTATATTTGGAAATTTTGTTTTAAATTATAAATTAAAAAGTTTTATAGAAATACATATTTATATTTACAAACGAACATTTAGTTACTTTTAAATAAGTTGACATTCCTTAATATTATTATTAGGGACATTTTAGAAAATAGTAAAATATTGAAATTATTTATCAAATATGGTAAGATTCATTCAACTCTCTATAGTCAATTTAAGTTTTCTTTGTTATATTTTGTAAATTTTTTTTTTTTTTTTTGCTATCCATAACAATTGCACATTACTAACGCATATTCTAATGATATTTTTAGGTAATTATTCTAAATGACTAAACTATTGAAAATACTTTTAAATATAAAAAATATCATTGTGTATTTGATAGATACTAATAGACATAAATACACATTTATCAGTGCTTATCATTGATAGATGATAGTAGTTTCTCAGTAATAGATACTGATAGATAATAACATTTTATTATAGTTGTAAATATTTTAGTTGATTTTGCTATATTTGGAAACAAACAACATTTTTGTTATATTTCATCAATTTTATATGATGTTGAGATGTTGAAAATCTCACGAGATAGATGGACTACTCCTTGTGTTGCCATTTCATTTTGAGATGAAACCCTATACTCCTCTCAAACATGGTATATACTCCGCTCAATATGAGGAATTTTTGTTAGAATATTTGATCTTTCGGGAAGCTTTTGGACGTATAGAACAGGATTTTCAACCTTAGTGCAAGTAAGCAAAGTCGAAGCTTTGACAAAAGCAAGATGAGGAAGCAGAGCTGTCGTATAAACAATAACTTCCCCCCACCTACTTTGAATCAAAAGAAAGGCAAAGAGTTTATTTGGCAACAAGAAAAGGACTTTCTATCATAGTTGCAAGGGTTCCAAACCTTAACTACAACAAGTTGTGCCAAAGGCTTCTTTTGATTGGTTGAATAAGGGGGCCGTTCAATCTAAGAGCTTGAAAGACTTTCCACTTCATTAAAGAAGAGCAAAGGAGAGGGAAGCAAAGCTTAACGAGCTTTTTGTCGATCGACCACTACATAAGCCGGTGGTGTTGAACTTTCTTTACAAGCTTCCTTTCATTCATTTCGTGGGAGTCACACAGTAAATAACTGGAAGTTAGAGGGCCCATACTACCTGTCTAACACCTCGCTTCGAGGGACGGTAGATCCAAAAGTACCTTCTTAATAACCTAGTTCATCCAAAAGAGAAGAGGTCTATGTATTTGCATGACCCTTGCAGATTTGACTCTCTCTACACTCGGTGCCAATCCCCTATTGGTCCTCCCACCATGCGTAGAATAAGAGCTCTTATGGAACCTTTTCTTTTTGGCGTAACTCTTATGAAATGTAACAAAATCTTAATGTCACGTAATAGAAGGGTGGAGGTACGGTAAACTCGGCCAAAATATGACACCCGAAGGGCCTAGGTATGCACAATTCTTCTTCATTAGTAAGGTCAAATTTTTCTTGCCAGTGCTAACACAGTGCACACGTAGATAAGGAAAGCCAAATAGTGGGGGTTAGTGCCTTTCTTTTACAGCCTAAATTCCTATTTTTAAGTTGTGGAAAACTACTGCTTGGTGGGAAAGAGGGCAAAGACTTGGGCCTACCTATCTCGATAGGACCTCATAAAGGAACAGAAGTCGTTGAAAGACTTAGGCCTATATCAACAATATTTTGTGATCAAACAACTCCTTAATCTTTGTTCTTTTTCTATTCAACAATTGCAAGAAATATGACTGAGAGCGATCTAACTTTTGGGTGATAATTGGTGTCTTCTCTATTGAGCGTTTTCCATTGTTTTATGCCTCTATCAACAAATAATTGGAAGATATAAACAATTATCCTTAATTATGTTATATCCTTAATTATATTGTTGCCCCACTTTTAAGTCAAATATGAGATGCCTAATTTAAATTTCTAACTCTTAAGAAAGTAATTAATATCTTAATTAATTTAGTTAAATGTTTAGATCAAACACTTTTTTACATCAATAACACATATAAGAGTGAAAAATTAAACTTTAAACTTTTGATTTTTTTTTTATAATCAAAATACTACGGTAATGAATTGAGTTATGAATAGATTGGTGATTCTATGTTATGATTCAGTGGCATTGTTATTTTATATCATACTTCACAAGATTATTTTTTATAATGAGCACAAGTATAAACTCAAATAAGTGTTCCTTGGCAAGGACCCAAGGTCAAACACAAGAAATTTTGTTGACTCAACTAATTAAAAAGATTGGTTTAGGTATGACTCACAAGCACAATAGTTCAAGTAGTTATAAAAGATAATATATTCTACATTTTTGTACTACTTATGTTGTTTGCAACTGTTGCATATTAGTACATTTTTAAATGATGAATAAATGGAAGGATCGGTGTGAGACTTGTGTTTGGAATAGAAAGGTCAGAATTTTGACTAAGTAATAATTAAACATTTTGAGAAGAAGCTTGTGTTTTGAAGTCTGTGATAGGATGAGGCTAGATAAAGGAATATTAGGAGTTTTGAATTTACCACGTGAAATGAAACCAGGTGAGGAGATTTCTAGTCTTGATTTGACAAGGGTTAATGTGTAAGATTGTGGACTAAGCATGGTTAAGTAAAATATTAAACTTATACGTGTAAAGTTTGTTGTGAATGACCATCATTGTAGTGTTTTCTAATTGATATTTCAATTGGAAATTGATAATTATTATTATTTAAATTATTTCATAATTCTAATAATTATACTTTCTATATATATATATTACTTAAAGAAAGTTTGGAGGGTTAATTATCATTCTTGCCAAAACCCCTAGTTTTCTCCTTTGATTCTTCTGAGCAATCCTTTTCCTTTTGATTCCATTCTTAACTACGACGAGTGCATTCATGAGTTAAGAAAGTTGTGTTAACCTTGGGGAGCAACCGGCATAAGCGATTTAGCACCGAGGTCGCGCCGAATTTTGCTTTCAGGGCAGTGTTTCGACACGGCACAACTATGATCAACATTTGTTTTTCCAAAAAAGTTTTAGTAGGAGTTGACAATTTAGAAGAAGCCCAAGAATGACTAATCTAGTTTTAGAATAGTATAAATAGAACGTAAAAGGATTAAAGAGCTGCTGGATTTCTGAGAATTTCTTCCAAGTGTTGAAGCTGTTAAGGGAAGCACTAGGAGAGAAGAAGAGTTGAAGCTGAGTGTTTGAATCAAAGAAAGATCAAGTCTTTGTGAGTGATTTTCAAATGTGTTTTGTACCTTAAAGCTTTCTTTTAAAACTTCATGTGGTTTTGTAATCAGGTTTTATAAATTAAAGTTTATGTTTAAAGTAAGTTTTATATTGTTTAAGACGAATGTGGAATTGTGTTCAAGTCATTAGTCTTTTTCTTATCAATGAGTTAACTGTTATGTGCACATAAGAGTATAGGCAGCCATGTAGAAAAGGCCTGCATGGTGGAGAAAGCTAACTGGTACACAAAAGATGTGTACTCGCTTGGCGGCCTGAGCAGCAAGAAATGAGTAGGAAGATTCTCGAATCCTATTGATGAAAAGGCCATCACAGTAGTTTAAGCACAAGACGATGATTTTTGGTGTTGGGAATGACTTATGTTCTTAGTGAGAAGGTTATAAGGCTAATGTGTGTTTTATGCGGTTGAACTTTTATGAAATATATTTCCAAAGGATTTATAAACCTCATTAAGTCTTTTTTACTTATGTTTTAAGTTTTTTCTCCCTTTGTGACAAGGTGTTAAGGTAGGTAAAAAGGGATGATGCGAGTGTTAGGCGAGGAAGCTTGCAAGACATTTAATCTAAGTTGCTAAAATTTTGTATCATGAAATATGTAATTTATGTTGTGTGCTAAGGGTAATTACAAGGAATCGTGTTGTTGTTGTTCTCTCTACTGTGTTATAAGATTTTCTATTGCCAAATGGTTAAGTTTTATAGCGTTAAGTACTTAAGTGGGCTAGGCGATAAGACCAGGTTTAAAAGGTTTAATCTTAAGCACGTTAAGTACCGCGTTGTAAATTTTTAAAGTCGTGTGCGGGATGGGGCATGAGAATCAGTCTCGACATACTCATAGGATGATTTAGATATCGTATGATCAGAGTGGGCTAAATTCGTTGGAATGCATGTTTACTTTGCTTAAAGGTAAAATTTGTAAAACAGGCAACTTTATATGTTTTTTCATGTGGGTTTAGTTACATAACGTGTTGTTGTGTTGACTATCCTGCAGTTATGGTAGTCATTAAAAAGCTATTTTGTTCGATTCACTTAGACATATGTTTTAGGAATCATGTTGACATGTACTTAAGAACTTGATACTTTATTGAAGTGACTATCCTGCAGTTATGGTAGTCATTGAAAAGCTATTTTGTGTGATCCGCTTAAACATATGTTTTAGGAATCATGTTGATATGTACTTAGGAACTTGATACTTTGTTTTGTGCTGTTATAAATGACGTGACTTTGTTTGTTTGTAAAGTTTTATTTGTAGCGTAGGTGTTTTGTTTGTCATATATACTTTGTGTTGTGTTGTTATAATAAGCGTAGGTGTTTTGTTTGCTGAGTTTTAGATTTAAGTGTGTATATGTTGGGGGATGGGAGGGGGAGGGGGGTAAGTCTATGTTTAAGTTTAATAATCATCTTGGAAGTGGGGAGGGGGATGGGTTGTAATTTTAAGTTTATGTTTAACAATAACTTTGGAAGAGAGGAGGGGAGCAGTGGGAGTGCTAAGTTCATGTTAAGTTTAACAATGACTTTAGAAGAGTGAGGAAGTGGAGGGAGTGATAATTTTATGTTTATGCTTATGTAGTTAGTGTTTTTATTTATCTTTTGCATCCCGTATGGGTCTTTTATTAAAAACTTTGGTTGTATGAACCTAAGCTTATTTTGAAAAGTTCATTTATTTGTTTATTAAAAAGGTGAAATTTGTTTGGCATGTACTTGAACTTAAGGAAACTTAGTCAACTTTACAACAAATAATTTATGAATTGAAAAACTATCATCTTTCCATAGTGACTAAATAACTCTTCTTTACAACAAATAATTTATGAATTGAAAAACTATCATCTTTCCATAGTGACTAAATAACTCAATAAAGATCGGTGCCAATACCTATAAAAACACAAAACAAGAAAAAATAATGCTAAAAAAGACCAGCTTCATTTGGAAAAAATGCATAAACAACGTTAAACAGCTACTAATAACAAATGGTAAAGTTTGTGATTTTTGACCTTAGGAACATTAGAGATACCAACAACAATTTTGTGGGAGGTGGACCTTGTAAAGTTTGTGATTTCTTTTATTTATTTATTTTTGAAAGAAAATGATCCAATTGGGTCATGAGCTTGAGTTTCCCAATGTACATAATTGGTTGAAATCCATAAATGATACGTTAACTATACGACTTTAATGAACTAATTAAATTTTCATTATGAATTATTATTAAACACAATGAATTCATATGAATCTAAAATTTAGGGTTCACAAATATAAGTTATACTTGTAGTAATAAAAAAAAAAAAAAAAACTTTTTTTTATTGATTATATATAAAATTAAAAAATTTCCGTTTTTACTTGATTTCAATTTTAAAACTAACTCTTTATCTTAAAATAATAATTTTCAACTTTTAATTGGCTTCAAAAGCATATTCTTTCAACTTCTAATAACGTAACTGATAAAAAGAGCATAAAGTAATATTATTGTGTGTATATTTATATAAATATGCACATGTATGTATGTGATTTTAATATTATAAGGTTTTAATTTTATTCATAAACAATGTATGTAACTTTTTACGAGTTGTTTAGGTTGTTGAGCATATCAAATAATTCATCATATTTTTTTAAAATACGTTTTTCTTTGAAATAACACTTTGGTTTCTAAATTTTGAAGAAAATTATAATTTAATTTTCATTATTTATAAAATTAGAATTTAATTCTCATCATTTTTAAAATTATGAATTTTTAGTTTGTATGGTTTTCAATCTCATGAGGCTTAGTTGTTGAAAACGAAAGTATATGACAAATAAGCAAAAAAACATATTAACAATAAATATTTGGACTCATAGATATTTCTATTTTTGTTAAAATGATGGGAGCACTCTAACTTTTCGAAGTGCACCAGTGTTCCATAACTTAAATTTATTTCTTTTTTAGTCATTTAATCTAAATTTTACAAACAATTTAAAGGATGATAGTTAAAATCCTGAAATTAGAAAGTAGTTTTTAGAAATGAAAATTTTTAAATATAGAAGAATTGGACAAAATATTTACAGCCTAGCAAAATTTGCAGCCAGTTAATAGAAGTCCAACAGGGCATGTGAAATACCCAAGAAGTCCACCAAAAAATGCAAAAAACGTAAATGACCCATGATTACACGTTCTCATTAGTCTATTTAGCCCCACAATTTCTCTCCAACATGCAACTTTTCGGTTTCAGCTACTCTATCTTCTTCAATTTATCCGTGGTCATAGTTCTTAAACCTAGTTTTTCTTTACTAATCATAGTTATTAAATCTAAAATTTAGTGATTTGCTTGAAATTTTTATTTTGTTTTATATTCTCTAGAGTTTTGTATGTTATATTGTAATATATATGTGCAAATTATGTATGTTATATGATTGTTTGTTTTGCTCATAACTTTGATGTTTTCTTTCCTCTTAGTTTTTACCTATGTAGAGATAGACATCACTATGTAGATAATCATAATTGGATTGTGGTCTGATGGTTTATCAATGGTGGATATTGTCACACCCCCTCCCAAACCCCTACTCTTAGTCCAAGAGACAGTGTAACTGGTCAACAGATACCACCCCTTACTCAGTGGTACCTACTGACCCTAAAAACTTACCCTTAACTAAAAACCAATAACTTAGTGGAAACATGACATACATTCAACTATAAACAACACAACAGAACTGTAGTGTAACGCACACTTTACATAATATAAAACATCACGAGCCTGGCATGTACACATATACAAATAACCAACATTCAAGTTAAAACTAATAGATCTGAACAACCTACAGTCAAACTCCAAGCTAATACACAACCTAAAAGACTGATTCAAAACATTACATACTAAAAGGAGACTCAAAACTATGCCACTAGCAGATCGACGAATGGAGTTAGGTACCGGTTATCCACGATCTCTACCTGAAAAGTTAGAAAACATTTTGGAAAGCATATTTGTAAAACAATGAACTTCAATAACTTAGAAATTATTTTTAAAACATTTAAAGATCACTCACAATACTCGATTAGCCTCCCGACCTATAGATTTGCTCAATACTTTCTTGTCCTGAAATTAGAGAATTTTAACTTAAATCAATCCCCTAAAGTAAAAAATATACAAATTAACTCTAAAAATTCCCAAAACTTCAAAATTATCAAAATTGGGTGTCATGGCACTACTAGCAGCAAGGCTTGGGCCACAGGCATGCATGCGTGTGCGCAGACCATCAGGAGGTCTGGCCGCATGCTTGTCGTGCATGCCTGACCTTGTCACGTACTAGAGTGTCGCGTATCTAGCGTCGCATGACCTCTCGCGGCGCACACACGCACACCCTTGGGGAGCATGGCCTATCGCATAGCCTGACGTGTGTCGCCTAGCCATGCGTTTGGCCATCTCGTGTGACACACCAATGCTCAAAATAACCTCTTCCACGAACCTTGTGGGATCAACAAAACCTTCCACTTTGATGCTTGGCCAAACTCAACAACAATCCAAAACACTAAAAATTTCAGAAAACTACTATCAACTTTAAATGTTCATAACTTTTAAACCAGAACTCAAAATGCAAAGCTTCCTTCTTGAAACTTACTTAGAAATGAGTTAAATATCTTACTTCAAAATCTCAGCTTCCAATTTGAAGAATTGAGTTTTGTAGCCTCTAGAAACTTCAACCTTGTTCAGAATCCTTTGAAATCTGACCTTCAAGTGTTCTTGATCTTTAAACTTAACCTTGCCTTAATCTTTTTCATCCGATAGCCACATACTGAAAAATAGACTCACGAAGGAAGCTTCTCTAACCTGAATCATTCAATTTTCACGAGAGAATTGAGTGAATTTTTATTCTGAAGTGAGCCTATTTATAAAGTTTTCTAAAAGTGGACTTTGCCACATTCTGCTTGCATGAAAGCACCCTTTGCATGCAGATACCTGAAAACCACTACACCATTTGCCCAAAACGCCTAAAAGCACCCTCAATCACCTAACCTTCAATTTCCCTAGCCAAGAGCAATACCTCCTCGCCAAACTAACCTCCAAACACTTTGTCGCAAACCTCTTCTCGCATAAGCTTACTTGCTCGCACAAGACATCCTCGTGTGCCCATGGCTTTCTAGCAAACAAACCCTTCCTCGCGTAGACAAGATCACCTAGTCAAGTTCACTTCCTCGGCTACAGTTAACAACACCAAGCTTTCCGCTTACTAGCCTTCAACGCCTAGAAAACCTCTTTGGAGGTTAACTTGCCTAGCCCAATCGCCCAAAGCCAAGGAACTTCCACGTCCAACTTTGTCTCTTAGAGGTTCTTCATTCCACCTCTTCTTCTCGCCTAGGCCTTCACCAAAACGCCTAAGCCTTCACCAAAACGCCTAAGCCTCCACCAAAATGCCTAATCCTTATAAAATAACCTCTTAATGCTTAGTAAAATTTCAATCATCAAATCTTCTTCTTTCCTTTTTGGCCGCCAGCTACACCTTTCATAATTGGATAAGTTTCCTTTCTTCTTCCCACCTAATAAAGAACAACAAACACTTAACTTCTCATAGTACTTGACACTTAAATTTTGTAGGGATTTTCAAGAACTAGGGTTTACAAATATTGATAGAATTTTCAAAAATCAGTTTCCAATATTTATATCACTAATGTTTTTTTTTCACAAAACTACTGGCTGCAGACTTTATTTTATTTGATTATATCCCTTTATATAAGACAATTCATGTCTTACATATACAGTGTATTTATATAGCTCAAAGAATGAGACAGAATATCACAGGTTCATGGATACAGTGCAAACATTCAATTTTGAAAAATATTTACTAAATATGACATTTTCGGGCTGGATAAGATTGCACCAACATCCCCTAAATATATGGCTGTAATTTATACCAGATTTTCAGATTCGTAGGATTTAAATATATTAATTACAATTTATTTCTATAATTCATAATAGATATGTTTAATAACGATCTGAATTCAAATTTTAGATAATGCCCCTAAAATAATGGCAAAGATAAATTCAATAGTTTTGGATTCTTTAAATTTCATACTATTTATAAAACTTTATTAAATAATACATAATACATATTTTAATAACAATTTGAATTAAGATTTTATATCATCCCTAAAACCATCAATTTAATTTAAATCTTACATAATATCCCTAAAATATTGGCAAAGATAAATTCTTAATAACAATTTGAATTTTAAATTTTAAATTCAAATTGTTATAATTTAAAATTTAACAACTCATATTCCAAAATATTTATTAAAAAAATTATTAAATAATACATAATACATATTTGTAATAACAATTTGAATTAAAAAAAATTAATCCCCTAAAATCATGATAATTACTATTATCCACTTATTTTGGTTGATATTTTAATAACAATTTGAATTTAAAATTTAAATTCTCTCCCTAAAACAATGCCAAAGATAAATACAAAATTTTCGGGTTCTTTATATTTCAAACAATTTAATAACAATTTGAATTCAAATTTTAGATCTCTCTAACATAATGTTAAGGGGCTCTTGCAAAAATAGCAAAAAAAAAAAATATGATAATAGGGCCCATGTCACTATATTTTCTAAATTGCAAAAGTAGCAAATTTAAAAGTTGATGACCCTCTGATAGCCATCTGATGTCCCTCTAATAGTCGTCTGATATCACTAATTTTGTCATTTTGTAGTATGCAAAAAATAGGTGTCATGGGCTATTTTTTCTAAATGTTTTTGTCATCTGATGCAATTTCTCTAATGCTAATTATGATTGTCCATTTATTTTTACCAAGTTAATAACAATTTCAATTTTCTTAATTTAACAAAATTGATTTATTGGTTAAATTGGCTAGGTTTGATTGCATTGATTTTCTAGAGTTACAGTGTATTTGTACAAACTACATGACAATATTATTCTTTCCAGATTAGTTCCACAGTATTTGATAGAATGTATAGCTTATGTTGCTCATACAATTACATTGTAATTTTATGCTTTTAAATAATGTGATAAACTATTTGTTCTATATCACGATCATATGTTCAAATATTAATATTTATTTGCTTATATATAATCACATACTTTTGCAATCCAAAAAACATAACATTAAGATGGATTTGTTACAAAACCAACAATAAGAACAATTTCCTAAATAATGTCATTGAATCATAATCACGGTTGTTTAACTAACCAAACTTTATACTAACCAATAGAATTAAGATTTTTTAAACATAGTATATGTCGAGTATGAATGATTTTATAAACAATAGATTTGGAACAAACACAAAAAGGTAAAAGTTTTGGTTATCAAGATAGTATATCATTCCATTGGATATAAGATAATCATATATTTCAAATACAGTGTATTTGAATAGCTAAAAGAATGAGAGAGGATATTGGAAATAACATGAAGATAATGTATTTTGCAAATGACATTCAAATTTGATAAATCTTAACTAAATCTGCTATTTTGTTGTTGAATAAGATTGCAACAATCCCTCTTATAATAATGACAAATATATCTACAAGATTTTGGGGTTTGTTATATTTTAAACAATTTATTAATAATATCGATAATTATTATAATTCCTTAAATGACCTTAAATATTTTTTTTCCTCTTCTTCATTTTTTTACCCATTCATTAAGCATTATATCTTGTAAGTTAATCACTAAGGATAACTCAATTTTAACAAATCACCAATCTTGAAAACATATAAATTGAAAAACGTTAAAACATAAAAGATTTCAAAAGTATCTCAAAGATTCAAAACTTTCAGTTTTATATTTTGATAGGTCTCAGTAGAAAAATGATAAATATTTAAGTGGTTTAAAATGAGTTTTATGTTGAGGGCAGAATTATAATTATGTCTCATTGGCATTTTTGCAATTAATTGAATCTTCTTCTTTAGGTCTTTGAAATTAAAAAAAAAAAGAAAAAAAGAAGCAGGATAGATTTAGAGGGGGCAATCGAAAGCTGAAAAACACAGTAGAGAGAGAGAGTTTTTTCTAGCAAAAAAGATTGATAGAGAAGAGTGCGGTGCTGCAGTTTCCGACAATCCAACGGGAAGAGAGACATTGGTCAACGAAGAGGAAGACGTCAGAGATTTAGCTATGGGTTTCAAGGTGGACAGAAGCTTACGGTTTTGGGGCTATTTACGATGGCTCTGACGTTTGATTCGACAGCTTCGCGATGTTGGTAGTTGGTTTGCGGCGGGTTCTGACGTTCTGGCGTTTGTTGGAGTCGGATTTAGTCGACTTTCACGACTTTAACAGCGGGCAGGAGGATAGAACGGTCGAGCAGCGTTTCCACGTGGATGTTCTATTTTTCAGCCGTGGTTCTTCTTGGGATTTTCAGTGGGTTGTTCGACATGTGAGTTTTCGGTTGGAGGAGTCCACAAGATGAAAATTCCTAAGTCTACGTTTAGAGGAGCCAACAAGAAGAAATATATATTTGTAATTTATCATTTTTTTGATTTTGCTATTTTGTCAATTTAAATAAATATATATTTGTAATTTATCCAAAGTAAACCTTCTATTTTTCTATTCTTCTTGTCAACTCTTTTAATTATTATTATTAAGTTTGACTCAAAGCTCTAATTTCAATTTGATTAAATTTTGGGTTTCTTGACCTTTGAAGATGTAACTGGAGGCCTTGGGATTAGATTCTTGATTTTGAATTTAATTCAACCCAATTTGGGTAAGTTGAGAAAGCTAAAGTTCAATTAAATTAATAATTTTGTTGGCAAAATTATTAATTTAATTTTGTTGACGTTAAACTCGAGTTTGGGTTAAATTGTGGTTCAATTGACACCAAGGAATTTTGCATCTGAATTTAATTCTTTTTGAGGTAAGAGATTTCTACTATCGGATCTTCTATTTAAGATTAAAGTTGTACTGTATGAAATGACTGACGATTATACACATAATTAAAATGCATTGATAAGCTTATGTTAGAGTTTGACTGAAATTGTGTTGATTTACTTATTTGAGTGAATATGTAGTTATGAAGTTTGTTGGATGATGTTTGCATGTTATGTTTATGCCTATCATTGGACTAAGTTTGACTGCAATATGTTTATTTAGACTCTTTAGCTATTAGGCTAGTGAACTTGCATGTATGGTGTCTATCCGAGGTCACCACCTTTAGACTGATAGCTAAGTGTACATATAGGTTCACTTTAAGACTGATGTGTGTTCCTACGAGAACACAAGACTAACATGACCTATGATACCTTCTAATATAAAGCGATTCACCTAGCACCTAGTGGGACCAGTAGTGGGTCCCTTACTGAGTATATTTATACTCACACTTTCTCTATGATTAACTTTTTTGAAAAAGGTAAAGAAAAGGGCAAGTTGGCAAGCGACAAGGACTCGAACCTTCCATATGGGAACTCTATATTCAGGCTTATGCTATTTTCATGATTGCCATGATTTGATTGCTGATATTTTTTTCTTTTAAAGAACCTTGTTAGTCTCAAGTTAAGTTTATTTTCTGAGTAGTTTTTTTCTTGGTTTGCCATACTCTTGTTTTTATATTTTTGTTTTGCATTTTATTTAATAAAATAAGTAATCTTTGCTTTGTTTTTAAAATTTGAAAATGCTATTTATTTTTAGTAATAGATCTCAACTTAGATTTGAAAAGTTGAGTTGTTATATATAGAGTTCTATCTGTCAATCAATGATAGTTAGATTTTCAATGCCTACCTCTTCACTCCAAGAATAAAAGAAGCGAACATTTCAAATCCTATGTACATCTTCATAATAAACAAACAAATTAAAAACAAAAAAGAACTAATTATATATACAACTTCAAACAAACAAATAAAAAACAGAGAAGAACATCACAAGAAGAAAATTGCAAAACTTGATACCATTGTAGATTAGTGATAGAGGTGTAAGAATAAATCAAGTAACTCTATAAACCAGACTACCCAATCCATATTATATAATTTTGATTTTTTTCGGGTTGGATTGGGTCTCGGTTTGGAGCGTTTAAAAATTCGTGTCAACTAAATCCAACCCGAATTAATTAATTAATTAATTATATATATATATATTCACTATTATTTATTTATTTAATAAAAGTTAAACAATCTTAAGTTCTGAGAGTTTTTTTTTTAGCTTAACTTGATGTGAAATATATTTGATTTATGCTTGATGATTTCTATGTACAAACATTAAAATGTAGAAACGACAAAAAAAAAAAAAAATCCGACAACTCAACCATATTTTAGGGGTTGGACTGTAAACTTAATTTGAGTTATTCTTGTTGTCAACCCAATCCAATCCGTTTACACTCCTAATTAGTGATAAATAGTGATAGACTTCTATCACTATGTATCGATTATAGAAAATGATAGAAATCTATCACATGCACTAAATTCAAATTAATTTGTCAAAATCCCTTTAATTTCAATACCTAACACTTGAATTTGAGCTCTCGAATATGATATGAAAGATGAAGAAAGATCCTAAAAAAATGGTTAAGTAAAACCTAAAACAATTGTCAATACGTGTAGAAGAAAGAAGAAGAAAATAATCCACCAAAATCACTTTAATTCCAATGCCTGTTTGAATAAAGAAGAAAAGGAATATTAATGAATTAAAACCTACAACGACTATAAATATAATAGAAAGAAGAAGAGTAAGGAAAAGAAGAAAGAAGAAGAAGACCAAGAAGAAGAAGACAATAATGCCTAAGATGAAAAGCAAGTTATCATCAATTATCATCGGTGATGAGGGATGTCGCTGATGATGATGGATGAAATAATTGCCGTCGATGATCAAAATGCCAACGATTATCAATGGGGAAACACACAACTCGCCAAAGAACAACAAAGAAGAAGATGTCTTAGACCGAGTAATCACCATGCCAAGTTTGAATATTTTCGAGGGTATTTTTGGAAAATTTGAAAATTGAAGTTCACGTTTGCCCTAGCTTCTTTTTTTTCTCTTTTTTTTTTTGCTATAAAATGTAAATAGTTTCATTGTTTTTCTATTTACATAAATTATCCTTTTAAAAATATAATGTTTATATGTCTTTTTATAGTTGCTAATATATACTATATATGTTGGTTAACCGTGTAATATTATTTATTCCTTAATTTTGACAAAGATTTAAAAATTGCATTAAGATTTAAAAATAGAAGATAAAATTTATTTTAAAAAATCTAGTGACGAATAAGTTTTCCTCTAAATATTGTAGTGATCATGTTGGAAAAACTAATAAGACTAACGTTTAGATGAACAATTTCTTTTATTATCAATTGATTTTGGAATGAAACCTCGTACTATTAAATTAATATAAAATTTTATTTACTTTTAACTCGCATGTTTTTAGATTTGTTGGGTAAACAATAGAAACACTAAATAGAATAATAATAGAATAATAATATAATAATATAATAATAATAATAATAAAAATAAAGGTAGTTTTGAATGTTATAATAAATAAATATTTAGAAGCTCATAAATTGATCCGGTGAAGTCGGGGAGTTTGACCACTGAACAATTCTCAATTCTCAATTCTCAATTCTCAATTCTCAATTCTCGGTTAGCTTTGAAATTCAGACACCTCTCTCTGTTTCTCTACTTTAATGGCGTCTTTAAACCACTCGCTTCTGCCTAACTCTACGCCCTCTCACAATCTCTCCTTCTTCACTCCCATTTATATAATTCCATACTCAATTCCCTTTCCCTTCACATCCCCATCTCATCTCCCAATTTCTCCATTTCAACTCAATCCCCTCCCCAATGGCTGAATCCGCCTCCTCCGCAACTTCCATGCTCAAAGATGAGCTCGACATCGTCATCCCCACCATCAGAAATCTTGACTTCCTCGAGATGTGGAGGCCCTTCTTTCAGCCCTACCATCTCATCATTGTCCAAGATGGGGACCCTTCCAAGACCATCAAAGTCCCTGAAGGTTTCGATTATGAGCTCTATAATCGCAATGACATTAATCGCATTCTGGGTCCTAGAGCTAATTGCATTTCCTTTAAGGACTCTGCTTGTCGATGCTTTGGCTATATGGTCTCTAAAAAGAAGTATATCTTCACCATTGATGATGATTGCTTTGTGAGTTCTTTCCCTCTTTTCTCTTCCTTTTCAATTTTCAATGTCTGTCTGCCATCTGCTTGTCAAAATGTCTCACTCATGTGGCTCTTGCTTGCTTTTTATGATCTGTTTACTTTTGAATGTTCGTTAGTACTTCAATGTTTTTGTTGCTTCTGGAGTTCATTTGTTTCAAAATTTGGTGCTTGTAGGTTGCAAGTGATCCATCTGGAAAACCCATCAATGCACTGGGGCAGCACATCAAGAACCTTCTCTGCCCCTCAACCCCCTTCTTCTTCAACACCCTTTACGATCCTTACCGTGATGGCGCCGACTTTGTGCGTGGATATCCCTTCAGTCTGCGCGAGGGTGTTCCCACCGCTGTTTCTCACGGCCTCTGGCTTAATATTCCGGATTACGATGCACCAACTCAGCTTGTTAAGCCTCTGGAAAGGAACACAAGGTATGGAGCAATTTCGAAAGCCTGCTCTAATTGGATGGATGTTTTAGTCAAATTTGTTGTCTAATGAGTTTCATTGTCTGGAAAAGGTTTGTGGATGCTGTTCTGACTATCCCAAAAGGCACTTTGTTTCCCATGTGCGGTATGAATTTGGCATTTGACCGAGATCTCATCGGCCCTGCAATGTATTTTGGACTCATGGGTGATGGCCAGCCAATCGGTCGATACGATGATATGTGGGCAGGCTGGTGCATCAAGGTGTGCCCTTCTGCTTTTTTTTAGTAAACTAAGAAAAACAAACCAGTTATGAATGATAGATTGATCATATACAAGTAGACCTATGTTTTGTATGATGATCCTCCTGAATCATATCTTTAATTCCGAATTCTTTTTCGATCTGTAAAAACTCTGAAGAGCATGCTATGCTATTAGAACAAGTACTGTGGATCCAAATGATAGATTGATCACAAACGTGTAGATCTTGCTTACACAAGTCCTTCTCTGATCATAGTTTTAGTTCTGAATTCATTATACGACATATATGTGAATGATAAATTGATTGCGTAAACATACATATAGGTTATATGTGACCATCTGGGGTTGGGAGTGAAGACAGGACTGCCCTACATCTACCATAGCAAGGCAAGCAACCCATTTGTGAACCTGAGGAAGGAGTACAAAG
Organism: Cucumis hystrix; assembly: GCA_025688845.1. Classification (NCBI taxonomy): domain Eukaryota; kingdom Viridiplantae; phylum Streptophyta; class Magnoliopsida; order Cucurbitales; family Cucurbitaceae; genus Cucumis; species Cucumis hystrix. The sequence goes on from CM046889.1 coordinate 8,159,602, forward strand.
GGATTTTCTGGCAGGAAGACATCATCCCATTCTTCCAACAAGTTGTTCTTCCAAAAGATTGCACCACTGTCCAAAAGTGCTACGTTGAGCTGGCAAAGCAAGTGAAGGACAAGCTTAGCAAAGTAGACCCTTACTTTGACAAGCTGGCAGACGCCATGGTGACTTGGATTGAAGCTTGGGATGACCTTAACCCAGCTGGAGCTCCTGCTAAGTTGCCCAATGGAAAAGTGTAATCGTTTAATTTGTGCAACGATAGGTGTTCGAGCTTTAATAACTTGATGAGTTTTTTGGATTTTGGATGTATTTTTTTTTTTCAATCTACTGTTTGTTACAAGCTGTAGAAACAATAAGATGTGGTGATCAGGTTCTAGTTTGTACCAGAGTTGTGATAGCCAGAAAATATTAAGTGATATTTCTTTCTCAATGTTCACGTTGAATTGTGAGCGACTTCTCTTGTCTATGCATTTTATTGCATAACATTTAGTATTTTTTTTTAACTTTTCATCTTCTTCATACTTTTTTCTAGAAAATTGCCAAAAATAGAAAATTTATCAAAATACTACAGTCCATAAAAAAGATCTTCCAACGAAAATCAGGATTAAACTTATCTAAAATTTCAATTTCTTCTTCTTCTCCTCCTTCTCTTTCTATCTCTGCCTATCAGAGATAGATGCCTATCACTATCTATCCATCTCTTTATTTTGTGATAGAAATAGATCTTTATTTTGTGATAGAAATAGATGCCTATTTCGGTCCACCTATCATAAATTGGAGCAACATTTTGTAACTATTTTCAACTAAGAGGCCTCCTTCTCCAAGCCCATGCCACAATAATTTGCTCTGCTCCATATTTCACAATCTTCTTCAAAACTTCTTGAACAACAAAAGTCCATAGAAATACACTATATTTTTCAGCTCTCAATTGCAAAACATAAGAAGAAAAGAAAATTCAAAAGTATGAGAGGAATTTGTATCTTTACAATTTGTTCTAGTCTTTTAAATTTATAGATGCAATAATTAATTCTCATATTTGGAACAACAATCTTTTTTGGTAGGAAGGTGAGGCGAGGCTCTAACGCAACAGTTTGAAAAATAAGATGATTTTGATACCATTGGAACGGTAGATTTATATACACCAAAACACAATTGTTATCCTTTTGATTCTTTTGCAAACTATAGATCTAGGGGTGTAAACAGGTTGGGTTGGGAGACATTCTCAACCCAACCCACCCAACTCGGCCGGTAAAATATGGGTTGAGTTGGGTTGGGTTGTCGGGTTGTATTGTTTTTTTTTATTTCTAATATTTGTAAAGTTTAAAATTGTTGTACCTGTTTAACATCCATAAATTCAAAGTTTCAAATATTCATAAATTTAAACTAATTTTCTACGACACAAAAAAGAAAAAGAAAAAATACAATATAAAGTATACAATAAACAAACATCCACAGGTTCAATAATTAAAAGAACTGAAAAAAATACAGTGTAAAGCATACAATAAACTAACATCTATCTTCTTCTCATGCTAAGTCTTACCACAAGGTGTTATAATTAACTCTTTTCTAATGAAGATGATGTTATACTATAAGATTTTTACACCATACAATCGTTTAGCTTTGTATACTATCACAATCAATTACCCTACAACCTCCTACACGATCGTTTAGCTTTTATAAGATCGTTTACCCTCTTACGCGATCGTTTACCTTTCTACCTTCAAACGATCGTTTACTTCTTACACGACCGACACGATTAACTAATTTTTCATACTATCGTTTATATATAATATAACAAAATTACTAACTTTCCTTTTATTAAATAATTAATATAATATAATATATATATAGTGGCGGATACAAAAAATTTATTGACAGAGGGCTTTATAGTTTAGTCAAAATAATTTATAAGTGAATGATTCTAAAACTAAAATTTTTTTACTGATTTTTGTACACCACAATTGTCCTATACGAAATTTCATATTTTGAAATCAATACATAATAACTTTCTTATCTATCTTATCAAATAAATCTCTCTCAATATATGTTACAAGACAATCATTCATCCATTGGTCTTCCATTCGATTGTGCAACTGAATCTTTATAATACTCATGGCAGAAAATGTCCTCTCCACGGTAGTCGTTGTAACTGGTAAGATCAATGCTAAGGTAAGCAATAGACTAATGGATATACTTTATCTTTAGCTTTATCACCATATTTTGAGAAAGATCACCAATACTTGTTAACTCAACAAACATATTATCTGAATGCACAACAATGATGTAATTTTGAAGCTGATAATCAAGAATAACAAGCTCCATAGTTCAAAAATCTCTAGGATAAAATTGTGCAAGGCAAATGAGTTTTTGTCTATCAAAAACAGTAAATGAGTTGCTTGGATTGAGAAATGCCACACAAAGAAGTATCTCGGTACTTTTTCAGTGAAACAATTATGCATGTCAATAACTGCATAAAAAATCTCAACACGATAATGATGTATATTTGTGATTTCTTGAGATTTTCGTCTTTGCCTCTCTCGAACCAAAAATGAATCATCCGTTTTAAGCATTAGAATACCATACTTATTACAAAAACTTGAAACTTCATCCAACAATGATTGCCATCCCGATTCTCTCATGACTGCAATCTTACTTTACAAATATTGACCAAATTCATTGCAATCACAATATCCTGATCTTTTCTCTATAGTGCTTGAAACAAATCATTTGTGATTCTCAAGATAGCTTTCATAAGATGCACATGGAAAAAGAAGTCAAATGATTGGATTGAATAAATTAGAACCTTTGCTTCATATTTTTTGTTCAAAATTTGATCCATCATCTATGATTGTCTCAAGTACCTCACAAATTGACGAGAACATTGAAACACATTGTGACGACCCGGACTTTTCGGACTGACCGTCTAAGTCGTCAATTTGACACAAAATTGTTTGTTGACAAAAGACATAAGAATATTCAGTTGAAACCGTAAGAAAACGAAGGAAAATTTAATCGGGCCCTATTTCCAAAATACAAAATTTACAATGTGCTGTTTACAAAAAAAATTTAACTATTGTAAACTTAGTTAAATCAAAATATTTTTTTCAAACCGTCAGCGGAAGCAGTTTAAAGACAGACCCCTATGGCAAAATTCACGAGTCCTTCTTGTCCCTCGTCGGTCTGCCCTCATGTTACCTTTGCCTGAAAAGTTAAACATAAAAAGGGTGAGTATTAATATACTCAGTAAGAGACCCGCTACTGGTCCCGTTAGGGGAAAAATAAATTATTAGCATCCTATGGTGTACCCTGCACAGTCACAGTCTAGTGCTCCCGAAGGATGCACATAAAGGGGATGATCCCGAAGGACACCCGCAGGGTAACTATCCACTAGGAAACTAATAATTTATCCCCTCAATCCATTCTATACATCTTAACAGTCATTTACAACCCAGTCAAACGTCCTCATCACGTACTTTCCACCTAACCTCCAACAACCATTCATTTTCCAATTTTTTTAACCTAAGGCCAGTCAAAACATATCAGTCTATCGGTCAACGAACTAAAAACTTATAATATTCTCCTTCAAACACAAGGGGCATGACTAGTTAGTCCCCTCCGTCATAAGAACACAACCACGACAGTGTATCCTACACTCCGCCTAAACAACCATCCGTCAGTCTTAACCCATCCCCTATAAAAATACATTTACTGTTTTCAGTCATTCAACAACCACATGTGCATGTTTACATAGCCAGTCAGTCACCACATAAATCCATACAAAGATATATATATTCTCGTCGAAATAAAATCTCAACTAAACATTCGGTCCACAGTCAAACACATGTAGCATATCCATTATTTCTACTCAATTCCAATATAATTATGCAGCCCAACACATCTCAAAGCTATAGGTGAGTCCAGTAGAAAATCCCTTACCTCACTCTTATGCAAGTTCTTCAATCGAGCAATTTCAAACGAATAATTTCCTGAACATAATCAAGCGTAAAATTAACATCCTTCTAAATAGCTCCATCCATTCAATTCACCCATACGTAAACTCCGCGACTTACCCAAGAAGTGGAGAGACGACTCCAACGAAGCTTACGGCAAAACTCAAAGTTCCAAATTCTTCGAATCTCCTATATCGCCTTCGAGAACAAACAATCAAACACCCAATTAAACAACATCAACAAATCAAGATTTCAGTTAAGACTCTTAAACCCATCAATTTCATCCTTACCCAACGAAATTTCAACGAAATAGCGGCAGCGGCACACAAGATTTGGGCAAACGACCTTGTGAAATCGATTTGGGTATGGGTCGGCTTTCAAATCCGCAGCTGGAAGGAGACGCACGGTGGCTGGCCTCTTGCGGAATGGAGGCAGATCGGCTCGGATCCGCGTCCGATTTGTGAGATGTACGCGTCGGTAGCCTTGCGGACGGTACCCGGCGGCGGCGGACGGCTGCGGAACGAAGGGGTGGTATGGCTGGGCGGCTGGGCGGATAGAGACACGGATGGACGGAGAGTCACGGCGGCGCGGGGAGGGCAGATCCGAGAAAAGAAAGAAAAAAGAAAGAAAAAAAAAAGGTTTCGGCTTGGTTTCGGCCGACGGTGAGACTGTGGCTGGGACGGACGGAAGCGTGCGGCTACCTGGGCTTCACCGGACGGACGGCGCGACTGTGGGACGTGCAGATCCGGGCTGTGTTCGGTCCCGACCTCAGCACGACCGAAACGGCTCGAAAATTTTGGGGAAGGTTGAGCGTCGGCGTTAGCAGGCGAACGGAGAAGAAGATAGGAAGAGGTGGGGCGGTCGGCGGCGTGAGGTTGGAGGGTGGGTGACGGTCGGCGGCTAGGGTAAGGAGAAGGAGAAGAAGAAAAAGGAAGAAGAAGAAAGGATGAGGGGGGGGCTGCGTGAGGGAGAGAGAGGAAATTTTTTTTGATATTATTATAATAATAATAATAATAATAATAATAAAAAAATTTATTATTATTTTTATTATGAACTTTTTTTTTTTTTTTTTTGGGCGTTACACACATCTCACTAAAGTGTTGTAGTGTGATCCCCACTGTATCTCTTGGTCGTTTAATCATTGTTTCTTGATTTAATCCTCTTCCACTTGACAGTTTGCCATTATTCAAAGCTTCAAAAGTGTTGGCACTATGTTTCGCTCTTAACATCTCTTGACATTTTGATGATGCAGCGATCTCTTCATGATTTTTTGCAATAGCTACCAAAGCTAATTGAAGGTTGTGAGAGAAACAATGGATGTAAAATGCACATTCATTTTCTCTCAAAATTAATGTTTTCAATCCATTAAATTCTTCTAGCATATTACTTCTCCATCATAACCTTGTCCTCGCAAACTCGCCATGTTTAATCCATGTGTATAGAAAAGAATCCATCAATAGCTTCTTTAAGTGATAATAAACTTGTATTGGTAACATGAACAATATCGAAAAATCGTTTAATCACACCCTTTGTCTACATATTTCAATATACTTGACATTTGCTCCTTTGAAGATATATCCTTCGACTCATCAATCAAAATTGAAAACAACTTATCACCAATATCTCATATGATTCCATTGACAATTTCTAAAGAAATACAATTCACAATATCTTTTTGGATGTTGGTGTAGTCAATTTCAAGTTTTCAGGAGCATTTCTCAAAGAAACGACTTCAATATCTTTATTATGGCTGCATAACCATTGTAGGAGTTCAAGAAAATTACCTTGATTTTTTGAATCTTCAGTTTCATCGTGCCCATGAAATGAAAGACCTTGTTGTAACAAAAATCGAGCACAATCAATTATTGCACCTAATCGAATCCGATAATCAATTCTTGCTTGATCAAACATCTTGTTAAAAAATGTTGTAATTTGTTGTTTTTTATTTAAAAGAGCTCCACATTTCCCCCAAGCTTGGTTATGTGCACTATTTGGTTCTCCAACATAAGTTTGCAATTTCTCTTTTTTCTTCCAATTTGAAAACCCTTCACCAACAAAATGGTCACGTCTTGATTGTTCTCCAACTTCTGGTTTGAATAAATAACAACATAAACAATAAGCAACATCTTTTGAAATACTATATTCCAACCAATTAGGATATTCATTCAACCAAATTGGATTAAACCTTATTGACTGTGACCCAAATTTCTTCAACGAAAAAGTATGATTTCGAGGTGGCAGGGTCCTTTTTGTAGATATGTTCTACGAACTTCGTCTCGAATATTACAATTGTAATCAAGAATTCTAATTCTTAGACTAGGATCTGTAGGTAAATCATCTAATTTAACTTGAGTGTTGTACCTCTCATAACTATTATTACTTTTCTTCAAAGTAGATGATGACCCGTCGATTTTCTTTTAAGATATTTCTAATTTGGATTTCAAATTAAATCTACAATAACATAATATAACATAACATTGTAACGAGAATAAATAAAAAAGATATTGACATATAACAACAATATCATAACTTAAACAACCTAACAAGTTTACTTAAAGATCCATAAACTATTTCAAGAATTAATAAAATAGGTATAAAACAAACGAACTAATACAAAAAAAAATAAACTACGAATGATTTGAAATATGAAAACCAAGTGCATAAAATAAAATAACAAACTTGAAAAGAGAAGAAAATAAATTACAAAACATATCTCATAAATTAGGAGATAAAGTTGAGGAAGAAGCCAAGAAGAAGTTGAAGTCGAAATTTCAAAAACTAAAACAAAAAATAACAATGATTTTAAATATTAAAACAAATGCATATAAATAAAATAACGAACTTAAAAATAAAAAGAAAAGAAAATAATAAATAAAAACTCACCTCACATGCTTGGAGAAGATGTTGAAGAAGAAGCAAAAAAAAAAAAAGAAAAAGAAAAAAAAGATGTTGAAGTTTTATAAAAATGAAAGAAGTTGAATAGCTTTAATTTAGTTGGAGAAGAGTGTACTTGAAAAAAAAAAGATGTTGAAGTTTTATAAAAATAAAAAATGAATGAAGTTCATTTAAGTGGGGGAAAAGCATATAATTATTCTTTTTTAGGTGGAAATCGAAGGATTGTAGTTTGGTTTAAAAAGAAAAATTTGGAAAATAATTTACATCATTAGGATTTGATATTGAGTTTGAAGAGGGGCTAACACATAAAATGACTACTGAGGTACCTACAGGAATTGAAAATTGATAAGTTATATATATATATATATATATATATATATATATATATAATATAAAGACGATAAAGTTAAGGGAGGCTGAGCCCCCTAGACCTATACTAAATGTACCGGTGGTCTTGGACAATCCTTCTTTTTCTTGTCGTCCTGCCATTACACTGACCAGTTCAATCACAAAGTACTATACAACACATCCATATGAAAACAAACAGTCAACATTTTAATATATATATGTTATCATACACTTTGTAATATTTGTACAATTGTTGGTAAATGGTTTACAATGATAGAATAAACATACATCTTTTTATTACAACAAGCGTGAAATAAGTACATTGCAACCAATATTTTGCTACCAACTCTACAAAAAGTCCTATAGATCAATAAGTTGCTGCAATGACTTCACTACTCCAATGAAGTTGTTTGAGAATTGAAAGATGAGCATTCTAGTTCTATGGCAAACACAATAAACCCAAGAAATCGTAAGTGCAATTTCCAACAAGATGTAACTAAGCAGAAAACATTCAAAGACATGATCACATGAACAGTCTAATGCATTTTAAAGTCTCTTCTAATTTGTATTTCTTTTACATGGGGGAGAATACAGTCAAGCAAAGTTAAAGAATGAAAGAGCATCCAAAAAGCCAAGCCCACAAAAAGAAACCCACCAAAGAAAGAGACTCCAAACAAACAAAATAAGACATGAAGAATAATTACAAAATAGTTACAACAAATGACAAAGAAAATCCTAAACTATGCATTGAGAGTTTTGGACTAGAGTAGAAACCACAATGGGGGGATATACAACACAATGTGATTTCTACTATAGTTCAAAACTTTGCATTGAGAGTTTTGAATTACAATAGAAAATCTTATAACACACAAAATGACAGTTTATGAATTTGTAATGGAAAATGCAATATGAATTATTGATATTAAATAATTTTCTTACTAAGAAAATGAAAATAAAAACTCAGGCCACCAATTTTTATCAATCAATTCATGCTTGGGATAACGAATTAAAACTCCATACCTTTGCTACCCCTTGCTATGGTGTAATATTCTTAGAAAACAAAAACTTCTATTTGTTTCAGTAAAAAGTGTATCATTGACGTTGCTGCAACATTCATGAAACAAACAATCATCAACCGGTAATATTTAGAAAACATTTGCACCAAATATTAACTAAAGAAAACAATTAGTCTAACTCTCCCCATCTTTTAAATTAATAGATTACATAGTATAAGAGGAAAGAGGCTACAATACTTCTCTAAAAGAGCCCGGATGTAATAGTATGTGTCTAACTCATACATTATAGTTACGAATAGTTGTAGGTATCATCATTATACTTATTATTAACAAAAGTGCACTTTTAAAACATAGAAAACACTTTCAACGAGACTAAAATGACACAAAATATACTTTAAACCATAATAGTCAAATACGTGTTTTGATTGGGAGGTAGAAACTACTTACCTAGATTGAAGCCCACAATTTTCAATCCAAAAATATACTTCCCGAGTTTACCGCTATTGCCCAAATTCAATTTAGAAAATAGAGTGGCTAAATAAACGGTACCTAAAGTTTGAAATGATTCATATAAGAACTTCCTAAAAAACTAGGGAGACAAAGTAAAATAAAAACAAATACTTCGACTAACAGTTACTGAGAAATTGAAGAATATCTTCATTGCCAAAACAAGGTTACAATTTATTTTTCTTTGAGAGAGATAGTACAGAAGACTATGGACATACAAAACTCACTAAAATTTCAGAGGGTAGGCACAAAACTAATGATTATATAGAAACCCATAAATTTTGAAGGATTAAAAGAGAAAGATAGGAAACAAACTCACCCATCACTACAAGAATTTTGGTCTTTGCGGATGTAGAAAAACTAACCTTATGGTTCCTAGAAAAATAGAATAAGTATCATTGTGGTTTGTGAATTAAATTCACGAGAGCTAGCTCATTAATCCTAAATCAACTATCTCATAAAACCTGAGCAATTCTATAATAATACCTCTTCCATTAAGACATAGGCTTAAATCAACTATCTCATACACTCTCAACACGAAGAAATTCCTTAATTTAATAGTAGAAATTCCTTAATTTTGGTAAGGAAAAAACATAAATAAGAATAGAAGAAGTTTGAACAAAAGACATCCGTTTCACATCTCCATCTACTCATTCAAATTTTTTATCAAACCAACAACCGTAGTCTACTATAAGGATCCTGAAAAATCTAATCAATTTTATTCTTACATAGTATTATTATTTACTAAGCTGAGTTGCAAGCCAATGAATCCAGATTGAAAAGCCTATCTAACTGAACAAGAAGACAACGTTGAACAAAGATGTTAATCTTAGGGACTCAAGCTATATCTTCACTAGCTAACCTTAACTGAAATGTCATTCAACTTAGTTAAGTCTAAAGGCTCAACATTCCCAACAATATTATCTGTAAACTGTTAGGCACCATAAAATGAAAAATAGAACAAGATGAGAGCAAAATTTACGTATCCTTCTACCATTTTTAATTCATTAATACACTGTTGCATATTATTTAATTACTTATTAGTTTCATTTCTTTTGAAAATTGTATTCAGTTGCATCAAATAATTTCATGAAGTCACTAGAAATGGGCTAACAATCCAAGTGCATGAAAAATATAACCTAGCAAATAATTCCCCCCCTCCCTCGAAATACTCAATTCATCTATTTCAAAACAGCCAACGCAATTCCTAAAATCCCATCTACCTTGAAGATGTTGAAATTAGTGGTCTTAGAAGATTGAATAGATGAAAGAGCATTATCAATTCTATCATCTTTGATGAACGCTATGATTTTGCATCGAAGGTCGTCTTCATCACCAGGAGCAATTGAAAGAACTGTGAGAAAATTCAACAAGCGAGAATTTAGGTAGTAAAGAAAAATGGAATGAAAATGTTGGAGAAAAGAAGAGTACTGACTTTGGTCTGCAACTTTGACGGCTTGTAAGAATTCAAATCGCTGGATGTGTTTATTAAGAAAAGTGAATTGATCTTCGATGGGTGATGGCAACTGAGAAGATGGTGATGCCTTTGGCTTGTCTTTGGATATTGGAGCCTTTTTTCTTTCTCCACCAAAGCAAAAGCTCTGATTCTTCTATCTCACCAAACAGACAGACAACCTATGAAGCACATACACTATATATGAAAAACTTTTGTACATCTCCAAACAACTAGATTGGCAAATGGAGAGAACTCACTTATCCAATTTCTTTGAGTAGAAGGAGACCTTTCTATTTCTTCAAGTTCTTCGTCAAAAAAGCTTCGCTTCCTTAACAACCATTTCAATGAACTGTCTCTAATTAACAAGCCCCTTGAGCAAACTTCTGGTTTTAGGTTAGTGTTTTATGGTTAGCCTCTCAGATTGTGATATCTGTTCTTTCTAGTTTATGCTAAAATATCCAAAAATCTGTATTTCAGTACATCTTAAACATGGAAAAGAAAGAAAATACCTATATGAAAAATGGTTGGTGAAAACCACAATCTCAGAGCTTCATGAACCCTTGAAGATGCAACCAAAGAAGAGGACAATCTACAAATAGAGTGAGTTTGCGAACATTATACCTCTGCGAAGGCTGTCACTGGCTGTAGAAAACTTGCTCTCTAAGTTTACTCCCTCACAACATTGTTAGCAGCTCACAACTGATTCAAGAATTCATCAAGCCGTCTAGTTCTTTGAATGATGCTACCGTCTAGCACTGTACTACTACTACTACTACTACTACTTGAAAAGGTTTGAAATAATTATGTATTGCTTACTTTTCTCATTTGATAAGAATCAACCTTTATACAAATTACAAATGAATGAATATGGTAATAAATTATATAGAATCAATTTACAATAATGACAAAATAATAGGAGAAGATTATGGATCTTGAAATATCTCTTAATATCCTCCCTCAAACTGATGACTCATGTTGAGTCAGTAGTTTGTCTCGAAGATGAAGGAATGTTGGAGATAGGAGTGGCTTTGTGAGTATATCAGCGAGTTGGATGGTGGAAGATATGTAACGAATGGAGATATCTTTGCGAAGAACTTTTTCCCGAACAAGGTGGTAATCAATTTCAATGTGTTTGGTTCGAGCATGAAAAATCGGATTATGAGCTAGAGATATAGCGGAAACATTATCACACCATAATGTTGGTGAGGTCTTGAGAGGAACACGGAGATCACAAAGAAGTTGTCGAATCCAGTAAAGATCGGCAGTAGTAGTGGCAAGTGAACGATATTCTGCTTTTGTGGAGGAACGAGAGACTTTGGGTTGCTTTTTAGAAGACCAAGAGATTGGATTAGACCCAAGGAAGGCGATGAATCCAGAGGTGGAACATCGATCAGAAGTGTCACCTGCCCAATCAGAGTCACAAAAGGTCTACAGAAAGAACGAACCTTTTTGAAATTTTATTCCGACGGTTGAAGTACCTCGTAGATATCTGAGGATGCGTTTAACTACCGAGAAGTGAATGACAGTTGGTTTGTGCATAAATTGACTGACACGGTTTACAGAGAACGCAATATCAGGACGAGTAAATGTAAGGTATTGCAAGGAACCAACTAGTTTACGATAGCGGGCTGGATCATTAAAGGGTGGTGCAATTGTATAAAGATCAAGAGAAGTAGACATGGGTGTGACACAAGATTTTGCAGAGATCATTCCTGATGTGTGAAGAAGGTCATTAAGGTATTTGGCTTGGTTAACAAATATGCCATCAATGGAGGAATGGATTTCAAGACCAAGAAAGTATTTTTAAAGGGCCAAGGTCAGATATTTGGAATTCAAGGGCCAATTGGTTTTTGAGAAGAGAGATGTATGAGGAGTCAAGACCAGTGATATTGATGTCATCTACATACAAAAGTAAGTAAGTGAGAGAAGATTTGACTGATCGAATGAATAATGAGGGGTCAGCGGTAGAGGCAACAAAACCCAGAGTAAATAAATAAGATGTAAAGCGTTCAAACTAAGCACATGGGGCCTGTTTGAAACCATAAAGACTCTTGTGTAGGAGACACACGTGATTTGGATATGTTTTATCCTGAAAACCAGTAGGTTGAGACATGTACACTGTTCCTGGAAAATACCATGAAGAAAGGCATTTTTGACATCTAATTGGGTTATATTGGCAGTAAGAGCAAGAATTATGCGCATGGTAGGTTTCTTAACAACACGACTAAATGTTTCATCAAAATCAAAACCTTGTACCTAGTGATAACCTTTTGCAACTAGTCTTGCTTTGTGACGAGCAACAGAAGCCATCAGGATTGTATTTTGTTTTGAAAACCCATTTACAACCAACAACATTCATAGATGGAAGTCGAGGTACTAAGGACCAGGTACCTTATGCTTGAAGAGAATTGAATTCCTCACACATCGTAGTTCGCCATTTGAGATACTTGGAGGCTTCTGTATATGATGTGGGAGTCGGAAGAGCAGATGTGATGTGAAAAGCCTTTGGCTTAAAAATACCTGATTTTGCTCAAGTTTGCATAGCATGAGTGTTCCGAGGAGGAGATGGAACATGTAAGATGGTTCCGGCAACATTTAACTCATTTCCTGTATCGACTGTAGATGAAATATTCAAAGACTGATCATTGGCATTTATATCCATAAAAGATGAGTGAGTATTGTCAATAGCGGGAGGGTGAGGAGGTGGGGTTTGGATATTGGGAATGGAGACAGAATTTTGAGGGTGTATGATGTGGAATGTTTAGTAAGGTAAGTAATAGGCTTGGATCAGAATTAGATAGATGTTGAGATGGAGAAGAGGTGGTCAAATTTGCATAAGGAAAGATGTTTTCATGAAAGATGACGTGTCGTGAAACTATGGTTTGTTTGGTTAATGGGTTGTAACAAATATAGCCTTTGAAATTGTGAGGAAGGCCTAAAAATACGTGTTGTGTGGTTTTGGGTTAAAGTTTGTGTTTGGTGTAAGACTTGAGAAGAGGATAACATGCACATCTAAAAACTTTTAAATGATGTAAATCAGGAGTATAACCAAAAAGCATTTCAAATGGTGATGACATTTTGAGTGAGGAAGAAGGCATTCGATTAATAAGAAAAACTGCAGTAGAGAAAGCATAAGGCCAAAATTCAAGAGGAACAGATGAATGAAAAATTAGAGACATTGCAGTTTCAACGATGTGACAATGTTTACGTTCGACGACACTGTTTTGTTCAGGAGTATAAAGACATGATTTTTGGTGAGAAATACCTTTGGAATCAAAAAAGGATTGTAAGGTGGTGTTGCAAAATTCACCACCATAATCTGATCGAAAATTTTTCATTTTTTGAGATATTTGATTTTTAATAAAGGGAACAAATATTTGAATAATAGATGGAACATCAGATTTGTAAACAATAGGAAAGAGCCAAGTAAATTTGCTAAAATTGTCAATAAAATTAACATAATATCGATTTCCATTAGAAGAAATTATTGGAGAGGGTCCCCATACATCGCTATAAATAAGATCAAGTGGTGTAAGTTAAGTTGATAAAGACATAGGAAAAGGTAATTTTGTCATTTTTGCTTTTAAACAAGTAATGCAATTGCAAGTAAAAATGGAAGAGGACATAGATAGACCAATGCGAGATAAAATAGAATTAAGAATTTTTGGAGCAGGATGACCAAAACGAAAATGCCATAATGATGAATCTTCCTATTTTGCATGAAAATTAAAAGATTTGGAATGCATGGTAGATGTGGATAGAGTGGAAGTACTGGGAATAGGATAGAGACCATTGATGCTTTCACCAGTATAGAGAGTTCGGCCAGTGACTTTATCCTGAATGAGGAACCAGTCAGTATCAAAAATAAAAAATACAGTTATTGTCAAGACAAAATTTATGAACAGATAATAGATTTGCAGCAAGTTTAGGAATGTGGAGTATTTTGGAGAGATTAAAGGTATGAGAGGGAGTTGAGAGTTTACCACTGCCGACATTTTGAATATGTAAAGGTTGACCATTACCCATTGTGACAATTTCCTTACCATTATAATTGTTGGATAAGTTGAGATTTGCCAACTCATTTGTCATATGAACATTGCATCCACTGTCAGATAAATAGAAATTATTAGTATTTTTCATCAGAGGTTTGAGAATGCATAGAGTTTACTGCCATTGCTGCTAATTGAGAGGGTGGATGCCGGCCTTGATAAGAGAAATTCATGCGATTATAGCAATTGAGAGCCCCATGTCCTGGTTTTTGACATATTTGACAAAAAAAACGGCCATTAGACCTAGAATTTGTTTCAGGCCCGAAATTGGGTCCATGTGAAGGAGAGAGCCCAATGATGCCACACTGGTTGGAATGGAATGGGCTGAAGTTCGATGTTGGGCGAAATGGGCCATTGTTGTTATTGGGCCGAATTTGATGAGTATTTCCATTTTCACGTGATCCTATATTAAAATTAGACACATGATAATTAGGAGGAATTGGGGAAGAATGAAAATTAGGGTTATCGGTAGAATGAAAACGTCGTCCTCCTCGTTTGCGGCTGCTGCAATGTTGAGATGGTTGGAACGTAGCCATGGCTGTGGGAATGGCTTTAATGGCTGAAGTTTTGGCCATAGTTGATTCCTCCTAAATGAGAGTAGAGTGTGAAGTTCTTCAAGGGAGATGGTGCCACTGTGGGTTCGAATAGATGTACGAAAGACGTTGAAGGCAGCGGGGAGCCCATTTAGGGTGTGAACGAGAATTTCTTCATCTTCAAGAGAGACGGGTGCAACAACAAGTTTATAGACAAGGGCTTTAATACAAGAGGTATATTGTTCAATGCTTTCAGAAGGAGTTTTCTTTATGGTTTAGAGTGCTGACCTTAAATCAAGAATGTTAGATATGGTATTGGAGGAGTAGCGTTTCTCTAGAGACAACCACAATTCTTTGGAGGAGATAGAGCGAACAACATGGGCAAGGGCAGAAGATGATAAAGTGGCATTTATCAAGGTAATAAGAGCTTGGTCGCAGGATAGCCATTGGAGATATGCTGGGTTGATTTTAGGATTAATTTCAACTGTTGACGATGATAAATTTTTTGGAGGATAGGGAAGGGAATCATCAATGTGGCCAAAGAGGGAATGGTTTTTAAGGATGGAGGAAACTTGATATTTCTATAGAACATAATTCGTAGAGTCCAGTCAGGTGGGTACAAGACTGCAGATGTTGGATAGCAAGAAAAGAGTAGAGGTAGGAACATATGGATTTGGTGAGGATTCGAGAACAGGATTGGAAGATTCAATAGGATCAGATTGGGAGCTAGTGGTGGCCATTGAAGAGATATGAGATATGAGAGGTATGTAAATTAGTAGGAAGGCTCTGATACCATGAAAAGGTATGAAATAATTCTATATTGCTTACTTTTCTCATTTGATAAGAATCAACCTTTATACAAATTACAAATGAATGAATATGGTAAGAAATTATAATAGAATCAATTTACAATAATGACAAAATAATAGGAGAAGATTATGGATCTTGAAATATCTCGTAATACTACTATCGTGCAACCTCCATCTCATCATCTTCTCCATTCTTCATCCCCTTCCTCTTGCAAAAGAAACCCTAGGCGCCGATAGAGTCTCATCACCTTCTCCATCCGACGTTCGCGCACCACCCACTCAGACAATGACGATCCTTACCTTCCGTCACTCTCTGTAGGCTATCAAAGTCGAAGCTCGGCGTCTCCAGTCATTACGTTCTTGACCCAAGCTGAATGACATAGCATTTTGTATTTCTGTGCCGTCGTCGTCCTCTTCGTCGCAAGCTTTCCGTCGACCATCAAGTCGTCCCTAGTTTAGTTCGGTCGTAGCTTCTCTGTTTTGTTTCGGTCGAGCCCATCCATTTTACATGCCTAAATTTGAGCCACTTTGTTTGCATCCAAGCCAGATCTGAGCCGAGCGCGCTGAGTTCTCCATTTCCAAGCTGTCTTTTAGCTCGATTTGTGTAGTGTCGCTGCCTCTGCCTTGCCTTGAGCCGTTGAGGTTTGTGGTGGAAGTTTAAAAAGGTTGAAGGTTTGAAGGAGCGAAAGATAGGGTTTTGGGAGAAATTAGAATTTTGATAGGTGTTAATTTTGTGTTGGGGTTTGATTTAATTTATATAAGGTATTTGTAGTTTTTTGAATAATTGTATTTAGGATTAAGTTTTTCACTTACGTAAAGCACATCTAAGACATTGTTCCACCAATTTTTTTACCAGATTTTTTCTGTTTTGCTATTTTATCAATTTAAAAATAAATTTGTCATTTATCCAAAGTAAACCTCATTTTTTTTTCTTCTTGTCAGCCCTTTTATAAACTACTTAGGGCATTTTTGAATTAAAAAATAATAAATCAGTGCAGCAACAACTCTTTGCTATTAACACGTTTAGATATTCGGTCAACTCTAAATACTCATATTTTTATATAAACACTTTAAATAAAAATTGTCTAAAATACACCTTAAAATATATTGTTTAGTAGTAGTCAAACACCTTAATTTTTTTCTAAAATGACTTATTTTTTAAATTAAACACTTTTAAGAACGTATTTCAAACACATCCATAAATATTTCTATATATTTATGGGTTTGATATTTACATCAGAGATGAGTCAGATACTAACGTTAGGTTAAAAAAGGACGAAAGACAAGAAAAATGCAATAAAATGCCACAAAAATAAATATAATACAAATATTAAACCTCACCACTAATAAAGTGTAAATTATTTATTTATTAATTAATTTTCATGTGGGTCAACATTTTATCAATATTTGTCGAAATGTATTTTTAAAATATAAAACAATAGCCTTGAAATGGCCATTCCGCAAACTTATCCCCTATTCCACTGAGCGGCCCATTTTAAGATCCAAGGCCCACTGGGCTGTTCATAACATTAAGAAAGCTAGCCAAGGGAAAAGCCCATTAAAATCAGAAAAAAGAAAATAAAAAACAAAGTGGCCCATGCAGGTTTCGAACCTGCGACCTTCGCGTTATTAGCACGACGATCTAACCAACTGAGCTAATAGGCCTTTGTGATAAAATTTCAAAATGTAATATAAATTCTAATACATAAAAAATGATAGTTTAATTTAATGGATTTGGATCATGAGTGAAGATTATCAAATCCGATGGAGAGCATAACAGGGAGCGAACTTGCCGGTTTCGCAGTGGGCGCTTTGCTCGTTTGCGCCACCATTTCTGCCCCAAGAATCGACGCTTTCATCTCTTCTTCTCAGCGCAGGTTTTTCTCTACTCTTTTCATTTTCTGGGTTCTTCATTTCACCTAAATTTTGACGGGTTCTGTATGATTATCTGATGGAGGAACCCAATTTGAAAATAACCCATGACTTCTATTCATTTATGTTTTTGTTTCGTTCAGTCTGTCTGTTGGCCACTGATTTACGGATTGTTTAGGCATTTTTTTTTAATAAGAAACCTTATTTGGTTTCCACTTTATGATTCATGCTTTTTGGATGCATCCAGTACTTATACATTAAATTTTTGCATCTATCAGTGAAATTTCATTGGGACTGCTGTTGTTCATATCTGAAAATTGCATTTTCGAATGGATAGATTGTTTTTTCTTTAGATGTTATAAGAAGGTGGCCCTGGAGTTTTCTCCTTTAATTCAACCTCAACCTTCTATGTGATTCATTCATCCCTTCCCTTGGAGAAATTATACATGAGGGGCTAGAACAAATCTGACTTGTGATTGTACATTGATGTATATGAATGAGAATTTAAAAACTGTATTTTGAACTTCAATCGAATGTTGAAAACACATTGAACGATTATTAGAGGGTGGGTTATTCATTAACATAATTATAGTTCAACGATAGTTGACATATATACTCCTTTCCTCCTTTCCTTGTGGCCGTACCCCACATTTGTTGTAGTTAAGATAACACTCCTTTGTGAGTTTAAGCATAAACTTCGTAAAAGGTTTGATTACCATTTTAGTCTAGGATTTTGGTTCCATGTCATTTTGATCTTTTTACTTTCATATGTCCAACTTTATCCATATACCTTCAATAAGTCTTAAATTTCGTCCTATTCAAGAATAGAAATTGTGTGAATATGTTTCCAAAGTTGCCAAGTTAATTAGAGCCTAACGTTTCTTTTTCTTAATAGGGGCTGTTTTAAAGATTCATTGAAAGTGCATGGAAAGTCCATTGGACACTTGAAACTACAATGACTATAATAAAACAATGGATGTAGTTGATTATGATGAATGTAATTGAGTATTTTCTCTGTCTGAACAGATCCTTGGGCATGTGCAAAAGGTGTGGTGACCTGAGGATGATAGCATGTTCAAAATGTAAAGGAGTTGGATCAATCAAATCAGGTGGACTATTTGGCATTAACATTCTTGCTGACTTTTACGAATCATTGGGCAAAGATGAATCAAATGTGCCTTCTATCCCGTGCACGAGATGCAACGCCAAGGGTCGCTTCCAATGTCCAGATTGCTGCTCTCAACTCACACAAACTTGATTTTTGTTCCTTGATCATTTCATTCTAATGCTCGTCCGATGGAATGAAAATGTACCAATTATTGTTCTTCTATTAAAGTATTACTCATTAATTCCTCCTCTCTTCCCTTCCTTTTTTTTGCCCCAGTTTTGAAGCAACTGCACAAAGGTGAAATTCCACAAAGCAGATGTGGTGATGAAGATTTCTACTTGAAACAGATTTTTGAACTTTTTCCCTATTTGGGTTTGTGAAAAAGACCTGTATTTACTAAAGAGAAGCCAAGATAAAAGAATTTAAATAACAATGTTCTTCCCATTGATACTTTGTAAAGGTTAGCATAAATTAAGAATAGGATATGGGTGATTTTATCTTGTTTCCTTTTCCATCTTCTTTCAATTTCACCGAATTCTATCCTAAATTAAGTGTTTAATTGATAGATCTTCAACCACATTAAAAAGTTATCCCGTAAATTACACAAGACACAAAATCAAGTTGGGTGAAAAATACATTGAAAACAACCTACAAAAGAGAAGAAACCTTTACACAGATAGCTTAGTTATAAATCGATATTTCACGAGTTCTCAGAATTTATTTCATTACTAGGATTTACTCTTAAATTTAGGGCTGATTTAGCCCTATGCTCAAATATCTATTTATTAAGAAATATAATTATTTGTCATGGATGGAAATTGATATTAATGATGTGTAATATAAGAAGATTTTTGTATTTTGCATTATTGTTACATTTTCATTTTTAATTAATAATCTGAATTATTTTATTATTTTCGATATTTTATATTTAATGTAAATCTTCAGTTTTAATGAATAATCCGAATTTTTTATTCTTCTGAATCTTAAATGGTAACTAATATAGGGAATATCCCATAAAATTATGAATTGTTTTAGCTATTGGTTAATTGTGTGTTGTTTCCAATTTCTTTTCATTTTTATTTTCTTCTATAGCTGCATATCTTTGTTTTTTTTTTTTTTTTTTGATATTCTTAAAATAACTTTGTGTGGATGTGTCCCGTCATTTTTTTTTTTGTTTAGAAGGTATGTCATTTTTTAGGATTTATTGGACTTTTGCCATACTTTATTTGTCAGTTTTTTTTTTTTTTTGATAATACTAATTGTAAAATTATGTATAAAGCATGTATTGTATATGAGATGATGTTTACAAAGTAAGTTAAATATATACTGTTTATATGACCGATTATGTTTTAAATCACACAAAAGAAAACTCTCTAAAAGAGTGAATATACAATTTGAAGCTCACAAATTTAATCCTCACAATACAATAAGAATTCTCACAAGAATAAGATGAAAAGAATAAAAATTGGAAGCCTTAGAGAGAATAACAATGTTGACTTTTCACTTTTTGAGGATTGTAAAGTTTTAATATGTAACACCCCGAACTCTTGGTAATTGATTTAATGGATTTAACTAATGGGAAAGAAACGAAGTGAGGGAGGAAAAGATAATAATAATAATATTATTATATTATTTTTTAATTATTAATTATTATTCATTATTATTAAAAAAAAAAGGAATTATTTCCTTCTTCTTCCTCCCCGTGCGCAAACCCGGGCCCTCTCACTCTCTTCTCTTCTCCTTGCCCTAGCCGCCGCCCCCTTTCTCCCCTCTCCCTTCCGCTCGGCCGCCGACCACCATCACCGCCCAAATCTTTTCGCCCTAGCCGTCGGCCTTCCAAACAAGCCGTCAGTTTCCGTTTGCGAAGCCGCTACTTGACTTCTAGGCGCGTAACTCCTTCCACCGTCCCGAATCGCAGACGTTCCACCAAGGCCATCACCGCGCACGTCTCTGTGTAGCTGACGTCTACCCGAGTCGCGTCTGCTGCTCGCCGTGAGACCACTCCAAGCCGCGCAGCTCCAATTTTTCCGTCCGACGAAAGCACAGTCGCCGACCGTCCCTCTATTTTTCGCGAAGCTGTTCGCCGAGCGTCAAGCTCGCAAGCGTCGCCGCCCAAATCCACTTCGTTTTGCCGTCCGTTCCAGTTCGCTAAGTCGCCGCGTTGCTGTCCGTCAACCGTCAAGCAGCCTCGTGGCTCCTTACCTTCCAGCCACAGATTGGAAGCCGACCCATGCCCAAATCTATTGCACAATGTCTTTTGCTCTAGTCTTGTGTGCCGCTGCCTCTACGTTGTTGTAAATTCGTTTGGTAATGATGAAATTGATGGGTTTAAGGTTCTACATTGAAATTTCATTGAGATATGATGTTTGTTTAATTGGTCGATTTAGTGTTTATGCTTGAAGGCGACATTGGTGATGTGGAGTTAGGATCCTTGAGTTTTGCCATAAGCTTCGTTGGAGTTCGTTTCTTCACTTCTTGGGTAAGTTGTGGAATTTACGTATGGTGATTTGAATGGATGAATCTACGTGGAAAGATATTGATTTTATGTTTGCTTATGTATTAGGATTTGATTTATTGGACTTAGTTCGATTGAAGAACTTGCATAAAAGCGAGGTAAGGGACTTTCTACTGGACTCAATAACAAAATTTGGATGTTTTGACTGTACCGATCGTATTGTTATATCTTAACTGAGTAGGAATGACGGTTATGATGTATATGTTTGGATGTGGACTTATGGTTAATTGCATGTTGTGACTGTCTGGTTATGTTTATGTACAAACATAAGGATGTGAGAATGACTGAATCTCGTAGATGTTGTTTATATAAAGTGTGGCTTGAACTGGTAGAATGTCGTGTAGATCGAATGTATGATATACAACTATGGTAGTGTTCTTGTGAACGGAGGATCATGGTTGTGTCTTTGTAGACTGAGGTGGATGTTATGATTATTTTAGTTTGTTGACTGATGTACTGACGTATTTTCGACTGACCTTGGGTTAATTTAGAGTAAGAATTAAGTGAGCTGTGATTAACGGTTAAATGTTTAGAATGGACTGAAGGGAAAAA
This sequence comes from Cucumis hystrix, assembly GCA_025688845.1. Lineage (NCBI taxonomy): Eukaryota > Viridiplantae > Streptophyta > Magnoliopsida > Cucurbitales > Cucurbitaceae > Cucumis > Cucumis hystrix. Next base: position 8,181,206 of record CM046889.1, read on the forward strand.
TTATTAGTTTCCTGATGGGTAGTTACCTTGCAGATGTCCTACGTGATCACCACCCTTTATGTGTATCCTTCGGGATCACAAGACTGATATGTGCATCCTTCGGGAGCACTAGACTGATATGTGTTTCTGCAGAACACTAGACTGATTTATGCGTCCCTCGGGCGTTAGACTGATTATGTGTATCCTACGGGATCACAAGACTGTGACTGTGCAGGGTACTCCATAGGAAGTTAATAATTTATTTTTCCCTAATGAGACCAGTAGTGGGTCTCTTACTGGATATGTTAATACTCACCCTTTTTATGTTTAACTTTTCAGGCAAAGGTAACACGAGGAGCAGACCGACGAGGGACAAGAAGGAGTTGTGATTGCCATAGAAGACTATCTTTTAAACTGCTTCCGCTGATGGTTTTAAAATATTTTGTTTGAACTAAGTTTACAAATAATTAAATTTTTGTAAACAGTACTTTAAAATTTCATATTTTGAAATAGGGCCCGAATAAAGTTTTCCTCGATTTCTTACGGTTTCAGCTAAAGTTTACTATGTTTTTTTTTGTCGAACAAATTGTTTCGTGCTAAAGTAATGGCTTCGACTTGGATTTGAATAGTTGGGTCGTTACATAATAATCTTGTGTTTTAAAATTTGGGAAAAGTGAAGTATTTAAAAAGAGAGGAAAGATAAATTCAAAATCATTTTGGGTCATTAGATGTAAGTAAAAGAAAAATGAATGGTTGAGATTTAAACTCAAATAGCCGTTAGACACAATACAAATTATAATATAATAATATTTCTTTTCAAAAGTCTTTGTTTAAAAACCAATAAAGCAACTTCACAATCTTTTAAAAAAACTAGCCGTTAGACACAAGGAAAAATAATAATATTAAAGTCATTTTCTTTTTAAATTCATTTTCTTTATAAAAGCCAATAAAACATAACCAAAAGCCACATTTGTTACTCCTCCATTGCTCCAAGTGGCTTTCTCTAATTGGTTCAAATTGAATGCTTGGTCGCCACGTCACCATCTCGGGTATTTTTTCGTTAAGCTTCTTTTAGCAATATTTTCTTCAATTGAACTTCGATTTGGGTGATTCAAGAGACGTTAGAATCATCTTTCCAAGCTTTACGTTATGGACTATTCAAATTAATAAAATTGTCAATAAAAAAAATCAGATTTGTTATCATCAAAACATAAATAAATAAATTAATTAAAATAAATTAATTTGAGATTAAGGACCAAAAAGCCAACAAACTTCTCCCGAAGTCCTTATGCATGGCGTTGGGAGAAGTTTATAATTTTTTTAATATAATAAACTTCTCCCGATGCTGTGTGTAATGACATATTTAGTCATGCGCCGGGCGTTTTCGATCAAATACCATTTTTAGATTTATGTAAAATGAGGGAAAGGGAGACCGAAAACGAGGGAGATGAATGAAAGGGTTTGAAGGCAGAAAGAGGAAGAATGTCCACGATCTCTCGTCGTCTACCATCCACTGCTTGTTGTCGCCATCGACGCTTGTCAGCCTCCGTCTGTCCCTCACCCATAAGTGTTTGTTTTTTTTTTATTTCTTTCTTTGTTTTGGTTTGAGTTTGAGAAAAAAAAAATACTAAATAGGTATGTTTTTGTGATTGTCAAGGCCTTCTCTTGTGTGTTTTTCTCTTTGTCGTCGCCGTCCGTCACTGCCCTTCCACTGTCACCCGCCGTCCACCCCTCGTCGGTAAGTTTTTGTTTTTAATTTTTTAAATTTTATTTTGGTCTAAGGTTGAGAAAAAATATTAAATATGTGAGTTAGTCTTTGTTAATTTTATTGTCATTGATATTGATTTCATTGTTATTGTTCGTAAAGGTATTTCTTTATTCCTTCTTTATTATTCTAAGATTTGATTATATCTCTTCTGGGTTTCTTCTAATTTTGTGATTTTTGTATTTGTTTTCTTCTAATTTTTCATTCGTTTTTCATTTTGAGTTTCTTCTAGGTTGTAACATTTTTTTTAAAAAAAATAGAGGATCTCCCAACTCTACATTTTGTACGTCGGGAGATCCTCTCCTGACTTATTTTTTCCGACTTCAATCCAACGCGAATTTATGCAACGAAAAATTCTTTTTCGATGCTTTTTCATATATCTCTCGACACTTTTGTGTGTCAGGAGATGTCCATTTTCTTGTAGTGACGTTTCATCTTGAGGCGTCAGGATTAATCAAGTTGCGGCGCGTGCCGCATCACGAGTTTCAAGACACGTGCACACTACTACTACAAAAAAAAAAGACTCTCTTAACGTTTTTTAACTATAAAAAAATTATTATTCTTGATGGTTTTAAAACTGTCATTAAAGCCAGCGTCAAGAAAGTCAAAGTTCTTGACAGTTAATAAAACGTCAAAAATAGTGAACGTTGACGTATTATAAAAGTCAAGTATACAAATGTTCATGACAGTTAAAAACCGTCTAGAGTATGAGTGTTCATGACATTTAAAAACTGTCAAGAATGTACTTGTTGGTGACATTTAAAAAAAGTCAAGAATATATTTGTTTATGACATTTAAAAAACGTAAAAAATGTTCTTGTTCATGACATTGAAAAGCCATCAAGAATGTATTTGTTTTTTACATTTAAAAAACTCAAGTATGTTTTAGAAATTTTTTTAAAATTGTAATTCAGTTATATTTTTATTTCTGTATTGCCCCTTTAATCCCTGTAATATGGTCCAACAATCTCATAAATATGTACGAGGACAATTCCAAAACTTTAACATATATTAACATTTTAGCATAGGTGTATGAACATTTCGAAAACTTTACATATTTGTTCAATATTGTCATATACAAAACATTACTTCTATCAACTCCAACCTAATGATAATTCCAAAATTACAAAACCAATCCAACTATGCTATTCCAAAAGTCACAAGACTACAATTCTAGTTCAAGAGATACAAACTTAATTAAAGAGACTTGAAACTCAATGACCTTGGATGACATTGGCTTCAAATACAAGCTTGGATTCCACAACCTAATTAAACCAAAATACAACAATACCAAGTTAAAATAGGTTCACATAGTAACTTTTTATTAAATTGTGAAAATGAGAAAGAGATGTAATTCAATACTAAACGTAAAAATAAAATAGAACATAGAATTGTCAAAAAAAATAAGGTATGAGAATATTATCCTCCAAACATATAGTTGAAAAAAAAACTTTAATTATCTAGAGATCAGCTACATAGCGCATCTCCAAAGGAATTTTCTATTTTATTTGCATCATCCTAACCTATTAGCTTATAGTCGTGCAAGTTTACAAACTCGAAAATAAAAGAATACATATATTTATTTATCATGCACAAACAATACACAAAAAAAACCGTTAAAAGTATTCAAACTACCACAATTATGATTTTATGATGACCATGCCCAACATAACTTCCAAAATAGATTTGTTGAGCAGAGTTGAACTAACAAGCCCACTGCCACAAGAATAATCCAAACTACTATTTATGAAAGGAGTTCAAAATAAGTAAACCCAACTATCCCATCAAAGTTAATGATCACTTCTCTATTTAACGGGATAATAACTATAATATGCATGATAAAATCTACTTTTTTCATTTCTTCTCATGAAAAGTTCAAGAAGTCACTAAAAAAAGTTACCTAGTACTGAAAGACACAGAGATGAAAATTTTCATACCATCAGTGACTTGGTCGATATGCTTATTATTTTCAAGTAAAGCCTGTGACAGCAGAGAACACCACAGAGTTACTAGAAGAGTTAACACCCATGGGCTTCATGAATTGAACAATGTTTTATGAAAAATCATACCTCTTGGAGCTTCGTTGAATATATTCCGTTGCACATAAACTCAAACCTATTTGGTAGAACATCAAATGGAATCATTGAAAAATATGAGATACCCTTTGATTCTTTACTGCTTGATGTTTAAGAAAATCTTCATCCTTATGTTGCTTCAAATTCTTCAAAATGTCTCTGTTGGGTACGAACCAAGCATTCATCGACGAAAAAATGAAGGAATATACAAAAATCATTGAAATGCACCAAAATTGAGAAAGATGATAAAATAACATAGAACACAAAAGTTTGAAAATGCAAAAAAAAAAAAAAAAAAAAAAACGAGATTCTAAGAATAAAAGGGATTAGAACTTTACAATAAACACAAGCAAATCTTTTTCTAATTGTTCTTGTTATAATTAATTTAATAAAACAAAAGGATCTACACAACATCTAAGAAACTTTGAAGTTTTAAAGAGAAGAAAAAGAAAAAGAATTAGGACAACAAACCACAAACCATTTTTAATCTTCCCTACTACATGAATAATTCTTGAAAACATGTGATTTGTTAAGTGAAGTGTAAATGACAGTAATGTCATTAGAACAAAAATGGTCTACGGCGACAGTTATTTTTTATCACGAATAAAATTCGTGACAATTATTTAAAGTCATAGTATCGGGAGTCATGGAAAGTTCTTCCATGACAGTTTTGAATAACTGTCGCAATAAGTTTTTTCATGACAAAAAATAATTGTCGTTAATTACTATTTTATGACAACAAATAACTGTCATCATTTGTGTATTAACGACAGTTAAAAAAATGTTGCAAATTTGTTTAAGGATATGTCAATCGTGACAGTTTTTTTAAAAATAAATGTCATCTTTTCGAAATTGACGACAGTTTAAAAATGTCATGAATTCGTATTTTATGACAATTTCCCCCGTCAAATATATGTCAATCGCGACAGTTTTTTTAGAAAATTAAATGTCATTGTTTTGCTATTGACGACATTTTTTTCCTGTCAAATATAGGGTAATCGTGACAGTTTTTTTTATAACAAAATGTCATTGTTTTAATATTGACGACAATTATGGAGTGTAACGGATTCATATATTATGACATTTATTTCATGTTGCAAATTCCTCAATTACTACCGTTTTTCCCTGTTCTCCTTGTCGCTCCGCCATTACACGAACCATTTAAATGACAATAATGTTATAATATATAACACCCATATAGAAACAAATGGTTAACACTTTAATATATATACGCTATAATACACTTTGTAATATTTGTACATTTCCAATCAAGTTTGAACAATTTACAAGTATGGAATTACAGCCCTTAATCAAAAAGTGTAAATACCATCATAATACATATAACATGATATTCTGTACAAGCATAAACAACCAACCGGTAATCCTTCACCTCTGAAAATATTCTTTGTTGCTTGAACCATGGTTAAATCCTTCATTTCTAAAAACAACTAGTGTATTTAGATGATCCCTGATTAGCTTCTTTGAAGGAAATTTCATGAACTTTGTCGGCTCCATTAGAACCTACAAAGACAACATGAATATAAGAAAGTAAATACTATGGTTGTGCATACCAAAAAACAGAATACAATCTGCATACCAATCTTCCATCTTCAACTCTAAAAATACCCCCACAAAAACAGAATACAATCTCAATCACACACACAGGCTTCAAAATTACAACACCCCCAGATCAAATCTCATAAAAAAACTCAAGAATTTCTCCAAACATTATCAAACACCCCCCAACTGAATCAATCCTCTACCAACAAAACCATCTCCAAAACATTATCTAGATCTCAAAAAATAGCAAAAAAATAATATACAACAACAGAATCAATCCATAGAAAGTTTTATACATATAAATTATATACATACATACATATACATACAAAGTTTTATATCAAACATGAACTTACAGATTTTTAAAAATGAAAAATAAAAGCACAAGTAACGTACCAAGGTAGAATTCCAAACAATTATGCATTGGAGATAGACAAGTTTAAATAAGGTATGTAATTTCCATATTAAATATCTCAGGTCTTCCCAGTTAATTGACAAAAGGCTTGCACTCCCTTATATATAATCCAAATCCACCACAATCAGAGTGCTTCAAACCATTTTATTATTAAACTGCAACAAAATGTTTGGTTACATATATATGTATGTCTATAAAGAGAGAGATTTGGTTTTATTTTAACAGTAAAAACAAACGAAAACCTTATACTACTTGAAGAGCCATGTTGTCCTGCTCGAAGGAAAAGCTGTTTTTGATCCATTGTTCTTGGTACTTCTTTTTTCTTCATATTCCCATTAACAGCTCATTCTTGATTGTCACACAAGAATTTTCACTCACAATTTTCCTTTCTTTTGCTTGAAATTGATCATCAAGTTTCTAGAAAATTATGTTTCATTATTTGTAGACTTCAATAGATTATCATTTGTTTCCTCTCCATGGAATTAATTTTCCATTTTGATAAGGCAATCTAACAACTTTCCAACTCATACCCTCTACTTTCAACAACATAATTTCAAAACTCTCACTTTCCTTGATTATAAATTAGAAGAAAATATATAGTCATCAAAAGCATAAGTATGGTCAAATTGAGATATGAAAGTTTACCATCTTCAGTATATACTCATTTTCAGCAAACAGGAGTTCATTCTGGAAGAGACAGAGAGAGATAAGTGGTTTCTGCACCTATAGGAAAAAAAGGATAAAACAGTCATCAAAGGATAAAACAATAATTTAATTTCTACGAACTTGAGCAACATATCCGAAGGAAATAATGTTAAGGCAATTTCTAATAATGAAAAATGTAATACCTGTAAAGTTATAACTAAGGCCTTAGGTACCAAATATAGTATTCTTCCAGAATAAGTATATCATATATATGCCTAAGCAACCCAGAAAATGAAATCCACAGTATCCACAAAATGAATAAGCAAAACATCAAGATCCTGCGTTTCATATATATAAAATTCCACCTCAAACACAGAGGAAAACAAACCAAATCCATCACTGAACACAACTCCATAAGCAACCCAGAAAATGAAATCTACAGCTATAACAAAATCATAAAGAAAACAAACAAATAAGAAAAACCCATTTCACCCATTATCATAATAGGCAAGAACAAGACAAGAAAAACCTAAGAAAACCCATTTCACTCATTCTCATTCTCAAACAGTGCTCTCTTTCAGCTTCAAGTCTTAAATATTTTTTGGTCTAGTTTAATTCACATCATCATGTACAGGTGTATGCTCAAAAGATGAAATTCAGACAAAATTGAAAATTGCACACCTTACAGACTACCCATGGAGTTGAGGGAAAGAGTGACAGAGAACAAGTTCACAGAGAGAGAGAGAAATAGAAAAGGAATAGACGACTTACCGGTAGAGAAAGTGACGACTGCGGATTGAATGTTGAAGAGAATGCGGTGAATTAGAGATTACAGGCACAGATTGAACAAATTAGGACAGAGGACGTTTCGTCGTCCAGTAGAGGAGGTTCCGGCGCACTGGAGTGAGAAGACGGACACGAGGGGGCAGTGGCGGCGATGGAATTGGGCGTCGTTTGAAGATGACCTTCAAAGAGTTTGGAGATGGGGGGCGAAACCGGGCGGTGGAGTGAAGAGACTGGCATGAATGGAATGAGGGTTTTTCGATTGGGGTTAAGATTTAATCCTAAACAAAAATTTATTTTTTTTCATATATTAAATATATTATTTATTATTATTTTATTTCTCTTCTATGACATCAAATAACTGTCGCGAAAAGTATTATTCGAAAAATTCTGCCTTTTACCGCCAAAAACGGGTTTTTTCTCCTTTTGTGACAGTTTTTTTTCTCCCTCCATTTTGTGATATAAATAACTGTCGTAGTAGAGAGTTTTTGTTGTAGTGTGTTAATAATTTTTCTTATTGCTCTTGGCGATGAAGATCAGTATATTCTTTCTCAAGTTCCTCCATCTCGGCATCTTTACAGTCCTCATCTACTTGTTCTTCATCCTCATCCTCTTCCACTTGTTCTTCACTCTCTGAATTGTCTTCTTGATTATCACACATAAGTATTCCTCTTCCCCAACCTAGTTATAAAGCTCAATTAATACATTTACATTTTATATAGTACTACTATATGACTCTTTTCCTCGATCAGATCTTGTGGTTGTTTTCCTTTTGGATGATGATATGTCTTTCTGCAATGTAGTATTGTTAAATAGATATACTTGATTAATTATGATATTTTAATTTAAATATAACTCATCACATTCTATGTATTCATCCACTTCAACCTCGTCCCGTCCAGAACGTTCACTATTCTGCATATCTTGTAAAAAAAATTCACAAACGGCCTATTCTAAATACACCGATGAATATATAAACAACACATAATATCGTTACGATATTTCAATTATTAATCACAACCTTCTCCCCTACCAATTTTTGGTGAGGAGTCTCCATTACAATATCAAGTACTTTATGTGCAACTCTTTCTCCCTAAACATTTTTACATTATTTATAAGTATATTATCTTATATATTTCTAAATTAACGTGCTTTAGCTAATAGTTCTTGTCGTACGTATTGTTGAAAATTAAACATGTTTTAAATAAATAAGTTATATGTGAATTAATTTTTAAGAGCTAGAAAAAAAATTAAAGAATGAGAGTTAAAATGTTAGAGAGTTAATTTAGTAAGAGTTTCATATTAATTAAGTGTAGGTTTTAAATTATTGTGTTTAATTTGTAGTATGAGTTATACTCATGACAATCCTATAAATAGGATTGAAATGTTGTAATCTAAATCATCCAAGTGAAGTAAAATATACACAAAAAGGTTAAAGTCCTTCAATAAAGTTTATTTTATTTCTTCTCAAATATTCTATTTGGTGATTATCTATTTTGGTGTTCATCACATGCTTCCAACAAAGTGGTATCAGAGCGAGTTTGGAGTTAAAAAAAAATTGTTTTTGCAAATAGCAAACAACAATATAGTTTCCTTCTAAGTACCTCGACTTACGAAAGAAAATTATAGTAACTGATGTATTTGAAAGAAAACTCTACATGGTTCACAAGATGTGTGGGCAGGGACATTGTTAATAACGATTATAAAAAACTAGAAAGTGATGCGGTTTTGAGTCAAGGTCAATGAGAAACTTTACAAAATACAAGGAAAAAAGATCAAAATTAAAGGCTCTCACCATCATTCATCAAACCATTGATGATTCAAATTTTGTGAAAATTTCTGGAGCAACTACTGCACATCAAGCATGGCAAATTTTGGAGAATACGTAAAGGAGTAGATCTAGTCACGAAGGTTCGCCTTTAAAAACTGAGAGGTGATTATGAATCACTGCATATGAAGGATTTTGAATGAGTTTCAGATTATACTTCAAGATTGCTAGCAGTAGTAAATGAAATGAAAAGATATGGTGAGACAATAAGTGGTGAGCAAGTAGTAGAAAAGATACTTCACTCATTGGATGAAAAATTCAATTTCATCGTTGTAACTATTGAAGAATAAAAAAATTTGAGTACAATGTCCATTGATCAACTTATGGGCTCCTTACAAGCCCATGAAGAGAAGCTTCTTAAGAAGAACAATCAGACGACTGAGCAACTTTTTCTGTCAAAATTGTAATTAAGAGATAAGTAAGACAACCTAGAAAAAGGTAATCGATGTTGAGGACGTGGTGATTTTAGAGGTTGGGTCAAGGAAACTATGGTTAAAGAAAATTTGATGAGAGTAATTCAAACTCAAATTCATCAAGAGGTCGTGGAAGCAACATTATTCAAGGTCAAATGGAGAAAGATCAAATAATGATAGGAGGTATGACAAAAGACAAGTCGAATGTTATAATTGTCATAAATTTGGCAATTATTCCTGGGAATGCATAAATAGAGTTGAAGAAAATGCAAATTATTCTGAGAAAGATGAAGAAAGCGGTAATTCATCATTGCTTCTAACATGTAAAGGTGTGGAAACATGTTAAAACAATGCATGGTGTCTCGATAGTGGTGCAAGAAATCACATGTGTGGAAGTAAATTAATGTTCGTGGAGCTTGATGAATCTGTTTGGTGACGATATCGTATTTGGTGATGCCACAAAAATTTCGGTTAAAGGAAAAGGTAAAATTTTGATCAATTTGAAGAATGGGAAGCATGAGTTTATCTCTAATGTTTATAATGTGCCTAATATGAAGAACAACATTTTGAGTTTGGGACAATTTTTAGAGAGGCTATAATATTTTGATGAAGGATTATAGTCTTTTGATAAGAGATAATCATAACAATATGATTACTAAAGTACAAATGGCAAAAAATAGAATGTTTTTATTGAACATTCAAATTGATGTTGCAAAATGTTTAAAGTCATGTTTGAAAGATCCAAATTGGATTTGGCACTTGAGATTTGGGCATTTAAACTTTGATGGCTTGAGACTATTAGCCAAGAAGGACATGGTGAAAGGGTTGCCGTATGTCAATGAAGGAATGAAATTCCCCTAATGGAAGCGTGTGGACACTATGCAAAAGAAATTCAACTTGAAACACATACAAAATTCAGAGAAAACATTTAAACATGCTTCTATGGAGGAAAAGAAAAAAATAAAACTAACCATTGTAGAATCTCCCAAGAATTCTCGAACCTTCCAAAGAACACTATAAAGTCTTTCTTGTTATCCTCAAGATAAATCAATAGAGAGTTTGTGGAGCTTCTGTGATTTTTGGTTTTTTTATAGAGGAATTGTTTTTTTAGAGAGATTTCTATTTGGAACAAGTAGATCGTAAAAAGAAACACATAGAAGAGATTGTACTCTTTATTCTGTATCTTAACCAAAAGATATGAAGAGAGATGAAGGGAAAGTTATCAAAATAACTTCCTCCCTCTCTATCATACTGAATAACTCCCTTGGGAGTTATTCTTTTATTTAAAATTATATTAATATAAATTTAAACTATATTATATCTTATATAATATTAACTTTATATTATATCATATATAATATAACCAATGGTTTAGATCTTCTCATATGATCTATAGTTCTAATATGAATTGACTCCATATTAATTTTAATCTATAGTTTATTTATGAATCTCATTCATATTATTATAATTATTTGAATGTAACACCCCGAACTCTAGGAAATTTATTTAATCGGATTGCTCTATTTATTTTCTTTTTGATGGGATTGAACTAATGGGAAAGAAACAAAGTGAAGGCGGAAAAGATAATAATAATAATAATAATAATATTATTATTATTTATTATTATTATTATTATAAAAAAAAAAAAAAATTTCTCCCTCCCCCCTCTCTTCCTCGCGCGCGCCCAGCCCCCCCTCATCTTTTTCTTTTCTTTTCTTCTCCCTCCCCACGCCCTAGCCGCCGGCCGCCCCACCCCTTCCTCTCTTCTCCTCCGCTCAACCTCACGCCAACCACCACCCTTTTCCCTTTCTTCTTTCCGTTCCGACGAGCACCAGCCGAAACCCAGTCGCCACACATCTCCCCTCTCCTCTCTACTCGGCTGCCGACTACCATCACCGCCCAGATCTACGCGCCCCTCATTTTTTTTCTGTCCGTCCGACGAAGCCAAACCTCACGCACCCGAGCCGCATCTCCCCTTCTCCGTTCATCTGAAGTCGAAACCCTGCAATCCGTCCGCGTCGGGGTCCATCCTTGAAGGCCAGCCGCCGCGCGTCTCTCTCCTTCCAGTCGTGATTCTTCGTCCGTCAGTCGCCACGCCTCCCTTAGCCGACCGCCGACCGCCGACCGCCGACCGACCCACACGTAGGGTTTCTGCGAACCCACGGCCGTGCGCCGTGGAGTGCCGTTGCCTCTGTTTTACGGTAATTTTTCGAAGTGGTCTTGTTGATAACAAATTTAACATGGGTTGAAATTTGTTTCAAAGTTGTTCAAGCAATATGGTTGGAAGAATTGGCTAAGTTGTTAACTTATTTTTTGAAGGTGTTGAAAGTAACACTTGATTTCCTTGGGTTCACGACAACATTTTTTTTAATTGGACCTCGATTCGCGAATCTCTGGGTAAGTTGTGAAAAATCACATTAGGCTGATTTTTAAATGAATTATGTATTGGAAAGAAATATTGAGTAATTATCTTAATGTTTAGGTTGTTGGCAAACGTGGGTTCAATCAAGGGGTTAGAGTAAAGTTAAGGTAAGGGACTTCCTACTAGACTCACTTATAACCTTGAGACGTGTTGGGCTGCATAATTATATTGGAATTGAGTAGAAATAATGGATATGCTACATGTGTTTGACTGTGGACTGGATGTTTAGTTAAGATTATATTTCGACGAGAATATATATTTTTGTATGGATTTATGTGGTTTTGGTGTCAATTGTATGTGGTGACTGACTGGCTATGTAAATATGCACATATGGTTGTTGAATGACTGAAAACAGTAAATGTATTTTTATAGGGGATGGATTGAAACTGACGGATGGTTGTTTAGGCTGAGTGTAGGATACACTGTCGTGGTTGCATTCTTATGACGGAGGGGACTAATTAGTCATACCCCTTGTATTTGGAGAAGAATGTTATGAGTATTTAGTTCGTTGACTAATAGACTGATATGTTTTGACTGACCTTAGGTTAAATTGGAAAATGAATGGTTGTTGGAGGTTAAGTGGAAAGTACGTGATGAGGACGTTTGACTGGGTTGTAAATGACTATTAAGATGTATAGAAGGGACTGAGGGGTAAATTATTGGCTTCCTAGTGGGTAGTTACCTTGCGGGTGCCCTACGGGATTATCACCCTTTTGTGCATCCTTTGGGAGCACTAGACTGATATGTGCATCCTTCGGGAGCACTAGACTGATATGTGTTTCTGCAGAACACTAGACTGATTATGTGTATCCTACGGGATCACAAGACTGTGACTGTACAGGGTACTCCATAAGAAATTAATAATTTATTTTTCCCCTAACAGGGCCAGTAGTGGGTCTCTTACTGGGTATATTAATACTCACCCTTTTTATGTTTAACTTTTCAGGCAAAGGTAATATGAGGGGCAGACCGACGAGGGACAAGAAGGAATCGTGATTTGCCATAGAGGACCGTCTTTAAACTGCTTTCGCTGACGGTTTTATAAATATTTTGTTGAACTAATTTTACAAATAGCTAAAATTTTTGTAAACAGTACTTTAAAATTTCATATTTTGAAATAGAGCCCGATTAAAGTTTTTTTTTTTATTTCTCATGATTTCAACTAAACTTCGCTATGTCTTTTGTCAACAAACGGTTTTGTGTTAAATTAACGACTTAGACAAGGTCTGAAAAGTCTGGGTCGTCACATTGAATTTGACTTCTCTTATAAAAATTTTATATTATAATGTATCAAATACATTATATTAATCGTGTCATATATAATTTATTCTCTTTAATCAATTTGAATAATTCAAATTAAACCAAAAGATTGAAGCTCCAATGACGTGAGATTAATTAATTAAACTCTTTAATTAAATTAATCCCTATTCATTAACTATCAATCATTCCACTAAAGACCAATAGTTGCACTCTTCTTACTGTAGATATATTTTTGTGTCCACTAGATATAACTAGTCAACAGAGCAATGACCCTTCATAAATTGCTCGTAAGTATAGCTAGGCCAAAAATTACCGTTTTGCCCCTATAGTTACATCTAACTCCTTAAGTACCACTGATTTCTCTAATGAACAATAATTATAGTCCCAATATAACTGAACTTCTTTCGAGCCAAGAGAGAGTGTGACGCCACATTGTTCAAGCCCTGGAATTAGCGTTTAAGAGAGCAATTTCTCTACTTATTTTATTTATAGAGAAGGAGTGAATTCCTTCATGTGTAGTTGTGTTCCCAGCTCTCTAATCAAACAAATTCCCAAAATGGTAGGCCTATTGAGTCCGCGACATAGGCCACTCTCACCCATGCAAATCAAATGACTACCTTCATAGGCAAGAGTTTACAACTCACTCAAGATTCAAGTCAAGTTACCTATGGTCATCCTGGTGAAATGTAGTCTCAACTAGTAACGGTGTTCATAAGAGAGACTATTCATTCATGGTTCGGTCTTATACAAACTCTTTGTATAGAATACCCTTGCTTTAATGTCTTGACATGAATGATTAGGATCAAATCATTTGTAGCACTTTAGAACAATTGTAACAACTACAAAGCAGGCCGTATTCGTAGTGTCACCAGGATAAGGTATCCAACCTTATCCATCTACAACATACCATTTAGGTTATCACTTAAACATGATTCACTTGTATGTCTCCACATACATGTTTAGGTTACAGAAGATAACTTTGGATGTTAGTTTATTGGTTTTGTGGGCTAATGTAATAAATGTCAAATAAAATAAAATACTTTATTTTATTAGATAAATAAAATATTAGTATAATATATACAATTACAAACTACAAGACCACAAGATTTAAGACATCAACCTCAACAGTCAAACATCCATACTAATTTTGTGAAGGTTGTCTTTATGGAAAACAATCAAGAAACAGTTTTCCACAAGAATCATCTTTGAGAGCAAGGAGACCATTAGAGTTGGTTCACACTGATGTTTGTGGACTGATCAAACCAAGTTTTTTCCATAAGAATAATTCTTTCTTATTATTTATTGATGATTTTAGCCGAAAAACTTGGACTTATTTTGTCAAGGAGAAATCACAAGTATTTGGCATGTACAAGAGATTTAAAGCCATTGTTGAAAAAGAAAGTGGTTATTACATATAAGCTTTGAGATCAGATAGGAGAGGTGAATTCACTTCAAATGAATTCAAAACTTTTTGCGCAGAACATGGAATTCGTCGACCTATGACAATTTCTTTTACTCAACAAAATGGTGTTGTTGAGAGGAAGAACCGAACAATACTTAACATGGCTTGAAGCATGTTAAAGAGCAAGAAGTGTTGAGATTTATGTCATAAAACTCGTAGATTGTAAATATAATCCATTGACCGTTATTAATAAAGTGTTATTATTGTAATAAATGTTATTGATTAAATTATTAGTTTTGCCTTAAGAACGCAAATCCAATAAACTAACATCCTAAGCTGTTTAATGAGTCTTGAATAGTATGTAGAGACATACAGGGATCAATGTTCAAGATCAGCTTAAAGGGTCTATAGTATAGGGATAAGGCTGGGTACCTTATCCTGGTAACACTATTGATACGGCTCACTTTGTATTTGATACAAACGCAATGATCCAACGTGTTCGTGTAGTTGACATGCGAGTGAGGGTGTCCTATGCAATGAGTTTGCATAAGACCGGACCGCAAAATAGTAACCACTAGATGTAATTCTGTTAACTAGTTAGGTTTCTATTTCACTAGGATGACCTAGGTAACTTAGTCTTAATCCTGAGTGTGTTATGAACTCCTGTTCACGAGGGATTGTCCTTTGATTTGTACGGGTGAGAGTGGCCAGATCGCCGACTCAATAAGCTTATCATTTTGGGGACAAGACCGAGTGGGGAGATGGGAACATAATTACACAAGATGGAATTCACTCATTCCCTACTTTAGGGTAAATAGATGAGTGTTCCCTTAAATGGTGTCTCCAGATCTTGAACAAATGGCCCTACCCTCTCTATGGCACGAGAGGGGTTTCTGTTTATTGGTAGGACCATAAACAGGTTTTTCACTGGAGGAGCACTAGTATTTAAGGATTAGAGGTAATCCAGGGGTAAAACGGTAAATTGACCCAGCTGGTGTTACGAACACTCGTGAAGGACTAACCTACTGTTATTGGTCTATATCTGTGGACACGGAAATATATCTACAGTGAGAAGAGTTCAGCTGTGAGTCTTTAGTGGAGTGTACACACAGTTAACGAATATTGATTAATGTGGTTAATGAGTTTAGCCAATTAATCTCAGATCGTTGTAGCTTCTGATCTGTATGTCCATTAGGTCCCCTTCCTAGTTCGTAAAGGACAATGAGATTTATTTATATTGGTTGTAATTTGAAATGTTCAAATTTACTTTGGGAATTAGTTTAATGTATAGTGATACATTATAATATAAAGTTTGTGAAACTTTATTATATAAATTTAATTTTGGATATGATTCAAAATTAATTTATGAGAGATAAAATATTTGAATGAGTTCAAATATTAATTTAATGCGAATCTCGTGATTAATTGTTAATTAATTAGTAGATTTGTTAATAGAATCTCGTGATTCTCTCCTACTCCTTTTCCTGTTCCAAGAAGGAAAGAGAGCTATAAATATCTAGAAGAAAACAGTTTTCTTTAACCCAAAATTCATTAAGAAAAAAAAGGCCAAACTTTTTCTCTCTGCAAAAGAGTTTCTCTCAAATATCTCTAAATCTTTTTCCATCTCAATTGGTTCCCACAAACCACTCTCATCCCAGAGGATAGGAAGGTCTCCGACGGGTGGTGTCCCAATTTGGAGATTGAGTCGTAGATACAGAGACGTTATCGAAAGTAAGTTCTCGTATCTTATCTTTAAAAGCATGCTTAGAATTTATTTAGAATTTTGATTCTAAAATTTTGCCAATGTATTGGTATTTTAATATTCCCAAATTAATTTGAGTAATGGTTCTTTAAATTCTTCCGCTGCCATAGGGCTTTTATCCCTTCAAGAAGATGCCAAAAGAATTTTGAGCACAAGTTGTTGAATGTGCAGTGTACTTGTCAAATCATTCCCCTACTTGAAGCTTGTGGAACAAAACTCCTCAACAAGCATGGACATGAAGAAAACCATCCATTGCTCATTTGAGAGTATTTGGATGTATGACTTATGCACATATACCAGGTCAAAAGTGTAGAAAGCTTGATGATAAAATTGAGAAACACGTTTTTGTTGGCTATGATGCAAACTCAAAAGGCTACAAGCTTTATAATCTTGTGACAAAGAAGACGATGGTAAGCATAGATGTTGTGTTTGATGAAGAAGCATCATGGAATTAGAATGGTGAACAAGAAGACAACAAATTTTTTGGTTTTCCTGATGATCATGATGAGCCTAGTGACATTGCTTCTCCATCAACACCACCAACATCACCAATCACTCCACAACAAAACACACCTTCATCATCTGCAAGTTCAAGTGAAGGACATCGTGGCATGAAAATTTTACAAGACATATAGGATGAAACTGAAGAGTTAAGTCAAAGTTTAAATAACCTTACTCTCTTTTGTCTATTTGGTGACAATGAACCTTTGAATTTTGAGGAAGCTTTGTAAAATGACAAATGGAAGATTGCTATGGATGAAGAGATAGAAGCCATAAAAAAGAATGATATTTGAGAACTTTCTACCCTTCAAAATGGAAAGAAAGAAGTAGGTGTCAAATGGGTGTTCAAGATAAAGAAATGAAAAAGGAGAAGTGGAGGGATACAAAGCAATATTAGTTGCAAAAGGATATTCTAATAAAAAAAGGCATTGATTACGATGAAGTGTTTACTCCTGTTGCTCGTTTCAAAACCATAAGGTTGTTAATTGCTTTTGCTGCTCAAAATAATTGGAAGAGATCTCAGATGAATGTCAAATCAACATTTTTGAATGGATATCTAGAAGAAGAAGTCTACTTAGAACAATCTCTTGGTTATTTTGTGAAAGGCCAAGAGGATAAAGTTCTAAAATTGAAGAAGGTATTATATGGATTGGAACAAGCACTAAGAATGTGGAATAGCAAAATCAACAAATATTTTCTTGATATTGAGTATTTGAGGTGCCCTTATGAACATTCTCTTTATATTAAGACTAATAATCGTGGAGATATTTTGGTGGTTTATTTGTACGTGAATGACTTAATTTTTACAGGAAATTGTGCAAGTATGTTTGAAGATCTCAAGAAGGCAATGACCCAAGAATTTGAAATGACAGATATAGGGCTGATGTCATATTATCTTGGCATTAAGTTGAAGCAATCAGAGGAAGGTATTTTCATCTTTCAAGAACGATATAGTACTAGAGAAGTTCTAGAGAAGTTCAATATGATCAATTATAAGTCTGTTACAACTACGATTGAAACTGGGACCAAACTATCCAAATATGAAAAAGGAGATGTTGATCATTCATATTTCAAAAGTTGGTTGGGAGTTTGAGATATTTGACTTGCACACGACCATATATTCTTTTCAGCTTTGGATTGGTGAGTCTATTTATGGAATCTCCTACAATTGCTCATGTGGCAAAAGAGAATTATTCGTTACCTCAAAGGTACGCTTGATTATGGATTATTTTATTCTTCATCTAAAGAATTCAAGCTTGAAGGCTATTGTGATAGTGACTAGAATGGAGATACTAACGGTCGAAGAGCACTAGTGAATTTGTTTTCTTCATTGGTAATATTGCATTTACTTGGAGTTCTAAGAAGCAACCTATTGTGACATTATCCACTTGTGAGGCAGAATACGTTTTTGCAGCTTCTTGTGTCTGTCATGTAGTTTGGTTAAGAAATTTGTTAAAAACAGTTTGAATTTTGCAAGATGATCCAACTGTGATCCATGTAGACAATAAGTCAACAATTGCTCTAGCAAAGAATCATTTGTTCCATGATCATAGCAAACACATTGATACAAGATTTCACTTCATCAAAGATTGCATTTCAAGGAAGGAGGTTCAAGTTGAATATGTAAAGACTGAAGATCAAATTGCAGATATTTTCATGAAGCAACTCAAAGTTAATATGTTTAACAAGTTAAGAACTTCGCTTGGAGTTTTTCATAAAGCATGTTTAAGGGAGGATGTTGAAAATTAAACATGTTTTAAATAAATAAGTTATATGTGAATTGATTTATGAGAGTTAGAAAAAATTAAAGGATGTGAGTTAAAATGTTAGAGTTAATTTAGTAAGAGTTTCATATTAATTAATTAAGTGTAGGTTTCAAATTGTTGTGTTTAATTTGTGGTATGAGTTATGCTCATGACAATCCTATAAATAGAATTGAAATGTTGTAATCTAAATCATCCAAATGAAGTAGAATACACACAAAAAAGTTATAGTCTTCCAATAAAATTTGTTTTATTTGCTCTCATATATTCTATTTGGTGATTATCTATTTTGGGTATTCATCACACACTTCCAACAAACAACACTATTTTTGTGTACCTAATCTTATAAGTCTATATATGTCTATATGATTAAAGGAACGAACTCCTCTTGAATGTTAGGAAAGAGAGGTGTGTGTGGGAAGTGTTTATAATCGGTCTCCTATCTCGGGATTGATAATTTTTGTTTCGGTATATTGTCAACCTACAATGTCATATAGGTTTCAATCTACTATATTTGTTATATCCAGTGTTATATATTTGATAATAATATTGATAGGTATACCTCATCATCATATTAATCATGTTGCATCGCCCTTGTTTGATGGGATTTCTCGACTACTTGAACCAAATACTAGTTGACTTTTGCGTCTATCACTACAGTCTACAATATTCTTTTCATGAACCATATTTCTTTCTGCAAAGTAATTGAACAATTAATCATTGCAATGATCTTAAAACATACTTATATTGATATACACAACATACAAAGTATATCGTTATCCTACTATTTGGCTCACTGTTCACACTATTGTATACCAAATAAACTAATCAGACATAAAAAATCTTACAACGCTAAGACTCATGTACATATTGCATGACTAAACCTACTGCATGTTAACAAATCTCCAAATATCTTGACTTATCCTCAAAATTGAAGTGCAATATGCCCAATAACATAATACACCAACTAAACAATTTCAATTAACATTACACCAAGTAAACAAGTGATTTTTATGAAAATTTTCACATGCAATACTCAACACAAAATGACAGATTATCACATTTTTAGGGTTCTTTCAATTAATCACTTTCATCTCCACCCATTTCAGACTTGATGTAAAAACAATGTGCCTTAACGAAATACCAAATTAATAAAAATAATAAAAAATAACCATTCTTTCCATACAAAGACAACGATAATGAAAATATACATTCTAACAAATAAAAAAAAGTTAACCAAAAAACAAAATTTTCCTTGTGACATTGTCTAGCTAGCTAGTGTTACCGGGAAAGCTGGGAGATTACAAAACGTTATCGGTTCAGAAATCTTCCCGACGTCAATAGCTGCGTTGTCCGATGATTAGTTACCACAGGCCTAATATCTTGGAGTGGAGTGATCTGCTACAGGATTTTGGAGGTAAAAGGGAATACCGATTTTGGAGGAAGGTAATGGTTGGGGACTTCAAGCACTTCTGATAATGGTTGTTAGGGACTTCAAGCACTTCCCCATAATGGTTTTCTTTTTTTAAAATGAACCGTTTATAGGAGTAAAAAAAAAAAAGACTTAAATGCCTCTACTCTACTTCAAACGACATCTTTGAAAACAGAAATACACCATAATTAAGATCCGCATCCCAAAACGATATCAAATCAAAATATTTTTATTTTTTCAATAAACAAAACCCAAAACTTCAAACAAACACTCAAAACCCTAAATTTCTCTTCCAAATCTATGCCAACCTCCCAAAACATACATCCACAGAGCTAGAATCGTTCAAAACCAGCGGCGACAACTTATACTACAAACCATAAAAAAATGCTGCAGAACTCCATCTCTCTATCAGTCGTTGTTTTCTGCAAAATCACGGTTTGAAAACCTTCTCTTCTCCTTTATCTACATTCTAATGGAAACGTTCTTTCGCTGTTTTCTGCAAGATCACGGTTTGAAAAGCTTCTCTTCTCTTTTGTCTACAATTTTTAATTTTAAAAATGGAAAAAAATAAGACTTTGCTATGAATTTGAATTTTATTTAATAAATATGAAGATTTCCAAACTAGTCCAAACGTTTAGATTGATTGAAATATTTTTTTTCATACTTTAGATAAATGAAATTGAATCTAATATAACAACCAAATATTTATTGTTTTATAAAGTTTATTAATGAAATATTTTGATATTCTGGAAAAACAATTAAAATAAAAGTTTATTAAGAGAGGTATAATTAGTTTAATACAAGATTAAAATAATAAAAAGAATAAGATATTTCGAAAACTTTATTGAATCTATATTTTTTTCAAAATTCTAGAAAAAATAGATATTATGAATTAGTTAAATATATATTTTAGAAATTTTAGAAAATAAATATATAAATATTTATTAAAGATAAAGGTTCAATTATAATATAATTTTATTAAATAAATATATAAACATTTCTTAGATATAAAGGTTTGGTTAGGATAAATAATTGGTGATATAATTATGATAGAGATTCATATAGTAAAGATTTGGTTCAACATTCTATAGCGAATAAATCTCACATTCTGTTAGGATCTAACACAATATTCAAGTTTGAAAAATACACTATGTTTCGAAAATTTAGTATT
Source organism: Cucumis hystrix (assembly GCA_025688845.1). NCBI lineage: Eukaryota > Viridiplantae > Streptophyta > Magnoliopsida > Cucurbitales > Cucurbitaceae > Cucumis > Cucumis hystrix. The sequence continues at coordinate 8,202,381 of CM046889.1, forward strand.
CTTATATATGTTAGATACATTTAAAATACAATGCGTGCAAATCATAACATACCACAGAATTAGGGACAAATGAGCATAAAAAAGTCACGTGTCAAGAAATTTCGATAAAATTTATTAATTCTAGTTTTTGCTACAATTTCAATCGTGACTCCAAATTTTGTCATTCCATTCAATTCGCCAATAGTCATTTGGGTCTATTTTGTTGTATTATCATCAATTGTTCAGTAATAGAGATAACCATAGAAATAGCAAAATTGGAGATAATATATGAAAAATAGCAAAAACCGGTTGGAATAGGAAAATAGCAAATTGAAGGCACACATATTTATGGAATTATAATCCCAACTTTGCTCTTGATTCTAGGATAATGAGGCAAGATATCGCGCATTTGAGAAAGACAGTATATTTTACAAACTACATTCAACTTTTATTAAATCCTAACTAAATCTGGAATTTTATTGTTGGACAAGATTGGAGCAACTTCCCCTACAATAATGGCAAATATATCTTAAAGATTCTGAGTTAGTTATATCATAAACTATTTACTAACAATTTTGATAATGTATAATTAAACAATACATAATATATAACTTTAATAACATTTTGGAATTATATAATTAAGTAATACATAATATCCATTTTAGATTGGATTCTGAAAATTCAGCGCAAATTTGATATGCAGAATACATTCATTAATATTCTTTTTATTATTTTAAAATGTATATTTATATGTTTATTTTCTACCTGATCATCCTTATCTATATTTAGTATAGTCCATTATGATAGGGCAAAGTTGAAACATTGTTATATTTTTAGATTATGTAAATACAAGATATTTTTTGAATTTATGGAATATGTGTGTAACGACCCAAACTTTTCGAACTAAATTGAGATCATTGCTTTAATACAAAACTCATACTTTAAACATAAGAAATAAAATTTTAACAACATCAAAGAGTTCTTACTTGGGCCCCAACTCAAACAAATTTTGAAAATAAAAAATATCAATAATAAAGAAAGTTCAATAATGAAAAAACCAAAACAGACTCAATTAATAAGGATAAACCAAAAACATAAAGCAGAACAGTTTGAAAGACTTTTCCCCTATGGCAATCACGATTCCTTTTGTCCCTTGTCGATCTACTCCTCGTACTACTTCTGCCTGAAAAGTTAAACAGAAAATGGTGAGTATTAACATACCCAGTAAGAGACTCACTACTGGTCCCGTTAAGAGAAAAATCAAACTGTTAACTTTCTATTGGGGGTACCCTGCATTTTCACAGTCCTGTGATCCCGTAGGATACACATAATCAGTTTAACGCCCGGATGGGTGCACATATTAGTCTAGTGCTCTACAGAAAACACATATCAATCCAGTGCTCTTGAAGGATGCACATTAGGTGGTGATTCCGTATGACACCTACAAGGTACACTACCCTATAGATAAAGTTAACAATTTCCCCCAGTCCCAATCTAGCATTTTAATCAGTCAAATAGATTTGCAATTCAAGCTACCACTATTCTCTAAGTTCAACACATTTACAGTCAATTTATGCAATTCAACACATAGTCAACATTCTCAAAACAGTTCCTCAACGAATAAACTTACACACAAGCATCGCTCTTCTCAATTCAGTTTAGTTCATTAATCACAGGACACTGCCTATGCCCTAACATAACAACCAACAAACCACAACTTAATCAACTCAAGGTTCTCAATTCAGTCATCATATCCAAGTATACGTATCAGTTAGTTCATCTCAGTTCAACAAAATTCATACAGTTAAACAGTCAATCAATTATAAATTTGCATATCAGTCAGTCCATCCCAGTTTAGTGAGATCCATACAGACAATACATCTCAATTGCATCATTGAGTCCAGTAGTAGGAACCATTACCTTAATGTTACTGAAATTTCTCGATCGAACTAAAAATCCAACGAAGGAAACCTAAACATAAGGATATGGAACTCAATTACTTTCACAATACTTTCTTCCATTTAAATTCCTCAATGTAAATTCTATGCTGACCAAAGTATTGGCGAATCGAACTCCAACAAATCTACAATTTAGTTGTGAATCCAAAGAACTCAACGCTACTTTCAACACCTTCAAAAATCAATTAACAATTTAACTAATCAATCCAACCATAATACTTGAATAAGTTTTTTAAACAACTACAACCTATGACTTCAATTTTACCAACAAAACTTCAACGATTCACAGCAAAACAGAGGCAGCCTTGATCGAACCTAAACAAAAAATCGTGCAAACAGATCGGAGTGTAAATTGGTTTGTGATCCAAGTCTGGAAGACGGAGAGTCACGGCGGCATAGAACGGGAGCGTCGCGGCATCGCAGAACTGGAGCGTAGATGCGAAGTGGCTCCGAAAACGTGAAGACAGACGCAACGACAATGCTTCGACTCCAACACGGCGGAACGTCTGCAGTTCGGACAAAGGGGATTTGGGGCGGTCGGCGTCTGCAAACAAATGGAGAGGAAGAAGGGAGAACATAATTTGGGGCGGTGATACTTTTGCGAATAGAGACAGATGTGGACGAACACGGTGGACGGCTCGATCGGGCGAAGGTGTGGTGGCGTGGCGACGCTTCACGGACGGCAGCGATCTGAGCCACTAGCTCCCGCGACGCGCGACTTCCGTTCGACTTGGCTAACTCGTGACTTCGGCGACGTGACGTGTGCGGCAGTCGACGGAGGAGGTTGAACTCGAACGGAGAGAAGAGATGTGAGGTGGTGGTGGCTGGGTAGGGTACGGGAAGAGGAAGAAGAAGAAGGAAGAAGATGGGGGAGGAGGCACGCGTGGGTTTTCCCTTTCTTTTTAAAAAATAAAAAATAATTATTATTATTATAATAAACAATAACTATTATTATTTTTACCTTTATCTATCAAGTTTCTATTTCTTTCTTTCCCAACAATTTTTAATAATAAAACACCCAATCCTTAAAATTAATGAAACAACTCGACAATTAAACAGTGAGAAAAAAAATACCTCGAAATCGGGGTGTTACAATGTGGTTTTCATAATTGTTGAATTGCAACGTTTCTTTATATTTTTACTTTTTATTGTTTTAAAAAATATATTTATATTTGTAGATATATACTCAATCTATATGTAAGAAATTGTTAAATATAATTTTTATAGTTATCATTTGATTCTATCTTTAAAACATATTCGAAAAATATATATTTGTTTATGATATTTTGAAATATCGTTATTCATGTTATTTACTTTTATTATTTTAAATGTTAATTTTTACTAATTTGTAAACTCTATCTTATTTGTTTAACATTATTTGTCTATTAATTCAATCTTTATAGTACATCCTTTAGATAAATCTTGGATTATTTCAACCAAATAACATAAATCTCGGACATTGCTCAAATTCTACCAAATATACATTTAATGAATTTATATTATATTTGAAAATAGCAAACTAATAGCCGAAGCAACATCTTGTGTTATTTGATTTTTTTTTTTCAAAATACATAAATCTTTTATTTTCAAAATATTTCATTAATAAACTTTATAAAACACTACATATTTGGTTGTTATAATAGATTCATTTTCATTTATCTACAAATAAGGTTATTTTTTAAATTTCTTGAATAAATAAGGCCAGTAAACCGTCAAACTTCATATGTCTTAAATAAAATTCAAACTTTTAGCAAAGTTTTTATTTTCTCCCATTCTTATAATTGAAGATTTTGTCTTCTTTTTCAAATTTTCTTTTATGTTATATGTTGTTTTGTCTCGAAGTCATTCAATTCACTACAAGAATTAGTGTCTTCCCAAACGCAGCAACATGTCGCTGAAAGCCTTAAAAACGTCGCCGAAAGTTTCTGCGACATCGTACGCGACGTCGGCATGCACGTCGCGGAAAGCCGTCTAGGATACTTTTCGTAACGCAACTCACGCCAACGACGACAAAACTTTTCGCTGCGTGGCGCCTCTAAAGACTTCCTCGACGCAGACGTCCCGGAAACCTATTGCGGTGTAGACGTCACTGATGTATTCTGCGACGTCTACGTCGCAATAGGTTTCCGTGACGTTTGCGTCGGGGAAGGTTTTTTATTATTTTTTTATATTTCGTCTTTTTCTTGTATTATTATTATATTGTTATTGGTTTTTATTATTTATTTTACTATGGCCCGACGTAATAAAATTTGTAGTAAAATGATTAAAATGAAAATATTGTTCATTACAAAATGATACATGATATATGTTTAATACAAAAAATAATTACATAATTCAAAACATTACATTAAAAAAAACTCGAAATCTAATGTTGTAGTGCGTTGTAGGTTCACGATATGCCAAACCTACGAATGACATAAAAGTATAGTTAGAATATCACATATGAAAAGTTAAACAAATTAAATATTAAAAAATGCGTACCCAAGTGATCACAGGCCTCTCCGTGCCCGACTCATCTCTCAACCATCTTCTTCATCTCTTCCATTTGTTGTGCATGGTTTGCCATTTGTTGATCTAGCTTCGCCATTTGTCTATCTCGCTTTGCCACTTGTCGATCTCGCTCCTCCTCCCTCATGCGTTGTTCTTGGAGCATTCGGTTAGCGTTTTCAAGGCTCGCTCTTAGTTCGCCAACCTCTGCTATGTGTGTGTGGTAGTCATACATATTGGAGGAAGAAGATGAAGCGATAGTCCTAGACTTGGGTTTTGGGACCCAACCAAGACCTTTTGAGTAGCTCGACCGTCTACCCAAAACTGTCTCGCATATCTCATCTTGAGTTAGTGGTTTAGAACCCTCTAGGACGGGCTGAGACTGAAGTTCCATCATTTGATTTTGCACAATATAGAAGCTTGTAAGTTTGAGAGATGATCAGACTTAAAAACATAGAATTAAAAGTATAACCAAATTACATAAATTTTCTAAAACTTACAAAAGTGTTCTCTGCTGCTAGTGAAATGAACTCGCCACTACTATTGGCGTGCGTTTCTTTGAATAACTCGACACGATCAACCGGACAACCGAATAGTTCAGTGAGCTTTGTTTGTCTTTGAAGAAACGACTTTGTGTCGCTCCTATGGTTGTAAGGCTGTCGCACCTTAACAGCCTTACACATAATTGATTGCTCCTACATTTCAAAAATGACGATCAAAACGTTATACTTTCAAATAAATGAAATAATGTTAGATTTGTTGGAATTTATGTCCTAAAACTCGTAGTTTGTAATCATATTCTATTCAATAAGTCGTTACTAATACTATAATTTTAAAGTCAATAAACTAAACTTCATGTAGACTTAAACTTCATGTAGAGACATAAACGTGGATCAAGTTCGAGTAAATAGCCTGAATAGTATATAGTATACGAATACGGTTGGGTGCCTTATTCGGGAGATACTATTGATGCAGCCCACTTTGTAGTTAGTACAAACAATGTGATCCTAAATCGTTCATATAGAGACATGAAAGTGGGGGCATATTATGTAAATAGTTTACATAAGACTGGAACCATGAGATAGTTGCCTTTAAGTTATACCACCGTTAACTTTGTAAAACTGACTATTTCGTTTATAGATATCCAATGTAACTTAATCTTAATCCTGAGCTAACTATGAACTTCTGTTCACACAAAATTATCCTTAGATCTGTATAGGTGAGGGCAGCTCAATGGCGCTGGCCCAATAAGCCTTCCATTTCAGGGGTAAGATAGGGTGGATAGCTAGGAACATAGGGTGCAAGACGGAATTCACTCCTACCCACTCTAGGGTTAGTAGATAGGTTGTTCCCTTGAGGACTAAATCTAGGTCTTGAACAAGGGGCCCCACCCTCTCATTGGCCCGAGAGGGATTCAGTTTAAAGGTTGGACCTTAAACCAATTGTTCAATAGTGGATCAGTGGGACTTAAGAAAAAAAAATATAATCTCGGGGGTAAAACGGTACTTTGACCTAGCCGAGATTATGAACAACTTGTGAAGGATTAACTTACTTATCATGTTCATATCACATGGACACAAATATATCTATAGTGAGGGGAGTGCAACTACGGAACTCTAGTGAAATGACCCGTTAGTTAACGAAGGTTGATTAACTCGGTCTAAAGAGTTTAGCTAATTAATCTCGGATCGTTGGAGCCCATGATTTATAGGTCCATTAGGTTCCCCCGCTAGCTCATAAGGAATCAACTTAAAACATTAAGATGAAATAATTTGAATTGTTCAAAATAGGTAAAGAGAGAGAAACCGATAAATATATTTGATATAGTCATCGGTTATAACTTAAGTAGAGCTTCATGTTTAAATATGATTTAAATATCAATATGGAATCATATTTGAAAGCTCGGAATTGATGAAAAAGGTCAATGATGTAAAAAGTCAAAATGTTGACTTTTGACTTTGAAAAATCAAACTTTGACCGACTTTATATTCAAATATGATTTGAATTTTAAAAAAATGAATGCGGATTCATACTCGGAGATTGAAATTAGTCAAGACGGATAAAATGGTAAAAAGTCAAAATGTTGAATTTTGACTTTTTAAATGTTAAACTACCATTTTACCCTTGGAATAATATTGCATGTAAATAACAAATGGCTTCATGCATGTGAGACACCTACTTGGTAATATGCCAAGTGTGGAGAGTGGAAGCTCACTACATGCAAATTTTGCTTGTAGTTTGCTTATAAAAAGAATGGATTGGAAATAAAAAGTGTTGGTTGTTTTTTTGTTGAAAAATTGATTTTGTAATTTGGAATTGCAAAATCAAACCAATTTTCCTTTTACTCTCCAAAAAATTCTCTCCACAAATTCTTCCTCCTAAATCCATCTCTCTCTCTCTATTTTTCTCTACCGTTCGAGTCCCACAACTCGGTTCTAAGTCCTGGGTCAACACTAGTGGTAGTCCCGGTTTTGATTTCGTGAGGAGATCGTGAAGAACACGTGAGAAGATTGGGATAATAGAAAAGCATCAAGGGTGAGTTTTTCTATTAACCCTATTTTGTTATTTTTAGGGTTGTGATGCATGTTTACCACTAAAGTGTTTAGTTGTAATTAGAGTAAATTTTGATCCTAATTCCGCTGCGCATGTCTACCGTTTCCATCATGTGGTATCAGAGCATGCTTAATTTTACTCAATTGCATATGGTGGGATTTTGTCAATTTATTAGATAAATTATGTGTTGAACTAAAATGGATATATTATGGTTTTGGCAAATTAAATTAAGCTTGTTATTTGTAACAATTATTGTAATTAGCCATTTTGTGGCTTAATTTATTATTTCAAAGAGTCTGTAATTTTTATGGAGAAATTAGAGTTGAAATTAGGATGTAATTTCATCAATCGGGAGAGAGAAAAGCTGAAAAATGGAGAAAATAAGAGGATAGACCCGAATAGAGGCTTCAGACCCAGAAGAGACCCTTGACACGACCCGGAAACCCACACGCGACCCACCTGAAGCCCCAGGCGCGGCCCACGGCCCAGGCCCATCGCCCCGCTCTCGTCCGACCCGCGCCCGCCGGCGTCCGTTCGGCCAGCTTCGCTCGGCCCACGGCCCAGGCCCGCACGCCCGCTTTCCATCTAGATCTGATCCGGTCCACGTCCGCCTCACTAGGGTTGTCACACGCCCGCGCGCCTTTTTTATACCCGACCGACCCGGGTTTGATCCGGTTTCCCCGACCTGGTGTGATTTGGGGCTGGTTCAAGCCCAAATGTTGGGTTCTTGGGTCGGTTCAATGAATTTTGGGCCGGTTTAGTGGATTTTTGAAGATTTTCCAGCCGGTTCGATTTGTTCGGGAGCTCTAATGTACTTCACCAAATTATTATTGTAATAATTTAGTCCTTAGCTTAATTTGGGAGCCAAAACCAGTCCATTTTAGGGTGTTTAATTAATTATGCATGTGATGTATGTTTTAATTATTCTTTTAATTTGTATGTGCATAAAGTATGCCATATAGATTTAAAATTCCACCATAGGTTAACATGTTCATGCATTGAAATTATGTTATAATTGTTATAATGTATATTATGCATGTTGATTAATTAATATGGAAAAATTAATTAATTTTGATTAATTAATTGTTTAATTAATTATATTAATTTTAATTAAATGTGATTTAATGAAATTAATTATTTAACTTAATTAAATATGATTTAATTAAAAGTTAAATGAATTTAAATCTATATTAATTAATTTCTTTATATAATTGTTATATATTGTTTGTTGGTTAGTTGTTTGTTATAGTTTATCCTAGTTCTTTTATAAGTGTTATAAAATTAGACTTTTAAAATCTATAACAAAGATAACTTGCATGCTCACCTAGGTTAAAAATATATATCTTATTTGTAGAATTAAGTCGATATCTTATAAAACTGGTTATAAGAGGCTCACCTGATTAGATCTTGTCAACAAGTCAGATAAGATGACTAAGGTTTGAAGGTTTTTAAGTGGACGGTTTACGGAACACCTTCTACCTAGAGATCGTAATAAGATCTTGAGTCTAGTTAACCTAGTTTTATGAGCATGTGTGAAAGATGCGAGGTAATAAAACTAGTTTATCACCTAGACATCGTAGGTTAAAATCCGATATAATGGTTATGCTCGGATATTTCACATAGACTTAAGATTTCTTCAAGTTAGCCTGAATAAAATCCAAAAGTAGTTAAATACCCTTAAAATCTTTATAGAACACTTTAGCTAGAGAGAAGTAGTGTACATTTAACCTCTAGCGTCCCTAAGAGTTCACACAGTGAGGTCCATGCAGGGATTTGCGTCGTGCATAGGAGCGGACTCCCTTCGGAGAGTGTTTGCATGGATCAATATCAAGGTGAATAGGGGAAGTAGTTCATAGTAAGTGGGTGAGGGATATGTGACAACAAATCCCACGGTCTCTTCCATTGGGTCACATCGTGAGATTCTTATAATACGCTTGCTTGTCTGCCCTGGAGCGACGTTCCCCTCGGAAGGCTGTGTTAGAAGCTTCGGAACACCATGAACTCTAAATGTGGATAGGGTCTCCTTGATTAGTTTTCATGTTGACTTTCCCCTTCGGGAGCATAATGATTCTGATCTCCGAGATTCGAAAATGGAGGGTTACACTTACAAAATTACTAAGTTGTTAGTATATTTTCGACTGAAATAGCGATAACTAAATGCTATAGGAATATGAGATATTCAGGAGTTAGCATTTGGTCAAGATTGTCTTGGTTCAAAGGAGGAATAATCGACTGCCCTTCTGTGGGGGTTATTCTAAACCTTTGGAATATCGTTGCAAAACTATAATGATGGGTACATTATCAGCATTTGCTAAACGATTGGCTTCTTCAGTGATTATAGTTTCTAAAATGAATATGTTTATTTTTCAGCATGAATAACTCCATAGTTCAACTTCTAGCTTCTGAAAACTTAATGGCGATAATTATGCTGCATGGAAATCAAATCTTAACACAATACTAGTGGTTGACGATTTAAGATTTGTCTTAACAGAGGAATGTCCTCAAAATCCTGCCTCTAATGCTAACCGAATTGGTCGGGAAGCGTATGATCAATGGGTAAAAGCAAATGAAAAGGCCCGTGTATATATTCTTGCCAGCATGTCTGATGTTCTGGCAAAGAAACATGAATCCCTAGCTACGACTAAAGAGATTATGGATTCATTAAGGGAAATGTTTGGGCAACCAAAATGGTCCTTAAGACACGAGGCAGTCAAATACATTTACACTAAGCGTATGAAGGAAGGGACCTCTGTTAGAGAACATGTCCTGGACATGATGATGCACTTCAACATCACCGAAGTAAATGGTGGGCCCATCGAAGTGGTTAATCAAGTTAGCTTTATCTTAGAGTCTCTTCCGAAGAGCTTCATTCCATTTCAGACAAATGCGTCTTTAAACAAGATAGAGTTTAACTTGACAACCCTTCTGAATGAGCTTCAAAGGTTCCAAACTCTTACTTTGGGTAAGGGAAAACAAGTGGAAGCAAATGTTGCTACCACAAAAAGGAACTTTTCAAAAGGATCGTCCTCTAAAAGCACAAGTGGACCTTCTAATCCTAAATCTCAAATGAAGAAGAAGGGAAAGGGGAAGACTCCCAAGAGGAACAAGGGAAAGAAAGTTGCAGAAAAAGGTAAGTGTTACCATTGTGGCCAGAATGGGCACTGGTTAAGGAACTGCCCGAAATACCTTGCTGAGAAGAAAGCAGAGAAAGCAGCACAAGGTAAATGTGATTTACTAGTTGTTGAAACATGCTTAGTTGAATATGATACTTCAACCTGGATACTAGATTCAGGAGCCACTAATCATATTTGCTTCTCATTTCAGGAAACTAGTTCTTGGAAGAGGCTTGCAAAACACGAGATCACTCTCAAGGTTGGAACTTGAGAGGTAGTCTCGGTTGAAGCAATGGGAGACTTGAAGTTATTTTTTGAAGATAGATATTTACTACTTAAAAATGTTTTGTATGTACCTCAAATGAAGAGGAACTTGATATCTATCTCTTGCATTTTGGAACATATGTATGAAATATCTTTTCAAATAAATGAAGCGTTCATTTTCAATAAAGGTATTCAAATATGCTCTGCTATACTTGAAAACAACTTATATATGTTAAGACCAACTAGAGCAAACTTTGTCTTAAATACTGAAATGTTTAGAACAGTCAAAACTCAGAATAAAAGACAAAAGGTTTCTTCTAACGCCTATTTATGGCACTTAAGACTTGGTCACATAAATCTCAATAGAATTGGGAGATTAGTTAAGAGTGGACTTCTAAATCAGTTAGAAGATAACTCTCTACCTCCATGTGAATCTTGTCTTGAAGGAAAAATGACCAAAAGATCTTTTACTGGAAAAGGTCTTAGAGCCAAAGTACCATTAGAGCTTGTGCATTCAGACCTTTGTGGACCAATGAATGTCAAGGCTCGAGCAGGGTACGAATATTTCATCAGTTTCATTGATGATTATTCAAGGTATGGTCATGTTTACCTAATGCATCATAAGTCTGATTCTCTTGAAAAGTTCATAGAATATAAAGCTAAAGTTGAGAATGAATTAGGAAAAACAATAAAAATACTTCAATTAGATCGAGGAGGAGAATATATGGACTTGCGATTCCAAGATTATTTGATAGAAAATGGAATTCAGCCACAACTCTCTGCACCTAGTACGCCTCAACAGAACGGTGTATCAGAAAGAAGAAACCGAACCTTGTTGGACATGGTTCGCTCTATGATGAGCTTTGCTCAATTGCAAGATTCTTTTTGGGGATATGCTTTAGAGACAGCTGTCTATATTTTGAATAATGTTCCCTCTAAAAGTGTTTCAAAAACACCTTATGAGCTTTGGAAAGGGCGTAAAGGAAGTTTACGTCACTTTAGAATTTGGGGATGCCCGACACATGTGTTGGTACAAAATCCTAAGAAATTAGAACATCGTTCAAAATTATGCCTATTCGTAGGTTACCCAAAGGAATCAAGGGGTGGTCTCTTCTACGATCCTCAAGATAATAAAGTATTTGTTTCGACAAATGCTACATTCTTGGAGGAAGACCACATCAAGAATCATCAATCGCGCAGTAAACTAGTATTAAGTGAGATTTCTACAAATGCTACAGATATACCTAGTTCATCAACTAAAGTAGTTGATAAAACTTGGAAGTCTGGTCAATCACATCCTTCTCAAGAGTTGAGAGAGCCTCGACGTAGTGGGAGGGTTGTTCATCAGCCTGATCGCTACTTGGGTTTAACAGAAACTCAACTCGTCATACTTGATGATGGCATAGAGGATCCATTAACCTATAAATAGGCAATGGATGATGTAGATAGTGACCAATGGATCAAAGCCATGAACCTCGAAATGGAGTCTAAGTACTTCAATTCTGTCTGGACTCTTGTAGATCAACCAAATGATATAAAACCTATTGGTTGTAAATGGATCTACAAAAGAAAACAAGATCAAGCTAGTAAAGTACAGACTTTTAAGGCTCGACTTGTGACAAAAGGTTATAGCCAAAGAGAGGGAGTAGACTATGAAGAAACTTTCTCTCCAGTTGTTATGCCCAAGTCGATTAGAATACTCTTGTCCATCGCCACTTTTTATGATTATGAAATTTGGCAAATGGATGTCAAGACAACATTTTTGAATGGTAATCTTGAGGAGAGTATCTATATGACTCAACCAGAGGGGTTTATAGAACAAGGTCAAGAAAAAAAAGTTTGTAAACTTCAAAAATCCATTTATGGTTTGAAGCAAGCATCTAGATCTTGGAATATAAAATTTGATACTGCGATTAAATCTTATGGCTTTGAGCAGAATGTTGATGAACCTTGTGTTTACAAAAGGGTATTCAATTCCATTGTAGCATTCCTAGTTCTATATGTCGATGATATTCTACTCATTGGGAATGATGTGAATAATCTTAACGACATCAAGAAATGGCTATCTACCCAATTTCAAATGAAAGATTTGGGAGATGCACAACATGTTCTTGGGATCCAAGTTGTTCGAAACCGTAAAAACAGAACACTAGCCATGTCTCAAACGTCTTATATAAACAAAATGTTGTCTAGATATAAGATTCAGAATTCCAAAAGGGGTTTGTTGTCGTACAGATATGGAATTCAATTGTCAAAGGAACAATGTTCTAAGACACCTCAAGAAGTTGAGGATATGAGAAATATTCCCTATGCTTCCGCTGTTGGGAGTTTGATGTATGCAATGTTATGTACTAGACCTGACATTTGTTACTCGGTGGGGATAGTCAGTAGGTATCAGTCCAATCCTGGACGTGATCACTGGACAGCCGTTAAGAATATTCTAAAATATCTTAGAAGAACAAAAGACTAAATGCTCGTGTATGGAACTAAGGATTTGATCCTTACTGGATATACTGATTCTGATTTCCAAACTGATAAAGATGCTAGAAAGTCTACATCAGGATCAGTATTCACTCTAAATGGAGGAGCAGTAGTATGGAGAAGCGTAAAGCAAACTTGTATAGCTGACTCAACAATGGAAGTTGAATACGTGGCAGCTTGCGAAGCAGCAAAGGAAGCAGTATGGCTAAGGAAATTCTTAACAGATTGGAAGTTGTTCCAAATATGCATCTGCCAATTACTTTATATTGTGATAATAGTGGTGCAGTTGCAAACTCAAGAGAACCTAGAAGCCATAAACGGGGAAAACATATCGAACGCAAGTACCATCTTATCAGGGAAATTGTACATCGTGGTGACGTTGTAGTAACCCAGATACCTTTTGCGGAAAATATTGATGATCCTTTTACAAAAGCTCTCACTACTAAAGTATTTGAGGGTCACCTACAGAGTTTAGGTCTACGATATGTGTAAACTAGGACAAGTGGGAGACTTATTGGGTATATGCCCTAGTTTATTGTATTCATATGTTTATATGAGTAATTCTCTCATGAATAAATTCAGCTTGTTTTATCCCACTATGAGTTTAGTCCAAGTGGGAGTTTGTTGGAATTTATGTCGTAAAACTCGTAGTTTGTAATCATATTATATTCAATAAGTCGTTATTAATACTATAATTTTAAAGCCAATAAACTAAGGTCCCAAGGCTACTGTTATGTAAACTTGAACTTCATGTAGAGACATAAACGTGGATCAAGTTCGAGTAAATAGCCTAAATAGTCTATAGTATACGAATACGGTTGGGCGTCTTATTCAGGAGATACTATTGATGCAGCCCACTTTGTAGTTAGTAAAAACGATGTGATCCTAAATCGTTCATGTGGAGACATGGAAGTGGGGGCATCCTATGTAAATAGTTTACATAAGACTGGAACCATGAGATAGTCGCCTTTAAGTTATAACACCGTTAACTTTGTAAAACTGACTATTTCGTTTATAGATATCCAATGTAACTTAATCTTAATCCTGAGCTAACTATGAACTTCTGTTCACACGAAATTATCCTTAGATCTGTATAGGTGAGGGCAGCTCAATGGCGCTGGCCCAATAAGCCTTCCATTTCAGGGGTAAGATCGGGTGGATAGCTAGGAACATAGGGTGCAAGACGGAATTCACTCCTACCCACTCTAGGATTAGTAGATAGGTTGTTCCCTTGAGGACTGAATCCAGGTCTTGAACAAGGGGCCCCACCCTCTCATTGGCCCGAGAGGGATTCAGTTTAAAGGTTGGACCTTAAACCAATTGTTCAATAGTGGATCAGTGGGACTTAAGAAAAAAAGATATAATCTCGAGGGTAAAACGGTACTTTGACCCAGCCGAGATTATGAACAACCTGTGAAGGATTAACTTACTTATCATGGTCATATCACATGGACACAAATATATCTATAGTGAGGGGAGTGCAACTACGGAACTCTAGTGGAATGACCCATTAGTGAACGAAGGTTGATTAACTCGGTCTAAAGAGTTTAGCCAGTTAATCTCGGATCGTTGGAGCCCATGATCTATAGGTCCATTAGGTTCCCCCGCTAGCTCATAAGGAATCAACTTAGAACATTAAGATGAAATAATTTGAATTGTTCAAAATAGGTAAAGAGAGAGAAACCGAAAAATATATTTGATATAGTCATCGGTTATAACTTAAGTAGAGATTCATGTTTAAATATGATTTAAATATCAATATGGAATCATATTTGAAAGCTCGGAATTGATGAAAAAGGTCAATGATGTAAAAAGTCAAAATGTTGACTTTTGACTTTGAAAAATCAAACTTTGACCGACTTTATATTCAAATATGATTTGAATTTTGAAAAAATGAATGCGGATTCATACTCGGGAGATGGAAATTAGTCAAGACGGATAAAATGATAAAACGTCAAAATGTTGAATTTTGACTTTTTAAATGTCAAATTACCATTTTACCCTTGGAAGAATATTGCATGTAAATAACAAATGGCTTCATGCATGTGAGACACCTACTTGGTAATATGCCAAGTGTGGAGAGTGGAAGCTCACTACATGCAAATTTTGCATGTAGTTTGCTTATAAAAGGAATGGATTGGAAATAAAAAGTGTTGGTTGTTTTTTTGTTTAAAAATTGATTTTGTAATTTGGAATTGCAAAATCAAACCAATTTTCCTTTTACTCTCCAAAAAGTTCTCTCCACAAATTCTTCCTCCTAAATCCATCTCTCTCTCTCTATTTTTCTCTACCGTTCGAGTCCCACAACTCGGTTCTAAGTCCGGAGATTAGCGTGTCAACACTAGTGGTAGTCCCGGTTTTGATTTCGTGAGGAGATCGTGAAGAGCACGTGAGAAGATTGTGATAATAGAAAAGCATCAAGGGTGAGTTTTTCTATTAACCTTATTTTGTTTTTTTTAGGGTTGTGATGCATGTTTACGACTAAAGTGTTTAGTTGTAATTAGAGTAAATTTTGATCCTAATTCCGCTGCCCATGTCTACTGTTTCCATCAAGATTGCAACATAAAAGTATATAAATTACCTGAAATTGTCGAGTGATGTAGTGGTCACATAGAAAGTGTCAATCTTCCACCCGATTGACTAATCTCGGGGGTGGGTTTGTCCGTGCTTGTTTAGGGTCGCTAATTTTCTTAAAATGTCGATGGTTACTTGCCCTGAATTCCTTCCACACGGTGAGCATTTGATGCTCAACAAACCGGTTAAGTGCTGGATCGTTTAGATCAACCACAAAAAATTGCTACAAAAGAAATAGATTTCAAGTCAGTAAAGCTTTAATAGGGAATAGAAACATACATAAATGTTTATGAATTTACAGACTTACTGTTAGGCCGCCCTTGACGACCTCGATGCATTCTGGTGGTACATCTGCTGTAACGCCCAAAAAAAAAAAAAAAAGGTAATAATAAAAATAATAATAAATTTTTTTATTAAATATTATTATTATTATTATTATTATAATAATATCAAAAAAAAAAATTTTCCTCCCTCCTCTTTCTCTCTCCCTCACGCAGCCCCCCCCCTCATCCTTTCTTCTTCTTCCTTTTTCTTCTTCTCCTTCTCCTTACCCTAGCCGCCGACCGTCACCCACCCTCCAACCTCACGCCGCCGACCGCCCCACCTCTTCCTATCTTCTTCTCCGTTCGCCTGCTAACGCCGACGCCCAACCTTCCCCAACATTTTCGAGCCGTTTCCGTCGTGCTGAGGTCGGGACCAAACACAGCCCAGATCTGCACATCCCACAGTCGCGCCGTCCGTCCGGTGAAGCCCAGGTAGCCGCACGCTTCTGTCCGTCCCAGCCACAGTCTCACCGTCGGCCGAAACCTTTTTTTTTTCTTTCTTTTTTCTTTCTTTTCTCGGATCTGCCCTCCCCGCGCCGCCGTGACTCTCCGCCCAGCCGTGTCTCTCTCCGCCCAGCCGCGTCTCCATCCGCCCAGCCGCACCACCCCTTCGTTCCGCAGCAGTCCGCCGCCGCCGGGTACCGTCCGCAAGGCTACCGACGCGTACATCTCACAAATCGGACGCGGATCCGAGCCGATCTGCCTCCATTCTGCAAGAGGCCAGCCATCGTGCGTCTTCTTCCAGCTGCGGATTTGAAAGCCGACCCATACCCAAATCGATTTCACAAGGTCGTTTGCCCAAATCTTGTGTGCCGCTGCCGCTATTTCGTTGAAATTTCGTTGGGTAAGGATGAAATTGATGGGTTTAAGAGTCTTAACTGAAATCTTGATTTGTTGATGTTGTTTAATTGGGTGTTTGATTGTTTGTTCTCGAAGGCGATATAGGAGATTCGAAGAATTTGGAACTTTGAGTTTTGCCGTAAGCTTCGTTGGAGTCGTCTCTCCACTTCTTGGGTAAGTCGCGGAGTTTACGTATGGGTGAATTGAATGGATGGAGCTATTTAGAAGGATGTTAATTTTACGCTTGATTATGTTCAGGAAATTATTCGTTTGAAATTGCTCGATTGAAGAACTTGCATAAGAGTGAGGTAAGGGATTTTCTACTGGACTCACCTATAGCTTTGAGATGTGTTGGGCTGCATAATTATATTGGAATTGAGTAGAAATAATGGATATGCTACATGTGTTTGACTGTGGACCGAATGTTTAGTTGAGATTTTATTTCGACGAGAATATATATATCTTTGTATGGATTTATGTGGTGACTGACTGGCTATGTAAACATGCACATGTGGTTGTTGAATGACTGAAAACAGTAAATGTATTTTTATAGGAGATGGGTTAAGACTGACGGATGGTTGTTTAGGCGGAGTGTAGGATACACTGTCGTGGTTGTGTTCTTATGACGGAGGGGACTAACTAGTCATGCCCCTTGTGTTTGAAGGAGAATATTATAAGTTTTTAGTTCGTTGACCGATAGACTGATATGTTTTGACTGGCCTTAGGTTAAAAAAATTGGAAAATGAATGGTTGTTGGAGGTTAGGTGGAAAGTACGTGATGAGGACGTTTGACTGGGTTGTAAATGACTGTTAAGATGTATAGAATGGATTGAGGGGATAAATTATTAGTTTCCTAGTGGATAGTTACCCTGCGGGTGTCCTTCGGGATCATCCCCTTTATGTGCATCCTTCGGGAGCACTAGACTGATATGTGCATCCTTCGGG
>CM046889.1:8219907-8240233 GCA_025688845.1 Cucumis hystrix
TCGGGAGCACTAGACTGATATGTGCATCCTTCGGGAGCACTAGACTGTGACTGTGCAGGGTACACCATAGGATGCTAATAATTTATTTTTCCCCTAACGGGACCAGTAGCGGGTCTCTTACTGAGTATATTAATACTCACCCTTTTTATGTTTAACTTTTCAGGCAAAGGTAACATGAGGGGCAGACCGACGAGGGACAAGAAGGACTCGTGAATTTTGCCATAGGGGTCTGTCTTTAAACTGCTTCCGCTGACGGTTTGAAAAAAATATTTTGATTTAACTAAGTCTACAATAGTTAAATTTTTTTTGTAAACAGCACATTGTAAATTTTGTATTTTGGAAATAGGGCCCGATTAAATTTTCCTTCGTTTTCTTACGGTTTCAACTGAATATTCTTATGTCTTTTGTCAATAAACGGTTTTGTGTCAAATTGACGACTTAGACGGTCAGTCCGAAAAGTCCGGGTCGTCACATCTGCCCACTTCAGGGCCTGAATAGGAAATGTGTCTCGTGTCAATATCAAATTCGACAAAGACCCCTAAATCTCAAATTTACTAAACCCTAAACTATTGTTCAATATAATGTATTCAAATTTAATCTAAATTCATACATTATTTAAATTTTGTACAATTTTCTAATTACAATAAAAAAAATATACGTGCACATTAAACATATACCTACGTATACATATACATACACATTAAATTATACCTACGTATACATATACATATATATTACACATTACATATACATATACATACACATTCTAAACATATATACACATACATATGCATACACATTTTAAACATATATATACATACACATTCTAAACATATATATACATACACATTCTAAACATATATACATATACACATACATATACATATACATATACATTATACATATAAATGCAATAAAAAAAAAGGAAACGACCTCAACGACGGCAGCAGTGGACGGTGACGGCGACGGCGACGGAATCGGCGGCAACAACGACTGAAGTGGCGGCCTTCTCTCCCTTTCCTCTCAATTTTTCTTCTTCGTCCGTGAGTTTGTGAATAGTTTCAGAGTAAAAATAGGCAACACTTTCCCCGACGTACTTGAAAACTTCGCGAAAAGGAACTCTCTGCGATGTACGTAACGTGTGACGTCTTGGAATGTTTAAATAATGATTATTTCAAATCTACTTTCAGCGATGTCGTTCCACATCACGTCGCGGAAAGGTTAAATAATGATTATTTCAAATATACTTTTCATGACGTCATTCCACATCACGTCGCAAAAGGTTTAAATAATGATTATTTTAAATTACTTTCCGCGACGTCAACAACCACACATCGTGGAAAGTAGCACATCAAATTTATTATGGAATTTTTTCGCAACATCTATCCCTTACACGTCGCAGAAAGTTGAAATAATGATTATTTTAACATTACTTTCCCCGATGTCGTTCACCACCACGTCACGGAAAGGTCAATATCGAATTTATTGTTTTCCCTTTCTGTGACGTATGTCAGAGAGACGTCGTGGAAAGTCGAAATGTGACGTTTCAACTTCAATGTTCCGCAACATCTTTTGGGTACACTTCGTGGATAGTTGAAAATAATAAATGTAATAGTGAACTTTTTGCAAAGTGTAGTACGTGACATCGCCGTAAGTCCCCTTTGAAACGGATCGTTTCACCTTTCTGCTATGTCCCTCGAACGCATGTCACGGAAAGGTGAAACAACAAATTAAATATTAAACTTTTCGTGACGTTGTGTTCTCGAACGTCGTAGAAAGGGTCCGTCCGCGACGTGTGGCTATACATGTCGCCAAAAGCCGATTAACGCCGACGTGGCTTTTGGCGACGTTGTTTCTGGAGTCGCGATTAGTCCGTTTGCTTGTAGTGATTAATGTATTTTATATATCCAAGCTGAAAATATAGATAATCATTTTTAAATATTGATTAGTTATGTTACAAATTATTCTTTTGAAAATTTGTTAATATTTGTTATCCTAAAATAAATGAATATTTGTTTATAATTTTAGTTCCCTTTATATAATAATTTAATTATTCCTTCCATTTTGAACTAGAACATATAATTAAAAAACTTTACAAAAATATGTTGGGTATTTTTGTCAAAAGAAATAATAAGTATTCTTATGATTAATTATGGTTTGTCTAAAAAAAATTATTGTTTTAAAGATAAATTTTTTTCCCTAAAAATAGGAATCTTTTATCTTTGTTCCTTGAGAAAATTCATCGTGGATATTTTATTTGATATTTTCAAATAACTAAGTCTCGGAGTCATTCAGTGTGAACAAAGACGAAGATTGACTTTAAAGTTCTCTCTTGAAGATTTATTATTCATGAAGGTAGTTGAATTACCTTCTTTGATATATTATGTATTATTGAAGATTCAGCAAGAGATTTCACGTTGCACCTGTGATAAGAAATATATTGAAGAAAAAGTACAATTGATCTGAATTCAACGTAACTCAAGGGAGCCAAAGTTATCTTCAATAAGATTCAATCATATATGTTATCTAGGGGAGCCTGTTTTTTTATTTAAGTTTTCATTATAACTTAATCCAGTAGCTTAGTTAGAAGAGTTTACTTCTAAGTAGATCGAGACAAACTGGTTATTTTATTGAATCTTAATAATATTTCTTATCTGAGCAGTAAGTTCTTCGGACGTAGGTTGTATTTGTTGATTATCACATTTATTTCAATTAGTATCAAAGTGTGGTTCTTAATCAATGGAGATGCTACTCTTATTGGAAAACTCGAATGACATCTTTTATTAAATCCCTTAATGCAAAAGTCTGAAAAGCATGTGGGCATTAACGACTTCTTGAATCCCACCAGCGAACGAAGACGACGGCTGTGGCGGCAAGCGGTGGTTATTTTTTATTTGAACAAAATTTCATCACCGACGACTTGAGAACAAAGGCCACAAAGCCAGTTGGCGTCAAAATTGGCCTTCACTCGAAGAATAACGACGGTTGAATGTTGAATGATGGCGAAGGCATCTGGTGTTTCGACGGTAGTGAAGGTCTCTTGTCCATGACGATGAAGGCTGAACGATGGTGAAGGCCGTTCAGCCTGGTGTTTCGACATTGAATGATTGAAAGTGAAGGCTGAACAATAGTGACGGCTGATGGAGAATGATTGAAGTTTTGGATGGAAAAATATTTAGAGGGGTCAAAGGTGAATAAGATGAAAAAGGTTTTGAGTGGGATTTTAGGATTTTGAACTTTCATGGAATTTCTTTTTGGGCAAAGGTTTGATTTGGGATTATTTTGGGATTGAGTTTTAATTAGGGTGTAATTCCCTTTTTGCCAATTATTATATTTTAGGTGTTTTTTGTATTAGGGTAGGGGCGTTTAAGTCCTATTTGTAAGAATTTATTATTTTATTTTCTAGATTTTCTATTTTTATAATTAAAATAAGTTTGTATTATTTTTATAAAGTAAACCTGAAATCTTGCCATTTATTTAGTTGCACTTCGGTAATATATAGCAACAATAGACTCTTTGTGTAGATGAGTCTATCAAATTAGGCTGGTTAAGTAGAAAGCCCAAAAAGATATAGCCGAGTACAGATCATCTTTTCCAAAGAATGGCCCAAAGTCTTTTTCCTTTCCTTTCACATATTTGATGTTGGCGAATGTTAAAATTGATTTTTGAACAATGTGTTGAAAGACATTTGTTGGTAGAGAATTTGAAAACAATTGATTTAACCAAAATACAGTACATTCCATATTTTCAAATATGTGTTGGGTAGCATAATTAAAAATTTGGATTCTAATTTGAACAGTTGTAAATAATGAACATGTTAAAGTTAAAAGAAAATTGTATCCTTATTGTTTTGTAATATTATATAATTATAGGAAAAAATTGAAAAATTGAAAAGAATTAGAATTTAAAGTTAAATTTTCTAAAACCATGAATAAGTTAAATTTTGGGTCTTATAATTTATAATTAGAATTTAAAATTTTATACTAAATAGTCTCTATGATATATATTATATATGAAATTAACTTTTAAGTTTTAACTTTATTCCACAATAACCAAACTTAGAGTTTAACCTAATTTAATATAAAATACATTATATAATATATATTTAATTTTTTTTTATAAAAAATTGAATTGGGTGTATAACATGACATACTATATATTTAAGTATTTTTTCTTTATTTTATATTATTCTGCATTTTAAGTTTTAAGTTTAAATTCTGAATACAAAAAACATAAAATTATTGTTTTCAAAATTTGCGTTATTGAATCGCATATAATCTAAAAAAAACTCAAAACATATTTTTACTTGAATTCTTTTCATAATAATTAACTATTTAAAAATAAATTTTAAAAATATAACAAAACCTAAAACCTATTTTGAATTGTTGTCAAACACATCAAATTTTTTTCAAAATGGCTTATTTTCAAAATCAAACACTTAAAAGTTAAATCAAACTCATCCTAATTCTTGCTCCACCACTCCTAAACATGCACAACAAAGCATAACTAATTAAGGTTCTGTTTGGTTCGTGATCCAAAAACTGTTTTATAAAAGAAAGAATTCAACAGAAAATAAAATAAAATCTTTATTTTTATTGTTTTCACGTTTGGTTCTAATTTAAAATTTTAAAATTTGATTTCAAAATTCAAAGTATGTATTTTAGTTGTGAATTTGAAAAATACAATAGTGTATATGATGTTAATAATTTTTTAAAAACGTAATTTAAAAACAAAGAAAACAATAATGTATTGTTTTTGAAAATGGTCTCTATATCTTAAAGGTTCTTTTTTAAAATAATTTTAAAAAGTAAGTATAACAATCATGTTTTAGTTGTTTTCCTTGTAATTTTTGTTTTTAAAAACATAATAACAAAAATGAACCAATCGGGTCTAAGACTTCATATTAAACGCAATTTAATTGATGAAAATCAGTGATTAAAACTCAAACATTGGGTGGGGGGAACAACCATCTTATTTCTTTCTCAAATTGTATAAAGAATAATGACATTAATGAGAAGAATTATTATTGAAAAGATTAAAAAGTAGATAAATAAGATCATAATTAAAAAATTAGGGTTTAATATTGGTATAATTAGGAAGTCTAATAATGGGATCCAGTAAGGATGCCATATTCATAAAGATGTTATATAGTGGGGGAAGAAGATGTGATTAATTTCCTAATAAGGAGAAGATGAAACAAAAAGTGAGGATGGTTGGGACCAAACAAAATGGGAAAAAAAGGAAAACAAATTAAAGTGAACACCCCCTCTCCCCCCCCCAAAAAAAAAAAAAAAAGAAAGAAATGATCAAGTGATTGGATTGCTCTTATAGCAAGCAATTTGATGAAACAAATTCATTTCTTTCCTCAAATTTGATTATATGATTCTCTCTCTCTCTCTTAAATATATATTTTATATTGTTTAGAAACTTTGGCATTAAAATCCAATTAGTGAAGTTGAAGATAGGAATATTTGCATCAAAGTTATGATATTTAGTTGTGTTGAGATCTCAAAAGTTGATTTTTGCACTTTGAATGGATATCTAACAATAAGAAAGGACTAAGAAATTGTGATTGGTCCTCCACTTGTATAATAAAATACAATAGTACATTTAGTAATTATGGTTTGTTTTTCTATAATTAGTTACTATGGACTTTATTTTTCTACTTGGTTAAGTGTTTCCATTTTTTTCATAAACTTCTGCTTCTATCTATTTTCCAATTTTTGGCTTTAAGATTTAAATTTAAGTGCTATAATTTCTTTAAATAATAAAAATAAATTGTTGCTTTAATTATGATACAATATGTTTATTTGAGAAACAACTTGAAACCCATTTATGGTATAAGTTCATTAAATTAGCTACAAATGCTTACTATGAAATTGAGAATACTACAGAGAGATAGATATGTTATTAGAGTTGAACTTCTGTTGGAAATTATATATATATATACACACACACATGTATGTACATGTATCTATACATGTATATATATACATGTACGTTGATTTAATGGTGAGTTCTATATGCGTTTGGGTTAGTTTTATTAATATTTATAACCTGCCTGTATTGTTTTTTATGCAAGTGGTGGCGTTTTTAGATTTATACTTATTCTTTTATTTGGTTGAATTATTGGGTGAATGTAGCCCAAATTTTAATATTACAGCTACTTAAAATAATTACTAATTGGGTGCAGTTAAAAAAACCCACTGTAAGATGAAGTAAAATATAATAACTATTTGGTAAATTTCAATAGTTAACTAAAAGAGGTAATAAGACATTTTGGGGAGTTGATATGAAAAGCTGTAGATTTCAGAAATAACCAAATGGAAACTTGATTTGCCTTCCCAAATAGTTACTTTACTCAAACATGATTGGACCCAATAACCAAATGAGTTCTAATACCATATTTAGGTAATGAAAGAAATACCTCAACTATCTTAAGTTGCTTTAGTTTTTTCAACGTGACATTTACATCAACTTAGACCCAACCCAACCAGAATAGAACATAATATAATGCAATCTAACTCAACTTTTACAACTTTGAAATGCCATGTTATTTGAACACATCTACTACTTTTTTTGTAACATTGCTATGTGTTTTCAATAAAATATAAACTTAGTCTATGTATTTTAAATAAAATCTTATATTTAATTGAAGTTAAATTTTATAAAAATTAATTAAATGAAAAGAATAATGTTTCTAGAAAAACACTATATGCAATACATTTATGAATGTAAAATTAAGTTTTTAGGGGTAACTACATCCTTATTTTCTATATTTTCCTTATTTTTATGTATAGGTTAGTTGTCATGTAAAATATGCTCTTAAAAAACAATCAAAGTTAGATAAGGGATTATCTTAGATATATAGCTTTAGAACTTTGCCACGGCTTCTCCACCTTCTTGAAGTCCGACTGACACCATAGAAACCAACTTTTAAATGAATCTGTGATTTAAAAGGGTATTTGAGCCCATAAAATCCAAACAAATATTTGGTCTAAGATTGGTGTACTCAAAAGAGACACATTTCTTCCTCAATTAAAATTGAATTTCATTTGTGGGTATCTTTTCATATATCAAATCCATAAGTGAGAGGGAGTGTTATGTGATATAATACTAAATTCGTCCTCAACTAATAGGTTAAACTTTTGGGTCAATTGGTGATTTAAAAAGATATTGAAGCCGTATGGTTCAGAATGTCCAATATTCAAATTCTTGCCTTGTCGTTATATTCTCTCCATTTAATATTTGATTTTCATTTGTTGAACCTTCATCATAACTGAAACTAAATTTTAGGAGTTTTATTTCCATTTTTATCCTTAGTCATTGAATAGTCATATAACAAAGAAAAAAAAAAAAACCAAAAAGAAGGAAATAATATAAAATAAAACAACCAGTTCGTTGATACTAAAAAAATGGAAAAACCAAAATTTAATTACACTCTATATAGATATGATTGAAGCCATTTTAGGTTAATTGAAATTAAGAGTACGTGGAGTCACTTTTCTATAATTTTGAACAATTTCAGTTTTTGCAAATTCTCTAAATTAAAACTAAAACGATGCAATTTTTCTTTTTATAAAAAAAAAGATAAAAAAATTAAGCTTAATGATTAGCTAAATTTAAAATTTCATTCAAGATACATAAATTACTTTTTTTAAAACATTTGAATAGGCATATAAATGTATTAAACAACACGAGACTCCACAGCTTAAAGCTAAGTCACCTAGTAAACCAAACTTAAAAGAAAATACAATTTTAAACATCATATATACATATTTTTGTTTGAATATTCACACATCAAGTGATCAACTTCCACAAAGTTTCTAAACCCATATTTGAACCACTAAGTATGTGATTATTTTGTAAGAGATTACTAAATGATGATGAAAAATGTATATGTTTTTTTTTTCCAAATGTCTTCCTTTTTTCTTTTCCAGTACCACATGCCCAATAGCCAATAGAAGGGGAAAGAAAAAGAAATTTTCAATAGTGTCAACAGTCAAGAAAATCACACTTTAATTAATTACTATTAGCCTTGACTTCCATATCATTGAAAGATTGATTTAATAAGAATCTTTAAAATCTTTCAACGTGGACAAGATTGAGTTTTCTTTTTTAAGAAAACACATTATTATATATAGTTGGTTCTCATCAAAAGTTGGATATAGATAAGAGAAGAGGAGGATGACGATGAAGTGTGAGAGAGTAATATTTTTCATCCTACCTTATTAATTAATTGGTATTCTCATTCATGTTGCAATTTGATGACAAGTTTACGTCAATGTGGTCCTCTCTCTCTTATCTCTTGTTTTAATCTACAAACAGATGTTATATTCTTAGTAATCAACCATCCTTCCAAGATGAAAATAAATAAATTGCTATAAATTAGTATACCACTTATTTACCAACACGTATTAATTGATAATCTATTTCTTGTTTGGGGTACACTTTTCTTTTTCCAAATGAAGAAACGATGAAGAGAAAAATAAAAGACGTATTTCGATTAAGCTTCGAAATATAAAGTAACATTCTCAAAAATTGACAATCATGTTTAGCTTTGAAGCTAAGGTTTATGAAACTAAAAAACTACGACTAAATTACGCAAGTTACATTTGATCAATATTAGAAATATAATAAGCTCTTGAGCTCATAAACTTCCTCGAGTGTGGAAAGGTCGTCTAAGACTTTGGAAGAAGTACTAATATATGTGGAAAAGTGCATGTTCTTAATATATATTTTAAGAACATTTCTTGAGTAAAAGTAGAAATTTATGTGAATTTTTACCACACGATCACCCAAGTTGAGTAAAATAAGCAAACATACATGTTAAGTAGTCTAAAGTGAGTTTTTACTGGGACAGTATCCATGGGGCGAGGATGGGGAAGCTTTACCATCCATCACTGCCCTCTATTTTCAATCCTCATCCTCACGAAATTCATTGTAGGGATTTGGGGGGTGGGGGGGATTTCCCATGGGGAATTAGCAAGGATTGGGTTCTAGGGAAAAAAAATTTCTTCTTTGTATTCTTAAAAATTCATTCATTTTGTAAACTTGTAATTTTATTCTCAACCTTATAAAATTGTATGTATTGATTGGTAAACTTACAAAAAATTTCAGGTTTCTAATTAAAAACAAATACTAAATTTCTTAATAACAATACTATTAGGAAACTTACATACATATAACAAAAATAAAGGTGTTTTAACTACTATAGCCTAAATAGAGGTGTCTTATTACATGTTGGACCTAATGTTTCTAAATTTTTTATAAATGTCCTAATGAGCTTCAATTTTAACAAATGTAGAGCCCAAAAGACCAAACTACCATCTTTATTATTAATATATTTTAAAAATAGAAAAATGAAATAAAAAAGTGAATCATCGCATGTGATTAAGATTTGCATTTATTAGATATCGTAGGTAAATATGGTTATTAATTATATTATGATAATATTATAATCAAAATTACCCCTTAATTAATTTTCTTTTGATGATTTTGTTCAAAAATTCTTCTCCCGTCTGATCTCTCTCCATACATTTTATTTTATTTTGTTCAGCTCCTTCAAATTTTTCTGGTGAGTGCATATTCGTTTCATATTATTAATTATGTGTATGAAATTGTGAAATATAGTATGCCAATGAAATTTTTCGATAAATTTTTTCGATAAAGAAAACTTACAGTGAATGGAGTATATATGCCACATAATTTACAATATATCCCCCAATTTACAGTCAGTCAAGTATATATACCATGCCATTTTCTTTTGTTTTGCATTGTTTTTCATATATTCCACGTAATTTAATATTTTTTTTTATATATACTTATTATATTTCATCAAGTTTACATTAATTTTCATATATTTAAAGTTAATTTGTAAAATATTATCGTGACTGAAACTGTTTTCAATTTAAATAGATCATAATATACCTCTGTATATTTAAGGAGGAAATAGAGAGCAAACTTCAAATAGATCACTAAAATACTGAATGATATACAACATATACTATATCTATCATACTTATAGATATACTTTGTAATATTTATAATATATGTGTAGCAGCCCCAAAAGTTAAGGTAATTTTAATTTTATTTATCTTGGATTTATTTAATTATATTGGATTTTTCTGGGGTGTTATTTTGAATTATTGGTGGTATTTGTTTGATTTCGTGGAGTTTAGGATTAATTAAATATTTGTGAAAAGAATATTTAATTAATTATTAGAAATTGGAATTTTTTTTTACGTTAATAAAATTGGTTATTTGTAAATTTTTGGAGAGTTAAAATTTTGAGTAATTATATATGTGTGTATATATATAATTAAGTAAGTTATGGAAGGTAATAATAATTATATTATTGAAGATAATATAATTATTCAGATTAGTATACTGTTATATTTTGAAAATAGATAAAAAGATTGATTGGATAGGTATTTATTTGGAGAGAGAAAGATTTTATTGGAAAGGGAAAGGAAAGGAAAGAGAAAAGAAGAAGAAATTATTAAAGGGTAATATAATAATATAATAAAAATTATTATTATTATTATTATTATTATTATTATTATTATTATTATTATATAAAGTAACTTTGGTAGATATGCCAAGAACTATTCATCTTCTTCACTCAAGCAAACCTTAGGGAAGCTGCCTTCCTCTAACTATACCTTACCGGATTTTCTTCTCGCTGCAGTTCTCTCTCTCAGACGAAGTCACCGACAGCCATTGTTTTTGTCTCCTTCTCATCCGCCTCTGTCCGTTCTTCGTCGCGAGCCGATTTGTTCTCCGCCATCATTCGCGCCACGTTTCTTCTTCGTTTGTCGTCGCGTCTTCGTTCCACCAAACGTTCGATCTTCGCACGTCTTCCTCCATCACATGCCACTCAGATTTCGTTGCCAGCAGCCGTCGAATGAACCCACGACCAACATGATCACCGAAGCCTTTCCTTCCTTCACAATCGAGCCGCACGTGTCCAAGCCGATTCTTACTCCGAGTCACACGCGTGGATATGAGTTGATTCTCCTAGCCGAGCCATGAGCCTTTCTTCATTGTTTGTTTAGCCATTTTCTTTTGGAGTCATATTTTGGGATAATTTTGGTAAGTACTTGATTGGGTTTGGTACTCCCATCAAATATCTATTTTATCCCAAATAATTTAAGTTATGGATTTAAGTTTGGATATTTTTACTTGAAGGTTTGGCTAAATTTATTGGAAGATTGGAACTGTGGAATTTTCCCATTCAAGGTTGTATTGGTTTCAACCTTAGCTTTAGGGTAAGTTTGGATGCTTAAGTAAATATTTAGATGATTGGTTGACAAAATTAATAATTTTAATTTTTTTTATGTTTAGGACTGAGTTAATTGTGAATTAACTGCCAACAAAGGATTATTGTTTTAAGCTAATCTCGAGGTAAGAGGTTCTACTATTAGACCCTCGACATTAGATTAAAGAGCTTGCATGTATGTTTTCCCTTATTATGCATTAACGTAGCTATGATGCATCATATGACTGTTATGGATTACTGATATTGATGACTACATAGGCACTGAGATACACATGACTGAGAGATGTGATGACCATGATATGTTATGATTGAGATATACTATGATTGAGATACGTTATGATTGAGATATGATATTTATGATATGCTACATGTATAGGCTATGATGTTCTGTTAGCTTTGTCTGTTAGAGTCGTACCATATGGGTATTCCTCGGGATCATCCATGTAACGACCCAACTTTTCTATCTAAGCTGAAGACAGTACTTTAGCACAAGGACAAATTGTTTGACACAAGATATAGTAAACTTTATTTGAGAAACAATAAAAAATCAAAGAAACTTTATTCGGGCCCTATTTCAAACAAAATAAAATTTCTAAAATATCGTTTATAAATCACAAGAAACAAACCGTTCTAGACATGAACTTCATTTTAATTCTTCAAAACGTAATAAAAACAGTAAAAGACATTAAGCAAAACCATTATAAAAGGGGGTTCCCATACGGCAATCACGAATCCTTCTTGTCTCTCACCGATCTACCTCTCGTGTTACCTTTACCTGAAAAGTTAAACATGAAAAGGGTAAGTGTAAATGTATACCCAGTAAGAGACCTACTACTGGTCCCGTTATGGGTAAAAACTGTTAATTTTCTATTGGGAGGTACCATGTATCATAACAGTCTTGCGATCTCGTAGGATCCACACAATCAATCTAATGACCCAAAGGATGCATATATCAGTCTAGTGCTTTGAAAGGTGCACATATCAATCTAGTGGTCCCGAAGGATGCACATATCAGTCTAGTGCTCCCGAAGGATGTACAACAGGTGGTGATCGCGTAGGACACCTACAAGGCACACTACCCCATAGATAAAGCTAACAATTTTTCCCACAGTCTATTCTAACAATTTAAACAGTCAACTTAAAATACACTCCAACCTACCATCATCATATCATCATTTCGGTCCAATACACAAACAGTCAAAATTTCTCATACTAGTACGTAATCGGTCATTAGCGTATCGATTTATCAAATAATCAAACTTGTCCATAACCATCAACCATCTCAGTTTAGTCAATTCAGTCAATAGTAAACCATCACTACGAGCTATTTAATATAACAGTCAAACATGCTCAATTTAGTCAGTACTTAACAACTTTGATATAGGGATCAGTCGTAGGAAATCCCTTACCTGAATTTTATGCAAGTTCCTTGATCGAACTAACTCCAACAAGCCAAATCCTAAACATAATTACACAAAATATCAACATTTTTCCAAATAATTTCATCTATCTAATTCACCCAAATATGAATTTGACACTTACCCAAGTAAATGGAGAATCGACTTCCAATGAAGCTTACTGTGAAAGTCAAGGATTCTAGCACCAATTCACCAATATCACCTTTAAGGATCAAACGACACCCAAACAATTAATCCAACATTAACGCTTAAGATAACTATGAAACAACTACAAAACCCAAAATTTCACCTTACCAAACGAACCTGCAATAAGGTAGAGGCAGCGGCGCATGAAACTAAAGCGAAAGAGAGCGTGTAACAAATCTGAGCGTGGATCGGTTTGCAACCCGCGAAGGGAAGAGGAGAAGCCATGTGTAGCTTGGATCTAATGCTTTCAGCTCGGGTTAAGCTTGGGTTTGCGATAGAGAACCAGCGGCTGGGCTTCACGTCGATGAACGAAGAATGTAGCGGTGACACTACACGACACGCGTCTGTCGGGAGCGAGGGAAGCAGATGGGTACGCGGCAACTTACCTAACGACGAAATGCATGTGGCATGTGAGGCGGGTGACTTGGTGTTGGAATTTATGTCATAAAACTCGTAAATTGTAAATATAATCCAGTGATCGTTATTAATAAAGTGTTATTATTGTAATAATTGTTATTGATTATATTATTAGTTTTGTCTTAATAATCCAAATCTAATAAACTAACTGTTGGGATTTATGTCATAAAACTCGTAGATTGTAAATATAATCCATTGACGATTATTAATAAAGTATTATTATTGTAATAATTGTTATTGATTAAATTATTAGTTTTGTCTTAATAACCCAAATCCAATAAATTAACATCCTAAGCTGTTTAATGAGTCTTGAGCAGTATGTAGAGACATACAGGGATCAATGTTCAAGATCAGCTTAAAGGATCTATAGTATAGGGATAAGGTTGGGTACCTTATCCTGGTAACACTATTGACACGACTCACTTTGTATTTGATACAAACGCAATTATCCAACGCGTTCGTGTAGTTGACATGCTAGTGAGGGTATCCTATGCAATGAGTTTGAATAAGACCGGACAGCAAAATAGTAACCACTAGATGTAACTCCGTTAACTAGTTAGGTTTCTATTTCACTAGGAGACCTAAGTAACTTAGTCTTAATCTTGAGTGTATTATGAACTCCTGCTCGCGAGGGATTTGATTTGTAAGGGTGAGAGTGGCCAGATTGCCAACTCAATAAGCTTATCATTTTGGAGACAAGACCGAGTCGGGAGCTGGAAACATACTTATACAAGATGAAATTCACTCATTCCTTACTTTAGGGTAAGTAGATGAGTGTTTACTTAAATTGTGTCCCTAGGTGATCATGAACAAAGAGACCTACCCTTTCTATGGCACGAGAGGGGTTTTTGTTTATTGGTAGGACCATAAAAAGGTTGTTCATTAGAGGAGCACTGGTATTTAAGGATTAGAGGTCACCTAGGGGTAAAACGATAAATTGGCCCAACTGGTGTTATAAACACTCGTGAAGGACTAATTTACTGTTATTGGTCTATATCCATTGACACAAAAATATATCTACAGTGAGAAGAGTTCAGCTGTCAGTCTTTAGTGGAGTGTATACACAGGTAACGAATATTGATTAATGTTATTAATGAATTTAGCCAATTAATCTCAGTTCGTCGTAGCTTCTGATATGTAGGTCCATTAGGTACCCTTTTTATCTCGTAAAGGATAATGAGATTTATTCATATTGGTTGTAATTTGAAATGTTCAAATTTACTTTGGAATTAGTTTAATGTCTAGTGATACATTATAATATAAAGTTTATCAAATTTTATTAGATAAATTTAATTTTGGATATGATTCAAAATTAATTTATGAGAGATAAAATATTTGAATGAGTTCAAATATTAATTTAATGGAATTGGATTCATATTAAAATTATTGGTTATGAGAGAAACTTATATTTGAATATGATTCAAATTTAATTTAAGTTAAATATAAGATATTTAATTTAACTATTAATTAATTAAAAAATTAAGTAATAGTTAAAATTTTATTTAATTAAATTTGGTTTAATTTAATCTATAAGATATTGCAGAGATATTCATTCAAATAAGATTTGAATGAAATATTAATTAAATATAATTTAATTAATTATATTAATATAAATCTATAAGATATTGGAAAGATATTCATTCAAATAAGAGTTGAATGAAATATTAATTAAATATGATTAATTAATTATATTAATATAAATCAATAAGATATTGGAGAGATATTCATTCAAATAAGATTTGAATGAAATATTAATTAAATATGATTTAATTAATTATTAAATAATTGATTAATTGTTAATTAATATTAAATTTGATAATAGAATTCCATGATTCTCTCCTACTTCTTTTCATATTCCAAGAAGGAAAGAGAGTTATAAATATCTAGAAAAAATAGTCAAATATCTCTAAACTTTTCCCATCCCAATTGGTTCCCACAAACCAATCTCATCTCAGACGATAAGAAGGACTCCGACTGGTGGTGTCCCAATTTTGTGGTTTATAGAGACGTCAACATAAGTAAGTTCTCTGATTTTTTAAATAAAAAGCATGCTTAGTTTTCATTTAGAATTTTGATTCTAAATTTTTGCCAATGTACTGGTATATTTTGGGATTTCTAAATTAAATTGAGTAATGGTTCTATAAAATCTTCCGCTGCCATATGACTTTTATCCCTTCACTTGGGACACGATGGCTCAGGTGATCAACGAAGTAAGAAAATGCGACGGCGGCTTTGCAAATGGAGAGACAATGCGGACC
Source organism: Cucumis hystrix (assembly GCA_025688845.1). NCBI lineage: Eukaryota > Viridiplantae > Streptophyta > Magnoliopsida > Cucurbitales > Cucurbitaceae > Cucumis > Cucumis hystrix. The sequence continues at coordinate 8,235,468 of CM046889.1, forward strand.
AACGACGAACGATTCAACTACGCTTCAACTTTAATGGGAGACAGAGACGGTCGATGGTGAGGGCTAAAGATGGCATGACCGGTTGACGTCGACTGCAGGTGAAAGGCAGCTGTGGAGGGCGGGCAACGACGGTAGGGCATCGGGAAGAGGAAGAGTGAAGGAGAATGGGGATGGGGAACTGGATGCAAAACGATGGGGTTCAATAATAAAATAACAATAATAACAATAATATATATTATAATTATTATTATATTAAAATTATTATTTCTTTCTCTTTTCTTTACCACATCGAACTACAATAAAATAAAAAAAATAACACCAAAATTTTGAAAACTTAATAAAGTTTGATAATTAGGTTGAGACAAATACCTAAAAATTTTGAGTGTTACACACCACCTATTTATGTCTGTGTGGCTATATTTTATGAGTGATTCGACGGAGTCACTGTTAGCCCGATTCTCTTAAGGTGTTTTCTTCTAGTTCATCGAGAGCCCAGATGTGTTCCTATGGGATCACTAGATAACGTGTGTTCGGAAGCACGATAGTTATGCAATACTTTCTTATAGGACTCTAATGAGAAGTTAACAAACACCTAGCGGGACTAGTAGTGGGTCCCTTACTGAGTATAAATTTATACTCACTTTTTCTATGTTTAATTTTTCAAGCAAATGTAGAGGTAGAGGAAAGCTGACGAATGAGAAGAAGTGACAGTAGTTTGACATAGGAAAAAATTTATGATTTCTTCCACATTTATGTTTTCAGTATTTGACTTACAGTATTTTATTTCAGAACTCATGAATACTCTTATGATATTTTCTTTTTATTTTAAATAGGGCCCGAACTAGTAGTTCATTTTTTTTTTCTTTACATACTCTATAATTTATAAATGAATATCTGAAGTGTTTCCTTTAAAATCTAGTATTTTCTTTTATTTTAAATAAAAAAAGTATTTATTTGTTTTAGTGGTAATGACCTCATCTTAGTATAAAGAGTTGGATCGTTACAATATACGGGTATTATTTAAAAAGCTAAAATGAAGAAGAAAGGTGGAGAAAACAGATCTACAAGGGAGGATGTGTATGAGCTATTGCTAATTATATTATATATATATATATTGTATAATATATGATATGTTATGTGTCTGCTGCTTAATGATATATTTTGTGTGATGTTTAATGCTTAATGCTTAACATGAAACTAATAGTTGAAGGCGATGACTGGAAAGTTCATAGTGGAATTTTTTTTTATCAGAAACTTGAACGAAAAAATAAATCGAAATATGCACTCATCAAATAAGTTGGAAGGAGATGATCGGAAAAATAAATATTGATCGGTGAGATATAAATCAGATGAAAAATGGGTAAAAGACGCCGAAAGGAGATGACCGTAGATAGAAAACATTTGTTAAATGTGCAATTAAGACAAATACATTACTTTTGTGAAAAATATTCAATATACTATTACCAAATTTGACTTTAAATATATACCACAATTAAATTGCATATCTAATAAATGATATACTATAAGAAAAATAAAATAATTTTATATTTAATTTATTAAACATGTAAGTTTTAAGATTCATAATAAATGTGATATATTATTATATAATTCTGAAAATAAATATTATTTGTAACTAATGTGAGGGATAAAATGGTCATTTAAAAATCTCGAAATCCTAGTTTAGAAAATTAATGAGATTTTGAGACATATGTGTAAAAGCATATGTAAAGTATATCTTTTGTCTAAATTTTTCAAAAATTAAATCTCATAAAGCCACTATTGTTTTTTCATAAATTTCAGATTTTCCATTTGTTGGTTTTGAATATTGCTGGACCATTCTTCAATTCACTTCTTTTTCTTCTTTTTTGCCGTTTATTCTTCTCTTTTTCATATTATTACTTCTCTTTTTTCATATTTTCACTTTTTTTTGTTTGTGATTTCTTCATTTTCTCTTCCAAAATGTATTCCTTCTTTTTCATCTATGGTCTTCTTTTTTTCTTCTTGGTACAAGATCTAAATTAACGATATTGGACATAATCTAAAAGATTAGTTGTCTATCCTAGATAGACTAGATAGACCACTATCACTAATAGATCATTTATATTTGGTAAAGATCGTAATTTTGAATGGGTACAAGATCATTTAGATTGGGTATAAGATCGTTTAGACTAGGTACAAGGATATAAGATTGTTTAGGCTGAGTACAAGGGTTCAAGATCGTTTAGACTTGGTACAAGGGTACAAGATTGTTTATACTTGGTATAAGGGTACAAGATTGTTTAGACTTGGTACAAGATTGTTTAGAATAGATAAAAGATGACTTACACTACGTACAAAATCATTTAGACTAGGTACAAGATCGCTTAGACTAGGTACAAGATCGTCTAGATTGGGTACAAGATTGTTTAGACTAGGTCCAAGGGTATAAGATCGTTTAGACTTGGTGCAAGGGTACAAGATTGTTTTCACGTGTGTGTGATCGATTAATCGCAAGGATATTTTTATTATTTCACGTTGTGGGCTTGTGGGCTTTTTTCATTTTCAAAATTGTTCTATATGGTGTAAATATTTTTGAGTTTTGTTCTATTTTTTAAAAATCCCTTAAATTAAATATAAAATATTTAATTTAATAATGAATTAATTAATAGTTTAGTTTAACGTTATTTAATTAAATTGATTAAATTAAAACTATAGGTTATATACGAGATATTCATTTAAATATGATTTAAATGAAATACTAATTAAATATGATTTAACTAATGATTAATTTATTTAATAAATGATTAAATGAAGCATTTTCAAATATAGTAAAATAAACTAAAATATCTACAAACTATAACAAAAAAATTTATTCTATCAATGATAGAAACTGATAAACTTTTATTATTGATTAAATCTGAAATTTTGCTATATTTTGTAAATATTTGTGAGGTTTGCCAACTTTGACAATTCCCCTGAATAAATATATAAATTAATTAATTAATTAAAATTAAATCAATAACTCCCTTACATGGGAGTTATTTAGGGATGTGGGAAGCATCCTAAGTATCCCAAAGATCTCTCTTCCTCTTCTTCATGATCCTCAAGAAAAGGGAAATTGGTAACTGAGATGAGACAAATTAGCAATTCTGACTGGGCGGCAAGGTCCAATCAATCGTTGGTCTACTGACATCAGTGTCACATCACTTTTTATTGATGAAGTAGCTTAAACTACTCTGCCATTTTCCGTGTAGAGAGCTTCCATTGCACACTCTTTGATGAAACATGTTTTATCAACAGAAGTCTCTTTTCGTGCATTATCCCTATCGTAGGGCCTTCATCGTGTTGGTGGTACGCGATCAGGGCCTTACAACTACCACCTCCTTATTGGAATTTCGTCTCTGAAATTCAGTAAGCTGATGTGATCAACTGTAGGTACTTAATCTCCCAAGTGGCTTCCTTAATGCCATGATTGTTCGATAGGATTTTGATCATGGAAATCACCTTTGTTCGTACTACTTGCTCTTTTTGGTCTAAGATGCGTAGATGTTTTTCTTCATATGTCAAGTTTTCTTGTACTTTCTGGGATTGGTCTTGGAGGATATGTGAGGAGTCTAGCACATACTTCCTTAGCATGGAGACATGGAAGACATTATGAATTCTATAGACAATTCTGTGAGCAGCCTTATGCTATATATCTCATCGCGTAATGCTCTGCATAATCATCCTTACCGCGTTGTTTTCTTCTGAACTTTCTTTGATAATTTGTTGTTTGACTTTTTTCCTCACGGCCGTTTATCGAAATGTTCAAATGATCTTTTCGGTCTCTTTTATGGCGTAGTCAGTTAAGACTAAAGGTCTCACTAAACTTGTTGCATGGACACTTTCTTTGACACCTTAATAAGAGATCTTAAATTCAACTGGTTAAACAATTAAGATTTATGGCGTTGAGGTTCTCAGCTTCATTTGCGTTTACACACATCTATTGATGCTCCTCTTTGTCACTTATCGAAAGATACACTTAATCCTAGGACTAGACAATGCAATCACTGATTACTCTGGTACCATGGACCTCTTCATGCGATCTTTGGCTAAACGCACGATTCACCAGAATCAAGTGTTTTTCCCAAAATCAAAGTAAAACCCTATTTCTAATTTTGAAAAATAAATTCCCCAATAACAACACCAAAAACTTGGTGAGGCTATTTCGTATTCAGTGTGTGAAGTGTTGTGTATGTTTATATCTAATTCTACGTGGTGATTCATTGGTCATGATCTTCACATGCGAGATGCTCACTGTGTCTGTGACGACCCAGACTTTTCGGACTGACCGTCTAAGTCGTCAATTTGACACAAAACCGTTTGTTGACGAAAGACATAGTAACTTTAATTGAAACCATATGAATTCGAAGAAAACATTTAATCGGGCCCTATTTCAAAATATGAAATTCTAAAGTACTGTTTACAAAACTTTAACTATTTGTAAATTCAGTTCAACAAAACGTTTATAAAAAATCGTCAGCGGAAGCAGTTTAAAGAACAATCTTCTATGGCCATTCACGAGTCCTTCTTGTCCCTCGTCGGTCTGCCCCTCGTGTTACCTTTGCCTGAAAAGTTAAACATAAAAAGGGTGAGTATTAATATACTCAGTAAGGGACCCGCTACTGGTCCCGTTAAGGGAAAAATAAATTATTAGCATCCTATGGTGTACCCTGCACAGTCACAGTCTTGTGATCCCGTAGGATGCACATATCAGTCTAGTGCTCCCGAAGGATGCACATATCAGT
>CM046889.1:8240243-8263727 GCA_025688845.1 Cucumis hystrix
CCCGAAGGATGCACATATCAGTCTAGTGCTCCCGAAGGATGCACATAAAGGGATGATCCCGAAGGACACCCACAGGGTAACTATCCACTAGGAAAACTAATAATTTATCCCCTCAGTCCATTCTAAACATCTTAAAAATCATTCTCAATACTGTCAAATTTCTTTATTTCCAAGCTCCCCTGTAACCTCAAATAACTATATTATCCAATTTTCACCCAAGGACAGTCGAAACATATCGCTACATCAGTCAGCCACATAAATAGCCCAGCAATCACAACATACGTTAGACAACAAGTTCACATCAATCCATACATTCATATAAAATTTCATTCAGTCAGCACAATATACATTAACTTTCGGTCCACACCCAAACACCTAACATAAACATCATCCCTACTTGGTCCAGATATAATATTTCAGTCCATATAGTCAATACATCTTAAATCTTATTATTGAGTCCAGTAGAAAGTCCCTTACCTCGCCTTTATGCAATTTCTCCAATCGAACAATTTCCAATAAATCGATTCCTAAACATAATCAAACCAAAAAATCAACATCCTTCTAATCAGTTTCATCCATTCAAATCACCCATATGTAAATCTCACAACTTACCCAAGAAGTGGAGAAATGAACTCCAACGAAGCTTATGGCAAAATTCAAGGTCCCAAACTTCACATCACCGATATTGCCTACACGAACAAACGTCAAAGCAACCCATTAAACAACCATCACATCTCGAGGTATTTACAAGGCAAAACCTTATAACCCAACAAAAATACTTGAATTAATACAAAGCAACTACGAACCCACAACTTAACCTTACCCAAATCTATCACCCAAAGGTCCACGGCAGGGGGCGGCGCGACGGCTGCGCGTTGACGGCAACTTCGCAGATCCGAAGGACTGGTCGGACGAAGCGGCGGTGGCGGTCTCACGGCGGCGCGGGGAGGACAGAACCGAGAAAAAAAAAGGGGCTTTTCGGTTTGGTTTCGGCCGACGGTGAGGTTGTGGCTGGGATGGACGGAAAGAGAGGGGACGCGACGGCTTCGTCGGAACGGAAGGAGAAACGGAAGGGAAGAAGAAGGGAGGTCAGATCTGGGCGGCGGCCGGCTGGGTTTTGCGGCGCGGCTACCCGGGCTTCACCGGACGGACTGGAAGGAGGACAGGGGGGTGGCGGCCGGCTGGGAGAAGAGGAAGAAGGATAAGAGAAAATGGTGGGGGGGGGGGCTGCGTGAGGGAGAAGAAGAAGAAAGGAAAAAGAAGAAGAAAAAATGGGGGGGGGGAGGCACGCGGGGAAGGAGAGAGAGAGGGGGGCGGCTGCCCCTTTTCCTTTTCTTTATTTATTTATTTATTTATTTATTTATTATTATTTTTTTTAAAAAAAAAAAAAAATCTAAGGGCGTTACAGTGTCTCTCTTCATTGTGCAATTACTAAGCCGTCGTTGAGTACAAATTTTTCTATTTGCTTGCACAAGTATAAATGAAACAATAGATTTTTTGGGTAATCTAGGGTCGAACACAGGGAAATGATATCAAAGCTTAGTTCTAAGGTTCACTCTTCATTCAAGCAGTATACATTCACTATCTATACAGTGTAAAGTGTAAGTTTAAACTATATCTACTATTTACACTAGACATTTTGTAAAAGAGGATGAGAATGGTGGGAAGATGAAGATATGAACTAACTTATATTAAAGAAAGAGTGAAGGAAGGTCTACGATAGAACTCAGTTGACAGCTTTTGATTAAGGCAAGCATCTCTCAGTGCCTTAAATGCCACACTTGCTCACTTCTAGGAATGTAAATGATAAAACTGATGGAAATGGTAGACATGCGCAACGTAATAAAGATCGAATTTTTACTCTAATTGCAACTAAACAAGTTTAGTGATTAACATGCATAAAAAAAAAACTAAAATAACAAAGATAGGGTTAAAAGAAAAACCTCACCTTTGACGCTTTTCTTTTCTTGTAATCTCCACACGTGCTTTCACGATCTCCTCACGAAATCGAAGGCGGGACTACCACTAGCGATGACCCGCTATTCTCCGGACTTAGATTCGAGTTGTGGGACTAAAAAATGGTGGAGGAAATAGAGAGAGATGAGATTCTTTGGAGGAACCTAACCTTTAGGTTTTTTTTTTTTTTTTTTTTTTTTGATATTCCAAACCTCAAATAAAAAGAGTTCTTTGTTTTATTTTGGAATTCTCAATTACAAAATTAATTTTCAATTTCAAATCGAAGAGTCATTTCACCTTTTCATAAAACTTGTTTACATGCAAACTACATGCAAGAGCTTCCCTATCTTACCACTTGTCATTCTTAGTGGGGTAGGTGTCTTGCATGCAATAAGCCACTTCCATACAACATGCAAGTGATAAGCTCACCAAATCTCAACAAGTGTTATTGTTTAAATTAGTCTAAGGGCAATATGGTAATTCAACATTTAAATCAAATTCAAAGTTTGACTTTTTCAAGTCCAAATCAACATTTTGACTTTTAACCATTTTGTCCGTCTTGACTAATTTCAACCTCCCAAGCATGAATCCGTATTCATTTCTCCAAAATTCAAATCACATTTGAATATAAAGTTGGTCAAAGTTTGATTTTTCAAAGTCAAAATTGAACATTTTGACTTTTACTTCTTTCACCTTTTTCATCAATTCCGAGCTTCCAAATATGAATCCATATTCATCTTTAAATCACATTTAAACATGAAGCTCTATCCTAAGTTATAACCGATAGTTATATCAAATATATTCGTCGATTTCTCTCTCTTAACTTATTTTGAACAATTCAAATTATTCCATCATAATGTTCTAAGTTGATTCCTTATGAGCTAGCGGGGGAACCTAATGGACTTATAGATCATGGGCTCCAACGATCCGAGATTAACTGGCTAAACTCTTTAGACCGAGTTCATCAACCTTCATTAACTAACCGGTCATTCCACTAAAGTCCCGTAGTTACACTCCCCTCACTATAGATATATTTGTGTCCATGTGATATAACCATGACAAGTAAGTTAATCCTTCACAAGTTGTTCATAATCTTGGCTGGGTCAAAGTATCGTTTTACCCCCAAGATCATATTTTTTGTCCTTAAGTCCCACTGATCCACTATTGAACAATTGGTTTTAGGTTCAACCTATAAACCGAATCCTTCTCGGGCCAATGAGAAGGTGGGGCCCCTTGTTCATGACCTGGATTCAGTCCTTAAGGGAACAACCTATCTACTAACCCTAAAACTGATAGGAGTGAATTCCATCTTGCATCCTATGTTCCTAACTATCCACCCAGTCTTACCCCTGAAATGAGAGGCTTATTGGGCCAGCGCCTTTGAGCTGCCCTCACCAATGCAGATCTAAGGATAATTTCATGTGAACAGAAGTTCATAGTTAGCTCAGGATTAAGATTAAGTTATATTGGATATCTATAAACGAAATAGTCAGTTTTACAAAGTTAACGGTGTTATAACTAACTTAAAAACGACTATCTCATGGTTCCAGTCTTATGTAAACTCTTTACATAGGATGCCCCACTTCCATGTCTCTACATGAAAGATTTAGGATCACATCGTTTGTACTAACTACAAAGTAGGCCGCATCAATAGTATCTCCCGAACAAGGCACCCAACCTTATCCATATACTATAGACCATTTAGGCTAAAACTCAAACTTGATCCACTTTTATGTCTGTACATAAAGTTCAAGTCTACATAATAGCCTCAGAACATTTTATTGGCTTTAGATTATAGTATCAATAAGATGATTTTATTGAACAAAATTTGGAATACAAACTACGAGTTTTAAGACATAAATTCCAACAAAAACTTGGTTCAGCGAGATATATCTAGAAGGCTTTACTTACAGGATGTATAGCACTTCTCTTTTAAGCGTGGCAACCTCTCGACGCCAAATTCCCACCCTTGTTCTCCATTCAGGACACAAGTGATGGAAGTTATCTTGCCAAGATAGAGTTTTTCTCCAAATTCATTCTTCTGCACGTTAGCCATATCCTTGCTACTTACTCTCTTTAGTAGTTGGTAATGTACACTGGCCAAGTGATGACTATAACTCAACTAAAGCGATAAGCTTTATACGTTTATCTTCTTATCAAGAACTTATCATAGATCTAAACTACAGATAACACATTGACAGGTGAATAGTAAAGGAATGATAGATTGAAAAGGTATAAACATGCAATATATTAAAGAATGTAGGCCTTAGGCCACTATACAATATGAACATATACATTGCCAAGAATAATAAAAGGGAAAGTAAAAGGGAAATCAAAATTACATGTTAGAGGGAATGAGAATGGAATCTTCTCTGCTCGGAATCTAAGCTCTCACTTACAACTAATCGAAGAAGAAGAAGAGTAACTTTTACAGATCACGAAAAGGCTACTCTTTTTCGCCACTTTCTAGGGTTTGGCCCATTTAGGCCCCCTTTTGATTTGGTAGAGATGGAGTACTTTTATAGGAAATTTTCATCGAGAAACTTCTATTCTTATGAACATGTCAGCGCAGAATGCAACCTTGTCAAGTCACATCAACACCAACTACCATTCTTGTCTTTTAGTGAACCTTCTTCATGTAATGAAGTAGATCGTCTTCGACTATAAATTGTACTTGCTAGACGAGTTCTTCTTGTGTAGCCATTGCATGAATTTCAATGCGATTCACTAGTTTCTTCTTTTATTCCTAAGCCTGCGTTAAAATAATGAAAACAGGGTGAAACAAGCTTGGAGATTTATGTAAAGTGTATTTTCGGTGGGACAATACACATCTTAGGCCTTGGTGGGACATATCGCAAAAAACTTCATATTCCTTCTGGTAGTATGAATTTGCATTACAATTCATGGAAACTCCTCTCGCAGTCATGGAATCATTTAATTTTTTTTGTTTCTTGATAAGCGTTGTCAAAGGGAGTGTTAATTTGAAAAATCCTTCTCCGAATTGCTTATAGTAATCTTCCAAGCCAAGAAAGCTTTTTTCATAAACTGTTTTGGGACGTTCCTAAATTTCAATCGCCTTTACCTTTTGTAAGTCTACCTTTAACCCTTTGGAGGATATAATATGCCCGAGAAATCAAACACCACTTGGTTCAGCCATAATTCACACTTATTGAACTTTACAAATAGTTTTTCTTCCCACAAGGTTTGCAACACAATTCTCAAGTGTTCTACATGTCTTTTCTCGTCTGGGGAGTAAACTAAAATGCCATCAATGAAGACGATAATAAACTGATCTAAATAGTGGTGAAACACTCTGTTCATTAGATCCATAAAAGTTGCTAGGGCATTGGTCAATCCAATAGACATTACCAAGAACTCATAATGCCCATAGTGTGTTCCAAATGTTATTTTAGGCGCGTCTCACTCATTAATTCTTAATTGGTGGTAGCGTGAACACAAGTCTATCTTAGAGAATACTAAGGCTCCTTTTAATTGATAAAAAGATCATCTAATCGCAGCAAGGGATATGATAACTTGTAGAAATACAAGTTATTATAGTAGTTTAGATAGAATAATAAGACTAAAAAGCTTAATATATGTGTCAAAATGAGTCGGTTAATTCATAAATATTCAGAAATACACGTTACATAAGCATCCATGTAAATTTCACCTTGTTTTTAGTGTCTTAACGTAGGATATGAACAAAAAAAGAAGCTAGCGAATCGCAGAGAAACTCGCCTGAAGATTACGTGAGAAGATCTTATCAGCATGCAAGAAGAGATTAGTTAGAAGACAAAGGTGGTCGATGGAGTTTATGTACTATAACGACCCAACTCTTTATACTAAGCTGAGGTCATTACTACTAAAACAAATAAAGATTTGCTTATTAAAAAAATAAAAGAAGACACTAAATCTTTCAATGAAAACCTCAAATACTCATTTATGCATCGTGAATAAACTATTTAGAAATAATAGTAGAAAATAAAATCCTAGTTCGGGCCCTATTTAAAATAATAAAAAAAATATCATATGAGTACTCATAAGTTCTTTAAATTTAAATGAAATACTATAAATCAATAAACATAAAGGCGGAAGCAATCAAAATCTTTTTCCTATGGCGAACCACGGTCACTTCTTGTCATTCGCCAGCTTACCTCTACCTTTACTTTTTTCTAAAAATTTAAATATAGAAAGAGTGAGTATAAACATATACTTAGTAAGAGACCAACTACTAGTCCCGCTAGGTGTCTGTTAACTTTTCATTACTGTTCGGTAAGGAAGTACCCCATAACTATTGTGCTCCCGAACACACATTGTCTAGTGATCCTGTAGGAACACATCTGGTCTTCGATGAATCCGAAGGAACACCTCAGAGAATCGGTCTGTAAGTGACCTCGTTGAATCACTCATAAAAGTTATAAAGTTATAAAAGTAATCATGACAAACTGATGGTCCCATCAACCACACATAGTCATAAAAAGGTGGTGATCTCAAGGGATACCCATATGGGTACGACCGTAATAGAAAAAGTTAACAAAGCACCACAGTCCAGAACATGTAACATATCATAAGCATCATAGCATAGTCATATCATATCAGTCATAACTAATCTCAGTCGTAACACATATCAGTCATAGGATATATAAGTCATAACATATCTTAGTCATCTATGATAGCCATCTATATCAACCACTCATTGTAGTCCCATTATGCAACTTAGCTACCTTAATGCATAATGAAAAATACATGTAAGATCTCGATTTTGTTTCATGGCAGCATAGCATAGTATAGTATATATCATAAGCATCATAGCATAATCATATCATATTAGTCATCACTTATCTCAATCATAACACATATCAGTCATAGCATATATAAGTCATAACATATCTTCGTCATCTATGATAGCCATCTATATCAGTCATTCATTTTAGTCCCATTATGCAACTTAGTTACCTTAATGCATAATGAAAAATACATGCAAGCTCTGGATTTTGTTTCGTGAGTCTAGTCGTAGAATCTCTTACCTCGAGATTAGCTTAACAAAAATTGTTCCTAACAGACACAACTTTCCAATCAGACAAAATTCTAAACATAAACGTAACTGAATTAATAGTTTGACAACTAACATCAAACAATTAATTACTTAGGCTTTCAATCTTACCAACGTAAAAGGTTGAAACCAATTCAACCTTTGAGGATAATTTGCATGGATGGCTAATCCAGAAATAGTCAATCAACCCTTCAAGAAAAATAATAACTTAAATCCATAATTTAAATTATTTAGGATAAAAACAGATATTTCATGGGAATACCTAAAACCAATCAAATACTCACCAAAATAGCAAACTAGCTCAATTGATGGATTGGCTAACAAAAAGAAGGTAGAGGCAGCTTGGCTTAGAAGGAAAAGAATGTGGCTAAGAGATGGATAGGTAGCTCGCACGACTGAAAAGAGGAGGGAGGCTTGGGTTTCATTGACACGAAAATACTGAGCACGACTTAGATTAAGGGAGAAACATGGATGACTACGTTGAACGGAGACGGTCGGCGAACACGTGCTATGGTGAGGCTGAACGACAAACATCGAGTAGAGCATGATGGAGAAGAAGATGTGGTGGAGACGAAGCTTTAAAATCTCTTGGGCCTTTGACGCGGACAACGGTCTACTCGAATTTACTTAACGCAATAGAGAACGATGTGAACAGAGGGTTGCACGGTGGTGAACGAAGAATAAAATGGGTGGCGACGGTGTTTAGGGTTTCTTAAAGAATAAGGTGAATAGTGTTTCTTAGCACGCTTTCCAATGAGGTCCTATTTAAATAATAATGATAATAATATTATTATTTCTTTTTTTACTTTTTACTTTTCCTTTTACAAAACAACAACTCAAAATAACTTTATCCTCTCTCTTCTCATTAATCTTTTCATCACATCATCTCTCTTTTATTTTTCCAAAATAAAAATATAACATCTTAGTAATTATATTATCCTTAATATAATTATTATTCACTTCCATAATTTAATTAAACATATACATATACAACTAACCAAAATTCTCAAATCCCACCAATTAACTTACCAAATCTAGTAATTAATTAAATATTCTTCCAATAAATATTTAATTAATCCTAATTTCCACAAAACAAATAATTCTCAATAATTATTTAAAATAACACTTAAATGATTTCAACATAACTAACATTAAACTAAAATAATTAAATTAAAAATTACGTTAAATTTTGGGGTGTTACAATCTTCCCTCCTTTGAGAAACTTTCGTCCTCGAAAGTTCTAATCCACGAATAGCTCAAGATAATGAGCTCTTATGTCGTCCTTTATTTCCCATGTGGCCTCTTCAACTTCGTGGTTTTGCCAAAGAACTTTAACTAGTGTAATTCCTCTTTTACGAAGCAGCTTGACCTCTTTTTGCTAAAATCTCAACTGGTTGCTCCTCATAGCTCAAGTTCTCATTAATTTGCAATGGCTCATAATCAACTATATATGCTCGATCTGCTACATATTTTCTCAGCATCTAGATATGGAATATGTTATGAACTGTAGATAATAACGGAGGTAATGTTAACCGATTAGCTATGGACCCAATTAGCTCAAGTATCTCAAATGGTCCTACATTTCGTGGACTCAGCTTTCACTTCTTCTTAAACATCAGAACACCTTTCATAGGTGCTACCTTTAGAAAAACTACGTCTTCTACATCAAACTCGTGATCCCTATGCCATACATCGACGTAACTCTTATGTTTGCTCTATTCTGTCAACATACAAGCTCTAATCTTCTGTATAGCTTCATTGGTGGATTGAGCAAGCTAGGACCTAAGATCCTCTACCCACCAATTTCACCTCAACAAACAGAGGATCTACAACACTTACCATATAGAGCTTCAAACGGTGCCATGCCAATGGTAGCCTGATATCTGTTATTATAAGCAAACTCCATTAAATACAAATGGGAGTTCCAACTCCCTAAAAATTCTAGAACACAAGCTCACAACATATCCTCCAAAATTTGGTTCAAACGCTCTATTTGACCATCAGTCTGAGGGTGAAAGGTTGTACTGAAATGTAATCTCATGCCATGGCAGCCTGAAGTCCTTTCCAAAACTTAGAAGTAAAAAGAGCATCTTTGTTAGAAACAATCGACACAGGCACTCCATGCAGTCTCACTATCTCAATCGTATATAATTGTGCCCACTTATTGGCAGTATAAGTAGATTTCCCTGGGATAAAATGTGCTGACTTTGTGAGCCTGTCAACAATAACTTAAATCACTGTATAACCTTTAGGGTCCTAGGCGGTCCTATAATGAAGTCCATAGACACATACTCCCACTTCCACTATGGCACACACAAAGGCAACAAACCTGCTGACTTCTGTCTTGCTGCCTTCACCTGCTGGCACACCAAACATTTACTACTAAAGTTCGCCTCTAATATCTTCATATTTCATCACCAGTAAACTTGTTTTAGGTCTTGATACCTCTTTGTACTGCCTGGATCTATTGAAAATGGAGAACTATGAGCCTTAATCAATAACTCTGCCTTAGCTACACTGCCTCTTGGCACACATAATTGTCTCTCAAACATAAGTCTAACATCAGAGGATATGGGAAACTCCTAAGCTTGCCTTGCTTCTACTAGGCGACACTTATCAACTAAATAAGGATAAGTGAGATGAGTAATAATGATTCTCTACCTCAAAGTTGGCTGTATTGACAATTGAGCTAACTATGAGGCGATTTCTTCCACTGAAATTGCAATCTCAACTCTCTCAAGATCTTTGTGAAAGGAATCTGTCTAGTAATGAGGGTTGCAGAATGTGATACCTTCTTACTAAGTGCATCAACTACCACATTCACCTTACTTGGGTGGTACAAAATCTCACAATCAAAGTCCTTTACTAACTCAAGTCAACTTCACTGCCTTATATTTAACTCCTTCTAAGTGAAGAAGTATTTCAAGCTTTTATGATCAGTAAAGATTTGTATCTTCTCACCATACAAATAATCCCTACAGATCTTAAGTGCAAAAACTACTACTGCCACTCTAAATCATGTGTAGGGTAGTTCTACTAATGACTCTTCAACTCACGAGAGGCAAGAGCAACCACCTTATCTTGCTGCATCAAGACACTACCCAGTCCTTTTTTAAAGGCATCACTATAAATCACATAACTTCCAAATTCATCTGGTACCGTAAGGACTTGTGCAGTAACAAGTTTCAGCTTAAGATCTTGGAAACTACTCTCACATGCTGGACTTCAAACAAAAGGAGTCTCTTTCCTGGTCAACTGAGTCAAAGGACTGACTATACGAGAGAAACCGTTCCATGAACCTTCTGTAATAGCCTACTAAACCCAGAAAACTACGAACTTCACTGATTGTAGAAGGTTGAGGCCAACTAGTAACGACTTCGACACATGCCAACTTTTAATTAGTCTCAAATTCACTTATGGGTAATTATCAAAAATAGCAAATTTGACAAAATATTTACAACATATAGCAAATTTTTCAGATTCTATCACTAATAGACATTAATAGACATTGATATGCTTCTATTAGTGGCATTGATAGACAGTGATAGAATTCTATTAGTTTCTAGCTATCATTGATAATGTTGGAATTTATGTCCTAAAACTCGTAGTTTATAGTTTTAAATTATATTTTATTCAATAAAGTGGTTATTAAGGACTTATTAGTGAAAATAGATTACTATAATCTTGAATCCAATAAACTAAGGTCCCAAGGCTATTTAGTGTAGACTTGAACTTTATATAGAAACACAAACGTGGATCAAGTTTGAGTATATAGCCCAAATGGTCTATAGCTTATAAATAAGGTTCAGCTTCTTATTTTGGGGACAATATGGATGCAGCCCGCTTTGTAGTTAGTACAAACGATGTGATCCTAAATCGTTCATGTAGACACATGGAAGTAGGGACATCCTATGTAAGAGTTTGCATAAGACTCCAACCATGAAATAGTCACTTTTAAGTTATAATAATATTGACTGTATAAAATTGACTACTTCGATTATTAATGACCTATGTAACTTAATCTTAATCTTAACCCTGAGCTAACTATGAACTTCTGTTCACATGAAATTATCCTTAGATCTGCATAGGTGAGGACAGTTAAACGACTTTTGTCCAATAAGCCTCCCATTTCAGGGGTAAAACCGGTTGGATGGTTAGGGACTTAGGGTGCAAGACGGAATTCACTCCGACTCGCTTTAGGGTTAGTAGATAGGCTGCTCTCTTAAAAATTGAATCCAAGTCTTGAACAAGGGGCCCCACCTTCTCATTGGCTCGAGAGGCATTCGATTTATAGGTTGGATGGACCTTAAACCAATTGTCCAATAGTAGATCAGTGGGACTTAAGGAGCAATATGTAATCTCGGGGGTAAAATGATATTTTGACCCAGCCGAGGTTACGAACAACCTATGAAGGATTAACTTACTGGTCATGGTTATATCACATGGACACAAATATATCTATAGTGAGGGGAGTGCAACTACGAAACTTTAGTGGAATGACCTTTTAGTTAATGAATGTTGATTATCTCGGAATAAAAGGGTTTAACCAATTAGTCTCGGATCGTTTGAGCCCATGATCTGTAGGTCCATTAGGGTCCCCTGCTAGCTCATATGGAATTAACTTAGAACAATATGTTGGAATAATTCGAATTGTTCGCATTAGGTAGAGAGAGAGAAACCGACAAATATATTTGATATAGCCATCAGTTATAAGTTTGAGATAGAGCATTACATTTAAATGCGATTTAAATATTAAAAATATGAATACATATTCATATTCGAAAGCTCGAAATTGATAGAAATGATCAAAGCTGTAAAAAGTCAAAAATGTTAAATGTTGATTTTTGACTTTGCAAAGTCAAACTTTGTCCAACTTTATATTCAAATGTGATTTGAATTTTAGAAAATGAATGTTAATTGATGTTTGGGATGTCAAAATTAGTCAAGACAAACAAAATAGTAAAAAGTTAAAATATTGACTTTTGACTTTTGACTTGAAAAGATCAAAGTTTGACTTTGACTTGAATGGTCAAATGACCAAATTGCCCTTGAACTAAAGTTAGTGGAAAAATTCAACATTTTGTTGAATAATTCCACTAACACTTCGTGGGATAGGTGGCCACATAAGATGTAAACACCTAGCCCACTAAGTTTCCTAATGGTTAGCGGAATGGTAGGTGTTGAGATTTGGCCAACTAATTACATGCAATTTTTTTGCATGTAATTAGGTTATAAATAGTTTTTTTTTTTCAAATTGTGAAAAAGTTTTTTGCTAATTTTGTAATTTTGAATTACAAAATATTTTAACCTATTTTCTCTAAAAATTCTCAACCCTAAGTACCTCCTTCAAATTTCCATCTTGTTCTCCCTATTTCCTTCACTTAACGGATTCCACAACCCAGTTCTTAGTTCGAAGGATAGCGGGTTAACTCTAGTGGTGGTTCCGAGTTCATGCGGGTGAGGAGATATAAAGGAATCAGGAAGCTACGAAGGTATGACTTCTATTAACCCTAATTTCATTTAATTATGGTAGATTTTGCATGTTAATCTCTAAAATGTTTAGATTCAATTAGAGTAGAATTGATACTTAATTCCGTGCACATGTATCGTGTTCTTTCATATAAAATTCAAAATTTTGCTATAACTTGAAAATATTTAAATTTTATTTTGCTATTTTTTAAAATGTTCCATCAATTATTTGTATTTTTTCGTCATTAATTTATAAATAATGTGGCAATTTGTGATTGATCCAAAATTTTTCATTCAACAAGTACGCTAGCTTTGTTAGCTTAGAAAGAACAATTTATTTATTGTTAGAGATAATATGAAAGTTTTTATCATATGTATGTTCTCAATGACATCGTCATTCTTGACCTGAGTGAGTGAAGATGTGTATTTGAGTTTGTTTTTAATGTATTTCATTCTATAAAAATAGAAATTTTAGCTAACAATATGGACCAATATACGATCAAATAAAAGTATATAAATTAAATTTCTGCATTTGAAATAAATTTAACTAAAACAAAACAAGAGTGGAAGTACATATACTAATTTGTAAACGCATTTTAAAATTTAGAGACTTGTTTGATCGAACCTCTTGTATTCTTCTAAAGTGTTTTTTTAGTACCACTACAAGAAAAATGGTCTAAGACGACAGTTATTTACTGTCGCGAACGAATATCGCGACAGTTATTTTCAGTCATAGAAGCGGGAGTCATGGAAAGTCCTTCCATGACAGTTTCCAAAAACTGTCGCAATAAGTTATTTCATGACAAATAATAAATGTCGTTAATCATCATTCTACGACATCAAATAACTGTCATATTTTATTTTATGACAACAAAAAACTATCATCATTTGTGTATTAACGACAGTTAAATAAATGTCGCGAATTCGTTTATTGTGACGTTTTTTAAATGTCACGGATATGTCAATCGCGACAGTTTTTTTTTTTTAAAAATGTCATTGTTCTGTTATTGACGACATTTTTTTCCAGTAAGAAATGTGCAATCGTGACAGTTTTTCGATAAAGTTAAATGTCATTGTTTTGCTATTGACAACATTTTTTTGCTGTCAAATATATAGCAATCGTGACAGTTCTTTTTTTAAAAAAAATGTCATTGTTTATCTATTGACGACATTTTTTTTCTGTCACATATAGGGCAATCGTGACAATTAATTTTGTAAAAAAACTGTCATTGTTTTCGTTTTGACAACAATTAATGATTGTCACAAATTCATATATTACGACACTTATTTCCTATTGCAAATTACTCAATTTACTACAGTTTTTTCCTGTTCTCCTTACCGCTCCACCATTACACGAACCATTTGAATGACAATAATGTAGCTGAGAATGACAATTTTGAATTTATAATATTGACACCCATATTAGAAAAAAATATCCGACACTTTAATATATATACGCTATAATATTATAGCGTATTAATACAATTTATAATATTCGTACATTTCCAATCAAGTTCCAACAATTTACAAGTATGGAATCCCAGCCCTTAATCAAAAAATATTTTAAATAGCATCAGAATACATATAACAAGATTTTCTGCAGAAGCATAAACGACCAACCGAGAATGTTCGTCTCTGAAAATGTTCTTTGAAAGAAAACTCATGAAGTTGTCGACTCCAGTTGAACCTACAAAGACAACATGAATATAAACATCCATCACAGAGGCATTAAGGTACTAGGAAGATGAAACTAGAACAACTTGTATCATTTATGGCTTGACAGAAATTAAAGGTCTCCTAGTTTCTTATTCAAAAAAAGCTCTACCAATGAGTACAAACATAAAACCCATGACAATTTACACAAGTGGCAATTTAGCAATAGCAATAAGTACAGACATAACACCCATGGCAATTTACACAAGTAGCAATTTAGCAATAGCCAATCGGTACAAGCATACTATCCAGGATAAAAAAAAAAAAGGTATCTATTACTCTTAATCCTCTAATATGAACGACATTAACTAAGAAGGGGCCATTGAAGTTAGATGAAATAGAAATCTAACCAATAACCTTAAAATTACAAGCCATCAGTTTAGTCTTTTAGGACACACAAAAAAGCTAGTCCTTACAACAAAAAAGCTAAGACAATATACCTAAGACAATTCCTAGTCCTTAAAGTTCAACAGTTTGTATTAGGCAATCATCGCAAATAAAGATGAACTATGAATAATCATGCACCAATTCTCTCAGATTATTAAAACAGAGAGTAAGATTACAGCAAGTACTCAGGTTCATGAACAAAAATGAAAGGCATGAAATGCAGTCAGCCAAATTGCACCCCAATCAGAGTTTTGCGCAACTACGATAATCAAGGAATAGCTTTTCCTAACGAGCAATGAATGAGAATATATACCAGTTTGTGGAATGCAGATGATTGGACAACTGAAGGGGTTCGTGTCAAAACATACCTGTATCAATGTACCATTCATTGCTGGCTTGCGGCAATTTAGGCATACAACTTGTTATTGGAATGAAGTGCCCAGCATTATCCCATGTGCCACGTGACAAAGTATACCCTTGTAAGATTCTCCATTTGTTCAATACAAATTAAAAGGAATAGAAGAAAAAGTTGTATAGTACCTCATTATCTGTTCCATGACCAAGCTGTCCATATTTTGGAAGACCGCAGTACTAAAAAAACCAAACATTCAATAACCATTGCTACAGGGAGTGAAGAAGGATGAAACAGTGCTTTATACCATTTTTTTGTCTAAGCCTAACTAGCACTACTCAATACATGGCACTAAGATTCAAGATACCAACTTCTAAGACACAAATAAAGTATAAACCAAACAGAATGTTAAAAAGTGTGAACCTTCACAAGCCTAGCTCAATTATATTTCCAGTTCTTTTTCATACACAGCACCAACCCTATCTCAATTATAATAAAAACACAAATTACACAGATAAGCACAATGCTAAAACCTACATCTCCAATCCTCAATCCATATATTAAACATTCAAAGCTAGTGAACCAAGTAGAATTAGAAATTGACAAGTTGTCACATATACGAACATGAACAAACGACATAATATTGACAAAATAAAACCTCAAGGATGCAAGCAAAGAATTACCTTCGACAATTATTTGATTGCAATAAGATCCATATCCCAATGAAGTAGGGCCCCAAACAAAAAAATTCCATGCGCCAGTCACATATATATCGAACTCTTCCTAAGAAACAAATAAACACACACACATTCATATCCACTTACTTATAAACAAGTCACATATATATGGATGCGATACAATAACCATTAACTTACCCTTTCATGATTCAGTTTGTTAAAAACAATGTGCTTAAACATTTACTTATGTGTCGTTCGGGCTGAACAAAAAGTCCCCACAAAATACTTCAAAAATTTTTTTTCCTAATCTGACGCTAAGCACGATGTATAGAAAGGAACTCCGCCAATTCCGATCCAACTTCATCGATTTCATCTTGCGAGTATGTAGGAGGTAAACTTTTCATCTGTAGACAATAAAGTGGTTAAGAATTATTATCATTCCAAACAATGACATAACGTATGTTTTAAAATTCTAATACTTACGACATCTACAATCGAAGTACTCCTCGCAGAAATTATGTCACGCATGAATCGCATAACATAGTATCCGCATTCTACCACCCCATTTTGTTTGGGACACTGTGGATGCACAATAAAAAACATACGTGTGAAACATTTAAATTAATAACTTATTTACGACTATCCTATTGGTCAAAGTCACATACCTTCACAACCTTCCAATTTGGTTTTTTCATCTTCGATATATTGAATGACCTACCACATAATATAAGATTATTACAAAATTAAAATAGTTGCACACATAATAAAGACTGTAACAATAATTAGTATGACCTACATTTGAAGCACATCAGTCATGTCTCCTTCAATCCGATTCTTCAACGGGACAATCCAAAATGCAGCACCCTTTGTAGAATTTACAACGACCAAAGTCCAGTGATTGCTAAGAACACGTTTCCACCATTATTAATTCATATTTGACTAGTGCATTGAAATCGTGAATGTCAATGAAAATGTCATTATCATGCACTTACCCAGAGTTGTAAGGGAACAATACTAGTTGGTCATACTCGGCTCCGAGCAGTCGAGCATTCAACAACTGCGCACGCGATTGTTTGTAACTCGAGAAACTTATAGATCCGGCATCCATGAACTTGTACAAGCTTAAACTTCGTCCTTCTACCATAATTGTGTGAAGGTACCTACACAATTTCAATGGACTTACAATTAAAAGGAGATCGTACATCATGTAAACATCAAGTACGGATATATATTAAAAGAAAATCTTACATCATGTAAGCATACAAATCTTAAATCTTACACAATTTCAATGGACTTACGCATACAAATGATACCGAACTATTGAGACATCCTTAAGTAAACTATTGTCGCAATTCAAACATGGACATCTAATTGAATTAGAACCTTTGGCATGACTCAACCCAAATTTAATGAACTTTTCGACTCCTAAATCATATTCTCTTGACATCCTATTTTGGGTCATCCATGACTTGTCCATTGTGTAGAGGTCTACGTTGGCCTCGAAATAAACCTGATTACAAAAGAGATTATGGGTAACAACTTTTAAAACTCAAACTTTCAAAACTGTAGATAATCCTCAAAATACTCAATAAATTATTTCATACCATTCATAATTTTTCTATCCCAATTAATTAAATCGAAGATACAAAAATTGTTCAACTCCCCAACTTGTCACCTTCCCAATCAACAACAAATCATTATTTCTTAATGCAACATTACTACCATAGAGAAAATAGTTAACAAACTTATTGACAGCATTATATTCATTTCTTCAAAGTTAAATCAAATCATTATAGCAGAAGAGAGAGAAAATTCTGAAAATACATTGAGGAAATAGGTAATTTTTCAAAATACTGAAGTTTCATTATTTTTTTCAACTTGAGCTTTTATGGTCAACACATTTAATGCAGATTCTCTCTTTCCTTCTCAAATTCACCTATACCTTCCTCACTTACCAAATATATAAACATATACTGCCAATATTTTCCTTCAAATGTGAATAAAATTAATAAATGCTAAATAACAAAATATACTCCTAGTCCCACACTCCATCCCTACTTTAAAAAAATAGTGATATTCTTGTAGATATACATTTACCTTTTTACCAATGATTCAAAAAGAAAAGAAAAATTAAGATATGAAATGAAATAGTATGGCAGAAATGATGGAAGGGTTCACCAACAACTCATTCATAATATTATCTAAAATTAATGCCTATTAGCTAGAATCACATGCATTCATCTTCACTCCATACATGAATATGCTCAAAAAAAATTTCATATTTCGAGTGGCTAAGCTTAAAAAAAATAGTTGCAAATAATTTTTAGCAATTTAATATTACTAAAAAAAAGCAATATCGTCTAAATGTTTTTCCTCCTATCTAAAATGATTTACAAAATATACAGTAATTAAATTTACATTTCACCCATTATCATTCTAAACCCTAAAGAAGAAGAAGAAAAAACTAAGAATTCAATCACCCATTCTGAAACAGTGATCTATTTCGGCAACAAGTGTAATATATTGTTCGCCCAAAATTTAAAATTGCACAGATTACGGACAGATTGACATGGAGTTGACGGAAAGATTACAGAGAAGAATTTAACAGAGAGATAGAGAAATAGAAAAGGAAGAGACGACTTACCGGTAGAGGAGGTCACGGATGTGGATTGAATGTTCAAGAGAAAGCGGCGGATTAAAGATTACGGCCACGACCGGATTGAACAGAATAGGACTGATCAGTGGATGTGATGCAGCAACAAGAATACCATCTGCAGAAAAAATTCAAAACAATTTTTAGTTTTTTAAATATTCGAGTAAAAAAAAGAAAAGAAAATAATGAAGGAAGGTAAAATCAATTTTCCATCACAATGATAAATGAGGAACAAACCTCTAATTTTCCAAATACTAACTTCTCATAAGCTGCAAGTTCGAACTTCACCTATGAAAAACAATCCTAGACGCATGTTTTCAATGCATAAAATGGTAAGTCTAGAGCATAATGGTCAATAAAAGAAGAAAAAAAAAATAGAAGAGCCAAAAGTAGGCAAATAGAGAATGAACAAGGTGCCATCAAATGAGATCTTCTCTCCTCTCTTCCATGTACATTTACTACTTTACTTTCTTTTTTCTGCAGAGTTTACTATATTTGTATTATTTCAAAAATGTAATTATATATAATTATACTTTGAATTTAATTATTAAAGTGTAACGTTCCATATACGTTAAAAGATTATACTTTACTTTCTTTTTCTACAGAGTTTACTATATTTGTAGTTTTTAAAAAATGTTATTATATACGATTATACTTTAAATTTAATTGTTAAAGTGTAACATTCTACAATAAGTTAGAAGAGTATACTTTACTTTCTTTTTCTGTAGAGTTTATTATACTTATAACTTTTCAAAAATGTTATTATATACGATTATACTTTGAATTTAACGGTTTGAAATGTAACATTCTATGATAAGTTAAAAGATGAAAATGCTTTTCTTTTGTTATTTAGAAAAAGTTAATTTAGAAACTTATCGTACTTAATTACGGCGGGTCCACTAACAAGTTTCATGATTAAATTTTCAAGTTCTCATATATTTTGTTTGAAAAGCCCAATCTTTTTAAAAAATTTATACTTAAACAAATTTAGGTCTCTCTATAATACAGAGTACAAAATCATACATAAATTAAAATCACAATTCGAAAGAGAGATATATCCAACGAAAATGTGTGCTGACGTATGATTGAAAATGAAAAAAAGGCCTAAAATTAAAGAGTTTATAGCTATTATTATATCTACACCTCCAACAACAAGATATTTGTATTCCTTAATTTTTAGTGAAAGTTCAATAGTAAAAATTCAAAAGTTAAGAATGTGTAGTTTTGATCATTATCCGATCTATATTCAATGACATTTCATGATAAAAAAGAATTTCTTAAATATTGCTAGTCCTTAAAAATCGTCAAAACAAGTAAATGTTGAAATGCCTTAAATTTGTCATTTAAACATGACTAACACGACCATTATTTAGTGAACCAAGTAAATCTTTATAGTCTTTGTAACATGATATTTTATCTTTAATAATAAACAACTCTCTTTATTTATGTGTAAACACAACTTAAACACTGTGTTAATAAACTACATAAACTACAATGTGCTATCAGAGCCATTCTTTAGAAGATATGAGAAGAGAGAAATTCTAGAATTTTTTAAAGGAAAAGAAACATCCACTGGGAATGTTACTGAATCATCCATTTTCAATGCCCTATTTTGGTTTAAAAATATACAACCCCTCAAGAGGCAAGAAAAACATTTCCATAAGCAATCCTTGAAACAAAAAATTTTGAACTAACTCTTCAATATGCGAAAAACATCAATTGGACTTAAGAAATGCATGGGGACATACGTTGGCTCACTAAATTCCAGTACATTTCCCACATGACTCAAGCAGCCGAGCTAGTCACTAGATGCAATCATCTACAAATCGACTACAGTCCAATACGTTGAGTAACGATTCAAAACCTTTCAACCCTTTCTCTTGGAGACCTAAACTAACATTCATCCTTAATTGGAAACTAAGCAAAGAACAACAGGAGAGGTAAAAAAAAACAATAGTAATAATAAGGGATGAAGAAATTACAATTGCCTTCTGGATGAGGAAATGAGAACTTTAATTAGACAAAACAAACTGTGTTTCTTGTATGAGAATGGAAGGGAATTACCAAGTAACTTGCTAATTTGAATACCCTATTTTGTCCCAAAAATATAATAATAGTCATGCATTTTATTGCATTGTGATAGCAAATGCCTTCAACCTATTCAATTAAAATTTAAGTTGTCCAATCAAATCTAAAACGTGTAAATTACTCAAAAACAACCAAAAATTTACAACCTACCTGTCTTTTATATTGCTATAACAACGTTATACAACACAAGCACATAAGAAATATATGGAATGTTTTCAATTGTGCCACTTCAAGATTCCTCCTTTGTCTATACACTTTCCCCCCATTTTATTACACCAAAGAAAAAAGGAAGAAAACCAAGAAGACTTTCTATTTCCATTATTTCAATGGCCAATTCCCAATTCCTTCTTTCACCATTTTCCTCTCTTCCCCGACTCCCCTCATATCCAATTCAATCACCATCCAAAAACCACTTCCAAATTCACTCCACCTTTGCTAAATTTGACAACTTTCTTGACCTTAAACCTGAGTCCAAACCTCAACCCCTTAAGCTTGAACTACCAAGTGTATGCAGACATGTTTCAAACATAAGAAACCTAATTTTTCCCTTTACCATAACAAATCTAAACACCCTAGGACAAAATACAAACACGCCATATTGATTTATCACATAATGACTCATATTTTGTAAACATTCAAAGACGCTAACAAGTATCAAATCTTCAACCTAGTGACTCATTTTCATACTTAACTACTATACAAAGTTCATCATGTACAAAACCCACATTCAAAATAGAACTTCCATTGATTCAGAACAAACTACAAATTCAAAAGGGGGAAAAAGTATACCTCTTGGAGAAGTTGCTGTTAGAAGTGACGGTAATTTTACTCTTCTCTCGAGTAACAGAGACGGACACAAAAATCGACAAAGAGAAGACGCTTGAACGGAAATCTTGAGAGAGAAAGGGGAGCCGGCGTTGGAGTGGGGAGACGTCCACGAGGGGGCAGTGCCGATGATGGAGGCGAAAGGGGAGGCGAAAGGGGAGAAAGACGAAAGAGGAGGCGAAAGGGGAGAAGGGAAAATAAATTAAAAACCCTAAAAAAGTTATTATTTTTTATATATTAAATATATTATTTTATTATTATTTTATTTCTATTCTATGACACCAAATAACTGTCGCAAAAAATATTTTTCGAAAATTTCCGTCTTTTCCCTCCAAAAACGCGTTTTTTCCCTTTCGTGACAGTTTTTTTTTCTTCCCTCTATTTGGTGATATAAATAAATGTCATAGTAGAAGATTTTTCTTGTAGTGTACATTCCTCTAGTCTGTTTACCCACTTAAAAGTTTGGGAAAAAATGATTATCTTGGATTGATTTTTGAAGTGCTTAATTTTTAAAATAATTCATTTTAAGATAAATTGACGTGTTTGACATTTGTTTAAAATAAATTTTGGAAAAATGAGATTATAAAATAAATCATTTTAGAGAAAATACATTCAACCAAAATTTAGAACAAATGTTTATTTTGGTGTTTAATGAGAAATTCCTTCCAAATATGTATTTTTCTCTCTCTATTTATTCTATTCCTTTTTACTATCTATTTTTCACTTTGATGTTTTTTTTTTCTTTTTTTAAATACTTTGAATATTTTTTCAATGTGTGTTCATATACATTTAAATATAGAGATTTGCAAATGTTCCTCTTTCAACCAAATCTACTTCGCCTTAATATCTATGAAAGAAATCATGAGGACGTTAATCAAGAACATGATCGCTCCATTCGTGGAATGAAAATGAATTAAGAACGTTATTTATCTTATTTATATTTTGTTGTTGGAAATCAATTAATTTTTTTTATATAGTTTTGTGTTTACATTTCAAGATATTTGTGCTTTTAAAATTGAATTGTCCAAAATAATAATAATAATAACGAAATTAATATTTAATTTCAAGTATTTAAACAATTAATAATTTCAAGATAACGTATGATTAATTTTTTTAAAAAAATTTGAAAAAAGGATTTAAAATGTGTGTATTTCGTTATGAGATTAATTTATAATATTTAATAGTCTTTTATGATAATTTAACCTATGTATAAAACATTATTAGTATAGGACAAACCAAACATATTTTTGCATATAAACGTTTATAAATAGTTCAAACCAAACATGTAAGTGTTTAGATTTTAAACTCATTTTACGAAAAAAAAAAAGTTTTTTAAAAAATGTGTTCTTAAAAAAATATTTTTTTTAAAGACAATCCAAACCGACCCTTAAACTTCAATAGGAATGTTAATCACAACAAAAACAACTTATAGTAACCTGAGTTCAGTGTAAAAATTTTAAGAAAACCATAAAGATAATTGAGAACCATAAAATCATATATAAGATCGTAAATTAACCTCAAATCATAAATATTAATAGAAAGTAAGTAGAGAATATATACCATCTTTTTTTATATTTCGTAGTTTTGTAGTTCAAGTTGTTTAAATTTTAATCATGGTGTTCTCCCGATAAATTTAATTCATGAAGTTGAACTTGTGTTGATTTGATGTGATGCGGTTCGATCTCTGGTATATAATCCTCTGATTCTCTTTTAGTTGAATGTCTACTCTTGATTTGAAGAAGTGAGTACGTAATATTCTTAAAGTAATTGGAGTTTTGGAAGAAAGCTTATCTTTTAAAAAGAACTTTAATCTTCGAGGACGGTGGTCTTCAGGAGTTAGGAAGTCTTCTGGTTCTTGGGAGAAGTCTTTCTAAACATTTTGGAGAAAAAAATTTTGTCCCCCACAAATGAAGTGAACTTCTCTATTTATAAAGTTTTCTAGTTGGCTTTGTGGGCTTGGATCTAATCGGTACATGGTCTAGACCTATGGACTCAACCACATGGATTTAGGTCATTATTAGCACTTAAACTAAATTAAGCTTATTTTTTAACTTAATTGAAGTTTAGCTCAAGTAAATAATTTTTAATTGGACCAAAAATATTAAAGTGATTCAACAGTAAAAAAACGTGTGACATTGTAACACCCCAAAATTATTTTAAGTTATTTTGATTTTGGGTGTTATTTTGTGAAAAAAAAATTGGCAATACTATTATTATCATTATTATAATTATTAAGGAGAAATATAAAAGAGGTGATATAGGGGTTATTAATGAAGAGAGAGGGAAAATTAAATGGGAATAGGAAGAGATG
>CM046889.1:8263737-8405319 GCA_025688845.1 Cucumis hystrix
AAAAAAAAAAAACTACCTTTATTTAAATATTAATGACTTCAACTTATAGGAAAGTTGGGTTGTTACAGACATCATCAAAATTGAATAATTTATGTTTTCAATTTTTGAATTTGAACACATGTCAATTTTTCATTAGTTTCAAATTCAATTATTTGAACTTTTTTTATCATTAATTAAGTAAATGATGTGACAATTTATGGTTGGTCTAAAATTTCTTATTCAAACACATGGTACAAACTACTTTTCAATAATATTTTTAAAAAGAAATTGGTATTAATTTATTTTTTAAGAGATAATGTGTGTTAAAATTTTAATTTGAATAGCATATACACTTACTAAATTCGAGAGTTATTTATAAATAAAATAAAAATAAATAAAAGTCAAAACCCATAGTCTCTATTTGAACCTAAAAAGTAGTTACAAATCATAAAGTCTATAAAGAGTTAGGGGCACAATCGTATTTTACTTTTTTTATTATTATTATTATTATTATTTTGTAAATTTATGTTGGTATTAAAAGTGGAATATTGGGTATTTGACTTTTGGACAATCCAATGTAAAGCACTCTGTACTGTGATCTCTTAATTCTGAAATGACAAGCACAGTAAATGAAGGACATATCCAACAATCAAAATCTACTCTAAAACTATATAAATTTTCTAATTTCAATGTTGAATTTCACTAACATTTGGAACACTCATCAACCACAATAAATATTTTCAATTGTTCCAAAATAATTATATATTTTTTCTAAATACTTGAGGTGGCATCTAATAATGATTCAGATCTCCTTAGATAAATGTAATTTAGTCTTTTAAAACAGTGTGATATCTTTGTTTTGTTCTCTAAATTGTAGGAGTGTTTGTAAAAATTATGCACAAAATTTTACATAAGAATAAATATCTAAATTAATCATCCGTAGAACAGCAAGCACATGTGCATAGTATTCAAGTCTCTATCCACGATTCATCATAGAAGACAAAGAAAAAAGATCAATAGACAGAGATATTGTTAGAATTTATGTCCTAAAACTCGTAGTTTGTAAGTTTAAAATTATATTCTATTCAATAAAGTGGTTATTGAGGACTTATTAGTGAAAATTATATGCTATAATCTTGAATCCAATAAACTAAGGTCCCAAGGCTATCTAGTGGAGACTTGAACTTTATGTAGAGATATAATCGTGGATCAATTTCGAGTATATAGCCCAAACAGTCTATAGTGTATGAATAATATAACGACCCAACTCTTTATACTAAGTAGGTGTGAAAAAACCCGAACCGAACCGAATTGAACTAGGTCGGTTCGGTTCAAATGTAAAACAGTTAGGTTAAAATTGAAATTAATACAAACCAAATGTCATTCGTTCGTATGATATTTCCACCTTCGTTTGTCTTCCTCGTTTCGTTCCTCCTATAATATTCGTTCACCATTCTCCGTTCGTCGTGGGTCTTTTACGGCGTTCTGTACAAAAATATCACCCACCAAAACCGTTGTTCTCTGCCATTTGTGGGTCTTCTCCGGCGTGGGTCTTCATCAGCCTCCGACGTGGGGTCTTCGTGGGTTTGGCTTCCGTCTTCCGTCTTCGTCTCTCATTCTCCATCAGTCCCTTCTCCTTTGAGGTATTTGACGATTTTATGTTTAGATTTTTGTTGATTTTGGTGACTATTAATCATCTGTTTTTTGGATGTTGGTTTGTTCAATGAACGCTTCTCCATCTGTTTTTTTACTATAAAATCGTGAGTACTTGTTTTTTGAGTATGCTCACCTATTACTAAACTATATTATGGATTTTGGTGACTATTCTGTTCACGAAAAATCCATTGAAGATGGGGACTTTTTTAGAAGATGTTTGGGGCTTTAGTTGAGTTATGGAAAATTTGTTTTTGGGACACAGAGTTGTAAAATGGAGTTCCTCACTAAATGTGTAAATGGAGTTCCTCATTAAATGGAGTTCATAAATTGATTAGAGAGAATTATAGTGTCTCAAACCTCAAGCTTTATGGGTGGATATATTAATAAAAGTATGTGTTTGTGTAGTATGTGTTTGTGTATATATTTCTTGACTTTCTTGGGTGGATATGTACATCAGAGGTTGTTATTGAATGCGTTTAGAGACCATAAATAGATTTTGTAGTTCTGTTGAAGTTAAACTGATTTCAAAAAGTGTTATGATATGCTTTACTTATTGTTTTCTTTAATGATTATTAGTTAAAAATTGTGTGCTTTTTTGTTTGTTTTGTTTGATGATTATTAGGATGACTTCATTCTCTATAGACAAAATTTCAAAATAAAGTTGTTCTAGTCCAGTGTTAGAAAAAAGAAAATCGATTAAACCACCATCATCAGTGTGGGAACATTTTATAAAAGTAGAAGGATGTGATCCTAAATATTCCAGGCCTGCTTGTAAACATTGTGGGACTTCATATGCTTGTGATTCCAAAAGAAATGGTACAACTAATTTAAAAAGACATTTAGAGAAATGTAAGAAGTATGTAGATCCATTGGAAGATAATATTGAAGGAGAGGGAGATTCTGAAAGTAGTTTAAAGGCTACATCCTTCACTAAATAAAATTGTAGAACAATGCTTGCTAGTATGGTTATCTTGGATGAATTGTCATTTAAATTTGTAGAAAGTGCAGGATTTCATCAATTTTGTTGGGCATTAAATCGAAAGTTTGTGATTCCATCAATAGTAATTGTTGCAAAAGATTGTTTTCAGATGTATATGAAGGAGAAAAAAAGTTAAAAAGTGTATTAACTCAAAGTGACTAAAGAGTTTGTTTAACAATGGATACATGGACTTCTATGCAAAATATTAATTATATGGTTATAACGGCTCATTTCATTGTTGATGATTGGAACCTTCACAAAAGAATTATAAACTTTTGTCAAATAGCTAATCATAAAGAAGATACAATAGGGAGAGCCATTGAAAAGTGCTTAGAAGGTTGGAGTATTGATAGACTCTTTACTATAACAGTTGATAATGCAAGTTCAAATGATGTAGCCATTGCATGCATACTTGGTTAAAAAGTTTAGAGGCATAAATGGATTGATGTTGGATGGTGAATTTATTCACGTTAGATGTTGTGTCCATATTCTTAATTTGATTGTTAGTGATGCCTTAAAAGATTTGCATGCGCAATCATTCGAATCAGAAATGTTGTGAAGTATGTTAGGTCATCTCCTGCTAGACTGCAAATATTTAAATATTTTCCTAAAGAAGATAAAATGTCAACAAAAAATTGTCTTATGATGGCTGTTCCAACACAATGGAATTCTACTTTTACTATGTTGGATGGAGCAATTAAGTGTCAAAGGACGTTTGAAAGATTAGAGGAGCACAACCCTAGTTATTTGCCAAAGGATGATATTCCTAATGTTGAAGATTGGGATAATGCAAAAGTGTTTGTAAAGTTCCTAAAAACTTTTTCAGAAGTAACAATGAAGTTTTCTGCATCTAT
Source organism: Cucumis hystrix (assembly GCA_025688845.1). Taxonomy (NCBI): domain Eukaryota; kingdom Viridiplantae; phylum Streptophyta; class Magnoliopsida; order Cucurbitales; family Cucurbitaceae; genus Cucumis; species Cucumis hystrix. Next base: position 8,267,206 of record CM046889.1, read on the forward strand.
GTCTGTGACTTCAAATATATTTTTCACGAACTTTATTTGATCCAAGAAATAATTTGTGAACACTCATTGTATGAGAATGCATTATTGAGTCAGATGACATAAAGCATGCAAACAAAATTCAACAAGTATTGTGGTATAACTACAAGTGAGAAGACCAATTTATTATTATATGTTTCTGTAGTTCTTAACCCTAGGTATAAGCTAACTTATGTGAATTATTGTTTTAATGAATTTTTAGAGGAAGATAGTGTAAAAAAATGGACGAATAAGGTTGAAGAAGCATTTCGTCAATTGTTTGATGATTATTATATGAGGATGTCCATGTAAAAAAAAATATATTTATAAACACAATCATCTACTCCTATGGAAGGATTTAGCTTTCAAAGTCAAAGTGAAATGCCTTATATCTCATCTAGTGGATCTTATAAGGCACGTGTTGATGTTCATGATAGATGTAAACAAAGCAACAAAACATATCTCAATGATGCTAAAATAGAGGTGGCTCGTTATCTAGAGAAGGCTCGTATAGAAGATGAATATTTAGACTTACTAAATTGGTGGAAGGTGAATTCCTCTCGATTTAAGATCATTAGCCAAGTAGCCAGGGACATCTACAGTATTTCTATATCATCTGTGCCTTCTGAGTTAGCCTTTAGCACTGGAAGACGAGTGTTAGATTCTTTTTGAAATTCATTAATTCTTCAAACTGCAGAGGCACTCATTTGTGCTCAGAATTGGATTCAATCTAAACCTTTGGATGACATGACTGAAGAAATTAATGGGGCTGAAGAAATTGACGAAGCTAATATTCTTTTCGAAATAAGCATTTAAAATTTAAAATTGTCTCATTAAGCATTTAAAACAATTTGTCATTTTGATCTAGAATTCATAATAGGAAAGGAGATGGAAGCTGCATTTGAGAATCTGAATCATGACTCTATGGTCTAAATTCCTACTCTCAAATCTTTATTTACATCTTTTTGTTTTAAATTGTTAGCTTGTTAAATATTAAATCTTGTTTTTTTAGAATCTTGAAGCACAATGATGTATAAACTTTATACTCCTCTAGTCTCATCATAGTAAGCTCTTTGCTTAACTTATAAATTATTCTTTTTCTAGATAGTTCACTAAATTAGTAAATTCCTTCTCTCCGCAACAAGGGAGAAAGTGAAAAGCAACTTGGCTAGATTTGTGGTAATAGACTAATAGGTGGAAAGCTATGAGAAGTTATGATGGTGATTTAGTTAAAATTAGGATGTGGTAATTGTGATAACATATATAATGAGACCAATGCTCAATTAGTTAAAATTCCTTCACTATGCATCAATTGCACTATTATGGTAATTGTGATGAATGTGTATGAGAGTCAAATTTATTAAAATTAGTTATCTAGCAACCACCATCTGAAAGAAAGAAAGAAAAATGAGAGACAAAGAGAAAGGGGAAAAAGGAGACCCGACTGACCCGATCCATTTTGACCAGACTCGAATTCGGGTTGGATCGAGCCATAACAGTAAGAAGCCAATATATTTTGGGTCGGGTTGGGTTTGAAGGAAAACCGACCCGACCCAGCCCAATTACACCCCTAATACTAAGTTGAGGTCATTACTACTAAAATAAATAAAAACTTTTTTATTTTATTAAAAATAAAAAGAAAGACTAAATTTTAGATGAAAAACTTTAAATACTCCTTTTGTAAATTATCAATAACGTATGTAGAGATAAAATAGTAGATAAAATGCTAGTTCGGGCCCTATTTAACTTTTAAAGAAAATAACATAAAAGTAAAATATAAGTTCGATAAATCTAAATAAAATACCAAAAGTCAAAGTACTATAAAGTAAAGAGAAAGCAACATAAAGTTTTTCCTATTGCGAGCCAGTCACTTCTTGTCATTCGCCAGCTTTCCTCTACCTCTACCTTTACCTTTGCCTGAAAAATTAAACATAGAAAAGGGTAAATATAAATATATACTCAGTAAGGGACCCCCACTAGTCTCGCTAGGTATCTGTTAACTATCGTGCTCATGAACACACACTATCTAGTGATCTCGTAGGAACACATCTGGTCTTGGGTGAACCAGAAGGAACACCTCAGAGAATCGGGCTGTAAGTGACCCCATCGAATCACTCATAAAAGTTATAGAAGTTATCATGATAGACTGGTGATCTCGTCGAACACACACAATCATAAAAAGATGGTGATCCCGAGGGATACCCATATGGGTACAACCCTAACAGACAGTTAACAGAACACCTCAGTCCATATCATGTAGCATTATCATAAATATCATAACATAGTCATATCATATCTCAGTCATAACATATCTTAGTCATAACATATCTCAATCATATCATATCTCAATCATAACATATCTCAGTCATAACATATCTCAATTATAACATATCAGTTATCTATGTAGCCATCTATATCAATCTTTCATATCAGGCACATAATGCATAATGAAAAATACATGCAAGCTCTTGATTCTGTTTCGCAAGTCTAGTAGTAGAATCTCTTACCTCGATAAGAGCTTAACAAAAATTGTTCCAAACAGTCACAATCAAAGATTCCCACTCAGACAAAATTTTAAACACAAATGAAACTGAAATTAATAGTTTGACAACCAACATCAAACAATTAATTACTTAGGCTTACTACTTACCCACGAAAAAGGTTGAAACCAATTCAACCTTTTAGGTAAAACTCCAGAGATCAATACTCCAACAGGTTTTAGCTAATTAATCCTAAGGAAAAATAATTCACTTTAAGATAATTAACTCTTTCCAAAATTTATTTACTTAAACCAATAATCAAACTTGGGTGCACCAACTTACCAAAAAGTGACCAAAATGGCTTAAATGGCTAAAGGAAAAGAGAAAGAAACTCACAGCTCGACGAAGAGGACACTGCGGCTCTGATTTGGCTTGCTCCCGTGTACAATTCGAAGTAGGGAGTCGGCTCAGATTTTGGAAATTCTGCTCGCGAAGAAGGATAGACACATGTGTGGTTTACACAGAGAAGGACGACTTGAATCTTGAACGTCGAAGACAAGGAGATCGACATCCACATGTGGTAGAGGGCAGAGAGACATGGCGGAAATGCTTGACTACGAACTCGGACTGAGGCGAGACGTTAATAGAACGAAGCCACAGACGGAGAGCGAAGGAACTACGTGCTCAGAGACGAGAGATGACGAGGTTGAGATTGACGGTTGGCAAAGATGAGGCGACTAGCAGCGGGCTAGGATTTGGTGAAAGAGGAAGAAGATGAATGAATAGTATTTTTGTACACCCACCGAGAAAGACCTATTTAAATAATAATAATAACAATATTATTATTTCCCTTTTTCTTTCTTCTTTTCCTTTTCCAAAAATAACAACTCAAAATAACTTTATTCTCTCTTCTCATTAAATCTTTCCATCACATCAACTTTCTTTTTATTTTCCCAAAATTTAAATATAACATCTTAGTAATTATACTATCCTTAATATAATTATTATTCACTTCCATAATTTAATTATACATACACACATACATACATACATACATATATATATAACTAACCAAAATTCTCAAAATCTCACAAATTAACTTACCAATATTATTCAACTTTCTTCAAATCTTTAACAACACCAAAAATAAAATTATTTCTTCAATGATTAATTAAATATTCCTCTAATAAATATTTAATTAATCCTAATATCTACAAAATCAAACAATTCTCAACAATTATTTAAAATAAGACCCAAACAATTCCAACGTAAATAAAATTAAACTAAGATAATTAAATTAAAATTACCTTAATTTTTTTTGGGTGTAACAATCTTCCCTCTTTTGAGAAACTTTCACCTTCGAAAATTCTAATCCTCGAATAGCTCGGGATATTGAGCTCTCATGTCATCCTCTCTTTTTCATGTGGCCTCTTCAACCTCGTGGTTTTGCCAAAGAACTTTAACCAGTGTAATTCCTCTGTTACAGAGCAGTTTATCTTCCTTTGCCAAAATCTCAACTCGTTTCTCTTCATAACTCAAGTTCTCATGAATTTGCAATGGCTCATAGTCGACTATATGTGTTGGATCTGCTACATATTTTCTCAGCATCGAGACATGAAATACATCATGAACTACAGGTAAGGATAGAGGCAATGTCAACAGATAACGAGGTCAATCCGCTCAAGTATCTTAAATGGTCCTACAAAATGTGGACTCAGCTTTTCCTTCTTCTCAAATCTCATAACACCCTTATAGGTGCTACCTTAAAAAAAAACCATGTCCCCTACATCAAACTCAAGATCCCTACGTCGTAGATCGACGTAACTCTTATGTCTGCTCTGTGCTATCAACATACGGGCTTTAATCTTCTGTATGGTCTCATTGGTGGACTGAACTAGCTTAGGACCTAACATCCTCTACTCACCAACCTCACCCCAATGCAAACAGGAGATCTACAACATTTACCATACAAAGCTTTAACCAGTGCCATGTCAATGGTGGCCTAATAGCTGTTATTATAAGTGAACTCCATCAAATGCAAATTGGAGTCCCAACTCCCTGAAAACTCTAACACACAAGCTTGCAACATATCCTCCACAATTTGATTCCAACTCTATGTTTGACCATCGGTCTGAGGGTGAAAAGTTGTACTAAAGTCTAACCTCGTGCCTATGGCAACTTGAAGTCCATTTTAAAACTTGAAAGTAAAACGGGCATCTCTGTCAGAAAAAATCGATACAGGCACTCCAAGCAATCTTACTATCTCAGTCATATACAACTGTGCACACTTACTGGCAGTATAAGTGAATTTTTCTGGGATGAAATGTGCTGACTTCATGAGTCTGTCAACAACAACCCAAATCACTGTATAACTTTTCAGGGTCCTAGGTAGTTCTGTAATGAAGTCCATAGACACATTCTCCCACTTCCACTCTGGCACACTTAAAGGTTGCAACAAATTTGCTGGCTTCTGTCTTACATTTACTAACAAAGTCTGTCACTTCTATCTTCATATTTCACCACTAGTAAACTTGCCTAAGATCCTGATATATCTTTATACTACCTGGATGCATAGAAAATGGGGAACTATGAACCTCAGTCAACAGCTCTGTCTTAACTGCACTGTCTGCTGTCACGCATAATCATCTCTCAAACATAAGATCAGGTAGGTGAGGGCATCTCAAAAGTGTTGGTCCAATAAGCCTCCCATTTCAGGAGTAAGACTAGTGGATGGCTAGGAACATAAAGTGTAAGATGGAATTCACTTCTACCCGTTTTAGGAAGAGTACATAGGTTGTTCTCTTAAGAATTGTGAATCCACGTCTTGAACACGAATCCCTACCCTCTCATTGGTCTGAGAGGGATTCAGTTTATAGGTTGGACCTTAAACAAATTGTTCAATAGTGGATCAGTAGGTCTTGAGGAGCAAGATATAATCTCAGGTAAAATGATATTTTTGATCCAACCGAGGTTACAAACAACCTGTGAAGGAGTAATTTTAGTTACGATAGCGTTTTCAAAATGCTGTCGTAGTCGATGTTATTGAAAGTCCATGACTTTTCCATCGCGTTTTTACTATGCTATAAAAAGTGCTATAAAAATTTTGTTGGGATAGAACATATTTGTTGCTATAAAGACTTTTCATATCGTGAAAAAAATGCTATTAAAAGGTTTTGATAGCATTTTTTATTGCAATGAAAACCGCTATCAAAACGTTTCAATAGCATTTTTAATGATATTGAGAAAATGGTATAAAATTGTTTTTGTAGCATTTTGTACATGTTGTCATAGTCAATGTTATTGAAAGTATTTGACTTTCAATAGCATTTTTGTAGAGCTATTAATAGCACCTAGAAAGTTTATATATGATAGGCTTTAATTCAATGTTATAGAAACATTCCACTATATTTTAAAAAAAAGTATTAATAAAAAGCAATAAAAAAACATTATAAAAGATGTTCTATAGCTATTTTAGATACGTTATTGAAAGTCTTTTATTTTTGTTAGCATTATTCATCATAATGAGGATGGATTTCAGTGTTAATGTACTTTTTTATATTTTACAATATATTTGATTTGTAAATAATATTTTAAAATCAAACTATAACCATATACATATGTATAGAAGTCGTTTTCCTAGGCGAATAAAGATGTATTTCACATTTCAACAAAATCTACAATAATAAATAATGAAAATGTTAAAATTTCTAACATGAAAAAAAGTTAGCATTATATTCATTGAAAATGTTTGATATAATCATCAAAAGTATGTTCCAACAAAACTTTCGTACAATTCTTTTCCTTCATCATGATGGCTTCAATCGAAGCTCTATTCTTTAGCTTTGGATTTTTCTTTAGAGAGATTTCAACTACATCCACGAGTTCAAGATTCCATTAGTGTTCACCATCAAGCCTTTAAATAAAATTATCATATAAATGATAAACTAAAACAAAATTATTGCATCAGGTCAGAATTCAAAACAAGCAACTGACAATCCATGGATGACTGGACTAGTATCCTAAACAACAAAAAACACCATCATATTTCACCTAAAAGAAACAACACAAAACAAGCACCTTTAGGAAAACTCACAAGCATTATATATTCTCTTTTCCTTTCTAAGTTGACTAAGTAGGTAAAACAACATCCAATTAATTTATCTATAAATAAAGAAAGCAGAAGTGGATGAGAAGGATGAAGATTCAGGAAGTATTTTTACCTAAAAAAGCATCCACATTTAGCTAGATATTTCCTTATCAAAAACTTGTCCTGCAACAACAACAAAACATGCCGACAATAAGAAGTAAGCATTTTTACTCTTATCTTTCTCATATTCTGCCACCCAATAACATATGTGACTTTATAGCATGTTATGCCCATTTGTTACAAACAAAAATATCGGAAATGGACCAAACTGATTAATTTTAAAAGTTGGGATTAAAGGAAAAGCAATACTTAAATAAATTACACCTCATGTACTTACTAATCATCTAAGTTTACCAAATAATTTATTTTTTTGCATTGATTTAATACGAAATGTTTAAGCAACAGTGCAGTTACATAGAGCACAAGATGTACAACAAGAATTACTCTAGTTTAGAATTAGTAGGCATTGGAAGGAAAGAAAAGAGATAGCAAATCAACATACTGTAGTTAAGAAGAATCTGGAAGACCTCCTAGTGGCCAGCCTCAAGAGCAATCTGGCAGACATCATCACAATACTGTCTTAAAAGTTTTAGTTTAGGTATATTAACAGCAAAACTGTTAGATTCTTGAAGGAATAATTCGACAGTCTGTAGGACATAATTCATGGAAATTTATGTCTTAGATTACCAAATATCAAATTGAAGAGAAAAGGGAATGACAATTACAAACTTGACCATTAAGTTCATGGCACCATTCATAATTTCTTCGCATCTAGAACAATGTAGTTCAACTTGCCTTGTTAAACCAACACCATTTCTGTCTCTTGAAGTTGGAGTCCGAGTTCCAAGATCTACTTAACATTAAACCAAGTATTTTGATAAATACAATTTGCTGATATATATGAATACATATGATACCCATCAAAATCTAGAGCATACAAATTTATGTAGGAAACTAAATAGGTGGTCAAATCACCTTACACTTCAACTTGTACAGAAGCTCAAGCTTAAGAGAAGCATATTGTTTGAAAAGGAGACTATCTCTTTATTACTTTTTTTTTTTTAATACTCCAAAGCAAAGTTGCAAGTACCTTACCATTTCTTTTTTAAGAAATTGAGCTTCCAATGAGCAAAATGAAGGAATATACAAGAAATTACAAAGTTCTAGACATCTAAACCAAGTTGAAGAGGAAGTGAGCTTTTCATAGATATAATGAAAAATAAACTATTGATTGAGGTACAAAGTTCAAAATGCAATGATACAAAATGAACATATAAATCTAGAAATCTAAAAAGTTTAGAATGCAGCCACATTTTGCATATGATTATCTTAATAGGCATTAAGCATGATAAATTTAGGCTTCCTTTCATATTTAACAGATATGACTTAATAAAATGTTGAAGGGAGTCAGACTATTTGAGAGAAACAAACTAAATATGAAACTAGTGAAAAAGCTTTTGTCAATGTTTAATTGAAGGATACTTTCATGTATAGGTGTAGGATAGTATACTGAAAGAGTATTTAAAAAACGCTTAATATGGTTTCAAATTCAATAGTCAATGATCATCATCTCTTTATTTTCTTTTATTTTAGTTTGGTTTTGGGTGAGGTTATTCTAGCCATGAATTGAAGTAAAAGCAGCTGGGATACAACAAGAGAAACAGCAGAGAAAAGTTATTATACATAAAGACCAACTTAAATAGAAATGATCAGTCAAGTAGATTCGTATACCAGAAGACCAAAAGCCATTGATTGTAACTTTGATATGAAAAGTAAAATATTTACTCTGTCGAGAACAACTTTAGACCGATTGAAGTACTCTCTACGGTTTTCCATGATCCACCAAGCAACTTGACTTCCACCAGCCAGAAAATGCTCAATATAGCCATATGAATAAATGATAGAAACACATCAACAAATGCTGGGGGAGTTAAAAATCAACATTAAAAGAAAATTTTTCTCTTTCTACCAATCTTCAAAGGAAGTTTGACAAGCCTTTCATGTCCTGAGACAAAAGAAACAAGAAAATAAATTATACATACACACGCACATAAGGCATAAATAAATTAGTAACAAAATAATTTGAAACTGGGAGATAGGGCCTCCATCAAAAACCATCATGTGACATTCTTATCATTAAAAAGCACACACTATACATTGACAAAGCAATCTTTTCATTTCAAGGAACAAGCATCCAACCATACGTAACAAGTGTCTCCAATCAACTTTGATTGCTCCTTAAAAACATTTACTTCAATAGAGTACTATGTTACTTACACTTGGTTTCAATAAAGAAATTGTTGGATTATAACTAAAAAAGATATTGTATAATTCACATCAAATAAAGAATATAAAGCTATAAATTATAATCTATACGCGCTCAACTGGTACACTGAATGAGAGTTCTCAACAGTTAAAAAAATTTGAAGGAATGAAGTAAAAAGAGAAAGTAGTGGAACTGTCTAATTACGATCTCGATCTACGAATAAAATCCAGGGAAAGAAGCCAGCCAGCCGGTAAAACCAAATAATTTCCATATTTCAACAAAAACATTGTCAACTTTGATATACTAATCAAAATTCATACTCATATAGGAATTATTGATTTGCCAGTCGGTCATTGTAGATGCATAATATTCCATACCAAGCTGATAATTATTTACCACAAAGAATCAATAGAACAAGAACAAATATATATTGATTGTAGACAACTGAGGTTAGAATACAACTGTTTACACATTTGGACAATGAGAAAACAGAACACAGATAATGTAGTTGAGACTTGAACAAATGTTGGAAATAGAAAAATCAACTTGAATGTTTAAATTATATATATATAATCAATTTCATGCACTTTTTCCTCTTTTAACTCTTCTTTATGTGAAACCTTAGCTCTCTCTCTTATCCTTTCATTTTCCTGAAATGCCATTTTAATTTATATATATATATAGACACACACTCACACATGTAGTGAGCGGGAAAAAGGGTAATGAAAATCCATATTTCTTCATCACTTATTCCAAATTTGAGAACTATCTTTTATTTTAGGTCAGATTCACCTTTGAATAAAGATTCTCATACTTTGATAAGCCATTGTGAAAGCAAATAGAGATAAATTTTTACATTCACATTCTCATTTTAACTAATAAATGGGGCTAAAACCAACCGTATTTAAAATGAAAAAGGCTTTTACCATTCCATGATGCACACACTGCAGATCCATCAATTACTAGATCTGAAAAAAATAATAAAAAGTGAAAGGAAGAGAAAAGGAAGAAAATAAAGGTAACGTCAGAACAAAAGAAGCTTAAAGAAGGTTACCCGTTTGGTGCGGCGAGTGATGACTAGTTCGATGAGCAGAGAGCGTCGTTCTTTGTTAAAAGAACTAAATGTCAATGTCCCAGAAGAACAAAGACCAGCCCCCTCTTCGTGCTTTTTCATGGTATGAGAAAACCACCTATTGCTTTCTCGGACGCATGAGATAATGAAGGATCGTCGGTGCTCAACTACTTCCATTGAAAGAACTCAAGAAGCACCGCTCCATGGGCTTAATATAATAAGGTAAGAACTTTGGCACGAGGAGTGCGGCAAGTCGGCGACAACGTTCGGATGGTAGAGACAACGGAGGAAGGGTTTGCAAGAAGAGGGAAAACAGGGGAGGGATCTATGAGAGAAGAGGAAAATCGATGGAAGTTTGAAAAAAAAAAAAAAATGGAGTATTTAGGGCCACAAGCATAACGCGCAAAACCTAAAAAAATTCAATTTTTTTAATTTTCGTTTTTCGCCTTTTTTTTCCTTCTATTTTTTATAGCATAATACTAAACATGTTATGGTTGAATGCTATTAAAAGACATATTTGTTGTAGTGATCATATGGACACAAATACATCTATAGTGAGGAAAGTGCAACTACATAATTTTAGTGGACTGATCCGTTATTTAACTAATGTTGATTAGCTCGGTCTAAAAGAGTTTAACCAGTTAATCTCAGATCGTTGGAGCCCACGATCTATAGTCCATTAGGTTCAATTGCTAGCTTATACGAAATTAATTTAGAACAATATATATGTTGGAATAATTCGAATTGTTCAAGTTAGGTAAAAAGAGAGAAATCGACAAATATGTGTGATGTAGCGGTCAATTATCAGTTTGATATAGAGTTTTATGTTTGAATGTGATTTAAATATTAAAAATATGAATGCAGGTTCATATTTGGAAGCTCATAATTGATGAAAATGGTTAAAGTGGTAAAAAGTCAAAATATTGACTTTTGACTTTGAAAAGTGAAGCTTTGACCGACTTCATACTCAAATGTGATTTGAATTTTAAAAAAATGAATGTGGATTCATGCTCAAGAGTTCAGAATTAGTCAAGGCGAAAAAAATTGTAAAAAGTCAAAATGTTGATTTTTGACTTGAAAAAGTCAAAATTTGACTTTGATTTAAAAGGTTAAATGACTATATTGCCCTTCGACTAAGTTAGTGGAAAAATTCAACATTTTGTTGGATAATACCACTAACACTTAGTACGATAAGTGGTTACATGAGATGTAGACAAGCCTAGCCCACTAAATTTCAATAATTGCTAGTGGAATGTTAGGTGTTGAGCTTTGGTTAACTAATTACATGCAATTAGGTTATAAATAGGTATTATTTCAAATGGGAGAAGACTTTTGGTAATTTTGAATTACAAAATATACCTAATTCATATTTTCAAATCTCAAACCAATTTCCACCTCCAAATTCCATCTCTCTCAATTTTCTCTACTTTACAGGTCCCACAACCTAATTCTAAGTTCAGAGAATAGCGGGTCAACTCTAGTGATGGTCTTAGGTTCTTGTTCGTGAGAAGATACCAAAGAATCGGGAAGCTACGAAGGTAAATTTTTCATAAATCCTATTTTTTTTTCTCAATTAGCTAGGATAGTTATGCATGTTAGTTACTAAAATGTTTAGTTGCAATTAGAGTAGAATTCAATTTTTATTACACTGATGATCATGAGATGTTTGAATTCATTAAAGAAGAGAACAAGAACAATAAAAGAAAAATAAAGATAATAATGGTTGAAGGATAATGAAGAAGAAGAATAATGATTATTATAGAACAATGATGATCGTGAATTCAAAGAAAAAAAAAAGAATTATAAATGTAGAAGAGAAGAAGAAGAAAAATAAAGCGAATTGAAAAACAAGAAAAAGAGATGATCAAAGAAAAATAAAAGAAGAAGAATGACAACACAATTGCAGAAGAAGTGATGAAGTTAAAACCAATTGTTGCGTCGTAGTTGCTGCGAAAAAGATGAAGAAGAATATAACGTCACCCTTGGGGAAGAAGAAGACGTCTGATCGCGTATCTCTGTAATTGAGGTGAAGATGAATCAGAAATTGAGGTGAAGAAGACGTTCGTCTAGCAAAAGTAAAAAATGGAGGGTATTTCTGTTATTAACAAAAATGGAACCATGGGCCTAATAACCTTTTTTTGTTGTATGAAATATAAATAAGTATACATTTTGTTATATATATGTGTGTAAAATAGCCAAAATTGTTCTATTTTCATAAAACAATATTTTTACTATAATGTAAATAATATAAATTAAACGACAAATTTTTAGGAGTAAAATAGAAAAAGAAATGCCACTTTCCAAGAACACGTTGCTCCCAAATCCTATCCATCGATAACATAAATAATGTATTCATACTAAAAAAAAAGATTGTTCTTTCTTAAATATTAATATATCTTATACTAATGTTATACCAACCTTACTCTACTTTTAAAAGCATGATTAGGTTGTAAACAATAAATTGAGGGAGTTTAAAAAATTGTTGAGTAAATTTCTTATAAATTGAGGGAGTTTAAAGTATGATGTTATCTTAATTTAGGGACACTTGCAAAAATGACAAAATAAGTTATTATAATTAAGTTCATAGCACACACACTTTATTATTTGCGAAAATGGCAAAAACGAAGCCTAACCTACACATCAATAGGTAAAATGTCACAAATGCCCTCGTTACTAATATGCATTTGATACACCTTATATACGTCTGATACACCTAATACACCCTTTAATACACCTTATACTTCTTGATACACCCGATACATTTGATTGATACACTTGATGCACCTGATACTCTTTGATACACTTGATACACCTGATACTCTTTGATACACTCGATACCTTTTAATACACACCTAAAACATTACTAATATGTAACACCTCAAAATTTGAGGTATTTCTCACGGTTTATTTGTCGATTTTTCTTATCTAAAATAATATTTGGTGTTTTGTTGTTATAGTTTGGTATAGGGGAGAGAGAGTATTTATTTGAGGGAGCAAAGAAATTTAGAAAGAAAATAGAAAAGAATGGATAATTAGGATATAATAATAATAATTATTGTTATTTTTATATTTATATTTATTTTTTTATTTTAAATTTTTCTTTAAAGAAAAGGGGGAGAAGTCGCGTGCCCCCCCCCATTTCTTCTTCGATCTTCTTCCTCTCACCCTAGTCGGTCGCCTCCACAAGGCTTTTCACCTCCAGCCGACCACTATCTCCCTTCTCCTTTTCTTCTCTGGTCACGTCGTCGATAGCCTCGTCATTGATTTGTCTCTATTTTTTCGACGAAACTGAAACTAGCCGAGCGCCGCAATTCGTTCACGCATTTCTCCTTCGGCGTTCACGCCGCCACGTCTCCACTTCAGATGCTAAGGAACGTCACCAACCGATCTGTCTCCATCGTCTATGCATTTTCATCTACGTCGTAACCCAGTCGAAGCTTGCCGTCATCCAGATCAGATCCCGTCACGTCCGTCGAAGTGCCACTACGCGGCACCTCATCTTGCAGTTGTGGGTTGTAAGCTGACGTCCACTTCATTTGTCGTTTAGATCTAGTTTTGCACGCGTGGATTCCATCTATTCGGAGCCATTGTCGCTGTCTTACTGTAAGATTGTTTGGTAGTGAAACGTTGTGAGTTATGTAGTTGTTCCATAACTATCTTAGATGTTGTTATTGGATTAATTGTTTGGTTTGTTGTTCGATCATTGAAGGTGTTGAAAGTAGCGGTTAAGTTCCTTGGATTCATAACAAGTTTTAGATTTAGTTGGAGCTCGATTAGCTAATACTTGGGTAAGTTTAGAAATTACATTGAGGAAATTAAATGGGAGAAAGTATTGTGAAAGTAATTGAATTTCCTATCGTTATGTTTAGGTTTGTTTCGTGGACTTTAGTTCGATTAAGGAGCTTAGGTAACGTTAAGGTAAGGGGTTTCTACTACTGGACTCTATATTAGATTTGAAATGTATTGACTGTATGGATCTCACTGAACAAAGTATAAGTTGATTGATATGTAGATGTAAATATGATGACTAATTTATAAAATGGTTGTCTAATATGTGGATGTGAACATGATGACTAACGTCTAGATTGGGTGACTGATATATTAATGTATATGGACAATGTACTTTTGAACTGAGGAGGGTGACACGTATATATAGTTTGATTATCTGATGTGTTATTATGCTACTGACTAATATTGTGTTAGTATGAATAGATTGACTGTAAATGTGTTGAACTGAAATGATTATATGATGGGGTAGTTTGGACAGTATTATGAATTAACTATTTAAATGCTTAGAATGGACCGAGGGAAAATTGTTAGCTTTGTCTATTGGGTAGTGTGCCTTGCAAGTGTCCCACGGGATCACCACCTGTTGTGCATCCTTCGTGAGCATTAGATTGATAGGTGCATCCTTCGGGTGCACTAAACTGACATGTGCATCCTGCAGAGCACTACACTAATATATGCATCCTACGGGGGCATTAGACTGATTATGTGTGTCCTACGGGATCACGAGACTGTTATGATGCAGGGTACCTCCCAGTAGGAAGTTAACAATTTTATTTTTCCCCTAACGGGACCAGTAGTGGGTCTCTTACTGAGTATGTTCATACTCACCATTTTATGTTTAATTTTTTAGCCAAAGGTAATACAAGAGGCAGACTAACGAGGGACAAGAAGGAGACGTGATCGCTATAGGGGATTTTTTCTTCAAATAGCTTCCGCTTACAGTTTTTTTTTTTTTTACCTTAGTATTTGTGACTAAAATGAGTTTTATGTTTAGAATGACTGTCATTTCTTAAATTTTATAAACGATACTTTTAAATCTTTAACTTTTTTTTAAATATGGCCCGAATAAATACTCTTTGATGTTTGTTGATTTTTAATAAATTTTATAAACTCTTATGTTTTAAGGATAAGACTCATATTAATGTAATGACTTCAATTTAGTTCGAAAAGTTGGGTCGTTACATAATATATGTTTGATACGGCCGATACACTACAGATACATTTAGTATTCTTCACTTATTCAATTGATTAATTAAATGCATTTGATATGCTTGAAGTCCTACTTATACACTTGATATACTATTAATATACACTTGTAAACTTGATTCATCTACTTGATAATGATTCACTTTACTAATATGCTTTAACAATATATTGTTGATATACTTGATAATGATACACTGAGTTACATCATTCATATACTTAATAATACTCTAATGAACTGAATAAAATTTGAAAAAACGAAAATCACGTAGTAAGTATATTAATCAACTAATACATATAAGATAAGTATATCACAACACTGATATACAAAGCTGAGACAAAGTAAAACCAAAAAATTAATGTAAAAAAATAAAACAAAATCATTTGTAATCAGATTCAACTCAAAATACACATCGAAGTAAGTAAAAAAAAATCACAAATGAAGTTAAATTACTTCAATCAACAACCATTATATTATATTTCATATTACAATTATTGTACTTTTCATATTTTAAAATTAAGATTAAGACAGAAAGAATAAATAATTTGTCTAATATAAGAATAAACAAATAATTAGAGCCTTAAAAAGTAGGAGAATAAATAAATAATGAGTAGGGAATAATGAGTAAGGCATTAAAAAGAGAAAGAGAAATAAGTTATTGAAAGGTAGTTTAAGAATAATAACAAATTTAAGATGGAGAAGTGAAAATTTTGTCATATTTGCAAAATTCTGAAACAATGTGCTGTAATTGCTATATCATATTCTCAAAATGCTATCTATGCAATATTACCTTAATTTATTGGTTGTTACGGTAAAAATTTCTTTTAAAAGAGTAATACAGGTTTGCAAATTAAATTAATACTGACTCACATGGTTAATTTTCATAAATATAACAAACCCACAAAATATTTACTCTAACAAAATGAAAAAGCCTATGATGCTGGCTATTTTTTTTATAAATATTTTAGATTTGCCCTTCTTTTTTCGATTTTCTTCTCTTTTCATCGTATTTGTCATTTTTTCCATCTTCTTTCTTCTGCAATTTTTTTCCTTTCCATCGTTTTTTTCTTTTCTTCTACAATTTTTCTTTTATTTTCTGTTTTAAATTGTTATTTGGTTCAAGATCGTGTACCAAATATATAAGATCTATTTTTTTAATTTTTTTCTCAAATTCTTATTTGGTTGTTTAAGACCGTGTGTCGAATATAAAAAATTGTGAAAAAATAATCGTTGGAATATTGGATAGCAAAATCTAAAAGACCGTGTACCAAATAATCTTTTAAAAATCGTTTAGATTTGACTATCCAAATTTAAACAAGCAACCAAATCTAAACTTGTTCTACCAAAAAGATCTTGAAAAAAATCATTTAGATTTGATTATCTAAATTTACCAAATATATTACATGTTGGGTGTCAATTAATCAACCGATATTTTTTATATTTTTCATTATGAACGTGTGCAGCATTTTTCTATTTTGAAAATTGTTCTATAGTCTATATATTTTTTTAGGAGACCCTAACAACATGGTATTATGAAAGAGTGAAAATAGTATAGCAGTATTAGATGTTTTCTCCATGCACTCGCTCTCTCTTCTGCCACGTGTCAGACCTCTCTCACTTACTCCACAGTTCAACGAGTTGGGGGCCACTGTACGAACAGGCTGTGACGGAGGATTCGACAACACCTGGAGCAAAATCTTTGTGAATGACAGACTAATAATAGAGCGACACGTCATGAGAAGAAAAGTGCTCTTCCTGCTCAGATGCGTAACTGTAAACCGGCAGGTTATTGGGAAGTGCTTTCATTTCTTGAACAGTGTAAATTAAAAGGGAGTTGCGGTGGTGACACGTAGCAAACAGCCCCCCCGGGGCTCAGCCCTTTCGTTTTTTGGTTATTTCGCTGTACCCACCGCCGTAGTACGACGGCGGTAACTTCCGAGAATTGTTGGAAATGCACAGTGAACAATCCCCATGCAAAAGGATCTTTTTTTTTTCTTCTTAATTATGATGAATTGATAACTAAAATCTGCTTGATTTGACACTAATTTTTATTCATTGTTTTCTTTTTTATTTTACTCTTTTGGGTTTTATTATTATTGTTTTCTTTTGTCTTGAAAAAAAATGTGTTTTATTATGTTTATTACTTAAATATCATAAAGGAAAATTATTGTGAATTACGGCTAACCATTTTAAATTGCTTCATTAACTCTTGTAAATATGGCCAAATAATCGAGCTAATCAAAAGTCTTTCTTTCCATTATCATTTTCGGAACTATATAATTTAATTTTAGTCATGAGGCAAGGGGCATATGTCTCAATCAACTTTGGTACATATTTTTTTCTTCTATTTTTCTTTAACTCTTGGTTTAGTTTTTTCCAAAATTGACCGATGTGAAAAGTAGCACAACTCAACGTGTTGACAAATACATCTATCTTATAAGGAGTATGAATCTTTTTTAATTTTTCAATGTGGAACTCTCAACATCTCAACATATTTTGTTATATTTAATAAACACCTATTTTTATAGAGTTAAAAATAATGATTGAACTTTGAAGCTATATAATTAACAAATTTATAGTTTTTAGGGATTGGTTGTAATAATCCACACGTATAGTTGTCAATGGTGGCCTGTGGCTTTTGTAATATTATATAAGGACTTAGTTGCATCATTATTTCTCAGTTTTAATAAGGAGAGTTTTAATCAAATTGAATATGTTGAGGATGTGATGTAATCATCAATACAAACAACATTTTCCCTTATAATAAATCTAGACATTTATGATCGTTTTAGGTAATTTTTTATTTAATTTTACCTTTGAGGGTTCACAATTATATTTCAAGAAATTGTGTTTGCGTGTAGAAGTGGAGTTGAGTCGAAGAATCATTTACCCACACAAAAAATTGTGTTTGCCTGTCCAATCCATTTAGTAATGCTATTTTGGAGACAATGAGGGAGGTTTTCCCATAGGATCTCACGATGACATGTGAAACTCAACCAGACTTTGTCACTTGAGCACTGGTAATGGGCTAAAGCGTTGAGTTTGAAGAGTTATTAGTTGTTTAATTAGTGTGTTGTTATTTATCATGTTTAGTGCGAGCATGATATATGTCTACGGTGCTCCTTTATGCTTCCATGTGATTACTCATGCTGTTTGGTTTAAGATTTTTATTTGTTGTTTAAAGTGGTCAAGGGCTTCTCTCGTAGGGATCCAAATGACCTCTTCTCCTTAAGGTCTTTAAGTTGTTTGTGCTTTTCTTTTGTGTGGGTTTTAGTCTGTTTTTTTCCTTGTTGTTATGGTGTCTTATGTGTTCATTGACTTTGAGTTGTGAGGTTTATCTATCATTTTATCATTTTTATGATAAGCACTCACGATAGTTGATTAATGTAAAGGTAGATGATCCTTCTACAGTTGATCTTCACAACGTTGACAAATAAGACTAACATAACAAATGATTCCAACCAAGATCAACTTAGTTAGAAAGATGCATCTATTAGATTGGAACTTAGAATCTTAATTTGATGGTCACTTTAAGACAATGCATTCAAGTCTAGTCCAATGAATTGGTTTAAACATCAAATCTAAAGCAAGATTTGAAAAAAAGACAATTTTAAAATCTTGAAAATGTGAGATTCAAAAATAGAATTGATGAATGGTGGACTAATACTAGCCAACTAGGTGATAAGATGCGTTTTTAGGTAGGTCGTTTAGAGAATAAGAAATATTCAAGAACTAGTAACTATTGCACATAATGGATCAATCTAAATTCAACAAGAGTTTATGCAATAATAGGTAAAAAGAATTATACAATAGAATTGGTTAAAAGAATTTTCTACCTAAAAAGCTCTTTCAAGAAAATTTACCCAACTTACTCAACAAGATTACAAGTAGTATATTGGAAGTTGAGGATAGATGTGTCCCAAGAAAGTTATTGATAAGCACTTGAAACCAAGAAATCAATCAAATTAGTAATTTCAATAATCTAAAAGAAATAGAAGTAGTAAGGGAGGTTTAATTGTGACAAATTGAAAACAAAAAAAAAAAAAAAAAGAAAGAAGTCTTAATCTGTAAGGTCCTGATCATGTACCCCAATGCGATGAAGACCCCAGTGGGGATATTGCCCGAAGAGACTTCTGATACGTAAATCACGCAACGAATAACTAGGCAATTTGAGCTACTTCGCCAAGAAACAGTGGTGTGACCCTAATGTCAGTAAGCCGGAGATTGATTGGACCTGTTAGAGAAATAATCTTTGAACTCAACTTCTATTTGCTGGATCTGTTCAAAAAAAGTTCAAGAAGTTAGAAATTTAAAACTAGAAATTAGTTATAGAATTACTAACTAATTTTTAGTCGTTTAACCACTCAATAAAAGAAGAGTTTCTTGGCACTTATTTGTATTCTTCACATCTTGTAATCCCTAAAAAAAATGAATTGATAGCCTTGAAAGTGAATGTAGGTGCTTTTGTCGAACCACTCTAAATTTTTCATGAACAAAAAATGAAGAAATGAAAAATGAACTTTACCTTTACTTTTGTTAGTTCTGGCAAAAAGAGAGAAAATGGAGGCAACTGTCCACCACAATAAATACTGCATCAGTAAGTGTAAAAGGTAAATAAATAAAATCTTTTGTTTTCATTTACAAAGAATTTATCAATTGGTATCAGAGCCACATTCTTGAAGACCGTATAGTTTTTCTTGAAAATTCTACAATGGTTACAACAAAATTTGAAATAGAAAGGTTTAATGAAGGAGGAGATTTTACTCTATGGGCAAAAAGTATTCAAGGAATTTTGAGTTTCTAAAAGGTATTAAAAGCTATTCAAGATCCAAAGAAATTACCAACAACAATGACTGAAGTATATAAGCAGAGCGTGGAGGTGACAACTTAAGAAATCCTAATTCTCAACATCATAGATAATGTGCTAAGGTAAGTGATGAATGAAAATACAACATATGAAATATGGGAGAAACTGATGGCTATCTGTGACAAGAAAGACTTACTAAGCAAACTTTATGTGAGGAAGAAACTTTTTTCCTTTAAAATGAATCAGTCCAAGACTCTTAATGAGAACTTGGATGAATTCAAGAAACCGACAAATGGCTTCAATCAATCGAAAGAAAAACTTGGGGTCAAAAGCAAGGCTGTATTTTGATAAATTCTTTACATGATACTTACAAAGACGTTAAATCAGCTTTGAAATATGGAAGAGAATCAGTTTCAATAGATGTTGTTATTACTGCCTTGAAAAGCAAAGAGTTAGAGCTTCAATTAGAGGGAAAAAATGGTGGAAGTGTTAAGTCCCTTTTCTCTAAGGAGAAGAATCAGTTCAAGAAGAATCGTTTTAATAAAAAACACAAAAATTATAGAGATAGATCAATCTTGAAATATTTTATCTGTCACAAAGGATGACATTTCAAGAAGAACTGGCCAGAAAGAGGAAGATACTATAGAAGAGATGATAGTTGAAAATTTACGTCATATGGAAGAGAAGAATCAAATAGGGAACATGGAAGATATCAAGAGTATGCTAAAGAAGAGCCTTATGAATATACTGAACCTACTTGCTGCTGCAAATAAGGAGGGAGACTGTTTTAGACTCAGGTTATACCTATGATATGACTTCCAAGAAGAGCTGGTTTGTTGACTACAAATCAGAGGAAGGAGACTCAGTTTACATGGGCAATAATAATGAATGTGAAATCATTGGAAGAGGCTTAGTACAATTAAGGCTCACAGAAAGCAAAGAGGTTCTTTTGAGAGATGTTAGACATATTCCAAAACTCAAAAGAAACCTAAGTTTGTTAGGAATTCTTGATGATCAAGGATGTACATTTATTAGAGAAAAATAATCCTTGAAGATAGAAAAAGAAGGCAGAATTGTCCTAACTGCAAAAAAACTAGATGGCCTCTCTATGTTGAAAAGAGTTGCTCAACCTAAATATGTCCTATTGTCATAAATAGAAAAGAATGTTGAGATAGAACTATGGCATAGAAGACTCTAACACATTAATGAGAAAGATTTGAATGAACTCACAAAGCCTAATTCAAGTAAGGGAAACAAAAAGACTAAGTTTCAGTGATCACTGTGTGTATATGGAAAGTCCTGAGGTTCACCAAAGGAGAACATACCACCAAGGCCATTCTTGACTATATCCATGGAGATCTTTGGGGACCATCTAAAATAGCATCTTGGAGAGACCCCAGATACTTCTTATCCTTAATAGATGACTATTCTGGAAAGGTAAGGACTTAATTGCTTAAATCTAAAGATCAAATCTTTGAATGTTTTAAAACTTGGAAGACTAGAGTTGAAACTCAAACTGAAGGAAGGTGAAATATTTTAGAACTGATAATGAAACCTATAATTTCTATGTAATAATTTTAATTCTCTTTGTGGTGAGTGTGGAATTACTAGACACGGGAAAGTGGTGCATACTCCACAACAGAATGGAGTTGTAGAAAGAATGAATAGAACATTGATGAAAAAGGTTAGATGTATCATGTATGCTATCAGAAGCCAAACATTTTAAAGAGTTTTGGGCATAAGCTTTAGCCACGACAACATACACCATTAATAGAAGTCCTAGTATTTCTATTAACATGATGACCCCTGAAGAAATGTGGAGAGGATCACCTTCTGACTTATCAAACTTGAAGACTTTCGGATGCACATCCTATGTTAATACCATGCAAGCAAAGTAAGGCGGAGCCTAAAGCCTTAAAATGTATGTTCATAGGGTATCCTGAAGGAATGAAAGGGTATAAGTGCTGGGATTTTTACTTGAAACAAAAGCTTGATTAGTAGAGATGTGATTTTAAAAGAAAATGAGTTCTACATGAATTTTGAAACAAGTATGCAAATAGAAGTGCAGAATCATACTCCTAGTTCCTATGTTAAACTTTATCCATGTCATAAATATATACTATGTGATTATTGATGATAAACTACAACCATCATATGCACCTAGCACCTTAGAAAACAAAACAGTTAGATAACTTTTGTCAAACCACTCTAAATCTTCGAGTTGATCCTTTTTCTTTTCTATTCTCTCGAATTTCTTTCACTCCATTTTTGAAGATTGATGTCATTCTTGAAATGGAAGAAGCTTGAAAGAAAGGGAAACGAAAAATTCTGCATGAACAAAAAATGAAGAAATGAAAAATGAACTTTACCTTTACTTTTGTTAGTCCCAACAAAAAGGGAGAAAATGGAGGCAACTATCCATCACAATAAATACTGCATTGGTAAGTGTAAAAGGTAAATAAATAAAATCTTTCATTTTTATTTACAAAGATTATATCAGACCCCCCGCCCAATCTAAATTCAAGATAAGAATTGGGTAGAGATGCGTGACATTTTAAGATTGGACCACTCCTCGTTGCTGGCAAGGGTAATTATTTCGTCATGGGAAAATTCACCATAGAAGACCTATAAATAGAAGAACTCAAGCTAGTTTGAAGTTTCTTTTTATGCTTAGCTTGTTTAGTTAAAAGCTGGGATAAGATGTTGTGTGATCTTGAATGAGAAGTCTTATCCTTTTTGTGTGATCTGGGATAAAATGCTCTATTCTTGTTATGTGATCTAGAATAAAATGTCATATTCATGTTGTGTGATCTGGAAGAGGATGCCTCATATATGTCGTATGATCTAGTATGGGATGCCCTTTGCTTGTTGTGTCATATGGTATCGAAAGACGCATTATGCATCATGGAATTGTTGGTACTTGCTGAATGCGTTGAGATTTCTCCCCTCAGATGCAACTTGGAAAAAGAGTGTGGTGAACGCTTGAGCCAAGGAAGGGGTACAAAGATGTAACAGAATATGCAGAATGATTCTGCGAGATGGATATGCGGTATGCGAAAGGCATACAAGGTGATATGAATTGTGATGACTAATAAAATGACGTGACCCTTGAGATTTATGAATTGATAATAAATTTAGATGTTGAAAAATGTTTGAAATTTTGAATAACTGTTAAATCTAAAATGTAATAGTTGATTTGCAATCATTTTTATGCTAGTTTTCGTAATAATTTGTACAATAAAACAAGATTGATTTATTTAAGGTGATTGAGAAAATAACGGCATTCGGGACTACGCCTTCGAGCACGCTGATCGAAAGCCTCTGGTTTAGTCTCACAACTTCATTCTTTCATTCCTCTAAAAAAGACTCATTACGAAAGACTCCATTCCATGGCCGGTGAGGCTGCTAATTTATTCCTACTAAAATTCGCAATATTCTTTGCACCTCACGCAACTCTCAACATTCCCCTTCCTTCGGACAGACGGGTTAATATGGATAGTCCGGAGGACCTGTCTTATGGCACAAAAGTCAATCAAAGAAAAGAATAATTCACTCATTAACGATAATGAAAGAAGAATTATGATTTCATAACCTTGTTTTTACGGAGTGAATTCCTAGGGTTTGGGCGAGACTGGAGTCAGCATAGAATGAAGGGGACGACCTTTTGTGTTGGCAAAGCCAACTTCTTGGGTTTCGGGCGGAGAAGAGCCGACATGGGGACTCAGGTCAGGGCGCAGCGTAACTAAGAGAGCCATTCCATTTAGGGCGAGCCCGTGTGGTTATGGGGACGGGCACGAGCCGGTCTGGTGTCCGAGCCAATTGTTCAGACGACGACGACTGAACTCTTCTTGCTTGTTCCCGCCTATCCTGAAAGAAAATGGGATAATAGAAAGAACGGGAAGCGCGGGAGCTATAGGATTGGTTTTTTTTTTGGGGGGGGGGGGAAGGAGCCCTACAGGGTCCCCCCACTGACTTGGCCTCGACCGGCAGCTGCTGGGTTTCCCCATCTCTCCTAAACTTCCCCCAATCTTCGGCCCGAGCTGTATGAGGCAGAAATTCATCTCACGTACGATTCGGAGGCCGAGCCCCACCCCAGCAGTAATGGTGAGGCTTAGGTCAACTAACACAAAGAAGATAGGCTTCTCATTTCTTCCACTTGAACTTTCCTACTATTTCAGCTTTCAAAACGAAAAAGACAGCTTATTCTAAGCCTCCAGCTCTCACTCAAAGATAGGGGACGACGAAAGGATAGAAGGAGCGAGAAAAGTCTCAATATCATACTCCAGCTCTTGATGATTGGTCATCTCTTATCGACTACTTATTATTGAAAGATATTTTCACCCCTTGAGAAAGGAATTCTGACTTTCGCGGAGACTCATTCTCCGAAGAACCTGGCTGGACCTGACCATAGGTCCATGTTTCGGCCCGTTGTCCTCAGTAGGAGAGGTTGAGGATCTTGGTGCGCGGATCTTGTCTTTCTTAAGTGGCTTTTCTTTCAGGAGTTCTTGAAAAATCAACCTCTGGTTCAAAGAATTTTTCAGAATGAATCCATTCATCTTTAGTGGAAAGAAGGAAGAGGGAAAGCTAGAACGACCAATTTAGAAGCTGCTCGCGCTATGGTATCGAAATGAATGAGAAGTCCTTCGAAATATTAGTGGAATTCAAAAATAATCAATATCCCCATTCGCTTTAGAGTCCTTCTGACGTCCTCAGACCTTTCCATTAGTAGTTAGGCGCAAAGAATTTATGAAGGACACTCAAAGCAGAATGATATCGGGGGAAGCGCGAACTCAATAGGAGAGGAATGAGTCAAGACTAATAAGTTCAGTCAAGACTAATTTGAGTGAGGAGATGAATGCATATGAAACCGAGACTAATAAGTTCAGTCCAGACCCAATTTCGAGTTCTCATAAGAGAATGAGTCAAGAAACTTTCCCGATCTTTCTAAAGCCCTACGTATGGGGAAGGTTCTCGCTGTGACACAAGAAGAGGAATGAAATCAGTAAGTAGGGCGTGGAAGAGGTATCTCCCAGGACGAATGTCCTTCATCTTCCTAAGTCGGTGAACTAAAGAGGCTAGAGAAAGTTGAAGCTTTCTTTCGGCTGAGGTGACTGAGTTTATGAGCATACGATTCTCTAAAATCAATAGAGAAGAGGAATAAGGCATGAAAGTGCTTACCGATCGTCTCTATAAAGAGATTTGTCTACTTAAGATAGGATTGGGAGTAGAATAGGATCTCTCACGAGAATCAAGACAAAGCATATTCCCGAGTAGTAGAGTAGATATAGGCTCGATGGAAAAGAAGAGATTTTGCTACTGGAATCATTAAGCCTTTGGATTAGTCGAATGGAATGGCCTATCATTCTTGGCTTTGGCTAGCTCTTTTCTTTCTTCCCGCTACGTGGGCTTAGACCACTAAGGACGCCCCCAAAATTAGGCCTTATGTTCATCAGTTCTTCCCGCTCCGTGGGCTCAATAGTCTTAAATAATAGTCTTGTTAGGGTCTGCTTTATCGTCTGACCTTTCTTCCTTAAGAGTTAGTTGAGTAAGTAACTGAAAGTAGTCAGATCTCGGAGAGAGAACGAGCGGGACCGAGTCTCGGTCAGAAAGGTAGAAAAAATCTTCTTTGGGCCTCCGTAGCTTAAGATGGGACCGACAAGACCCAGCAATATGAAAAGCCTTGAGCAATATTCTTTGTCAATATTCTTTGAACCTTCGGACTATCCCTCAAATTCTTTGAGCCTCCTACGCACCTCACACCTTTGTACACGTAAGAACTACTCATCTGCACCCGTCCGGAGGCGCAATGAAATATGCGTGGAACTAATTTCATTTTGATCTTTGTTTTCAAACATGAATACTATTATGTCCTCCCCTATTCGCCTTACTCTTCCAAATCTACTGTACTGTAACAATCAAGAAAGCGCAACTTCTATTTTGATCTATATTATTCATTCAATCTCGCAATATTCTTTGCACCTTCGCAATATTCTTTGCGCCTTTCTTTCTCAAACAAGATCCAGTCCGGAAGATGAATCTGTAGTCCGGTGGCAATGTTTTCTAAGATTCAAAGGAGAGGCTTTGCAAGACCCTTCCCTCTTAGTTTGGAGATTCTTTCTCATTCTTTTTGTTGTTTAATGAGAGTACTCAAAGACCATTCCCTCTTAGTTTGGAGCTTCTGTCTTTCTCTTTCCCGCTCCGTCTTCCGCTTCTCTTTCTCTTTCCCGCTCTGTCTGCTCTTCCCTTCCTGAGTCGTTCTCCCTTTTAATCATTTTCGGTGCAAAGAATATTGCGTCAAAGGATTACTGAAATTTGAGAGAACTAGAAACCTATCTTTATAGTGGGACTGATTTTGATCCATATTCCTCCCGACCCCGAACCCTATGAGTTCTCACTTTCTTTCTTTGTGTCCAGGCTTTGCGTAGTGCGATCTATTTTTGCCTAGCGAGTAAAATAGGATATACTCCTTCATTGATTGAACTCTTTTTTACGGAGTGAATTCCTAGGTTTTGCCCATAGGGAAGTAGCAAGAAATCAAGTCAAATGCCTTGTTTTTTTTATCTATTTTCGTTATTTAGAAAGATTGTATTTAGTCCTAAGGTCACAACAGCAAGATCGGCTGATCCGCTCTTCTTTATTCTTTCATTCCGTCTAGGCGCTAGGCGTAAGCCATTCCGTTCTTCGTTCTGCAATATTCTTTGCGCCTGGTACTATACTCGTTTTTGTCGGGGAATCAGCTCTTCTTCTGTCTTGTGCAAGATCGGCTAATCTGCTTATCCGCTTATCTGCTTCGAAATCTTCTTTGAGCCTCTTTGCGCCTATTCCGATCATTCTTTGAGCAAAGAAAGGAATAATAGGATCCATTCTCTATTAATATCCATTTAGTTGGTTCAACTTCTGCTTCAACTGCTATTGACCATTCCCAAGTCAAATATGGTAAAAAATGCTAATCTGCCCAATTATTTGAGATATGCTTAAGAAGAAATCAGTCTCTGTCTCGGTATCGGCTAGAAGGGATCAGAAGCTGTCTCTGAATTAGTGGGGTCAGCGAAATTCTATTCAATTCAGTCTCCAGAATCCCGTAAGACTTGGGTCTCAACGGCTTACCCGAGGAATAAGTACAAAAAAAAGGGGTCTCAACGCTAAAGAAGCTCTCCCAAGAGGCAGCGGCCCGGCCTCCTCTGCTTTGAGAACCATGTGAACGGAGATCGTCCATTCCGACGAAAAAACGAGGATCTTATTTGATAGAGAGAATCTTTAGTTTTGTGAGGCTACTCCGAGCGTACTCCAAAAAGGGAGCGAGCGGGTAGCACACACAAAGCGTGAATATCACGCGCGCGCGAGGGTTACCCTGAAAGAAGAGGGCGCTAGCCACCATATTCTTATAAATAAAAGCCGCCGCTAGCCACCTTGCTTGTTCACAGATTTCTTCAGCTATACTCACTAGATGTTTAGTCTAACCTTTCAAATGTTTTGTTTTATTGCCCCCCTTCCCCCAGGTAATGAAGGACATCCAGCGTTGAACTTGCAGTCTTGATCATCCAGTAGACCCCTTGATTGCATCATTTTGGTAGTGGCTACTATCTACTTGCATAGCATATAATAGCTAGGTGCGTAAAGTCCAAGTATTGTTTGAGTCATGTGCAATGATTTTGAAATATTAATGAAGTTCAGAACTCAGCATTAAATTTTTTTCTTATTACATTTTAATTCCACTTACTAGGCATTCGGCACGATACTTCGTGGGGATTATCGCGTAGACTATATAGATGGTCACGTCTTGATTCTATTGCATAAAGTGAACTAGGGCGGGGCGTGACATTACCAACTCAACTCAACTATACACTCAAAACATAGATTATCATTATTAATTCAACTCAACTTAACTCTGTGAGCCAAATACTCATATAATAGTGGAAACATAAACCAAAACAATTTTTTATATGGCTGGTCACAGGTCCTTCTTGTCATTCTCCAGCTCTCTGTTTCCTTTATCTTGGCCTGAAATATTAAACATAGAAAAAATGGTGACTATAAAAATATATCCAATAAGGGACCCAGTACTGGTCCCGTTGGGTGATCTGTTAACTTCCAACTACAAGGTACCATAAAGTAATAATATTGCATGCTCAATGGAGCACACCTAAGCGAGTGATCCCGTAGGAACACCACTAATCGAGCGAGTGGCCTTGTAGGAACACCCCTAATTGTGTGAGTGATCTTGTAGAAACACCCCTAATCATGCGAGTGATTTCGTAGAAACATCCCTAATCATGCGAGCGATCTAGTAGAAAAACATGTCACTACAACATAAACATGTCACAATCAACATAAACATGACATGGAATAGAAGCATGTCACAATCCAAAAGCATGTCACAATCAACATAAACATGACATGAAACATGTCACGCTCTACCCCAAAGTCACTCTATGCAACCAAGTGGAGATGTGACCACCTAGAAATTCTACGCAAGTCTTTTCGCAAGATAACACGCAAAATGCCTAGTAAGCAGATTAAATTCAATCAGAAAACTTAAATTTGGAATATGAACTTAGTGAAATAAGAAGCCTTCATTGGTATTTAAAATCATATTACATTCCACCCTTAGTACAAAGTTTCTATTAAAATTATTATACATAATTCTAATGACTTTTAAACTCTTCTCGCCTAGCTTTTAGATGCTATGCAAGTTGTTAGTGGCCTCTACCAAAATGATGCGTTCTCGAATGGCATAGTAGACGATCAAGGCTGTGAGACCTGCACCTAAAATAGAAATGACAAAATTTGTTTAAGCATTTGAATGAGGAGTTTAAAGTAGAACTAGACGATAAGAAGCTAGTGTTAAGATAGCTCACGAGGAAATAAGGTGATGCGATAAGACTTTTGGTGTTTAAGTGTTGTTAGGCGTTCGACGTTCTTTGCGAGATAAAGAGAACACAAGGAAACCTAGGTACGCGAACTGAGTTTCTCGTTTACAAACTGAAGATTAGGTGATGAAGACTAAGGAAATTTCTACTAAGAATACTTAATGGGCCATGTGTAGAAGTTTAAGCTAAACATGGTTAAGTTAAATGTGAAGTTTACATGTGTACCATTAAGAGCAGAAGCTGACGAGTTGTTAAGAGATTAAGGATGACTAATCTATTTAAGGACTAGTATAAATAGAGGAAGACAATAGAATTTTAAGAAGTTTATTATGAGAATTTGTAAAGTGAAGTGTTACTTTGCTGAGTTGTTTCTAGGCGAGAAGAAGGTGAAGAAGTGAAGCTAGGCGTTCTGCGAGAAGGGAAAGACAAATTGTTGTGAATGAATTTCAAAAAGTGTTTGTATCTTTAAAAAGCTTTCTTTGAATTTCAGAATGTTTGTAAATGATTATTTTGAATGAAAGCATATGTGTGATTCAAGTAAATTTTTTGCATTTAAGTAAATATGAAATTGTGTTCAAACCTTTGGTCTTGTTCTTGATGTTGAGTTAACTGTTATGTGCATATAAAGAGTAAAGGCAGTCATGTAGAAAAGGCTCGCATGGTGAAATGAGGCAAGACAATGCATAAAAGAAGTGTATTGCGCTTCGGCCAGATCGACGAGAAAGAAACTAGGGTATTTTAATTCTATTCATAGTAGTCTAAACACAAGGATGATAAGTCTTAGGGTAGGGAATAGTTTCAATTTATCGACAAAAGAATATAGAGACTAACGAGTATTTATGTGTTATGTTATATTTATGAAACGAGGCAATGAGCCTATTTGATTTAAAATGTATTTGATACTAAGAGGTGTTCCCAAAAAGGTTTTATTAAAACCTTACTAAGTATTTTGACTTATGTTTTAAGTTTCTTTCCCTAGGATTGAGGCATTTTGGTCAGATGATCAAACATTAAGGCCAAGTTGAGAAAAGGATAAGGTTACTAGGCTAGGAGGCTTTGCAAGACAATTAGTCTAAGTTATTTAGTTATGTTTGTAAAGGTTGTTTGTAAAGCTTATTGTAGAACTCATGGTTTTTGTTAATAAAAGTTCAAGGTTTTGTTAAGGCCGCTCCATTATATTTTATTTATCTTCTAGTATAATGGGGATTAAGAATGAGCTAGGCGATAAAGCTAAATCATCAAGGCTTAAGCAAAGTTTAAGGACCTAAAGCTAAGTTTTCTGGCCGTTAACACATCAGGAATGTTCAAGTTATAATGCGTAACACAAAGTGTTGAGGTGCTTGCAGGATGAGATGTGACAAGGGTTGCAAGTTTAATGTTGGATGTCCTTCGCTACCTAGGGGGGAGGGGATAAAACCAAAATATTGGAAAGGTTAGACAAAAATGTCTAGTGAGTGGGGTATTTTATCAACACCTTTAGTAAACTAATTTTCGCTTTAACGCAAACAACCATTTCACCCTATCATATGGTACAAATACCTTGTGTTTCAATAATAGAATATAGAGTTTAAAGCAATTCATTTCAAAGCGTTAGGTGATTAACACAATTCAAATCTCTTTATTAAACTTTTACAAATTGCATGGAAATCATTTCCTCTTTAAAACCAAGCATAAGGCTCATCTCGCGAAGAAACATCTTCATCATCATTCATTTTATAATCTTCTCGTAGAATCATTTGTAATTACATATGTATACCCTTTCTTTAGCTCAAGCGTTTACCACACTCTTTTGCCAAGTTAGAGCTATGCGAAGTAGCATCAATGCATTTAGCAAGTTTCATCAATTTCATCACACATAGTGCGTATTCCAATGCTAGATCACACAACAAGCAAAGGACATCCCATACCAGATTACACAGCAAAAATAAGGCATTCTTATCTCATAAGGTACAAAAGATCACCATTAATTTCATCATTTCAATTCATATCAAATTTTAAATATTTATAAGCCACATGCATTTCGAAAAACATAATAGAAATCATACATCTCGAGGTTTCAATGGAAATATCTTTAAGGAATATGCATGATGGAAATCCTTTTCATTTTTTAAAAACATTTTAAAGAAGAACCACTCACAATCAACGTGCTTCCTCGCCTCACTCTTTCACCAAGAACTTTCTTACTCTTCTTTGCAACTCCTTCCCAAATTCAAGCTCTCCGAAAATCTTTTGTTAATCTTGGAAATTCTCTTAATTGTTTCTTAAGTAAGCTCAGGGTAAAAGAAGCTTCATATGACTGGAGTTCACCTATTTATAAGTCTTTTCAGCGAAAATTTTGACACTGAAACGATTACTTCTATCCGACAGTGAGAATGGTCCAACATCAGAACGTCATGTGTCACTGCATTAACCTTATCCTAAAATTTGATTGGGTGACAAAGTCAAATCAATCACTGGCTTCCTTACACAATGGTGATGTCGCTACTTCTCGATGAAGTAAGCTCAAAACGCACAATAGTTCCTTGTATAGCTTTCATCGGATAAATTGTCTCATCGCATAAACTACATCTTGCCATGTGAAAGCATATTGCATAAGGCAAAACGCAATCGGGGCCTTACAAAACATCAATCATAACAGCCATAATCATGGAATCCATCATATATCATCAGTTGTCAACTACAACATCTCATTATTCATTTTAGCTACTATCAATGCATAATCAGTAAATACATGTAGATTATCAAATCTTAATTTCAAAGGTCCAGTAGTAGAATCTCTTACCTTGAGATTAGCTAATAAATCTTTAGTTAATAGTCAATTTTCAATTATATCAAATCCTAAACATAAAAGTGAAGACAATTTAATAACTTAATAACTTAATAACTTACTTAATAAAGTTTATCAATGGCCATCAACCTCACTTTTCAATTTATCTTATTTGAATTTGAGGTTGAAACCAATTCAACTATTGATGAGAAAGTCAACAATTGCTCCAAAAGTCCCCAGTTAATCCTTTAAAGAAAACTCTCAAATGTGATCCAAAGTTAACTTTATCTTTATAGTGATTAATTGAAATTTTATGGGTTAAGAAAAACATCTTAACCTAAATATAAGGAAATTAATTAACAATTTTACTTAATAAAAATTATCATTTATGCCCAAACAGTAATCCAACCCACAATTGGCAGGGATCCAATATAATAACTTTTATAACCTTAGGTTATGCTAAGTTTTTTGCTGCAAATGAAATCACAATTCCACCTATACACAACTAAAATTAAATTAAAAACTTTTGCCAACAAATTACTAATTTAATTACTTAGCTTACCAAATTTAACCAGATGAAGGTTGAAATTTCTTCTAAAAAAATCACCACTTAAATCCTCAAGTTTTGTCAAAGTGACCTTCCAAAGGCATGCAACGGAAATTAATTTCAATAATAAACATAATTTAGAGGCTCAACTAACCTTTAATGGATATTAAAATTTCACAATAAAGATCCAAAACACTCACCCAAACTCACCAAACCAAGACTAGTGAGCAATGATGACAAAGGGCAGCGGTGGCTAAGGTTGACTTTGGAAAGAATAAAAACCTTTTCTTTTCAATTTACAATATAGGAGAATTATTATTATTTATTTTTCAATTTACAATTCTAATGTCATTTATAAACTCAAATAATAATAATAATATTATTATTTATCATTATTATTTTCTTTTCCTTTCACAATATAGGAAAATTGTCAAAAATAGCAAATTTGACAAAATATTTACAATATATAACAAAATTTCAGATTCTATCAATAATAGACATTTGATGGACACTGATATACTTCTATCAGTGACATAAATAGACAGTGATATAGAAGTTTATTAGTTTT
Organism: Cucumis hystrix; assembly: GCA_025688845.1. NCBI lineage: Eukaryota > Viridiplantae > Streptophyta > Magnoliopsida > Cucurbitales > Cucurbitaceae > Cucumis > Cucumis hystrix. Next base: position 8,299,738 of record CM046889.1, read on the forward strand.
TATCATTGATAGAATCTAAAATTTTACTATACTATGTAATATTTTAGTTTATTTTACTATATTTAAAAATGCTCCATATATATAATACAAACACACACACATATATTTTTTCATTCTCTTTCCTCAATCAAATCCTTAAATGTATGAAAGCTTAGACATTTATAATAATTATTAATAATAATAAGAATACTTTTTTTAATTATTATTATTATTATTAGGGTTTTTTTTTCGAAAATAGAACAAATCGCTAAAATATTTACACTCTATAGAACAATTTCAAAAATGGAAAAAGCCTGCAGGCCCACAATGGAATATACCAAAAAAGTCCCATGATTAATTGGCATCTAGCGCCCGTAATATATTTGGAAAACGATCGTTCAGATTTGGCTATTCTTTTCTAAACGATCATTTAGATTTTATCGTTTAGATTTAGCTACTCAAATAGCCAAATCTAAACGATTTTTTTTTCCAAAATTCTTTGGTGCACGATCGTTTAGATTTGATATTTTTGTACACGATCGTTTAGATTTAATCGTTTAAATTTGGGTAGCCAAATCTAAAAGATTTTTTCAGTATTTTTTGGTACATGATCGTTTATATTTGGTATAAAATCCTTTATATTTCGTACACGATCGTTTAGATTTGGATCGTTTAAATTTGGGTAGCCAAATCTCAATGAATTTTTTCAAGATTTTTTGGTAAACGATCGGTTAGTTTTGGTACATGATCATTTATATTTGGTACACGATCGTTTAAATTTGGCTACCCAAATCTAAATGATTTTTTTTAAAGATTATTTGGTACACGATCGTTTAGATGTGGCTACTTTTTTTGTATACGATCGTTTAGATTTGGACGTTTTTTTTTCAAGATCCTTTATATTTGGTAGATGATCTTGAACAGCCAACCGTTTGAAAAAAAAAATAGATATTTTATATTTGGTACATGATATTAAAACAAATAACAGTTTGAAAAAAAGTTAAAAGAAAAATGACAGAAGAAGAAGAAAGAAAAATGGCAGAAATAAGAGAAGAAAGACGATAAAGAGGAAAAAAATCGAGGAAGAGGAGCGGCAATGAAAAGGAAGGGCAAGAAAAATGGCAGAAATAAGAGAAGAAAGACGATAAAGAGGAAAGAAATCGAGGAAGAGGAGCGGCAATGAAAAGGAAGGGCAAATCTAGAATATTTTTAAAAATGACCAGCTTAATCGATTTTTTCATTTTGTTACACAGACCGTAAATATTTTGATTGTTTGTTATATTTATGAAAATTAACCTTATTATTATTATTATTCTCACCAAAATATATAATAAACATATATATTTATCTAAAGACTTACTTCCCTCTCCTAATTAAATTCATCATCTTTTCCCATCCAATTAGATCGATAATCTCTCTCCTCATTAAATGTCTTATTTTTCAACAATTATAATTATGTTTTATCATATAATTAAATTTACTTTTTCATATTAATTAATTATACCAAACCAAATAATTAATAGGGACATTTTTAAAAATAGCAAAATAAATGAAAACATTTACAAGGTATAGCAAAATTTTGGATTTTATCAATGATAGTCATTGATAGACTTCTATCACTATAGTATATCAGTGACTATCAGTGATAGAATTTAAAATTTTTGCAATAGGTTGTAGATATATTTTTTTTAAATTTGCAATTTTTGAAAATTCTCTAATTAATATCATATTTCACCAAAAATCTAACTTCTTAATTAAAGATGTATACCCATAAATATATACTTAATTAATTCCAATTCCACCACAAGCAACTTTTAAAATTTCATAATCTCCAACATGAATTATCTTAACCAATAATTTAATTTTTGCTCCAATCTTCAATATATCACCCAAATAATTTAAGATTATTAATAAAAATTCCATTAAAAATTGGGGTTTTTTAAAAAATATAACAAACCGATAAAATATTTACACTATATAGAACAATTTTGAAAACAGAAAAAACTCACAGACCCATAGTGTGAAATACCAAAAATAACTTATGATTAATCGGCCACACGCCCGGACCAAAATCTTGGTATACACGATCGTTAAGATATTGCAACATGGTCGTTTAGTTCTTGCTACACAATCGTGTACCAAATCTAAACGATCTTGGTACATGATCTTGTACTAATTCTAAACAATCTTGGTACAATGATTGTGAACCAAGATCGTTTAGATATTAATACCCAACTTACCAAGATCTAAACTATCATGTACCAATATCTAAACGATTTTGCTTCGCGATCGTATACCAAGATTATTTATATTTAGTATAAGGTCATGTACCAATATCGTTTAAATTTGGTACATGATCGTGTACCAAGATCTAAACGGTTTTTGTTCAATATCATATGCCAAGATCTTTTATATTTTGACACGATCTTAAACCAAGATCGTTTAGATCTTGGTACACGATTGTTTAGATCTAGAAGCGAAATATATGAGAGATAATAAAGAAGGAAGAAAATCTGGAGGAGGAAATGAAGAAATCACGAACATGAACAAGTGAGAATATGAAGAAGAAGAAGAATTGATAATATGAAGAGGAGATGAATAAATCGCAAAGAAGAAGAAAAAAAAAAGAAGTAAAAAATTGTATGCAATATTAAGGACAAATCTGGAATTTAGGAAAATATTTTACCAGCTTCATGGACTTTTTGATTTTGTTACATATTCCATAAATATTTTGGTGATTTGTTATATTTATGAAAATTAACCTAAAAATGTGGGATGTTACATTGATTTTCCTAATAATTATATTCCAATATATAATTATCAATTTTTCACTTGTTAACTATATAACAAAAACTATATAATCAATAACATTCTCCATCAAATTTCAAAATCTGTAATTGAATATACATACCCATGTGTGTGTATATATATATATATATATATATATATATATATTTAATTAATCTAAAACATTACGCTAAATAAATTTCTTGACTTTCAATTCCAAATTAATCTAACACCCATAATAAACTAATCATAAATTATTCAAGATAATTAAGCAACAAAATTATCATAATTTTTTTTGGGGGTTACAACGTATTGAATGCAAAATTGATCAATAATAAAAGAAAATGTTAGACGACATTTTTTAAAATCTAAGATTCATGGATCTAGTATATTGGACATAAAAATGAAATTGATGAAATTAATTACTAAATATTATTTTAAGTTTAGACAGGGCTGATGAGAAAAAAAAGGTGGGTTACAAACTAAATATACATATTTAAAATAATACAAAGTATTAAACTTGTAATAGAACCTAATATTAGATATGGTCAAGTGGTAGTAAGGATGTTCAAATAATTTGACAACCTAGATTATCCAACTCAAATTGTAAGGATTGGGTTGAGTTCATTTTTATTTTGGGTTGGGTAGAATTGAAATTTTTATGTTTTTTTCGAGTTGGGTTGGGTTCCGTAGAAAAATGACAAATATTTAAGTGGATTAAAACGAGTTTTATTATTAAGGGCAGAATGGTAATTATGCTTCAATGGCATTTTTGTCAATCCTTCATCTTTCTCTTTAGGTTTTTTTAATTAGAGAAAAGAAAAGAGGGGGAAAGAAGAATAGTGCAGCCGCACGACATCAACACAGTAGAAAGAGCAAGAGTGGGTAAGACTTTTCTATAAACTAGAGAGAGAAGCGGTGTTCGATGGTGAGTTTCGAAAGGCCGGTCACCCAATTTTCGACATTCGCATCAGACGCATTCGACTAAGCATTGATGTCGATAAGTTTCCGTATTCTATCAGCAGTGTATCAGAGCATTTTTTGCCGTTCGTTTCAGGGTTTAAGCGATAAGTTTGACTAAGTATTTCGATCTTGGTTTTCTTCACGTGGTTTAGTCGTGGGTGCTTCTTGGGTTTGTAGTAGCTTGTTCGACACATGGGTCTTCGGTTAGAGGAGGTAGTTTTCGATGGGTTTTGGGTCTCGGTATCAGAGGCAGCAACCGACACGTAGGTCTCTTAGTCTCTTGGTGTTTGGTCGATGGTAAAGTCGGGTTCGGTGGAAAAATTGCAGATTGCATATTATCTTGTTGATTCTGTAATTTGTATCTTGATTATTTCTCTTAATAGAATCCCAACAAGCTGATTTTGAAAGTGGATGTCGACCGAATTGGTCGAACCACTATATATGTTTGTGTCGTTTATTCTTTTTCTTTGTGGTTATCTGGCTATTGCGTTCTGGTTGGTTTGGATTGTGTTCTTTGGTCTAGTGCAGAAAATTATACCAAGTAGCTGGGAGCTTGGTATGGTTATAACAAGTGGTAACAGAACTTGGATGTGTTATTCCCAACAAGTGGTATTAGAGCTCCATTCGATCCAAAGACGAGTTGGGTTTTGTGTAGTAGTTTGCAGTTGGCATATTCTTGGTTGTATCACTTTTGTAAAAATGGACTCAACAAAGTTTGAGGTGGCTAAGTTTAACAGGAAAGGTAATTTTGCTCTTTGGAGGAAAAAAATTAGAGCTATTTTTGTTCAACGAAAAGTAGCAAAAATCTTAGATGAAGAGAACCTTTCGGAAACTATTACAGAAGCGGAGAAAAAGGATATGGATAAAATGACCTATTCGACGATCCTTTTGTATCTCTTAGATGAAGTGTTTAGGCTAGTGGATGAGGCTACTAATGCAGGGGAGTTGTGGAAAAAGCTAGAGAGTCTTTACTTGACAAAGTCCTTGCCAAATAAATTATATCTAAAGGAAAAATTCTTTGGATATAAGATGGACCTAGGTAAAGGCTTAGAAGAGAACCTAGATGAATTTCAGAAGATTATAGTTGATCTCAATAACATCGGTGAGAAGATGTTGGATGAGAATCAAGCTGTGACTCTTTTAAATTCATTACTTGAAACATATCTAGAGGTTGAGGCAACTATTAAATATGGTCGAGATTCATTGACCATGGATATAGTGTTGGATGCCTTGAAGCCTAGACACCTTGAAATTAAGAAAGAACTCATGGATGGAGAGTTACCCATGACCAGAGGAAGAAGTGACAAAAAGAGCTAGAAAGGCAAAGAGAAGAGTTCCAGGATGAATTCAAAGGGGGAAGCTAGAAAGTGTTTCCTTTGTCATAAAGAATGACACTTTAAGAAACATTCTCCTTTGAATAAAAGCAAGGAAGCATCGAGTAGCAAACATGCAGCTGAGACTAGTGCAACAAATGTTACTGGTGGGTATGACTCAGTAGACGTCTTGATGGTGTCTTACAGGGATATGCAGAATGCATGGATCATGGATTCAGGGTGCATGTATCACATGACTTCTAATCAGGATTTTCTGATTGACTTTCAGAAAAAATGATGGGAGAAAAGTCTTATTGGGTGATAGCAGTACCTGTGATGTCAAGAGAAATGGGTTAGTTAAAATTGCAACACATGACGGGATAATCAGAAAGCTCACAAATGTGAGGTATGTTCCAGAACTCAAATGTAATCTAATATCTCTTGGTGAATTAGATGGATCAGGTTATGCCTTTAAATTTGAAAACGGAGTTTTGAAAGTTACCAAGGGTTCTTTGGTTAAACTGAGGGAAACTTTGAGGAATGATCTATACGTGTTGGAAGGTACTGCAGTTTCAGGTAATGTTGCTATGACATCAGAGCAGTAGAAACAGCAGATAGTTAATCGTGTTGTGACAGAGGTTGGAATTGATTATGGAGTACGACTATCATAGAAAAGTTCAAATGTATCTAGTGACCAGTCACCACTAGTTTCAAAGATAGAGGCTACAGAGCAGTCTGAATTTGATGGTGTATGGTCTCAACATGTGAGGACTTTGATTGATGAGGGAGTTTTCAGTGACAGTATTGTATCTGATTCGAAGAAACAATGGAAGTATGCTATGGAAGCAGAGTTGTTCTCTTTGAGAAGGAATCAGACATGGTCATTGGTTCCAAAGCCTCCTATTCAGAAACTCTTTCAAACAAAGTGGATTAAGCCAAGAGGTGACAGTAAGCCTAGGTATAAGCCTTGGTTGGTAGACAAGGTTTTTCTAGCTAATAGGTTTAAATACCTGTTAGATGAGCTGAAGGTTAATTCTAGATGATAGGGTGATTGGGAGAATCAGTTTGGTGTCTTAAATAGTTTGTCATGAGGGAGATTTGTAGAAAAATGACAAATATTTAAGTTGATTAAAATGGGTTTTATTATTGAGGCAGAATGGTAATTATGCCTCAATGACATTTTTGTAAATCTTTCATCTTCCTCTTTTGGATTTTTTTTTTTTTTTTTTTTTTTTTTTTAATAATTAGAGAAAAGAAAAGAGGGGGAAGAAAGAAGAGGGCAGTTGCACAACGTCAACACGGTAAAAAGAGAAAGAGTGGGTGAGACTTTTCTACAAGCTAGAGAGAGAAGTAATGTTTGATGGTGAGTTTTGAAAAACCGATCACTTGGTTTTCAACGTTCGCATCAGAAGCATTCGACAGAGCATTGACGCCGGTGAGTTTTCGCATTCTATCAGCGGTGTATCAGAGCATTTTCGGTGTTTTTGTTTTGAGGTTTAAGCAGCAGGCTTGAGTGTGGTTTGACTGAGTATTTCAGTTTTGGTTTTCTTCAAGTGGTTTAGTCTTGGGTGCTTCTTGGGTTTGCAGTAGCTTGTTCGACACGTGGGTCTCTGGTCAAAGGAGGTAGTTTTCGATGGGTTTTGGGTCTCGGTATCAGAGGCAGCAGCCGGCACATAGGTCTCTCAGTCTCTTGGTGTTTGGTCGATGGTAAAGTCGGGTTCGGCAGTAAAATTACAGATTGCATATTATCTTGTTGATTCTGTAATTTGTATCTTGATTATTGCTCTTAATAAAATCTCTCCAAGCTAGTTCTGAAAGTGGATGTAGACCGAATTGGTCAAACCACTATAAATATTTGTGTCGTTTATTCTTTTTCTTTGTGGTTATCTGACTATTGCGTTCTGGTTGGTTTAGATTGTGTTCTCTGGTCTAGTGCAAGAAATTATACCAAGTAGTTGGGAGTTTGGTATAGTTATTATACCAAGTGGTAACAGAACTTGGTTGTGTTATTCCCAACAGGTTCAGGTTACATGTTTAAAAACTCGACCGGGTTGACCCAACCTAACCCAAATTTCTAATATTATTAAAATATATACTACAATTTATAAATATTATAATTCAAACATATTATTATATGAATTTTTTTTAAAGTTTGTAATAGATATGTTGAAATTTTAGTTATTAAAATGTGTTATAGAAAAGCTTAAGTATTTTAAGTTAATAAATAATATGCTTTAAAAAAAAAAGAAAATAAATAAATAACACGACAATCCAATCCGAATTCTCGAATTTTGATGGTTGGGTTGAAGATCTTATTTGGGTTATTTGGATTGTCAATTTGAACATTTTTTGATTGGTTTAAAAAATCTTCCTAAGCCAACTCAATCCAATCCATTTATACCTCTAAATATAGTGAGTAGAACCTACCTCTCATATATTTTATATATATATATATCATTTCTCTATCTCATAATACAGAGTTTGTATGTAGGGTTTTTTTCTCTTTTAGCCACACAAAGAGATCACTCATAAATGTTCCTATTTCCCAAAATTCAAGATAACAATGTTGTACCCTACCACTTAATTAATCATTTGAGAATTCTCTCAACCACCCCTCATGTGTTTTTCTTTTATTTTTTTAAAGAAATTAAATAAATATTAACATTTTAGTAATCTTTCAAATATGTTTTATTATTATTATTATTTTAAAGGAGGCAGTTTAATAATTATATGTCCTAAACATGGACAGTTACATTTCCTTCTGTTCTACACATGCATTATTAATTTCATATTTCATATCAACTTTTCAAAAGCTCAGATAAGTTTTTCACAGTATATCATTGTTTTTTCAAATAACCTTATATATATATATACAGATATACACATACATACATACATGTCATATGTGTGTGTATATAACACACATATTATCATCATTTTGCCTGTTTGAGAATACGGTGCTATCAACCTACACATTTAAAATATGCTAAATAAAATATTTTTGTTTGCAATTGACCAGATTAACCTTATCTCACCAACCACGGATATATATATATATATATTTTTTCAAATATTGGTTATTTTGGTGAAGGCAAAGGTGAGAATCCCTGTTTTGAGAAGCAAAATATGAAATTTTTAGTATTATAACAAAAATGACAAATCTCAAACAAGTTGTATAAAGGCAAAGTTTCTCTTGCACTCTTAAACCTTCCATTTCATTTCTTTCACTCACTGATATAACAATTCTAGTAAACTTCTTTTTTTCTCTTTCTCGCCCCCCCCCTCTCTCTCTCTCTCTAGTACTCTTTACTTTCAATTATATGTCATTATTAATTGTTTTGTCTCAAATATTATTTTAGTTGATATAATATTTGACTATAAAGCTAGGTAACTCTATGGCCTTTAATTTCATTCTATTAATTAATCGTACCACCTAAATAACCGTCATTTTACGACTAATTGCGTGTTTTTCTTATCTTTGATTATTTGAATTCTATATTAATGAGCATATTTAAAGATATTAGTCTCCATCAACTCAAAGACTTGTATGATTTTCCAAGTCCTTTTCTTTTAAATGCACTAAAGGAGTAAATTGGATCCATTACAAAAAAAAAAAAAAAAAAAAAGAGGAGAGAATTTCAATTTTTAAAATTATCTAACATTTCTAATTAAAATGTTTAAACTCTCAATGTTATTTTACAAGTTTAGCATGAGTTTATATTAAACTTTATTTAGTAGTTTTCATAGTTCCAATTTTATCTTTGTACTCTTTAGGTCAAACCTTACATATTGACTTTTCCCAACTAATTTATTGACTGCTACAGGCTTTTGAGGGCTTAATAATTTTTGTTTTAAATGTCAATAAATAGGATTTTCCAATAAAATAAAAAGATAACATAAAGATGATTAAGGAGGCTAACCCAGGAACATAGAAACTAGATTAAAAATTGAAGTCATACTATATAGATTAAATCAAAACCCCATCCGTATTTAGGAAAATGAAAATAGTGGTAAGTTTAACTTAAGAAAAATGTGTAGGTAACTCTTTTAAATTATAGGAGATCAAAGTTTGATCAAAAGTGAATATGTTACAAGAGTTGTTTTAGACGAATAAGAAGGAAACTATGATATGTTTGGTTTAATAATTAAGCATATTAAATTTGGGAATAGAAGATGTATATATAAATAATAATTAGGAGATGAGGATGGGAATGAAAATATTGAAGATAATTAAAAAGAAGCTAAGTGTTGGGTATAAATATAAATATAAATAGAAGAGTAGTTAGACGAATAAGAAAAGGACAGGTGGAGATACGTTTTAAGGTTGGTGACGACGTTGGGATGGATCTGTGATGGGGCTTTAAGCTGATTGATACAACAAAGTGAGAACCAAATGGGTGTGTGATTTTAAAAGGTTTGAGAAGCCAATCCCACGCGGAGGGCACAACAACACAAGGTGGTGACCAACTGGAAAGGACCCACGTGGAAATGAAGATAAAAATATCATGTGGTTCTCGAATACAATGTGAACGTGTACCACACGCGGGGCACAAGGCGTGAACAAAGCATCTTAGGGAAAAGGAAAAAAGAAAAACCAGGCTGTTTTATATCAAAGTAGAAACAAGAAGAAGAGCCCTAAACCTGACTTCTTCACATTATTTCTGGGTGAAGATTGGAAAATTTCAACTTCTTAAAACCCAAACAAACAACAACAACAAGAAAGAAAGAAAGAAAGAAAGAAAGAAAGAAAGAAAGAGAGAGAGAGAGAGAGAGAGAGAGAAACAAAACCAACCAACACCCCCAAATCACCCCCCGCAAAAAAACTTCAATTCTATTTTTTATTTTCAAAGACCTCATCTCATTAGGGTTTTTTCTTTTCTTTTCTGAAATCCCAAAAACAGAGTATCACAAAGTTAGCTACACTTGGAGGGTACCAACAGAGGAAAGAAAAGAGGGACAATCAAGAAGAAAGAAAGGATTTTTGGGGTAAGAAAAAAAAAACAAATAAAAAGGGGAGTTTGGAGATTTAGGGTAAATAATTGAAAGAGGGAAGAGGTGAGTTGGAGGGGTGGGGGTTTTTTTGTTGACAAAAAAAAAAAAAAAAAAACAAAAAGAAGGAAAGAAAAAAGTAAAAAGGAAAGAAGAAAAAAAAGAATGGGAAGAGGAAGAGTAGAGTTGAAGAGGATAGAGAACAAAATAAACAGACAAGTAACATTTGCAAAGAGAAGAAATGGGCTTTTGAAGAAAGCTTATGAACTTTCTGTTCTTTGTGATGCTGAAGTTGCTCTTATCATCTTCTCAAATCGTGGCAAGCTCTATGAATTCTGTAGTACTTCCAAGTATGTTTTCTATCTCCTTCTATTTTCTTTTATCTTTCTTCTAGGGTTTGGGTCTTTTCTTTTCTATTCTTAGCTGAAAAGAATTTGGGGATTTTAATGATGTATATTGTTGTAATATGGGTTGTTATGTGCTTTTGGATCCATATCAGTATGCTTAAAACACTGGAGAGGTACCAAAAATGCAGTTATGGAGCGGTGGAGGTCACAAAACCGGCTAAAGAACTCGAGGTTAATTTTACATTTTTTCTTTTTCCAATTTTTTTTTAAAAATATTTTAAAATTTAGATCCTGATTTGATTTTTGGTTTTTGGTTTTTTTGGGGTTTATTTTTGCAGAGTAGTTATAGAGAGTACTTGAAGCTGAAGTCTAGGTTTGAGTCTCTACAAAGAACTCAGAGGTAAATAATTTAACCATTTTTTTCTTGCCATAATATTTATTTTTCTTCAATTATATATCTAAATAATCAGATAATTTACCTAATTATTGGAAACCATTTTAGTTTTGGTAGTTTTTTTTAAAAGGTTTTTTATAAATAAAACCATCAACACTTGTTTCACTTTTGATTTCTTTCTTTCTTTCTTTCTTTAAAAAAGAAAATCAAGCCAAAATTTGAATATTAAAATGATAGTTTCTAAAATTTTGTTTTTTTTGTTTTTTTTGTTTTTTTTTTAATTTGGCCAACAATTTGACTCTTTGGCCTAAGAAAGTTACAACTTATTGTAAGAAATTAAAAGAAAAGAAAATTTAATTTAATTTTTGAAATATAAAAGTAAAAAAAGAAAAAAAGAAATATTTATCGAATAGAGTCTTAGTAAAATTTTAAAAGGGGTACAATATATAAAATAGAAATTACCTTTAATAGTTAAAGTTTTGTCTAAAAAACAAATAATATTTACATCAAATTATTATAGATGGTTAATTCAAATTACAAAACTTGAACTATGTAAGAAACCTAAACCAGCTAACTGCAGATTTATTTGGAATCTAATTTGTTTCTTTATTTAATTAGTAATGTTTAAACTTGTTTATTTCTGAAGCACATTTTATAAATGTGAATTACTCATTTTCAAGGTTTTTGTTCTGGAAATTTAGAACAGATTTAAAAAATTGTCTATATATAATAAAGAAGAAAAGTGATGGTAAGATTTTCTTTGAGAATATTTTCATTTAAAATGGTTTCTTTACAAGTCATTTTTTTTCCAAAACTATTTTCAAAAGATTTTTTGAAATGGTGATCAAAGTAGCTCTAAACATTAATACTGTCCATATAAAAAAAAAGTAACCACCATATAAAGGAAAGATACATCTCAACATATCCAATAGTCATGAGAGTGTGGTTACCATATTTGTGTTTTGGTCATTCATAATGTTCTTGGTTTTGTAAACTTGTATATTTTCTTATTGAAAGTGGTCTCATCTGAAAGGATGGGTGGATTTGAAATATTAAGCCCTTTCTTGGCAATCATTTTGCTTTTTAGGTTTGATTTTTGAAGATTAAGCTTTATTTTTTTTAAAATTTCTTACCACAATAAGCATCTTTCTTAAATATATCAGAGTTGTCAATTTTTAAATTCTATAAACAAGTTCGGAAGAAATATGTATATATATTTCAAATTTGAATTTTTTTTAACATTGACAAAAAGTAGATAGCAAAACAAGAAATTTAGAGTTTGAATGAGTTTTTATAGGTTTAATTTTCAAAAACTGAAAATAAAAGTTCTAATGGTAACTGAACGGTGCATAAACGTTTCCAAAGTTGTTTAAAAAAGTTTATCTGTAATTCATATTTGTTATAGTTCTTGACAATCGAATGTAGTAGGGCCAAGTAATTGACGAATATAAAAAGGACAAAAATCTTTGTAAGAGAGGATGAAATTTAGGGTTCTCATTATAAAGCCTCATTTTAAAGTTGTTCAACTAATTATATAAATAAATAAAATAATTAAAAGACATTTGTAAATTTCCTGAAAAACTGTTCAGGTTAATTCTAAATTATATTCATACTCTCATAGTAAAAACAAAGATTTACCTCTAAGTTACAATCAAGATAAACATGAACATGCTGATCTCTCACATTTCTCTATAGAAATAGGTATGTTCGAGAATGCTTATAGAATAAACCTCTTAGGCAAAAGCACATTGATTATTAACCACTTTTAATAACAAAGAAAATGTTTAGATTAAGGCCTTTCTTGGGCAAAATTCAGTTTTTTATATATTTAAAGTACTTTCTAAACAAATATATTTGCACCCAAAACCACTCTGCAAGTTCTTTTTTACAAGATAATTGCAATTACTTTAGACTTTTTTGGATAGTACTTTTATGGTTAATTGCAAAGTGATAAATTTTTTAAGAGAAGTAGTTTGAAACCATACAAAGGTGATTTTGACCAAACCAAAACCATATAATTGCTAAGGTTAAAAAAATTTATTTGTGTTTATGGCAGAAACCTTCTTGGAGAGGACTTGGGTCCATTGAACTCAAAAGAGCTTGAGCAGCTGGAGCGTCAGCTTGAGTCTTCTTTGAAGCAAGTTAGGTCTACTAAGGTAGGTTTAATCCTTTACAATAATGACTATTTTGATCTATTGTTTGATAATTATTTGATTTTTGAAAATTGTTTATAAATACACTTCTTTTTTTCAAGGAGTTATTTTAAACTTGTGTCAAGTTTTTAACGAAAAAATAGTTTTTGAAAACCCTTTTTTAAAAAAAAAAATTGCTTAAGACTTCTAAAGTCTAAAATGATAAAAAAAAAAACTCTTCAATGACAATTTGAAAAAACTAAAAACCAAAATTAAAGGCCTATTTGATATAAACTTTTCGTTTTTAATTTTCTACATTATTCAAATTTGAAAACTAAAATCAAGATTTTTAAACTAAATAAGTTTATAGTCTTAAAAACTTTTCCCAGTTTTGAAACAAAAGTAGATAATAAAACTAAGAAACTTATATAGACAAAGGTATGGTTTATAAACGTGAGTTCAAATTGTGCTGGAAATAAATTTAGTTTATTTATTTCCCCAATAACTACTTTTTAAAAATATTTTTCAAAATATAGGCCTAAGTCTTACTATTATTCTGGTTTTTTTTTTTTTAAAAAAAAATTGTTTGGATAATTAAATGTGTGTTTGCAACCGTATTAGAAATTAAAAGAGAGAGACAACAAAATTTTTATATAATGGAGTCTAATCTATGATATTATTTTTTTCTTCTCTTTTAAAGTATGATTTTGGGTGATGAGCCAAGTAGATATACAAAATCTTATGGTATTTTGTTGAAATTTTATGGTTGAAGTATCAACTAATATGCAATAGTTTTTGTTATTTGTTGCCAACTTTTTAGAATTGGGTCTGTTTGATTTTAGTTTATTAAATTTGTATAAATTCTTGAAAGTTAATTTTTTTCGCCAATTTGATTTTAGTTTCTTATTTTTCAAAACATCAACATATTTGCTTTTGCATTCTGCTTTTACTCATAAGATAGATATATAATGTGCCAACAATAAGTACACAACTATTTCGACATTCTGAAGGATTAATTTTCGAATAACTTCTTTTTGTCTACACTGTTTTAAAATTAACGCACAGTTTTAATTACATAGAGAAACCTGAATCTATATGAATGTTCATTTAGATTATAGATTAAAAATTTTCATATTCAAACTTTACAGATTAAATACTTTTTTGGACTCATTTATTCATTTAAAACTTTTGATTTTTTTTGTTTTTCTAATTTGGTTTTATATACTTTAAATGATATTTTGGAGTAATTACGACTTTTAATCTCTTAACACTCCAATATATTGAAGAAAATAGCTTTGGGAATTTTTGGAGTACAAGTTCTCATAATATTTTTAAATGGTTTTCATATACTGTTCATGAAATTATTGTTTGAATTTAAGTGATAGATGTTAAATGGACAACATTTTCACTATCTATAATAGATAAAAGATTATCTAAGAAATGACTTTTCATATCTACTTGATTTTTTGTTTTATTGTTTACCTTTTCTGAATATTTTCATAATATAAGTCAAATTTGAAAATTAGGTTTCATTTGATTACCATTTCTTCTCTGCATGTCGATTTCCTTGGGTTGTTTATTATTATTTTGTTTAGCATTCCTAAATACCAAAGTAAGCAAACTAGGCAAAGTTGTTTTTAGAATTTGGAATTTTACTATGAATTCATTTGTTTATTTAGGAAAGATGAAAAATATATTATAAAAAATGTTGCAATAAAATAAGCATAATTTTCAAGAAAAAAAAATCCAAAGGACAAATGTGCCTAAAAATTAGTTTTTAAAAATTTGTTGTTTTTACTTTCTATATTTAGAATGTGGCCATGAATTCTACTGTTTAACTTTGTGGAAGGATGAAACTCATGATTAAGAAATTGTGAGAAAGCAAATATAATTTTAAAATCTAAATGCAGAGAAACGTAAAGACCTGATTTATAAGCTTATTTCTTTATTTTGTTTTTTGTCTAGTTTTCTCCATTTCTTGTAATAATTTGTATCTTTCTTTCTTAAGTTAAATAGTTGAGTTTTTAAGATATATGAACCCTTCCATCCCATTTATTTAGGTTTTTTTGTTTTAAAAAAAGAATAAAAGTTAAGTTCTTAACCAAATTTAAAAAGACAAGAACAAACATTTAAAATAACTTCGTTTAATTCTTAAATTTTGGTTTGGTTTTAAAAACACCCTTTAATCTAATCAACCAAATTTGAAAATCAATTAAAGTGAAATTTATAGGCTTAATTTTCTAAAACCAATAACCAGGTGAATTTTTAGAATTTTAATTTTGAAAATTATTTATTTTCTGCCAATTTCTTATAGATGATTGCACCTTCTTTCTTAAATGATGAAGAAGTGAATCGCTAAGAATAAAAAAAAACTAATGACTTTTTAGTTTTCAAAATTTTGCTAATGATAGGAGGAATGAGTGTTTTTGGTCTATTTTCAAAAAACTAAAAAATAAAAACTCCAATGGTTACCAAAAAGTCGGCTCTCTTTATTTGGCGGCTAACGCCGATAAGAATAAGGTGGCTAGCACCGGCTCTCTTTACTTTTGTTTTTTTCTTTTGAAAATTAAACTCATTAACACCTTTTTTATCCTTAAATTTCTTGATTTGATATCTATTTTTTATTCCTGATTTAAAAAATCAAGCTAAAGTGTGAAAACTAAGCAATGTTATAGAACTTTTATTTTAATTCTTGAACTTAGGTCTGAATGTCTTCTCTTTAACAGTATCTATGTGGCTGTGGTGTGTCTCTGTCCATTTAAAAGACAATTATTGAAGCTTTTCACTTTTGTACTTTGAATATGCTTAACCAGAATCTGGCAGTTTAGTACACTATCCAGTTGCTCTGTTTCTTAATTAATACCCATATTAAACTTCCACTTCTTTTGGTTTTTAACCAAAAGTTTTAAAGCTACAAAGTTCAACGCACTCTTTTAACTTATGGCTTTATGGGAAATCTGTTTTACTCAGCTATAGAATTGATCTTGATAAGATTATTCAAACGTTGTAGTTTGTGTAAATTGTGTTTAGTTTTGAGCTTATTATTTTAATATGACACCACCGGTATTCAAAAGATAAATTACAATTTTACTCCCTGTAGTGTTGGCCAAATAGTTAGAATTTAGTCCTAATATTGTCTTAAAAGTTAAGAATCTAGCATTTTGATTTAATAAAGCCATCAAATGATCCTTATATGATTTGATAAAATCATATCACAAATAGTCTTTTACTATAAGAGTTACTTATGAGGCTTCATCAAACCTTAGGGACTGTCTGTTTAAATGATTAGAAACTATTTTATAATTTAACCTATTGAAAACTTGTATAACTTCTTTCCAAACAAATGCTTTTGTTTGTGCGTGGGTTTTTGAGTATTTTTGTAATTATCCTTTAGCTTGGTGATATTTTTATATGTGTTTGAGCTCTTAGATATGTATGGCTAGTTAGTTCCATTTTTCTGTGGCTTCATTGTTGAGCTTCGTTTTAGGTAAAACTATTAAGTATTGAATGTCTCATCATAACGGTTGAATTTAGATTCTAAAACATACAAGTTTCTAATAACCATATACCACTTAAGAAATATTTACAGTTTTTCACTCCAAGTTTCTCCATAAAAGCAAATGTTTGACTGAAAAAAGAAGTATACAAGACTAGTATATGACCCAAAATCCTCTTTATTAGCTGATATACAATTAAATTTATTTTCAGCTTATGCTTTTTGGTCAAGAGGTGATTAAAGACTCTTTGGACCTATATCTTATGTGGTCTTTAAAAAACCTAGATTTATGTACTTTGTAAATCAATCTATGAACAAAACGCTCATTGTTTTTTAAATTATTTTGTGATTGACTAGTCGTTATCTTAGCTAAGGACATGTATAATTTGTCAATTATGACCAAATTGTTGAAAATTTGGAACTTTGCAGACTCAGTACATGCTGGACCAACTATCTGATCTTCAGAACAAGGTAGGTTGAGTTCATATCAAGTTTTAATGGTGAATTCAAAATCATTTTCTTGAGCTATAAAAAATATATTTATCCTAAGTTTTAAAATCTTTTGTAAATACAGGAACAAATGCTGATTGAAACCAACAGAGCTCTGCAAATAAAGGTAATTAATCAACATTTCTTTTCCTAACACAACCTGAACTTGAAATTTACTGATTCTCAAACTTTAAAAAAGAAAAAAGAAAACAGCTGTCTGCCTTATGGGACATTATTGAAGTTTCCATTGTGTAACAGTTTTAAGATATGTTTGAGAATGTTTGAAAGTCTATACTTGAATTGTTTCACAGTCGTAATGTTGATGTATTTACGTTAATCTCTTGCTCTGGAAAACATTTGTTAAATCCCATCTACTTAATGGTGAAATTAATGATGGAAACTTGAAAAATCATGTCATATATTTTAAATGATGAAAATATCTTTCTCCAATTTAAAATAAGCATAAATTTCTTATTAGTAGTGATATCATTGTTATTATATTGTGAGGAGTCTTTAATATTACAATGGAAATGTTGATATACTTCACATCGTTGTCAAATCTATGGAAACATACAGACATGGTGGCTATTATGTTGATTGAAAAAATTAAGATGATTATGAATTAGAGTATTAACGGTGATGTTTGTGTTGGTTTTGTGGAATAATGTATGGTTGATCAGCTGGAAGAAATAAGTTCAAGAAATAATATAAGGCTTACATGGGATGGTGGAGATCAAAGCATGTCATATGGTCCACAAAATGCCCAAACTCAAGGCTTCTTTCAGCCACTGGAATGCAACCCCACTTTGCAAATTGGGTAACATTTTTTATAATGAATTTAAATTATGGTTCTTTTTCTTTTGGGTAAGTAATTTGATGTTGGGTTTTAATTAGGTACACTTCTGCAGTATCAGACCAAATTACAAGCACTACCACTCCAACTCATGCCCAACAAGTCAATGGCTTCCTCCCTGGTTGGATGCTTTGATTGAACAAACAAACAAAAAAAAAAAAAAAAAAAAAAAAAAAGAAAAAGAAAAAAAACCTCTCTTTTTTCTACTTTTTTTTTGCTTACTTTTCTTTTTTCATTTGCGCTATGGTACTAACATTATGCATAATTGTTAATAAGCATTATATTATTTTACTTTTATTTTAGAACTTGAAAGAAAATCCCAAAAATTTGAAGGAGGACTTGTATTGAAAACCTATCATATTTACCTGTATCCTTTTCAAATATTAAGACGCTTTGAATTTTGAATTGTTTTTTTTCCCTATTGTTTTGTGTTCTCTATGCTTTGAATATTGAGATTACACAGGTGATTTTTTTTGTCTTTTGAAAAGGGTATAACAAATGGAATTGCCCAATTTGGCACTTTATTTCTTGAAGAAGATTATTATTATTGTTTTCTTGAATCCTATATGATGTCGGAGAAAATAACATTATTTATATATATCCTACAGAGTCGACCAAACAAATATAGCTAATTCTATGGCAAAAGATGAAGTTAGAAAGGAGTTAGATAGAAAATCTTGAAAGAGTCAGATGAATTTCAAATTCAAACCCTTGAAAGAATTTCAAAAACAAATATTTGGGTAAAGAAAGATTTGTTGAGAATATAAAGGAATTTGAAGGGTTATAGAAATTAAATTGATATGTGACTTTTGGTTTTTATATTAAATTGTGTCCGTTAAGTTTTTTTTTAAAAGGAGATTTTAGAAGTTATGAGAGTTGAAATATTTGTGTCTTAACCTTTGAAATTTCATTGTTTATAAGCTTATATAAAGACATGTATAGTTGAATCAAAAATTACTTTCTTCACACTTGTGTCATCTACACCCTTTCTCTTCTAACAAAGTGGCATTTGAGCCGTGCTAAAAATTTGAGAGAAAAAATATGACCAACTGTGGAATGAATTCGCTTCAATTAAGATGCTTACTAAACTTAATTATGATTGTTGGAGCATCAAAATAATATCGTTACTAGAAGCACAAGATTTGTAGATCGCTGAGAATGGTTTTCAAGAGGTGAAAGCTGGAGTCAACCAAGTGCAAACGACACACTAAAAGAGAAAAGAAAGAAGGCAAGAAGGCCCTCTATATCTTTCACCAATTAGTTGACAAAGATACATTTTAGATCATCTGCGATCCTGAAACATGAAATGCAGCATGGGACAAGCTCCAATCAATTCATAGAGGAGCTGATCGTGCTGAAAAGGTACGATTACAAGCTTTACATGGTGAGTTTGAATAATTACAAATGAAGGAAACGAAGATGATAGCAGATTATCACACCAAAGTAATGACTATTGTCAAAGGAATTGAGACGAAACGACGAAGAAATCAAGGATGTTTGTGTCATGAAAAAGATTCTACGAAGCCTAAGTACCAAGTTTGTGATCATTGCTATGACAATATAGTAGACAAAAGATCTTGAGACCATAACGATTGAACAATTTATAGACTCATTACAAGCTTATGAGGAGAAAAAGATAAAGAAAAATGGAGCAAGCAGAGATCATTGAACAACTTCTTGAACTCAAACTCAAGGAGGAGAATAGTCGTGGACATAGAAGAAGCTCCTGTGGTTGAGGCTATGGTGGTAGAGGTGAACCCAACACCGACATTTCTTAAAATTCAAACAAATCCTCAAGAGGAAGAGGAGGTCAAAATCGTGGAAGATGTGATGGAAGATCTTGGAGAGATAAATCTCAGGTAAAATGTTATAATTGTAATAAATATGGACATTATGTGAAATAGTGTTACTTGTCTCAATTAGAGACAGATGGATCAGAAGCAACAAGACCGATCAACTGTCGATATATCCAAAGGTCATCAAGGATAGTCTAATTGTGCAGAAGAAAACGAAACCTTATTCATGTTTTCTAAGGGTGGAGAAGAAAGAGTCCAGATTGAAAATGGCATCTTGATACCAGAGCCTCAAACAACATGTGTGGAAATCATGTGATGTTTGCAAAGTTGAACAAGGTGGAAAAAGGCAATACTGTCTTTGGAGACAATTCCTTGACCGCCATCGAAGGAATAGGTAAAATTCTCACTTTGTTAAAAATGGAGAAAATCAATATATTACAAATATATTACACTCTGAATATAAAAAATAATATATTGAGTTGAGGATAATTGTTAGAAAAAAGCTTTCAAGTCTTAATGAAAAACAATTGTTTATATTTGAGAAAGAATCATGAGAGACTTGTCGCTAAAGTCTTCATGGAAAAAAATCAAATGTTTTCTTTTAATATTTGTAATGATGTTCCAAAATCTTTGAAGACGTGCTATGATGATCTTTACAGGCTATGACATTTACCGTTCAAACACCTTAATTTTGTAAGTCTAGATGACTTCAAAGAAAAAAATGGTGTGAGGCTTACCATATTTACACAAGTCGAACCAAGTATGTGAAAGGTGCCTACTCAAAAAACATCATCGAATTAGTTTTTCTATGGAGTCTATGACTAAGAGCCAATAAACCTCTGTAATTTTGAATTATTTGATTTATTAGATCTTGAATTTTTATGAACTTATTTTCATTTTCAGCAATTCATGGAAAGATGCTCATTCATGTCGATGTGTGTGGAGCAATCAAACCAGAGTCTCATGGTAAAAGTAAATATTTTCTTCTCTTTATTAATGATTTTTCTAGAAAAACATGGATGTACTTTTTTAGGGAAAAAACAAAAGTAATTGAAATCTTTAAGACATTAATGCGTGTGTGGAAAATGAAAGCAACCTTACAATTAAGGCCATAAGAATAGATCGAGGTGGTGAATTCACATCAAATGAGTTCAAACAATTTCATGATGAAAAGGCATCCCATGTCCATTAACAATGCCAAGGACACCACAACAAAATGGTGTGGCAGAAAGGAAAAATTGAACAATCTTGAACATGGCAAGAAGCATGTTAAAGACAAAAAAGATACCGAAGAAACTTTGGGCAAAAGTTGTAGCTTGTGTGGTCTATTATACAAATTGAGCACTAACTAAAAGTGTGCATGGCACCTCAAGAAGCATGGAGTGGAAGAAAGCCTGGGATTGGTCACTTTAAGGTGTTTGGAAGTATTGCATATGATCATGTGTCATAAAAAAGGACCAAGCTTGACGATCGAAGCGAGAAACTCATCTTCATTTTGTATGACGCAAGTTTGAAGAGTTATTGCCTGTACAATCCTTTGAATGGAAGGGTAATTATTAGTCGAGATGTTTTTTATGAAGAATCTTCCTGGGATTGGAGTATATAGGAAAAGGAGGATGACTTTATTCTTTAAATGAACAAACCAAAAATGAAATAGGTGAAATTTTACCCATTCTAGTAGTATCTCAGTTAACTGATCAGGCATCAGCTCAAGGTTCCACATCGCCCAATGAAATGGAGACACTCTGCAACAATTTAGAGAATGAAATTGCCCCAAGAGGAACCTGAAGTCTACAAGAACTTAATATGGTAAGCGAAAATCAAAATGAAAATTCTATTGTCTTTTTGGTGATTGTGAGTCCATTAGTTTTCAAGATGATTGTGAATAAAAAGAGTAAAGATGCAGAGAACAAAGAAATTTGAGTTATAAAGAAAAATGATACATGGGAGTTGACCAAGCTTTCGAAAGGAAAAAAAAAAATCTGAGTGAAGTGGATGTACAAGACAAAGAGAAAGACCATGGTGATGTTGAGAGGTACAAGGCGAGACTAGTAGTGAAAGGGTATAGTCAACAACACGACATCGATTATGATGAGGTATTTGCCCCTGTTGTTTGCCTCGAAACTATTCGTTTGATTATTGCTTTGGAAGTCCATAGTCATTGAAAGATACATTAAATGGATATCAAATCGGCATTCTTGAATGAAATTATTGAAGAGAAGGTCTATGTGATCACCATTGGGATATGAAGCCAAGTGTGAAGAAGATAAAGTGCTTTAATTGAAGAAGTCTCTTTTTGAAGCAAGCACCAAGAGCATTGTAAGACCCGTTTTTTTTTTATTTAAGTATAAGAAGTAAAATTTCGACTAGGTATTAAAGAATTTGAAGTTTGAATCAATCCACATAAAAGATCAAACGATAAAATCTTTTATGGTTAAGTATAAGTTTCGCAATTAAGAAGTTAATTCGCGAGGAGGTTTTGAGAAAAGAAGGGTTTGCAATAGAATCTATAAGTCTAAATGCTCTCAAAAGAAAAAAGTTGTGAAGTTTTGACTAAAACGATTAGGTGTTTGGGTAGTCTTCGCGATAAGAACCAAGGGTTTCGAGATGAAGAAGTTTGTGAGGAAGCCTTGAAGTTTAAGTTCGCGATAAGTGTTCTAAGCGAGTAAAAGTTGGTTAGTTTGCGAGGAAGGTTTCTTGTAGTAAAAATATAATCAGGCGATAAGGTTATTTGCGAGAAGTGTTAAGTGGTTAAAGTTATTTGTGGTACGGGGTTAGGCAAGAAGTAAGGTATGGCGAAGAAAATGTCAAATCTGATTTGACAGGGGTTAACGTGTAAGATTAAGAATTTAACCATTACTGGGTTGAGTATTAAATTTACACATGTAAAGTTTTAAGTAGGAGCTGACAAACTGAGAAGAGTTTAATCATGACTAAGATAGTTTAAGGGTTTTATAAATAGAGGACTTGGTCATTAAGTAAGCACAAAAGATTTTATTAAAAACAACAAAAGAGAGCTAAAATGCTGATGTTTTGTTCTGGCTAGAAGAAGAAAAAGAAAGTGTTAAGTACGACGATTTGTTTCGCGAGAAGGCTCCACGAGAAGAGAAGGAAGAGAAGGATTTTTGTTAAAGTGTGGTGAGTGGTTTTCTTCTTAAAAGTTTTGTGATTATGCTTTACTATTTTGAAAGATGATTTCAAATGAGAAAGTGTTTCAAAAAGAGATTTCTATGAAAAGTTTATATGTGTTCAAGCATGATTTATAATGTTAAAGCTTGATTTGATGATTACAATTTTAATGCAATGAAATGGTTTTCAAACCATTAATTGATTCATTGAGATGAAGCTAACTTTTATGTGCACAGAAAGAGTCAAGGCCACCATATGGGGTGTACGGACTACATGGTGATAAGAAGTTGGCTTATGCGTTGAAAGGAGCGTATAAAGCTTAGCGGCCTGAGCAACAAGAACAAATTTGTATGTTCTCGAATGCTGTTGATACAGTAGACAAACGCGAGATAATGAGACCAAGCATAAAGAACGGTTCGGAATCCTTGGCGAAAGGAATAACTATTAACTAATATGTGTTTATGTAAAATTATTATGTTATAAATGTGTTTGTTAACCATAAAGAAAGGTTTATGCGAGATGAAATGATTTAATGTTATTTATGCAAAATGATGTTTATGAAAAGGTTTTGCAAAAAGGATTTCATAAAACCTCACTAAGTCTTTTAGATTTACATTTTAAAAATCCCATCTTCTAGGATCAGGCGTTTAAGCCAAGTAGAGAAGAAGACGTTTTGGAAATAGTTAAGAATTGATTATTTGGTCAAAGTGTTGTAATTATGTATCAAATGCCTGTTATTAATAAAGTATACTTTTTGGTATGTATTTATTATACTTGGCGTTTAGGTTTACCACCGTTGAGTTTTGAGTTTTGTTGATAGTATAAAAGGAGTTGAGAATAAGATTTTGCGATAAGAAAATTTCAAGGTTGTAACAAACTCACATCTTATTCCTACTACTTCGACATTATCGTTGCAGTACGGTTTGGAGTGTGACAAGCATGAAATTCAAGGATTCACAAGTATTTTTTAGAGAAATAGTAGATGAAGTGTTCTTATGAGCATGCTCTATATATCAAAATGCATGGTGAAAACATACTAATCATTTGTTTGTATGTTAACGATTTGATATTTACAGCAAATGATCCTCGCATGTTGATGAATTTAAAAGGGAGATGACATAGGAGTTTGAATTGACAAACATTAGTTTCATGAGTTATTATCTTGGGATCGAGGTTAAACAAAGTGAAGATGAGATTTTTATATCTCAAGAGGGCCATGCTAGAGAAATGCTTAAAAGGTACAATATGGTCACTTATCTAGTTGGAATACCAATGGAATGTAGAGTCAAAATTACCAAACAAATTGGAGGAGAGAAGGTAGATTCCACATATTTCAAAAGTTTGGTTGGAAGTTTGAGATACTTGACATGCATAAGACCAAATATTCTTTATTCAGTTGGAATTATTAGTCGATTTATGGAGGTGCCAACAACAACACATTGCAAAATGAGAGAGGATACTTCGATACATTAAAGGGACAATTTGGTATTGTCACGCGCTGCCCGATTGTCGTTCCTCGCGAACAATGGGGGGCGTGCCACCTAAACACTTAAACACATCTTCTCTCCAGGATGACATGGTAAGCATCTAGTGAGTAGAACAACTCCATAAATAAAAACGATGCCACTAGAACTGCAATTTCAACGCCTAGCCCCTACATGTTGTGTGGAAAGACAGTGACCAATACCAAAATGATGCGACTACATGTTGTGTGGAAAAACAATGACCACTACCAAAATAATGCGAGTATTAAGCACAAAAGGCGATCATGTTTGCAAGTTCAAGGTTGGATGTCATACGCTACTTGAGGGGGGGGGGGGTGGAATAAAACAATAATTTGAAAGGTTAGACGAAAGCAACTAGTGAGTGAGTTCTTTTAGCAATTACTATCTAACAAGATAAGATGTCGTGCGACCTTATGATTGAATATAAGAAAGTCGGTGTTTCCAAAGAGTAACTCATCATTTCACAGTGTATCATAGCGTATGCCTTACACATACTAAATGTTCATCTCATAGAATCATTCTACAAGTTAGTTTACGCTCTTATACCCTTTATCCCTCGACTTAAGCGTTTACCACACTCAACCATGCAGAGTGAACTCAATGCATATAACAATCTCCCTTAATTCATCTATGCTTCATGCATCTTCCAATGCTAGATCACACAACAAGCATGAGGCATTTCATACCAGATAAATCTGAAAGCATGAGGCATCCTTTTCAAGGCCACATAACATGAATAAGGCATTCTATTCTAGAACAACAACAAGAAAATAGCATCTTATATACCCCAGATCACATAGCAAGGGTAAGACATCTTATCCCAGCTCACCCAGCAAGGATAAGGCATCTTATTCTCGAGCGTACAAGATCAGATTATTTAAAAACCTATTAAATCTTAGCATCTCAACAATAAGTGGTACAATGTTTAGAACGATAAAACTCATCATTCCAACATTAAGTTATTCAGAGAATATATTTTCACGCCACTCTTAATGCACATTTCATTGCATCGATAAACTTCTTACGATGGTGGGTGGAGAAACATGCGAAAAATCGTATAGTTCAATCTCAAAGAAGACAGTAAGATATTTAAACGAGATATTTGAAAACTCTTTTCTTATTGGTTGAAATATTATATGCATATGTTTCTATCATGGATTTATCATGCTAAACTCTAAGTGAGCGACTATTAGGCGGCTGAATAGGGTCATGGGTTGAAGGGTGCATTCCTATTAATGTGTTGATAACTTTCTAAAGATATGCATGTCGTACAAGTTTTCCTATCTATCGTCCAAGTGCAAGCAAAGAGAGGTTTCTTGGTAATTTCAGAGTCAAACTTAGGCAATTTAAGCTCCTAATTATCTTATTGTGCAACTAAGTCATGCGATATAAACTATACAGTAATGTTATGTACATTATAATTTTATCCTAATTATTTACATCAAGGTGCTTGGCAGTGCAAGGTGAGCATGACGAGATGATGAAAATGGAAATTGAAATCATGTCTAGGCATGGTGAGGAAGGAATAGTTTAATTTATCTAATGGTAAGAAATTGTTCTTTAATAATTCAAGGTGATATAAAACATATATTAACTTTGAATTAGGTCAAGTGACCGCTCAACGCCATTGCCATACTTGTTCGCTTTTTGGAATCCAAATACACAACGTTAAGCTATGATTTATATCTAATCTTCGTGGGTACATTATTTTTAATTTCTCCTTGATTAAGGCGAGCAACCTCTTAATGGTTTCGCCACACACACTGGCATCTCTGCAAGGTGAAGGAGAAACTTGACGACAAGATTGTATCACTACAATCTTCTCGCCACTTGCTTAGCCAAATGTGCATTCTCAGTTGTCATGTAATTACAATCAACCTAATTATTATTTCTCTCAAATATACAATGATTTAATATAAGGTTTAACTCACAAAACTCATAACGCAAACATTATAATTCTTTTGGTATTGAAAGACACATTTCATTGCCCGCAGGTTAACTAAACAAATTGAATATGAAAAGTAAAAGAAATATGGGAGAATGGAAGAAGAAATGCATTGGTTTCATAAAAATAACTTTAGGCCTTTCGATCATGATGTACATCTTACAAATCAATATAAGAAACCAGTAAAATGATATACAAGAAAAGGTGTTACGCCTCAGAGTATGATTTCTCATACTCTTTGGCTCTATTTTTTGTCTATTGGTGGGGGAAAGATGGTGAGGGGAAAGATGGAAGGGATGAACTCTCTCTCTCTTTTGTTTTAAGCTCTCACTTAAAACTCAAGGAAAGGGAGAAGACGGACGATGCTTGAACTTACTCTTCTGTCAAAATGTGCACACCTTGTTCTGAAGTGAGGAGCTCTATTTATAGGTGAGGAGTGATGTTGATAGGATATCCCACGAGCCATTCATGCTCTGAAAAGTTGCATTTGCTCCACAGACATCCTTTTGCCCTTTTTCTGTCTTTTGCGACATCCAAATTTGTTTGCTAGTGCCTTATATCGCCTAGCTTGTTTGCTTATTGCCACATTGGCTGGATGTGTCTCCTCGCGTAAACATTATATCGCTTCACTTCACTTCACTTCTTTTGCATAAAATCCTGCGATAAAAGCACTAAAACGCAATAAAACAGAGATAAGGTTCTTTTGCTCAATGTTA
Source organism: Cucumis hystrix (assembly GCA_025688845.1). Taxonomy (NCBI): domain Eukaryota; kingdom Viridiplantae; phylum Streptophyta; class Magnoliopsida; order Cucurbitales; family Cucurbitaceae; genus Cucumis; species Cucumis hystrix. The sequence goes on from CM046889.1 coordinate 8,326,571, forward strand.
TTCATAGATTAATCAAATCACCTACTTTTTCCCATGTTTTCTTCTATTCTTATGCAATTAGACTTCATTTTACATAAAAGATTATAATAACTTGTATTTCTAGGAGTTATCACTTATTCGAAAACTTTCCGAAATGAAACTCACTTTACAGTCGACCCGTTTAGCTTTTCTGGTCGAGGTCCCCCTTGCTTTTTTCAAAATTTTGATAGGAAAGAGCTCTCTCCTATCTTAGATTCTAAACACCTTTCAGTTTTATTCCTTCACAAAATGGAGTAAGAAGTAATCTCAGATGACTTATATCCTCTATTTATAGATATTTTCAAGTGAGTCTTTCTATATCGAAATGATTTCCCGAACCAGCGGCAGAAAGTGGCCCAGTTCAAAAACGTCATGTACCTTTGTCAATCCTTATCGTGAACTCAGGTTAGGCGATTGAGTCCCATCAATCCCCAACCAAGTGACATTTGCATCGCATCGCCCTCCCTAAGTGTAGGCTAAAATGCCGATCTGATCGTCGCGTTTCTTCCTCGCATAAGAGTTCTTATCGTAGTTTAATCGTAGCTTGCATTTTTACTAAGGAATCTCTTCGTACATCATTCTTATCGCAAGGCTTGTATCTCATTGTCTGCATGCGATCAGAGCCTTACATGTATGGTCTTTCCTATGTCTCTTCTCACAATTTTGATATTGTTGGTCATTGTGATAATGATTGGAGTAGTGATTTGGATGATCGAAATAGCACTACGGGGTTTGTATTTTTTATTGGTGAAACAACGTTCACATGGATGTCAAATAAGCAACCCATAGTCAGATTATCAACATGTGAGGTGGAGTATGTAGTAGCAACTTCATACGTATTTCATGCGATTTGGCTAAGAAACTTAATGAAGGAGCTGAACTTTCAAATGGAGGATCCAATGAAGATTTTTTTTCACAATAAATTTGCCATCGCCTTAGCCAAAAATCCAATATTTCATGGGAGAAGCAATCACATCAATACACAATTTAATTACATTCGTGATTGGGTTACAAAGAAAGAAGTGAAACTTAAATATGTCAAGTCACAAGATCAAGGGGTGAACATTGTCACAAAACCCCCCAAATTAGAGAGTTTTATCAAAATGAGAAGTTTACTAAGTGTAACAAATCAAGTTAGGGGGGGGGGGGGTAACACCACAAAATTTAAGATAATTTTAAATTTAATTATCTTAATTGAATTTAATTTAAGTTGGAATTATTTGGGTGTTATTTTAGATAAATGAAGAGATTTGTTTGTTTTTGTGAAGATTAGAATTAATTGAATATTTATGGAAGAATATCTAATTAATTATGGAAATTGGAAATTTTTTTTTATATTGTTATGGATGGATAAGAGAGAATGATCTTGGTAATTTTTTTTGCGAGACTTAAGGATTTTGAGTATATATATGTGTGTGTGTGTGTGAAGTTATGGAAGGATGAGAAAATTATATTATTGGAAATAATATAATTAGTTTGAATAATCTAAAATTTTGTTATTTTAAAAAAAAAAAGAGGATAAAATGTTGGAATTGATAGTATTTATTGAAGAGAGAGAATGTTTGTTTTGGGAAGAGGAAAAGTAAAGGAAATAGAAAAGTAATAATAACATATTATTATTATTATAATTAATTTTATTTTAAGAAAAAAAAAAAATAATAAAAGAAAGGAAAAAGAAAACGTGAATCAAGGGTCAAAGAAAGAAAGAAAGAAATAATAATACTTATAATATTTTATTTCATTTTCTCTTTTCCTATTCATCTTCTTCCTTTCTCTCCTTCTTCAACCTACGACCACAACCATCTCTTTTCTTCCTTCTCTTTTCTTCCTCTCTTCTTCTCCGATTAATCCAAGTCAGCACCCAGTTCTTCTTGTCGTCCATCTACAGTGCGTTGTGGAGTGTTTTTGGTTCAGATCTACCTCCATCCGCGAAGCTTTGCTCGCCGCCGTGCCTCCATCCACCGTCTTCAAGAGTCACCGTCGGTTCTTTCGCGTGTCCCCACCGGTAACCCCATCCCAATCGTCTCTGTCTTCGTTGAAGCCAAACCCTGCCGAGCCGCGTTTCGTTCGTGTGTAGCTCCGCCGACGCTTGTCGTTTAATACCAGCCGTGTGGCGTCCAACAGCTGCGCATCGTGAAGTCCTCATCTGCCACGCAACTCTCCGTTTTCCAGTCGCGGGTCTGACGTCCATCTTTATTGTTTTGCAGATCTGTTTTGCACGCATCGATTTCATTTGTTCGCAGCTACCGCTGTCTTGTTGTAAGTTTGTTGGTAATGAGAAATTGTGAGTTTTGTAATGTTGTTTCTTGGCTACTGTAAGCATTAAGGTGGGATTAATTGATTGGGTGTTGTTTGATTTTAAGGTGATTTTTGAGAGAAATTGTGCTTGAATTCTTGAGATTTACAACAAGCTTCATTGACTTAAGTAAGTTGTGAATTTTACGTTGGGTTGAATTTAAGTGGACGTTATTGCTGGAGAAAATGTTGAGTTCTTATTGTGGTGTTTAGGTTTGTTTCGTGGAATTCAGTTCGATCAAGAAGCTTAGGTAACGTTAAGGTAAGAGACTTTCTACTGGACTCAATAACAAAATCAAGATGTATTGACTATATGGACCGTAATGTTATGTCTGGACTGAGTAGGGATGACGGTTATGATGTACATTTGGGTGTGGATTGAATGTTTAATGTATATTGTGTTTGACTGGGAGAAATTTATATATTTATGTATGGATTGATGTAGATTTGTGGTTGAGTGTATATTGTGACCGTTTGTCTATGTATATGTACAAACATAAGGATGTGGAAATGACTGAATCTCGTAGATGTTGCGTATATAAAGTGTGGATTTTAACCGATAGTTTGTTGTGTAGACTGAATGGATGATAGACTGTTATGGTTGTGTGCTTGTGAACGAAGGAGACGTAATGGTTGTGCCCTTGTAGACTGAGGAAGATGTTATGATTTTTAGTTTGTTGACTGATGTACTGATATGTTTTTACTGACCTTGGGTTAAATTAGAATAAGATGGTTGTTTGAGGTTAAATGAAGAGTTTATGTGTTGAGGACATTTAACTGGATTGTAAATGACTGTTAAGATGTATAGAATGGACTGAGGGGAAAAATTATTAGTTTCCTAATGTGTAGTTACCTTGCAGGTGTCCTACGGGAACACCACCCTTCATGTGTATCCTTCGGGATCACAAGACTGATATGTGCATCCTTCGGGAGCACTCACCCTTCTATGTTTAACTTTTCAGGCAAAGGTAACTGAAGGGGCAGACCGACGAGGGACAAGAAGGAGTCGTGATTGCCATAGAGGACTGTCTTTTAAACTGCTTCCGCTGATGGTTTTAAAATATTTTGTTTGAACTAAGTTTACAAATAGTTAATTTTTTGTAAACAATACTTTAAAATTTTATATTTTGAAATAGAGCCCGAATAAAGTTTTCCTCGATTTCTTATGGTTTCAGCTAAAGTTTACTATGTCTTTTGTCAAACAAATTGTTTCGTGCTAAAGTAATGGCTTCGACTTAGATTTGAAAAGTTGGGTCGTTACAGGGGGTGTTGAGAATATAAAAGGTTCATAGTAATGAGAATTTGAAGGGTTATAGGAGTTAAATTGATTTGTGACTTTTGGTTTTTATATTAAATTGTGTCCATTGAGTTTTCTCGAAGTTTTTAGAAGTTATGAGAGTTAAAATTTTTGTGGTTTCTTAGCCATTTAAATTTCATTGTAAATTTTTGTAAGCCTATATAAAGGCATGTTTAGTTTAATAAAAAATCACTTTCTCCACAATTGTGTCATCCACACTCTTTCTCTTGTAATAAGATTGTGTGAAAATTAATCTTTATCGTTCCTGAACTAACTTCCATTAAGTGGTTGGCTACCTATAATTCAATTTGCAATAAATGTAGCCATATTGTTCCTATTGCTTTGATCACTTGCAAAATCCATTATAACAGTTACCAACCCAACTATTAGAGATTGTAGTTGGCATTATATTTTTTCAAAGACAATGAGGTTGACTAAGTTTTGTTGCACAAAGTCTGAACATTTGAATGTTTACCTTAAATATTTTCCTTATTTGAAAATAAGTGCCTATATTATTTTATTCGATATTATTTCTTTTAATCAATTAGATTATTTAATTTAAAATTTTAAATCTATTTAGGGTTGCCAAAATTGTGTATTATGAAAGAAAAGAAGTGTTCTTCATGCAAGCCGCATGTTTTTCTTTGAGCAAGAGTTATTCTTCTTACACCCATTGTGTTTCTAATTCATTGTGTACATGTTTGTTGCTCACTATGTTCTGTTGCAAGTTCTTCATCCATTGTCTGCAACATGCTAAAGATTATTTCGATTTAAGGAGACCCTAAGCCTTTACCATCGAGAGAGGATTCTTTATAAGATCCACACCTATGTAGAAGGTTATTTAATTTTGGTAAGCAAGAGCATTGAAGAAGGTTTTTGAAGAAGTATTTTGTTAAACGATAGTGTAGGAAGTTAAACAATCATTTGAAAACTAAACAATCGTGGAAGAGGAAAATCGATTATATGAAAAGTTAGAGGATAGTGTAAGAGGTTGAATGATCGTATAGAAGGTTGAACGACTGTGTGGAAAGATAAACGATCGTGTAGGAGATTGTAGGCAGAAAAGAAAATGTAAAGAAGTCCTCAGAGTTATGATAGTCAAAAGTTTTTTAATTATCAGATAAGTGGTGTTGGATTCCAGGCGTCATGGCATGCGAAGACTTAGAATTTAATTAAGCAGAGGATGACAAGATTATACGAGTTTAAGGAATGACTAATCCAACTTATAGTTAGTATTAATAAGAGGAGATTCAAAAGAAAGGGTGTTATTCTAAGATTTTACCAAGAGAAAAACTAGAGATCGTTAAGTGATAAGAAGACTGTAGAGTGTTAAAAATTCTGATAAAAAAGGGAAACTGTCACGCCCTGCTTAGACACTCATCGTGTATCTCCTTCGAGATGATGAGTTGAACACCTAGTGATTGGAACAACTTCTTATCCAGTCTTTTCTTAATTAAGTCGAAATTTAAAACTTAGACTTTCTTAATTTAGTCAAAATTTAAAACTTTTGGACTTGCTTTGTCGTCTAGTACTCTTTACATGTTACCACTCAACCCAAACTCCTAGGTGATAAGCTCAAAAAAATAATAATGAAACAGTGAAAAAACATAACTTCTTCTCTTTATTAACTTAACACTTTTATAAGGTTTATGCGTTAAAAAATACATTCATTTTCTAGCGAAACATAAAACTAAAGCTGACTTCTAGTCCAACTTTCCTCATTCACCACCTAACGCTACTTTTTGTGGTGGGGTTTTTAGGAGTTTAAGAACTCTGATTTCATCCTTCTCCTTGAGTCGCCAAAAACCAAACTCAAGGAAAATCTTTAGGGCTTCATTTCCTTGGCTCAGTTCCTTCACACGCATCGCCTTTATCCTTACAACTGTGATGCGTGGGTTTCTTTTATCTGAGCTGAAGCCCTCCATGTTAAGGAGCGAAGTCCTTAACTACTGACTTCTTAAATGTGAGATAGGATGACACAACTTGCACAATGCGTAAGTCTAGGCAACCACCCTCTTTCTTTTCAGTTACTTAGCTTCTACGCCTGACTGCCATTCCTTACTTGTCTTTAATGCCTAAACCTAGGGAAGGGAAACTTATAACGTATGTCCAAGACTCAGTGAGTGGTGAGTTTAGGAAACACCTTTTTGAAGAATACAACAAATCAGATATAAGTAATATCAATACAAAATACGTAAGCATATATATATATAAACTCATCAATTCATAATCATGGGCTTTTATCACATCAAACACAGCCACAATCATTACAAAGAAATTCATATGATTCACAGCATCACACAATCACTACTCGTCACTGGGACTTGAGATTCTCCCATCGTCTGGACCTGAAACATATCTCAATCAGCATTTTGCGAGTTACATGGGATTTCCACCAGCGTCTTGCAAATCATTTCTCGCCTCATGGACTTGGGTGTGAGGCTCTAATCCAAAAGGGAATCCTATTAAAGAAGAGCTTCGCTAAGAAAGGTAAGATTGACTAAGTATAAAAGAGAGGCATCCTCGAGAAGAGATGCGATTGGAGAACGGACGATGTGAAAAGAAGCGTGTAAGCCCAAGTGCTATCATGTTAAAGAAAGTGACGTGATGAGACTTAGTTGACGAGGAAGAAGCACGTGAAAATAACTAAAGATTAGGTGAAGGGTGTGGTGATGCGGAGAGAAAAACCTACACCTAAGTGTGATCGCAATAAGGTAGACGTACTATTGAAAACATGGACTCCGAATAGGTGATTGGACAACTCACTGAGTCAAAGTTAATGTTTGTGACTTCTTGAAAAGGAGGTTAGACGATGAGACGTTTGGTTTTCCAAGGAGAGTGTCTATTCGTAACTGACATTGGACTTACGTGTCGAGTTTCAGTTGGCTGCAGAGCGTGGCAAAATGAGAAGGTAACACGTGTGAAGCATGGAAAGGACCCATAGATGTGAAAGGTCACTATAAATAAGACCAATGGCCAAAAGAAAAAGGGGCATAAGATGCTACCTTTCTTATAGTTCGTCAAGAAGAGAGCCTCGAGAGTTAAACAACAAAGTGAAAACTGAAAGTAAAGAAGATAGATTTGAGTCATAAGTGTCTGTGAGTAATCCTTATAAATGAATTTTTATTTTTGAGTGATCCTTATAAATGAATGTTTGATTGTGAGTCTCTTCTGAGTAATAATGTAGTTATTTCCTTTGTAATCTTGTTATTTGAGGGGCATTGTGTCATTATCACATTCTGTGTTGTTAAACTAACCATTGTTGTGATGCTGATAGTGTAGTGTGTTGTGATGAGATTAATTGTAAGATGTGGGTGGATATCCCAGGTAACTCGCAAGACGCTGGTTGGGGGTGAATCCTAGATCTAGGGGAGGGGAGAATCTCAGACCCATGAGACGAGGAATGATTTGTGAAATGATGATAGGTATCCCAAGTAACTCGTAAAAAGTTGGTTGAGAAGTGTCTCAGGTTTAGGCGAGGGGAGAATCCCAAGCCCATCGAATGATGATTTGTGAGACGCTGGTGAAAATGATGGAAAGCATACAAGCGCAACAAAAATAGATATCGAAAGATTACTCTAATTGCATCTAATTAATTAGAAATTAAGATGCACAACAAAGACCCCTAATTAAAATAAAATTAGGGCTAAATTAATACATACCTTTGAAGAATTCCTAATCCTCATATTCTCCTCATGAACCCGAAGCTGGGACCACCACTAGAGTTGACCCGCTATTCTTCGAACTTAGAATTGGGTTGTGGGACTTGTAAGATGGAGGAATTTGAGAGAGAGATGGATTTAGGAGTAAGAAAACAACTTTTTGTTAGGAGAGAGGTGATAAAATATTTGGGAATAATCAATAATTTTTTTTAAAATTCTCAAAAGTTTTTGAAAAAGAATTTATAAACTAATTTTATAATACCATTACATGCAAAATGCATGAAAAAACTTCACCAAAGATCAACACCACATTCTCCACTCAATCTTAATGGGCTATGTGTTTACATCATATGTAGTCATTTGTCTCACTAAGTGTTTGTGGGATTATCCAACAAAATGTTGAATTTTTCCACTAACTTTAGTCTAAGGGCAATATGGTCATTTGACTATTCAAGTCAAAAGTCAATATTTTGACTTTTTACAATTTTGTCCGTCTTGACTAATTTCGACCTTCAGAGCATGAATCTATATTCATTTTTCTGAAATTCAAACAAATTTGAATATAAAGCCAGTCAAAATTTGACTTGTCAAAGTCAAAAGTCAACATTTTGACTTTTACAACTTTGATCATTTCCATCAATTCCAAACTTTCAAATATGAATTTGTATTCATATTTTTAATATTTTAATCATATTTAAACATAAAGATCCATCTCAAACTTATAATCGATGACTATATCACGTATATTCGTCAGTTTCTCTCTTTACCTAATTCGAACAATTCGAATTATTCCATTATAATGTTCTAAGTTAATTTCATATGAGCTAGCAAGGGAACCTAATGGACCTGTAGATCATGGGCACCAACGATCCAAAATTATCTGGCAAAACCCTTTTAGACCAAGTTAATCAACATTCTTTAACTAATGGATCATTCCACTAAAATTCCGTAGTTGCACTCCCCTCACAATAGATATATTTCCTTCCATTTGATATAACCATGATCACTAAGTTAATCCTTCACAAGTTGTTCGTAACCTTCGCTAGGTCAAAATATCGTTTTACCTCCAAGATTACATCTTGCTCCTTAAGTCCCACTGATCCACTATTGAACAATTGGTTTAAGGTTAAACCTATAAATCGAATCCCTCTCAGGCCAATGAGAGAGTAGGGCCCCTTGTTTAAAACTTATATTTAGTCCTTAAGGGAACAACCTATCTACTAACTCTAAAGCTGGTTGAAGTGAATTTCGTCTTGCACCCTATGTCTCTTGCCATCCACCCGATCTTACCTCTAAAGTGAGAGGCTTATTAAGCCAGCGCTGATGAGTTGCCCTTACCTATGCAGATCTAAGGATAACTATGAGTAGAAGCTGAGGATTAAGATTAAGTTACCTAGGTCATCAATAATCAAAATATACAGATTTATATAGTCAACGATGTTATAACTTAAAAGTGACTATTTAATGGTTCCGATTTTATGTAAACTCTTTATATAGGATGCTCCCACTTCTATGTGTCTACATGAATGGTTCAGAATTACATCGTTTATACTAACTACAAAGCGAGATGCATCCATAGTGTCCCCAAAATAAGGTGTCCAACCTTATTCATACACTATAAAACATTTAGGCTATATACTTGAACTTGATCCACATTTATGTTTCTACATAAAGTTCAAGTCTACACTAGATAGCCTCATAACCTTAGTCTATTGGATTCAAGATTAGAGAACTCTATTTTCACTAATAAGTCCTCAATAACCACTTTATTGAATATAATATAATTTTAAACTAAAAGCTACGAGTTTTAGGACATAAATTCCAACAGAAAATCCTAGGAAACTCGCGAGACACTAATTGAGATGAATCCAAGGTCTAGGAGAGGGTAGATTCCTAGGTCTCAGTGATGAGAAGTGATTGAACGATGATATGAATCGTGTAGAATCCTTGTAAGTGTTATGGCTCTGTTTGATGCGATGAAAGCCCGTGATTGTGAAGTTATGAGACTATATATATATATGTATGTATGTATGTTACGTGTTTATATCTTTTTGTGTGTGTGTGTGTGTGTGTGTGTTTGCATTTTGGCTTGATATTAATCATATATGATTTGTTGTATTCCCCCAAAAGGTGTTTGCTAAACTCATCACTCATTAAGTATTTGACTTACGTTTTAAGTTTTCCTCCTTCTCAGGTTGTTACGCGTTGAAGCCAAGTAAGGAATGAGAGTTAGACATGGAAGCCAAGTAAGTGAGAAGAAAGAGGGTAGTCGTGTAAACTTGTACGACATGCAAGGTGTGTCATCCTATCTCGGATTTAAGGAGTCAATTGGAAAGTGAATCGCTCTTTAACGTGAAGGGCTCTTGCTCAGATGGAAGAAAGGCCATTCGATGCGTTAGAGTTGTGGGACTGAAGATGATGAGTGTGAAGAATCTGAGTTAAGGAAAGGAAGCCTTAAAGATTGTCTGGTGTTGGGTTATTGACAACCAAAGGATAGGGATGAAGTAAGAGTTCTTATACTCCTGAAAACCTTGTCACAAAGAGCAGTGTTAGGTGGTGGATAAGGAAAAGTGGACCAAAAGCCAATTTTAGTTTTATGTTCCGCGAGAAAACTAATGAAATTTGTATTACATGAACCGTGTAAAAGAGTTAAGTTAATAAAGAAAAGAAGTTATGTTATTCCGCTGTTTTATTGTTATTTCTTTGAGTTGTCACCTAGAAGTTAAGTTGAGTTGTAATTTCCACTGAAATGAGAAAGTCTAAGTTGAAGTAGAGGCTTTGTTAAAAAACAAGTTGTGTAAGATGTTTCACTTACTAGGCGTTCATCACATCATCTCACAGAGAGATACGCGATGAATGTCATGGCGGCACGTTGCCATCTCCACAAGAAGTGACATTTGGGGCAGGGGTGTGACAAGTAGTATTAGAGCATAAATTTCTTGTGAGAAAGAGGAGTAAGAGTTTGAGTCAAGGCAGTGAGTTCTTAGGAATTGGAACAACAAGAGTTAAGGCTTGTTTTGAATTGTCTGATTTCAAGTGATGTCAGGGAATGAGTTCCACGAGGACATTAAGAGTAGAAGCTAAGTCAAGCCTAAGTGGTTTGACACCAGGTAGTATCAGAACACTGGTTCTAAATATGAAGAGGAAAAGTCCTTAATTTAAATAGTGTGGCCATGTGACTACGTGTGTGAGCTATTCTACTAAGTGTATCATCAAAGAGAATATACCATCATGACAAGTGCTAGACATGCGAGAGCTGAATCTGGCCCTATGACCTCTCAATTATGTGAGAGCTGATTTTGGCCGCATGACCTTAGCTTGCGTGAGTTAACTTCGGCTGCCTAATTCTAACGTGCGTGAGCTAACTTCCACCGCATGATTCTAACCTCCGAGAGCTAACTTCTGTTGCATAATCTATTATAGGAGAGCTTGATAACTTGTAGAAATACAAGTTGTTACAGTCTTTGGAGTAAAATAGTGAAGTCTTATCGCATGAAAAGAAAAGAAAACAAAGGAAAAAGTAAGTGATTTGATTACTCTGCGAAATGCATGACACAAAAGAACCTTATCCTCATTTTACTATTCTTTAGTGCTTTTATCACACGAATTCAGGTGAAAAAGAGAGAAACTTGGCAAAGATATGGCTATACGAGAAGACCCGTCAATCTTTGTGGCAAAAAGAAGTACAAATTAGGCAATTAAAGCACTAGCAGACCTTGTGGTTGGCAGGAATTTCAGAAAAAGGAGAAAAAGGACGTCTACCAAGCACCAAGTGCATCTTTTTAGAGGTCTTAATGGCGCATGGTATCCTGTCAACATCATACCTCGTGTATAAATAGAGCTTCTCATTTCATAATGGGTGTGCGTATTTTGGCCGAAAAAGCAAGTTCCTCACATCGTTCATCGTTCTCTTTGCCCTTGTGTTTTACGTGAGAGCATAAAGCAAAAACCAAGAGAGATTTCTACTCTCCATCACCCCTTCACCTGTACGCGACATTCAGAGCCAAGGAGTATGAGAAATCAAACTCCACAGTGCCCCCTTTCTGTTGAATTTCCACTTTGTAATTTTTATATTATAATGTTTTGTAAGCAGCATAGTAAGGCTGGAAAGCATAACTCGTCGTTTATGAAAGCAATGCATTTCTTCTTCCATTCTCCCATATTTCTTACCTCTTCTAAATCTACTTAGTTGATTGATGGCATGTTAGTAATTGATGTTATTATTGCTTAGAGAGTTATAAGGAAAGTAGTAAGCATTTTGTTTAGCTAAGTGTAAGTGTCCTAACTTGTTTATTCGAAAGAAAAGCAAGGAAAGGAATGGTAATAATTGAACAGGTGAGGCCCTCATTTAGATAAACGATTGGCGAAGAGAACATAGCAATATATTCTAGTCATCAAAGCACATCTTTTGCATAGCTTGCCTAAAGGTCAAAGTATGGGGGTGAAAGCACTGAGAGGTGTATGTCTTTATAAATAAAGATTTGCTAATGTTGATACATTTAGGGTATTTAGATATGCCATAAAATAACTAAGTGTATTTGCATCCCAAAAAGTGAGCAAGTATGGCATTGTACAGAAAAAGTACTCGCCTCACTTCTTAGTTAGTTTATGTGCGTGTTTTCTCAAAGTAAGAAAGCATCGATTATGATAGATAGTTAGCTCAACTCTCCTTTTTTACCATGTCTATAGTGAATTCATATCGCATCATTCCATGTTGCCATGTTCACTTTGCATCACCAAGCATCGTGGTTACATAAATAGAGTTATTAGTATACTGTTCGTATAAGTTTATATTGTATAGTGTATACCACATAAGTTTGTACGTGATTAGATAAAGTACGATCTTGCATTCTCTGTGTTCGACCTTGGGCTTACCAGGAACCTCTCCTCGCTTATACTTTGGCAATGGAGAGGAAAACTTGTGCAACAATGTTTAATTATCATCATAGCAACAGATAAATAGGAATGCATATTTTATTGCATATGACCCTATTTAACAGCCTAATAGTCGTAAACTTAGAACCACTCATGTTAAATCTACGAACATGCTACTTAAGACTTTACAACGCATGAACTATAAACAAAAAGTTTTGTTTTTTTAACCAATTTTTTTGCGCTGTTGTCGGGGAGTTGTTAAAGATTTTCCTAGTTTATTAATTGTATGTTAAATTATGTAGAAGTTCAGTTTCAGTTGAATTGTGTGCTTTAGCCGAAAAGTTTGTGAACAAGTTTATGAGTGCAGGCGAACTGCATGAATTCCAGCTTGACCCTGAGATTGAACGAACATTTCAACGGAATCAAAGACAAAGGAAGAGGCAACACCGAGCAAATATGGACAATGAGAACAACGTTAACCCTGCCAATCAGAACCTTAGGAGCAAAACCCAGCCTACTTAGCTCATGATCTGGATCGACCCATTAAATCATATGCATCATCGAGCCTCTATGACTTCAACCTGGGTATTGCGAGTCCAGTATTTGAAGAAAACTCACGGTTTGAAATTAAGCCAGTAATGCTTCAGATGATACAGAACGTTGGACAGTTTGGAGGGCATACACGCAAAGACCATCATGAGCATATAATAAACTTCTACTCTATCTATGGGTCATGTAATATGCTAGGAATATTGCATGATGAACTACGATTAGCATTATTTCCACTTTGACTTCGAGATCAGATTGAACAATGGGCTAACTCTTTGGAGGAAGGGGAAGTTCCAACATGGGATAGCTTGATTGAAAAATTATGAAAAAGTTATTTCCACCCATTGAGAATGCGAGAAGAAGGCATGACTTATTGACCTTCGAACAAAGAGATAGTGAGAACCTGATTGACGCTTGGAGGCGATTCAAGAGAATGATAAAGAGATGCCCTCACTACAGCATCCTTTGATGTGTTTTGATGGAGCAATTTTACTTTGGCCTAAGTAGGGACACACAACAATCTGTTGACACTGGGTTCACTAGTGGGATGCACAGGTCATCCTATAATCAAATCAAAACAACGTTGGATGCTAAGGCCAACAACAGAGGTAGTAAAAGAGATAAAAAAACGGATAAAAGATGGGGTAGATAGGAATGCAATGGTGTCATTGCAAGGACAAGTTACTGAGATGAACAAACTCCTTCAATCAATGGCCTTATCGTAAGTTAACGTTGTGAGAAGTTCAGTACAGACTATACAACAAATGATTGAGGTTGCCTGTGTGGCATGTGGCAGATCTCATAATGTTGTCGAATGTCCACTGAACACAGAAACTGTCGCATACGTTGAAATGACCCATACTTCAATACCAACTCAACACTAGAACCACCACTATAACCCTAACCAATATTTTTCTTCTTCCCCTTCTACATCATCATCAATGGATGCATTTTTTCATGAGTGTGTGCAGAGGAATGATGTCCTTCTGCAAAGCCAAGCCTCCCATTAAGAACCTGAAGTTGCAACTGGGGCAACTCGCCAACGATGTGTCCAGAAGACAAAAGGGATCCCTTCCCAGTGATATCGAAACACCAAATCAAGGAGGGAGTTCAGGAAAAGAAAAGTGTCAAGTAGAGACACTAAGAAGCGAAAGAAACTTGACCATTCATGACCCAGAATCCGAACATCAAAATCCTACTTCTACATCTGCTGCCCAGATTGGCAGTTCAAGTAATAATTCTCATCCTTCAAACTTCTCTTTAACTAATGAACGAGGAAGTGGAGCAAAAGAGGCGAGAAGAACAATGAGCGACTTGTCCAACAAGGCAACAAGCTCTAAGCCCTTACTGCCCCCTCCATTTCCTTGTCGCCTAAAGAAGAAAGGTGACGAACAACAGTTTTTCAAATTCTTAGATTTTTTGAAGCAGTTGACATCAATATCTCATTTGTCGATGCGCTAGAACAAATACCCACCTACGACAAATTCTTGAAAGATATTTTGGCAAAGAAGAGGAGTATAAACAACCTTGAAAGAGTGGCTCTAACGTAGGAAACAAGCGACGTCTTCAAAAAATAATACCAGAGAAGACGATAGATCCTGGAAACTTCACGGTTCTCTTCTCTATAGATGGGATAGATTTGAGCCACGCTCTATGTGATCTTGGGGCGAGCATCAATTTGATGCCTCTTTCTATCTTCAAGAAGTTAGAGGTAGGGGAGGTACAACCAACACAAATGAGGTTCCAATTCGTAGATAGATCTATCGGAAAGCCAAAGGGCAGAATTGAAGATGTTTAGGTAAAAGTCGATAAATTTTTGTTCCCCAAAGACTTTGTCATTCTAGATTACGAAGCTGATAGGGAGGTTCAAATCATTTTGGGACGATCATTCCTGTCAACTGGTTACGCCCTCATAGATGTCCACCAAGGGAAATTGACCATGCGTTTGAACAATGAAGAGATCAAATTCAATGTTATAGACCCAATGAAGCTCCCCGTAGATGTCAAAAACTATAGCAAAATAGAAGTCCTTGGATGTGACTACTACGAGGAAGAAATCTACCATGAGCTATTTAGCGTTGAAGAATTCTTTGAAGATGAACGAAATACACTTGAGGAAGTAAACATCATGTCTGACGAGAAGAAGTTTGAACTTTTGGATCTGCAAAGCAAAGACGATAAGAAAATGAAGCCATCAATTGAGGAACCACCAGAACTAGAACTCGAGCCATTACCCAACACCTGAATTATGCATATTTAGGAGAGAATGATACTTTGCCCATCATTATCTTCGCCCATTTGAATGTTGCAGAAAAAAGGGCATTATTGAATATGCTGAAACACAAGAAGGTGATAGGATGGACCCTGGTTGACATTAATGTTTAAGCCCATCCTATTGCATGCATAAGTTCATGTTGGAAGAAGGTCAAATGGGCACCATTCAATTTTAGAGAAGGCTAAATCTTGGGATGAAAGAGGTTGTCAAAAAGGAAATTATCGAATGGCTAGACATAGGAGTTATTTATCCTATCACAGACAGTGAATGGGTAAGCCCAGTAAATGCGTTCGAAAGAAAGGTGGGATGACTGTTGTGAGAAGCGAGCAGAATGAAGTAATTCCAACACGAACAATCATAGGGTGGAGAATATGTATGGACTACTGCAAGCTGAATGTCGCAACAAAGAAGGACCATTTCTCCTTACCTTTCACTGATCAAATGTTAGATAGGAACGTGGGAAAAGAATACTACTGCTTTATGATAACGCGCAGAAATGTCAGTTATTATAGCCATTTTTATTAGAATAATGAGGTTAAAATGCATGAGAAGATGATCAGAACGCGTGACTCATGTTGTAAATTCATAAATTTAGAAATACAGCTTACGTAAGTGTCATACCTGTTTTACACGATTACCATGTCTAAATGCAAGATAAGTGGGAAAAGAAGAAATAAGCATATCACAGAGAACATCTCGCGCAGAGGCCACTCAATGGAAACTCGCTTGGCGATTAAAAACCCAAGCGAGGAAACATGTCATCAGAGGAGAAAAGCTCACTAGAAGACAATGATGGTAGTTGAAGTGATGTGACTTTCCAGGGGCAGATGTCAGTGCTGACACACATAGAGGAATAGAAGTTTCCCGCCAAAAAGTAGTCTATACAAGCACTTTGTTCTCACCAAGAGAAGGAGGCTTAAATAGGCTAGTGAGAGGTCTGAATGAACCATGAGAGGCCTGTATGGGTTCGTTCAAAGATCTTGTAGTTGGGATAGAGAAGAAGAAGGCCACTCCTTCTGGTCTCCTAACTTGTACATTGTTCCATACCGCTTTTCCCCATTTAAATTTACATTCTTTATATTGTGTCTTGTACATATTATATAATGGCCTACTACCTACATTCTTTGTATTTCTTTAAACACACATAACGTCTCAATCTAGCATCTCTATACTTTCAATCTGTTAGTGTATTCGTTATAGTTTGGGTAGATGATAAGTTCTTGATAAGAAGCATTGCTTACAAATTATGTTGCCTTAGTTGAGCTAATTGCATCGCTGGGTCAACGTTAGTTGCCAACTACCCAAAAGGGAAAGTAGGTTGAACTTAATTAACATGAGCGAAAAATATTTCCATCTCTTCTCGCGAGGTTATTCCTAACATTTGCATCCTAAAAGGAAAGCAAGTATGGACAGTGGTAATGAGAGGTATCAATCCTTAATCGCAGAAGCCTATATGGGTTATAAGTAAATCCTTCTAGATATAACTCACGAGTCATACTTAGTAATATGGATCTTTAAAAGCGACCATGTGTGGTATATAATGACTTCATGAGAAGCATACCTTAATCATAAATATGGTTTAGTGAGTTACGTCGCATTAACCTTATCACATTATTTAGTCGCACGATAACACGTAGACATTCCTCTATTCATTTCTGTGAGACAATTTAGTTTTCATCTTTTGAGCCTCGCTTTACAGACTCTCGCTGTCTAGATAGCAAGATGTACAATTTTTATTCTTTAATTCTTTCAATTTGCCTAAATGATAAGTGGATCCAGAACTAACGCCTGTAAAAAATTTACTGTGTTCGACCCTAGATCACCCAGATAAACCTGCTGTTTCGCTTGCACTTGGGCAAGTAGTAGGAAAACTTGTATTCATCGAGGACTTATGCATCATGCGATGAAAGAGCACATAGTAAACATCTTACACGCTATGAACATGACCCATGACTCATCGCTTGGAATTGAAGCATGCTATACAAAGAGTTATGGTGAGCACATTACCCACGATGACCTAACTCAGTGACATATTGCAATTGCACTATACACACACAAAATTATTAAGTCCAAACACACACAAGCACTTTCTGGATGGTTATTCTAGATACAACCAGATTAGAATTGCACCTAAAGACCAGCACAAGCGACGTTTACATGTCCCTATGGTACATTTGCAATTCACAACATGTCGTTTGGACTATGTAATGCACCAGGAACATTTCAAAGCTGCATGATGGCTATCTTCACGGATTTATTGGAGAGATTAGTTGAGATATTTATGGATGATTTCTCAGTATTTGGAGACTCCTTCACGGAATGTCTAAACAGACTAGAGGAAGTGTTAAAGAAGTGTGAAGAGATGCAACTCGTTTTAAACTGGAAGAAGTGCACTTCATGGTGAAAGAAGGAATTGTGCTTGGGCACAAGGTTTCCAACGCAAGATTCAAAGTAGACTATGTGAAGACTGGTGTGGTGAGCAAATTACCAGCGCTTTGTGATGTCAGATCGTTAAGAAGCTTTCTATAGATTCTATAGAAGATTTATTCGCATGTTTTCTTAGATTGCTAAACCCTTGAGTAATTTATTATGTGTCGATCAACCCTTTGATTTTGATGAAAATGCAACCAAGGTGTTTCACGCCATAAAAGACGCTTTGCCTATCCTCATCACAACCAATTGGTCGCAACCATTTGAACTTATATGTGATGCGAGTTATGCATTGGTAGGAGCTATGTTGGGTCAAAAGAAAAAGAAAGTGATCCATCTCATCCACTACGCAAGTAAAACCCTCAATGAAGCTCCACAGAATTACACTACCACTGAGAAGGAATTGCTTCCAGTGGGATTTGTAAAAGAAAAGTTTAGGAGTTACAATTGTAGGTTTTAAAGTTACGGTGCATACTGATCATTCTGCAATCAGACATCTCATGGTGGAGAAGGACGCCAAACCGCAACTAATAAGATGGATTTTATTGATCCAGGAATTTGATTTAGAGAAAATAGATCGTAAGGGCACCGAGAATCAGGTGGCAGATCACTTATCGCATCTTTAGATTGAAAGGTTTTAACATGAGAAGAATGATATTGAAGAAAGATTTCCAGATCGGCAACTCTTCCACGTTGAAATAAAAGAACCTTGGTACACTGACATAGTCAACTATGTTGTATGCAAAACATGGCCGCAAGACTTTAATAGCCAGCAAAGAAAGAAGTTGTTCCATGAATGTTGTTTTTATAGATGGGATGAGCCCTTCCTTTACATGTTGGGGCCAGATCAGATACTGAGGCAGTGTGTCCCTCAATATGAAACAGCTGATATAATCACCAAGTGTAATCAAGCACCCTATGAAGGGCAGTTTGGTGGGTAAAAGACGGTTGCGAAAGTTTTGGAGTGTGGGTATTTCTGGCCTACTTTTTTTTCAAGTTACAAGGAACTACATTGTCAAATGTGACAGGTGCCAGAGAACAAGAAGTATGTCTCGATGCGATGAAATGCCTCAACAACACATCTTAGAAATCGAACTGTTTGATGTGTGGGGAATAGATTTTATGGGACCATTCCAACAATCTGGTAACCATGTGTACATCTTGTTGGTCATAGACTATGTCTCAAAATGGGTTGAAGCAATCTCCTGCGCTGAGAATGATGCGATTACAATGACTAAATTCCTAGAAAAGAACATTTTCACGAAATTTGGGACTCCTAGAGCCATTTTCAGAGATGAAGGATCCCATTTTGTTAATCACATCAAGACTGCTCGCAAAGTATAATATAATCAATAAAGTAGCCACTGCTTACCACCCTCAAACAAATGGACAAGCGGAAGTATCCAACCAAGAGGTTAAGAAAATATTGGAAAAAAATGGTAAATCATTCTTCGAAAGATTGGGCTGATCCCCTGGATTCTGTGTTATGGGCATATCGCACCACATACAAGACACCGATTGGAATGTCACCTTACGCAATTATCTTCAATAAAGCCTGTCACTTACCACTTGAGTTGGAACACAAGGCATTATGAGTTTGTAAAAAGTTGAACTTTGATTATCATACCGTAGGAGAGTCAAGATTACTACAAGTACATGAACTTCAAGAGTGATGTTCTAAAGCTTATGAGAATGCCAAAATCTATAAAGAGAAGACAAAGGCATGGCATGATAGTCGCATCCGTAAACGTGAATTTAACATTGGACAGAAAGTGTTATTATTCAATTTGCGTTTACAAATCTTTCTGAGTAAGCTTCGTTCGAGATGGTCTGGACCATTCTTAGTCAAGAAAACTTTCCTGCATGGTGCTGTGGAAATATCATCGCTTGATGGAACAAATGTGTTTATGGTAAATGGACAGATACTCAAGGCATACATTGAAGGGGAACATTGCAATATATGTTATGTGGAATTATTGTAAAACGCCTTTCATCACTTACCTTTGAAATGCATAAATGTGTTTTGTATCTTCTGGCAAGATCACATTATGTATACAGAACGCATTGTTTTGTGCATAATTGTCGCTTTATTTTTTTCTTCTTTTCGCTTTGTTGTTTCTTTACTTATCTTATTGAGTTGTTTTTCATGTTCTTTATCGCTTTACGCATTTATTTTATTGCATCTTTTATTTTGTCGCCTTTACTGCATTCCACTACAATTTGTTTTTCTTTTCTTTAGTGTAATTAAAGCTTCTTTGTGTTTATTGAGAATAATCTAGGCACCTAACGTTATGCGAAGGATTTGAGAGCGATGAGGCGATAGAAACATAGGGGGAGTATTGTAGGTTTTTGAAAATTCAAATTGCCTAGGAAATTGTGCTTCACATAAGAAAGTTGAAGCGTCATCACCATAACGGCCACTTAGGACTTCGAAGCAAAATGCCAACCTAGGTCAGACCTCTTAATGACATAGACCGTAATGGTTAACTATTCGGGTATAAATTCGAAGAGCCTCAACCGTCATCCATTTTACGTTCCCCCCTTTAAAGCTTAACATTTAGGCTTTCTCAGTTTACAGCCTTTAGCGGAATCTTCATCCTCTATGTTGTTCCTTCATTTTCAACTCTTTTCAATGGTCGATAAAGCTCCCAAAATTACCCAAACTACCAAGATGCTTCGACAGAAGGACATATCGTCTTCGTAGCATCTATCCAAACACTCGTCAACCGGATCATCTTTCCAGACCTCCAAACCTGAGGAGTTTAGAAAGAAGATAATCTTTAGGCCCCAAACCCATTCTTCAACACGAAGTCAAATGCAATCCGATAGACCTGATTCAAAGCAAATCCAACATCCATAGTTGAACGCTAAAGACTCCATTTTGGAAGCTGATGATTGGGTAAGGCTAGAGGAAAATATATATAAAGAATTACCAAATTTTGGGACAGGGATGGAGACTATAGATCTTGAAGACAATCAGCCACAATACCAACAGTTAAAGCATGGGGCTGGAAAAGTACTTTTGTGTCGCGAGGAGGCAAATTTGCAAATTCCTTCTCAATTTTGAGGTAAGTCATTAAACTCGTAGAAGAGTTGCAGGCTGTTGAGATAAAGAAGAAGGAAGCGGTAGAAAGAAAAAAGCTAAGGAGAAAAAAAGACGTGAGGAAGAAAGAAAAAAAAAGAAGAATAAGGATGAGAAAGCCTTACGCGAAGAAAGGATAAGAGTAGATGAAGAAAGGCGGAGTAGAGAACGCGTGAACAAAGCGCGGATGATAAAAGAAAAAAAAAGAAAAGGATAAGGCAGAATGAAGAATGCGAGAAAAAGTCTGCGAAGAAGACGAGTATATTTTCAAGATGCCAAAGGAGAAGAAGAACAGTGTGATATCCTTGGCTGACGCAAAAAGTAAACAGGCGGAGGTAAAGATTGCTAGGAAAAGAAACAAGAAAAGCTTGTGGGCCTGGGCGAGCAAGTAGAAAGAGTGGCCACAGAGAATAAGGTGGCAAAACAACAGGAAGTGACCACATTGATATAATTGCGAAGGAGCTCACAAGAGAGGTGGAAAACATGAGCCTGCAGAGATAAGGTTGAGACCAGAAGAATCAGGGCTCCTCAAAGCTAAAGAACCAAATAAAGGAAAAATCAAAGTAGGGACACTCATAAGTGAGGATATTCCAAAAGGAAAGAAAGTGTGTTCCCAAGAGTTGGATAACTTGTAAAAATCGAAAAAAGGCTGCTCCCCTTCAACGGTCCCCTACCAGACTTTCTCTATGTGTTAATCAAAGCGTTGAAGTTGGAAAAAATATTTGTGGGTGAAACAAAAGTCAGATTGGACCTAGTCAAAATGTTTTATACGGAGAAATTCCACCATGGGGAGTCATACGTGAGAGTGGAAGGCGAGAAGGTTCATTTCACCACAGAAGCAATAAACGAATTATATGGATTATCCTAGGATATGAACACATACCTTGGCTAGAGGATCTTTGAAAGTCCAGAAGGTGATGCGAAAAGGACACTAAGTATGATCGCATGGCCAGGGAGACTTCAACTTTTTCCTCATCAGTTAACAATTGAGGCGAACGTCTTGTTGTTTTTCATTAAGAAGAAGATCCTCCGAATGCGCCATGACAATACTGTTTTCGTAGAGTACGCGTTGTTGTTGTATTGTATCATGACATAGCAAGCGCTTTACTTAGGATATGTCATGAATAGGGCCTTCCTAGGTTGGATGAAACACCCCAAAGGTGCAAAACCTTTCCCGTCCACGATGGAGTAGCTGTGTTTAAAGTATTTACCAACTCTCGAGAGATACCTGCAGACTAATATAGTAGGGGGCAATTACAATTTGGTCGGCCTTAATCGCATAATCACTATCCATCAAAATAAAGAAGAAAAGCGCCGTCTAAAAACACAGTCAACAAGAATAGAAGAAGATGATGAAATTGATGAATCTCCAGCACCACTGCCGCTTAAGAAAAGATCAGTAGCCAAAAGGGTTGAAATTGATGCAATCATTGAATATCAAGTCACGAAGGAACCCTCAAAAAAGAAAAGGAGAAAGGAAACAATCAAAAGGATTATTGTTGAAGATTCGCCTAGTGTATCTTCTCCTCTTAATGAAATTGAAGAAATGAATCCACCTACTCCATTCGACAATAATGAAAATGACCCTTCCCCACTCCCAACTGAAGAAAATTTTGACCCAGCTCCACCAACTGATCCTTTCCTGTCTGACCCACTATCCCCAGTCAGTGTAGTCTTCATCTGACTCTCATTTCCAAAGTCCACCTTCCTTACCCCTCGCCTACCATGAGGTCCTTGCCAATCATACCCCTTCACCGTCCAATTCCCATCATAGTCAACCTTTCTCTACCAAATTCTAGACTCCCCCTCATGATGATCATCTGTGTCGGCTAGACATGTGCCTATTAATCAAGCCCCATCCATCATCAATCTGGATCTCGAGCACATTGACCTGAATATCACTTTAGTGACCTTGCTTGACAAATCAAAGGATGAAATTCCTATGGAGGAGGAAGTAAAAACTGAAGACGATGCCCAGCAGAAGCACGCAAACATGGAGGCTCCTGTGGCGAAAGACATTGATCTTTGCAATACACTTCACAATGTCATTGTGGAGCCCATGTCTGTAGCATTTAAAGAAGTACTTCAAGAGAATGTGGCAATGGAAAATCAAATCGCTAACCTGAACACTCATACACATGGAGTAGAAGCCACAATCTCAAATCTTAACTCCACGATAGCTCAACTCTCATCGGCCCTCACCAACTTGACCAGCTTGATAATAGCACATTCCAGCCAATCACGCCAAATTGCATAACGACATGATAGACAATTCATAGATCAAATGGAATACACGCACTCGATGTTTGTGCAACATGTACCTCAACCTATCATTGCACCTGAGCTAGTAGCATGAATCCCTCCCATCCAAATACTTGATTTTGTCCGTGATGAAATAAAACCTACTCTACGCAGAGAATTAAATTTGGGGTGTGATGTTGAAATGGTTATTGTTTTTCTTCATGTTATCTTGCCCCGTTTCACTTTACTTCTTTTGTGAACTTGCGTTTCGCTGAAGTAATGGAATCTCTATTCCATTAATTTTTCTTTGCTTATGCGTTAGACTTACCATGTCGCATGACTCATTTTTTGTATTCTCTCTTTGCTTTCCTTTGTTCCACGTAAGGATAACTTTCATGAGGAAAATTGTGTTAAGTACAATCATCTTGTTCTTCGCACTAAAGCTTTCCCTAGCAAAATGAACTTCGTAAATATTTCTTATAGTCTACAGGTGAACAAGCTTTATATCAAACCTCTTTTGTAAAATTTTAAATGATCATCTTATCATTCACTTTTCCGCAAAGAGGGCCTTTCGACGCTCAAATATGGGGGTGTGCGAGGTCCGAGTCAAAGCTTTCAACCAATCAATGAACCCAATTCTTCCTTTAAAAAAGAACCTAAACATTTTAAACCCATTTGTTAGCTTTAATTTTAGCTGAAGTGAGAACTCTTATATCAGTACCTCTCACACAAATAAATAAGAAGCAAAGCTTCATCAAAAGTCGAGAGTAAAGAAATAAGTGGCGATAAGAGTTATAGTTGAGAAAAGGAACGAACTTATAGAGTATCTAACATTTCCCACTCAATGCTAACTTGTTAATAAATAAAGCAGTTGATATAAAGTGCATAAGAAGAAGAAAGGAACTGAGAGTTTTTGAAAACTAAGACCATTTCGCAAAAAGAGGAAATAAGGTTTTATGAAAATGAACAAGGATATTTTGAGAACTAAGCTTGCCATGTTTAGAATCTAGAAATATTTTCAAAGTTGAAAAGAGACGAAGAAAAGAAAAAGTGCCATTATGCAAGGTCATTTAGAAAAGCATTCTGAAAGGTTTAGCGATGAGCACAAAGGAAATCAGGCTTAGAATCCTGAGATGATGCTTGAAGAGAAGCAGTATTTTAAATTTGGAGGTGTCAAAACTTGTAGAAATACAAGTTATTATAGCCTTTGGAGTAAAATAAGGAAGTCTCATCGCATGAAAAGAGAAGAAACTAGAGGAAGAAGTAAGCGATTTGATTACTCTGCGAAATGCATGACATAAAAGAACTTTATCCTCGTTTTACTATTCTTTAGTGCTATTATCGCAGGACTTCAAGCAAAAAAGAGAGAAACTTGGCGAAGATATGGCTACGTGAGAAGACCCGTCAATCTTTGTGGTAAAAAGAAGTACAAATTAGGCAATTAAAGTACTAGCAGACCTAGTGTTTGGCAGAAATTTCAGAAAAAGGACAAAAAAGACGTATGCGAAGCACCAAGTGCATCTTTTCAGAGGACTTAATGGCGCATGGTATCCTGTCAACATCATACCTCGTGTATAAATAAAGCCTCTCATTTTACAACGAGTGTGTGTATTTTGGCCCAAAAAGCAAGTTCCTCACATCGTTCATCGTTCTCTTTGCCCTTGTGTTTTACGTGAGATCATAAAGCAAAAAACAGAAGAGATTTCCACTCTCCATCATCCCCTCATCTATGGGCAACATTTAGAGCCAAGGAGTACGAGAAATCAAACTCCACGACGCCCTCTTTCTGTTGAATTTCCACTTCATAATTTTTATATTGTAATGTTTTGTAAGAAGCATAATAAGGCTGGAAAGCTCAACTTGTCATTTATGAAAACAATGCAGTTCTTCTTCCATTCTTCCATATTTCTTACCTATTTTAAATCTACTTAGTTGATTGATGGCATGTTAGTAATTGATGTTATTATTGCTTAGAGAGTTACAGTGAAAGTAGTAAGCATTTTTTTTAGCTAACTGTAAGTGTTCTAACTTGTTTATTCAAAAGAAAAGCAAAGAAAGGAATGGTAATCATTGAATAGGTGAGGACCTCATTTAGCTAAACAATTGGGGAGGAGAACATAGCAATATATTCTCGTCATCAAAGCACATCTTTTGCATAGCTTGCCAAAGGGTCAAGGTATGTGGCGAAAGCACTGAGACGTATAGGCCTTAAATAAAGAATTGTTAATGTTGCTACTGTTGAGATTTATGTCCTAGAACTCATAGATTGTAAATATAATCTATTAACCATTATTAATAAAGTGTTATTATTGTAATTTCAATAAATGTTGTTGATTATATTATTAGTTTTATCATAATAACCCAACTTCAATAAACTAACATCCTAAGTTGTTTGATGAGTCTTGATCAGTATGTAGAGACATACAGGGATCAATGCTTGATATCAGCTTAAAAGGTCTATAGTATGGGTATAAGGCTGGGTACCTTATTCTGGCAACACTATAAATACGACTCAATTTGTATTTGATACAAACGCAATGATCAAACACGTTCGTGTAGGTGACATGCGAATGAGGGTATCTTATGCAATGAGTTTACATAAGACCAGACCACAAAATAGTAACCACTAGATGTAACTTCGTTAACTAGTTGAGTTTCTATTTCATTAGGATGATCTAGGTAACTAATCCTGAGTGTATTATAAACTCTTGTTCGGGAGGGAATGTCCTTTGATTTGTACAGGTGAGAGTGGTTAGATCGCTGACTCAATATGCTTATCATTTTGGGAAGGAATGTCGTTTGATTTGTACAGGTGAGAGTGGTTAGATCGCTCACTCAATATGCTTATCATTTTGGAGACAAGATCGAGTAGGAAGCTAGAAACATAATTACATAAGATGAAATTCACTCTTTCCCTACTTTAGAGTAAGTGGATGAGTGTTCCCTTAAATGGTGTCTCCGAGACTTGAACAAAGGGTCCTACCCTCTTTATGATATATAAAGGGTTTCTGTTTATTGGTTGGACCGTAAACAGGTTGTTCATTAGAGGAACACTGATATTTAAGGACTAGAGGTATCCATGGGTAAAGTGGTAATTTAATCCAGCTGGTGTTACGAACACTGGACACATAAATATATTTACAGTAAGAAGAGTTTAACTGTGAGTCTTTAGTGAAGTGTAGACACAGTTAACGAATATTGATTACTGTGGTTAATGAGTTTAGCCAATTAATCTCATATCGTTGTAGCTTCTGATCTGTATATCTATTAGGTCCTCTTCCTAGCTCGTA
The DNA here is from genome assembly GCA_025688845.1 of Cucumis hystrix. Lineage (NCBI taxonomy): Eukaryota > Viridiplantae > Streptophyta > Magnoliopsida > Cucurbitales > Cucurbitaceae > Cucumis > Cucumis hystrix. The sequence goes on from CM046889.1 coordinate 8,352,585, forward strand.
AAGGGTAATGAGATTTATTTATATTGATTGTAATTTGAAATGTTCAAATTTACTTTGGGAATTAATATAATGTATGGTGATACATTATAATATAAAGTTTATATTTTAATCAAATTTTATTATATAAATTTAATTTTGGATATGATTCAAAATTAATCAATGAGAGAAAATATATGAATGCGTTCAAATATTAATTTAATGTGAATTGAATTCATATTAAAACTATTGGTTATAAGAGAAATTTATATTTGAATATGATTCAAATATTAAATTACATACAAGATATTTAATTTAGCTATTAATTAATTGTAGAGTTAATTAATAATTTAGTTTAGTTTTATTTTATTTGATTTAATTAATTTAATTTAAAACTATAAGATAATGGAGAGATATTCATTAAATAAAATATTAATTAAATATGAATTAATTAATTAGTTGATTTGAAAATTTGATTATTTTTATAGTTTTTTAAATTAATAGAATCTCATGATTTTCTCCTACTCCATGAAGGAAATAGTGATTTAAATATGTAGAAGAAAACAGTTTTCTTAATAAAAAATAGTACTAATGATTTTGCTTTTCTGCAAAATAGTTTCTCTCTAAAATATTTTTCCATCCCAATTGGTTCCCACAAACCAATTTCATCCAACAAGATAGGAAGGTCTCCGATGGGTGGTGTCCCAATTTGAAGTTTTAGTAGATTCAAAGGTGTCAAACTAAGTAAGTTTTTTTTCTCTAATCCATAATTAGAAACCATGCTTAGCCTTTAAGTTATAATAAGAAAATAAGTTTCTATATTTTTTTTCCAATGTGATGGTATTTTGGGATTTCCAAATTAAATTGAGGAATGGTTCTGTAAAATCTTCCACCGGCATGAGATTTTATCCCTTCAGCTACATTAAGGGTACTTAGATATGCCTTAAAATAACTAAGTGTATTTGCATCTCGAAAGGCGAGCAAGTATGGTATGGTACCGAAAAAGTACTCACATCAAAAGGCATTGGGAGTCAAGGTCTTTGAAGGAACCAAAAACCTAACGGATGCGGAAAAGTGGTTGAGTCTTGTTGAAAAGTGTTTGGGAGTAATAGAGTGTCCTGACGAAAGGAAGGTAAAGCTCGCAACGTTCTTGTTGCAAGGACGTGTTGAGGATTGGTGGGAGTAGTTGTGAGTCCCTAATTCAAAATTGAGTTATGTTGAAGAAGTGCATCGCCAAGAAAGGTAAAATTGATCAAGTATATATAAAATAGAGGCGTCCCACGATGAGGGATACGATTGTATTCCCAAAAGATTATGAAAGGATATAGCCACACAAATACTTAGTAGACACTCTTATAAATGTAAGGAACATGATATAATACTTCAATCATTCATGAAAATCATTTATAGAGATATTCATTTTTTATATGAAAAACTATTCACCGAAATGCAGTTTTATGTGAGAATCACCTAGAAACAATCATTCGTTAAAAAGGATCATTCAAAATCAATAGTTTGTTTATAAGGATCATGATAACTACAAGAAATACAAGTTATTGTAGCCTTTTATACAAAATATTGAAGTCTAATCGCATGATAATAAAAAAAACAAGGGAAAACGTAGGCGATTTGTTTAATTTGTGAATAACATGATGCAAAAGAACATAATCCTTATTTAATCGTATTTTAGTGCTCTAATAGTAAGATTTTAGGCAAAAGAAGTGAAGCTCGACAATATAAAATTTATGAGAGGAGATGCATCCAGCCAATGCGGCGACAAGCAAATAAGCAAGAAGATAAGAGGAACTAGAAGACTAATTTGGTTGGTACAAAAGTCAGGAAAAGGGCAAAAGGACATCTATGCAGCATTGATACAAGGGTGCACAAATTTGTTGGAGAGAAAGTTCTCGCCTATAAATAGAGCCTCTCACTTCAGAACAAGGGTGCACAAATTGGCTGGAGAGAAAGTTCTTACATCGTTCGTCTTCTCCTTTTCTTGAGTTTTTAGGTGAGAGCCTCGAGCAAAAGAGAGAAAGATTTATCTCCATCATCTTTCCCCTCACCGATAGGCAAAAATCAGGAGTCAAGGAGTATGAGAAATCATACTATGAGGCATAACACTTTCTTATGTATTCCATTTTGTATTTTTATTGTACTGTTTTGTAAGATGTAGTCCATGGCTAAGAGGCCTAAAGTTATTTTATTTAAAACCATGCATTTCTTCTTCCATTCTTCCATTTCTCTTTTATTTTTCATTTTCAATCTGTTTGGTTAACTTGAGCAATGAACTGTGTTTTTAATACTTAGAGAATCATAGTGTTTGAGTTATGAGTTTTGTTGAGTTAAACGCATATGTCAAGGCATTGTATATTCAAGAGAAAGAACAATGAGGTTGATTGTAAGCACCTGACAAGTAAGAACGCGCATTTAGCTAAGCAAGTGATGAGAAGATTGTAGCAATACAATCTTGTTGCCAAGTTTCTCCATCGCATACAGTGCATAAATGTCAATATGTGTGGCGAAAGCATCGAGAGGTTGCTCGCCTTAATTAAAGAAAAATTACTAATAATGCAACCAAAATGATTAGATATCAATCATAGCTTAACTTTATGTATTTGGATCCCGAAAAGCGAGCACGTATGACAATGGATCCGAGAGGACGCTCGCCCTAATTCAAAGATAATATATGCTTTATATCACCTTTAATTATTAAAGCATAATTCCTTGCGTTTAGATAATTAAACTAGTTCTTCCTCGCCATGTCTAGACATGAGTTCAATTTCCATTTTCACCATCTCGCCATGCTCACTTTGTACAGCTAAGCACCTTAGTGTAAATAGTTTGGATAAAAATATATTGTGTACTCCTTTTACTATATAGTTATGCCACATGATTTATTTGCGTGATAGGATAAGTAGGAACTTAAATTCCCTGAGTTTAACTCTGGATTTACCAGATAACCTCTCTTCGCTTATATTTGAGTGATAGAGTTGGAAAACATGCTCGACATGCATATCTTTAGTGAACTAGCAATGAATCGGAACGCACTTTTTAACACATAACCCTATTTAGTTGCCTATTAGTCGTCCACTTAGAGATCAACATGATAAATCCATGATACAAACTTATGCATAGAATAATTTTCAAGCACAAACACTTGAGAGTCCAATATTTCTTTTTCTGCTTCCAGTTTCCTCTTTTACCTAGCAAATCTCTTGACTAGTCGTTCAACTCTCGAAACTCCCTTTTGGTGGATTATCTGAATAGTAGAATCTCATGTCCCTTTTATTTTGGCCTTTGGTCCTATTTATAGTGACCTTTCACATCCTTGGATCATTTCCATGCTTTACACGTTTCATTGATAACTTGTAGATACAAATTATTTAGTTTCTTTTATTAGAATATTGAGGCCAAAATAGGGAAGAAATATATCAAAACGTGTAGTTTATATTGAAAATGCATAACTACATAGAAATAGATTTTACATAGGAAAATTGCATTAAATGACAAAAAAATTAGAAAAAAAACACCTAATAACACATTTGTTTTGCATATTCCAAATTTGGTAAATATGACTAGTAATTGACGGTAATCAAATGGTAATATACTTTTAAATTTGCCATTTTGCAATTTAGAAAATATACGTAACATTGGCTCTATTATCATAATTTTTTTTTGTTATTTTTGCAAATTTTCCTTTTTACATAAGCTTTCATGTCTGTTTTACCATGATTACATTGCCTTAATGCATGATTCATAAGAAGAAGTGGTATATTGAATCTCAAGGGAACTCACACCGACATTACTGATGATGTTCAGAAATGATCATTATTATAGGCCTTTTTATTTGAATAATGAGGTCAAAACACATAAGAAGATGAGAACGCCTGACTCATGTTGTAAATTCATAAATCTTTAGAAATACTGCATATATAAGTGTCATACCTGTTTTACATGATTACCATGTGTAAATGCAGGATAAGTGAAAAAGAAGAAAGGAGCAAATCGTAGAGAACATCTCGCACAGAGACTACATGATGGGAACTAGCTTGGCGGTTAACAACCCCAGGCAAGGAACCACAACATCATGCGATGAAAGCTTACTACAAGACAAGGATGGTAGTTGGAGTGAGTGACTCCACAGGGAAAGATATCACGCTGATACAAGCAGAGGAATAGAAGTTTCCCACAAAAAAGCAGTCTATATAAGCACTTCGTCCTCACCAAAAGAAATGAGGCCTAAATAGGTTAAGAGAGGTCAGAATGGACCATAAGCTTGGAGTTCAAGCAAGAGAAGAATCATACCCCTGTTTTCCCCTAACTTGTAGTAATTTGTCCATTATTATTTCTCTCAATCTTTATATATCATTGTAATATATGTGATGTTCATAATGTACATTGGCCAAAGGCCTATATTCTTTATACGTATATTACATGTTTACCCCTTGTCAGTCGACCGTTTCTTGAATTCTCATCTGTCAATGTGTTATCAGTAGTTAGAGTTGTGATAGGTTCTTGATAAGAAGTTGAGCTTATAAATCTTGTCGCATTAGTTGAGCTATATTCATCGAGTGGCCAGTGTCAATCGCCAACTACTCGAGAGGGTAAGTAGCAAGGATATGACTAATGAGTGTAAGGAGTACTTTGGCAACAAACTTTACCTTAGCGAGGTAACTACCAACATTTGTATCTCAAAAGGTGAACAACTACAGACAGTAGGCACTGAGAGGTTCCTATCCTTAAACGAGAAGTCCTATAAATATTATAAGTCAAGTCATCTAGGTATACTTCACTTAATCATGCATAGTCAATTGCATCACGAAAGGTAAGCAAGTGTAGCGTCTAAAAACTTCGAGAGAAGGTCACCTTAGTCATGTGATGATTATCTCTTGTTCATTTAGTGCTTGAAATTAATAGTTTTGATTATGTTTAATGCAATGGTAAAACATCACCGAGTCAGGTTATTGTGTGTAATGCGCTCACCATATCTCTCTGTAGAGCGTGCTTCATTCAAGGTGATGGGTCATGGGGTATGATCATAACATGTGAGATGCTCACAATGTACCTCTTCATCGCATGATTTCTAAGTTCTCGTAGAGTACAAGTTTTTCTATTGCATGCACAAGTGTAAGTGAAACAGTAGGTTTACTTAGGTGATCCAGGGTCGAACACAGGAAATTTTTTTTAGATGTTAGTTCTAGGTTCCTCTATTTATTTAGGCAGGTTGGAAGAAATAAAGAATAATAAATGTAAGAATTAGTTAAATATACAATGAGAGTCTGTAAAGAAAAGTGAAGAGAAAGGTATAATCATGCATCTAACTTGCATTACGAAAAAGAAGGTAGAAATGTCTGTACGGTAGCATATGAATAAGTAGAGAGATAATCTTGACCCGACATAACTTGCTAAGACACACTTATGATTAAGACATGCTTTTCAGAGGTTTATGTGGCCAAATATGGCTAAGTGAGTTACATCTAGAAGAAATTCCTTATGCATCTTATAGTATTTCGTGATTAAAGATGGTTACTTCTCAGTAACCACTATCCACACTTGCTCTCCTTTTGGGATCCAAATGTTAGAAACACTTTTGTAGAGAGGCAAAGTTCCTCTTCACACGTGCTAATTAAGTTCTAGCTACTTTTCCTATCAGGTAGTTAGCAACTTATGTTGGCCAAGCAATCATAAAAGCACAATTAACACGTTTAGATTTATAAGAAACTCTTCTTATCATGAACTATCACTTACTGGAGAGATAATAGATTGAACGACTATGTTTATATACCACTATCAAAGAGTGTGAGTATTGGTTATAAAGAATATGTACAATATGAGGTATAATATGAATGAGAAAAATAAAAATGGAAAGAAGAGAAAGTGGATTGCTACTACAAGTTAGGAAATCAACGACAAACAATCTTTTCGTTCATCACGGCTGCATACTCTCCAGGAAGCTTACTCAAGCTCTCTCTCTCTCTCTCTATACACACTTTCTTTAGCCTATCCGGGCCTCCTTCTCTTGGTGGAGACGAAGTTTTTGTATAGGCTGCTTTTTGTGGAAAACTTTTATTCCTCTGAGTGTGTCAGTGCTGTCCTTTAGCCTTGTGAGGTCATATCGTTCCAATTATCATTTTTTCTTCTTGTGAGCATTTCCTCGCTTGATGTTTTGGTTCTTCGCCTGGAGTTATTAGTCGCCAAGTGAGATCCATCGCATGCTCCTTTCTTCTTTTCCCACTTGTCGTTCGTTAAACATGATAACCACATAAAACAGGAATGCCATTTATGTAAGCGGTGTTTCTGTAACACCCCAAAATTTTGAGGTAATCCTCTCAATCTACTCTTTAAAATTTTATTAAGACTTTAAGAAATTTTGAGGTTTTTAATTTAATCAAGTTTGGTGAAGAGAAGTTTTCTTTTTTTTATAATAATTATAATATAATAATAGTTATTTTTATTTATTTATTATTATTATTATTATTATTATTATTATTAATATTATTAATATTATTATTATTATTAATTAAAAAAAAAAAAAAAATTCCCCCCTTCTTCTTCTTCGCGTGCCCCCCCCTCATCTTTTTCTCTTTTTCTTCTTCTCCTTCTCCCAGCCCTAGCCGCCTCCACCAACCACCTCTGCTTCTCCCTTTGGCCGCGCCGCTCAGTCTACAGAAGATGGAAGCCAGCCCAGCCGCCGCGATCTTGTTCGCGAGTCATTCCAGTCGCCCTTTTTCCAACCGAGGATTTGAAGCCGACGCGCCCCTCCCCTGTTCCGTCCGTTCGAAGAAGCCAAACCCAGCCTAGTCCGAAAATCCGTTCGAGCCTGTCTCCGTCCGCAACCACCGCGCCTTCGTCCGGCTTCGTCCACGTCAGCTCGCCGGTAGTTCGTGAGGCAGCCGCGCTTTTCCTCTCCTTCCAGTCGCTCGTTTCCTCTTCTTCCAGTCGCGGATCACAAACCATTTTACTCCGGTTTGCTTGCACAATCTTGTTCGTTTAGGTTTATTGCCGCTGCCTCTATTTTGCTTAGAACGATCGAAGTTTTGTTGGTAAAGATTTAAGTTATGGATTTTAGTTATTTCAAAACAAAATTCAAGTTATTGTTTGAATTAATTGTTGACCGTTGTTCGATCTTAGGTTGAAGGTAACGCTTAATATCCTTGGGTCCACAACAAATATTGGATTTAGTTGGAGCTCGTTTCGCTAATAGTTGGGTAAGTGTGAAAAATCACATTGGATTGATGTTAAGTGGGTGGTGTGTTGGATAAAATACTGAGTACTTATCTTGATGGTTAGGTTTGTTGTTCGTGGACCTTGGTGCGATTAAGGAGCTTACTTAACGTTAAGGTAAGGGGCTTTCTACTGGACTCAATAAAAAAAAATATTTGGATGTATTGGCTGCATAGATCGTACTGTTATACTGAGTAGGGATAACGACCATGATGTGTATGTTTGAATGTAGACTTGTGGTTGAATGTATGTTATGACTGTCTTATTATGTATATGTACAATTGTAAGGACGGGGGAATGACTGAACCTTGTAGATGTGGCTCATATAAGGTGTGGCTTGAACTGGTAGATGGTTGTGTAAACCGAATGTACGATATACAACTATGGTAGTGTTATTGTGAACGGAAGAGACATCATGGTAGTGCCATTGTAGACTGAGATGAATGTTAGGATTATTTTAGTTGTTGACTAATGTATCGACGTGTTTCTTGACTGACCTTAGGTTAAATTGGAATGAAATGGTTGTTCGAGGTTAAGTGAAGAGTTTACGTGAGGAGGATGTTTAACTGGATTGTAAATTACTGTTAAGGGTATAGAAGGGACTGAGGGGTAAATTATTGGTTTCCTAGGGGGTAGTTACCTTGCGAGTGCCCTACGGGATTATCACCCTTTTGTGCATCCTTCGGGAGCACTAGACTGATATGTGCATCCTTCGGGAGCACTAGACTGATATGTGCATCCTTCGGGAGTACTAGATTGATATGTGCATATTTCGGGAGCACTAGACAATATGTGCATCCGTCGGGAGCACTAGACTGATATGTGCATCCTTCGGGAACACTAGACTGATATGTGTATCCTACGGGATCACAAGACTGTGACTGTGCAGGGTACCCCATAGAAAATTAATAATTTATTTTTCCCCGAACGGGACCAGTAGTGGGTTCCTTACTGGGTATATTAATACTCACCCTTTTTATGTTTAACTTTTCAGGCAAAGGTAATACGAGGGGCAGACCGACGAGGGACAAGAAGGAATCGTGATTTGCCATAGATGACTGTCCTTTAAACTGCTTCCGCTGACGGTTTTAAAATATTTTGTTTGAACTAAGTTTACAATTTGTTAAATTTTTTGTAAACAGTACTTTGAAATTTATATTTTGAAATAGGGCACGATTAAGGTTTTTATTAAATTTCTTATGGTTTCTAACTAAAGTTTACTATGTCTTTTGTCAACAAACGGTTTTGAGTAAACGTAACGACTTAGACAAGGTCCGAAAAGTCTGGGTCATCACAGTTTCGAAATATTTATGCGTTTACAACATAAGTCATGCATTCAGATCATCCCCTTATACGTTTTAACCTCATTATTCTAATAAAAAGGGCTACAATAACGATCATTTTTACACATTATCAATTATGCAGTTATATCGCATCAAGACTCTCGCACTACTTAATTACCTAATAATGCGTAGACCCCCCTTTACCTTTTTTTTACATACAAGTTAGTGCGTTCAATCCCCCACCTTGCTATAATTTATTCTCTGTGCATAAGTCTCTAGGTGTAGGTAAGTAGTTGTAGTTAGCGTTATATTCTTTCAACTTAATTGCCATAATGCCTAAACGATAAGTGGACCTTAGAACTAAAAATCTATAAATAATTCTCTGTGTTCGACCTTGGATAACCCAAGTAAACCTACTATTTCACTTGCACTTGGGAAAGCAGTAGGAAAACTTAAACTCAATGAGAACTTATGTATCACGAGATGGAGAGGTACATAGTGAGCACCTTCCATGTTATGATCATGACCAATGACACATCACCTAGAATTGAAGCATGTTATACAGAGAGTCATGGTAAGCACATTATGCATAATGACCTCTCAGTGACGTACTCTAATCGTGGTATACACACACACAAAACTATTAAGTCCAAACGAACAATCAGCTACGTGAAAAAGACGGTTCACAATTAGTATTTCTAGGCATGAAGACCAAATCAGAACAAGAAAAGTGGTTCACTAGGGGAGAAGAATGGCAGTTGGAGATGATGTGACTCGCGACAGATACCTTTCGGCATGCGGTGCTTACATGCTCAAAAGAATAGAAATTTCCTGCTAAAAGTTGTCTATAGAGGACTCCATCTTCGTTGAAAAGAAAAGGCCTGAATAGGCCAAAACCTAGAGAGAATGACATAAAGAAATAGTCCTTCGTTGGCTGTAAAGAATAATTTTCTTCTTCTTCTCTGGTCATATTGTAAGTGAGAGATTAGAGTATGAGTGGTGAAGGTTCCATTTTTCGTTCCCTCTAAATTGTATTCGTTCCCAAGCTTCTGTCTTCTCTTTTTGTATTCTTTGTGTAATATTTATACTGTTCATATTGTACAATGGTCGAAGGCTTACATTTTTTTTATATATATTACATGTTTATACATTTTCAATTTACCATTTCTCTACTTTCAATCAGTCAATGTGTTATTGATAGATTAGGTTGATGATAAGTTCGTGATACGAAGTTTCACGTAGCAGTCTTATCGCGTTAGCTGAGCTATTCTCATCGCTTTGCCAACATAAGTTGCCAACTACCTGGGAGGGTAAGTAGCAAGGACATAGCTTTCATTGTTTCTAGTATTATTCTTTATATTTGTTATTATTTGATTCTTTTATACCTCTTAGATGATAAGTAAATCCTAGAACTAATGTCCAGAATCAATTTCATGTGTTCCACCCTGGATCATCTAGGTAAACCTACTGTTTCGCTTATACCTGGGCAAGCAGTAGGAAAACTTATAGTCAACGAGGATTCAGTAGTTATGCGATAAAGAGTACACAGTGAGTACTTTGCATCTAATGATCTGATGACGTTCAGAAATAACCATTATTATAGCCTTTTTTATTAGAATAATGAGGTCAAAATACATAAGAACGCATGACTCATGTTGTGAATACATAAATATTTAGAAATACAGCTTATATAAGTGTCACACATCTTTTACGCCATTAACATGTCTAAATGCAGGATAAGTGGAAAAGAAGAAATGAGCAAATTGTAAAGAACATCTCGCGCAAAGACTATGCGATGGGAACTAGCTTTGGTGGTTAACCCCAGGCAAGGAACCACAACATCAAGCGAGGAAAGCTCACTAGAAGATAAGGATGGTAGTTGGAATGATGTGACTTCACAGGATCAGATCTCAGTGTTGACACACTTAGAGGAATAGAAATTTTCTGCCAAAAAGTAGCGTATAGAAGCACTTCGTTCTCACCAAGAGAAGAGGGTCTGAATAGGCCAGTTAGAGAGTAGAGAGTTTAAGCAAGAGAAGAATCATTCCCCCGTTTTCCCCTAAGTTGTAGTAATTTTCCATTCTTCTTTCTCTCCATGTTTATATGTCATTGTAATATATGTAATGTTCATATTGTACATTGGCCAGAGGCTTATATTCTTTCTATGTATATTGCATGTTTACCCATTGTCAATCCACCTTTTCTTGAATTCTCATATGTCAATGTGTTATCAGTAGTTAGTGTCATGATAGGTTCTTGATAAGAAGTTGAGCTTATAAACCTTGTCGCATTACTTGAGCTATATTCATCATGTGGCCAGTGTCAATCACCAACTGCCCAAGAGGGTGAGTAGCAAGGATAAGGCTAATGCGCGTGAGAAGGAGCTTGGCAAAAAACTTCACCTTAGCGAGATAACTTCTAACACTTGGATCCTGAAAGGTGAACAAGTGTAGACAGTAATTGCCGATAGGTTGCGTCCTTAATAAAATGAGAACTCCTATAAGTATTATAGGTCAAGTCATCTAGGTATAGTTTGCTTATCAAGCATAGTCATTTGCATCCCGAAAGGTGAGCAAGGGTCGCGTCTAAACACTTCCAGAAAAGGTCGCCTTAATCAAGACTCTTGCATTATATAATCACCTAATAATCCGTAGACTTTTCTGACCTTATTCTGGCATACAAGTTAGTTCGTTCAATCACTCACCTTACCATAATTTATACTTTGTGCATGAGTCTCTAGTTGTAGGTAAGTAGTTGTAGTTAGCGTTATATTCTTTCAACTTAAATTCCATAATGCCTAAACGATAAGTGGACCCTAGAACTAAAGTATATAAACAATTTCTTGTGTTCGACCCTGGATCACCTAGGTAAACCTAATGTTTAGCTTACACTTGGGCAAGCAGTAGAAAAACTTGTACTCAACGAGGACTTACGTATCACCCAATGAAAAGGCACATAGTGAGCACCTTGCATGCTATGTCATGACCCATGAATCATCGCTTAGAATTGAAGCATGTTATACAAAGAGTCATGGTAAGCACATTATTCATAATGACCTGACTCAATGACGTATTATAATCGTGCTACACACACATAAAACTATTAAGTCCAAATGAACATATGATGATCATAATGAATGAATTATCACATTGAATTAGTTTTCCATTTAGATAACCATGAGTTGAAATGGAAGTAAAAATACATACATTCCACACTGGTTGGTTATTGTTTGCGTGGACTTAATAGCTTCATGCTGAGAGACCATTATAGTTATACTTCATTAAGTCAGATCACTACTCATAATGCACTCGTCATGACTTTTGTTATTGCTTGCGTTTGCTCTCGTGTGATAAGTCATGAGTATTGATCATTGCACTTGAATTTCTCCCATGTACTTCTTCATCGCATAGTTTCTAAGTCCTTGCTAAATACAAGTTTTCGTACTACTCACCCAAGTGCAAGAAAACAATAGGTTTACTTGGGTGATCCAGGGTCGAATGCAGGGAATTGTTTTAGATGTTAGTTCGAGATTTCACTTATCGTTTTGGCTTTACGACAATTAAGTTGAAAGAATGTACTGTTAACTATAACTAACTATTTACATCTCCAGACTCACGAACATGGAGTAAATTAAGCTAAGAGAGAGTGAAATGATCTAACTTATATGCAGATGAAGGTTAAAGGAAATTCCGCGTGCTATCAATTGCTTAGATGTTGCGATAACCTTAACACGCTATAATTTCATAATGGGCACATGATTAAGGAGACCTTCTCTCGAAGTGTTTAAACGCCACACTAAGGAATCCTCCATCACAGGAAAAACTGTAATTACATCATGTTACTCACCTTCAAACTTTTGGCTCTCTGATCACCACCTTTCTTTAAATTGTATCTCTCTTTTTCCCTTGTTCCCTATTGTCCACTCCGTACAATAGCAGAACATATCCATTTTAGTGGATTTTATTGGATGAAGAGAAAAGGGAAATATAATTTGGAAAGGTTAACAAAAATTGAATTTCTCTTCTGCCTTGCAGGATGTCTCTCTCTCTTACACTGAGTCAAATTCACCTTTCTCCACGGGGATTTTTCTTCAACATAACTCCTTTTTGGATCAAGGTCTCACAGAAACTTAGTACAGTGAGTGATTTTCAAAATGAATAAAGCTTTCCTTTTTAAGCGTCATGTTTTTATGTATCACGTGTTGCACGTTTACGTTTATGAAGAGCATGATTTATACACAAAGCTTTATTGTTACATTTCCAAGTTATAGTTTCATGTTTTATGTGATTGTATCGTATGCTTTGTTTGTGAGTAAACCATTAGTCATATTCCTATCAATGAGCTAGCTACTATATGCACATAATGAGTCAGCCAACCATGGAGTGAAAGGACCACATGGCTGTGAGAAGCTGACTAATACGTTGAATGGAGTGTATTGAGCCTAGTGGCCTAAGCAACAAGAAATGAACCAATGAAATATCAGGAGATGCTAATGATTGTGAAAGAACATCACAGCAGTCTTTGTGTGGGATGGTTCATGTTCTTTGTGGAAAGGAATGTGAGTGACTAATGTGTGTTTTGCAATTGTGATTTATTGAAATAAGAAGTTGAGCTTGTATTTATGAAAAGGAAATGATTTATGTGAATGCATTGTGTTCCCAAAGAGGTTTTAAAAATTTATCACTCACTAAGTCATCGACTTACATTTTAAATTTTTCTTTACCCCAGGTTGTAAAAAGCTAAGCGATCGAGTTGAAAGCTAAGCGATCGTTTAAGGAGCTAAGTGATCGAGTTGAAAGCTAAGCGGTCGTTCAAGGAGCTAAGTGATCGAGTTGAAAGCTAAGCGATTGTTGAAGGTTGAAAGTTGTGAAGGCGGTTAAGATTTATTATTTAAGTCTTGTATTAAGATCTTGTTTGATGTACTGCTTTAGAATGCAGGTTGTTAAGTTTTTAAAAGTGAAGTTGTGTTTTTTTCCACTGTGTTATGGTTGTGTTCTTTATCGTTTAGTAGTATTAAAAAACCTAAGCAAACGTTCTGGCATTTCCATTTAGAGGTGTCAGGTTGCTCAAGTCACGTTTTGTTTTGCACGACAAGTTTAAGGACGCTTGTGGGATGGGAAGTGACATTCTCTATCTTATGGAGAGCCTAAGATCTATCGATGAAGGGAATTTGTTAAGTAGAAGAGAAGATATCATCGTGAGAGGGAGTCTCGTGTTCACTATTGAAAGCCAAAGTGAAGACACCAATATTGTTCCACTGAAGGGAGCCTCAATATACTTGAGAAGAAGTGTTACATCTTAGGGAGCCTAGGTGATCACGAAGTAAAGCTCTAGGTGAGTAATTATAGTAGTGTATTACAGATAAGTACTATGTTGTAAACTACTTGCTTTCAATATTAGTGGATTATCTTTTATGGAAATATTACCTCTGGATGTAGGTGCTAGAGCACTAAACTAGGTTACCAACTATTTTTACTTTTTCTTGCGTTGTTGGTGTTTTATTTGATTCCTTTGTTGTCTGCACTTTTCATGTAACATTTGTGAATGTTTCCTACTTGTTTTCTTTCATGCATTAGATTCTCTCAAGTGTTACACTCATAGGTTAGCATGAATGGCTCTAAAATTGACGACTAATAGACGCAAAATAGGCTTATACGATAAAAAGTGCAGTCTTATTCATGTGTTTCTAACATTATAATTAAACATTGTCGAGCAAGCTTTCCTCTCTATCGACCAAGTATAAGCGGCAAGAGGTTTCCTGGTTATCCAGGGTCGAACTTAGGGAATTTAAGCTCCTCATTTAACTAATCGCTTACTAAATCATACGATGTACACTATACATTAAAACATATGAACAATATACTAATTATCCTAACTATTTACACTACTGTGCTTGGCGGCGCAAGGTGAACATGGTAGTATGGTGTAATGAAATATGAACTCAATATAGACATGGCGGGGAAGGAAAATTGAACTACTAAATACAATAACTGATGTTTCAATACTTTGAAGCGATGCAAACATCTATTAACTAAGAATTGTGGCGGGCAACTTCTCAGTACGATGCTATACTTGCTCGCCTTTCGGGACGTAAATACACAAGTTAAGCAATGCGTTGTATCTAATCATTTTGAATGTAGTAACAGTAGCTAATCCTTAATTAAGACATACACTTTTCAGTGCTTTCGCCACACATATTAACCTCGCAATAATGTATGTAGATGATGAGCTTGGCAACAAGAATGCGCTGCTACATTCTTCTCGCCACTTACTTAACTAAAAGTAATTCTCCCTTGCTTAGTGATTACGATCTCTACTTGTGCCCTTATTTCGAATGAACAAGGTTAAGATACTCACGCTTAATTGAACAAAACTCATACTGCATTCATTATAACTTTCAAAGTATCGACTACGTCATTCATTACTATTTAGCTAACCAATTATATATATATAGACAAGATAAGAAAAATGGGAGAATGGAAGAAGACATGAATTTCTTTCATAAATAACACTTTAGGCCTTTCGGTCATGAGGTTTTGCTTACAAAACAACACAACATAGAAAATAAAAAATGGAAATATAACAGATGTGTTATGCCGCAAAGTTTGATCTTTCATACTCTTTGGCTCTAATTTTTTTGCCTATAGATGAGGGGGACAATGGAAGAGATGAATCTCTCTCTCTTTTGCTTTAAGCTCTCACCTAAATTATAAGCTAAGGGAGAGGAATGGACGATATGAAGAGCTTTCTTTTTCGGTAAATTTTCCACACTTCGTTCTGGAGTGGGAAGCTCTATTTATATACACGGATTGATGTTGACATGCCACCATGCGCCATTTAAGATCTCGAAAAAGTTGTAGCTATGCTGCGTAGCCTGTTCTATTTTTCCTCTTTGACTTTTTCGCCAACCTCTTTTGTTTGCTAGCGGCTTGATCGACTAACATCTACTTCCTCTCGCTAAAGAGGTTGGCTGGGTCTTCTCGCGTACAACGTGCTACTCACCAAGCTTCACTCTTCTTTGCTTGTTAGAATCCTGTGATCAGAGCACTGAAACATAGTAGAAAGGGACGAATTTCTTTTGCGTTAGGCTTTTCGCAGAGTAATCAAATCGCCTACTTTTTCTCTCCATTTTCTTCTATTTTCAAGCAATAAGACTTCATTATTTTACTTAAAAGGCTACAATAATTTGTATTTCTACAAATTATCATGTCCCAAGTCAAAAATACACGCTTTAAATTGGTGTCAGAGCGGGTCACCTTGATCTCAGGTGCATCGATCATGGACGGGATCAAAGAGGGTGGCTCTACCATTCACACTAAGTTCTTGACCGAACAAACTACTCTAACTAGAAAGCTTGTATAGGACCGTATGCCTAAAATCAATTGACAACAAAACTTGGAGAGCTGCAAGTCACAAGATGAATGTAATTGTAATTGAAGAGTTGCAATCACAAGATGAATGCATTCGTTTTTATTGTTACAATTGTGGTAAATGTAACTGAGGCATCAACAAAACATTAAGATATTCTACGAGAGAAGCATAAAATGGAAAATTTTGAAGCTTTAAATAATAATGAAATATCAAGTGGTCAGGGATTAAAATGGGTGAGAATGATTAAAATGGGTTGGTTGCATGGTACGGCGAATTAGTAAAGTGACTTATAAAGTATGGAAGTGACCCTTGCATGTGACAGGTCACTGAAAATAGTATTAAAGGCCAAAGGAAGTGTTGTTTAGAAGTGTTAGAATTCCCAAATAAAGATGACAAAAGGAGAATCCCAGGTCAGAGAGAGTTATTGTGTGTTCTTAATGTTGGACGCTCGTGGAAATCCCAGTAACTCGCATGATGCTGGTTGAATGTGAATTCCAGGTCTTGCGGAGAATCCTAGGTCTAGGCAAGGTGGTGATGAGACGCTGGTTGAATGTGAATCCTAGGTCTTGAGAAGGGGAGAATCCCAGGTATAGGCAAGGTGGTGGTGAGGCATTGGTTGAATGTGATAACTTGTAGAATTACAAGTTATTGTAGAAATTCTAGGTTTGTGATAACTTGAAGAAATACGAGTTATTGGAGCCTCTTAAATAAAATAATGAGGTCTCATCGCATGAAAATAGAAGTAAATAGAGAGTAAAAGTAGGTGATTTGATTACTCTGCGAAAAGTTTATCGCAAAAGAACGTCATCCTTGTTTTACTATGTTTCAATGCTCGTATCACATAATTTTAGGTGAAGAAGAGTAAGGCTTGGCGAGATAGTACAATGTACGCAAAGTAATACTACCTACCTCTTCAGCGCAAGAAAGTAGATGTTAAGTGATCAAGTCGCTAGCAGACAAAAAAGGTTGGCGGGAATGTCGGAAAAGGATAATTGCTATAGGCTGCACAGCATAGCCGCAACTTTTTAAAAGTCTTAATGGCTCGTGTCGGCTTGTCAGCGCTACTTCGTGTATTTAAACAGAATTTTCCTCGCAAGAAGAGTGTGCACACTTTGGCCAGAAAAGCAAGTTCCTTACATTCTCCATTTCCTCTCCATACGTTAAGTTTTAGGTGAAAGCTTAAAACAAAAGAAAGAGAGATTCATCACTTCCATTAACTCCCCACATATAGGAAAAAATCAGAGTCAAAGAGATGGAGAGATAAAGCTCTAAGACGTTACACTTCTATTGTATTTTTATTTTTATGTTTTTTATATTGTGATACTTTATAAACACGATGTTATGGCCGAGGGGTCTAAAATATTATGTATGAAAGCAATGATTTCTTCTTCCATTCTCCCATCTTTATCTTATCTTTTCCATACATGTATGATTGAATAGCTTTTTAGCAATGAATGATGTATTCAATACCAAGAAAGTTATATTGCATGTAGTAAGAGTTTTGTTCAGTTCACGGTGAGCATCTTAACCTAGTTCATTCGAAAGAAGAGCAAAAGTATAGATCGTAATCACCAAATGCGTGAGAACCACTTTTAGCTGAGCAAGTGGTGAAGAGAATGCAGTAATGCATTCTTGGCGCTAAGCTCATCCCTTTCACATATTACTGAGAGGTCAACGTGTGTGGCAAAAAGCACTGAGAGGTGTGTACCTTCATTGAGGATTTGGTACTATCACTACATTCATGATGATTAGATATAACGCGTCATTTAACCTGTGTATTTGCATCTTGAGAGGCTAGCAAATATGGTATCGCACTAAGAAGTGTCTGCCTTAATTCGTGGTTAATAGATGTTTGTATCTCCTATAAGTATTGAAACATCAGTCATTCTATCTAGTAATTCAACTTTCCTTCCCCGCCTTGCCTATGTTTAAGAACACCTTACGCCATGTCACATTACCATGCTCACCTTACACTGACAAGCACTTTAGTATAAATAGTTAGGATAATTCGTATATTGCTCATATGTTCTATTGCATAGTGTATATCACATGATTTTGCACACAATTAGATGGATTAGGAGCTCGAAATTTCATGAATTCGAACCTGACTTACCAAGTAACGTCTTATCGCTTATACTTGGACGATAGGGAGGAGAGCTTGCACGACAGTGTTTTATTATTATAGGTAGCAATGCATGAGTAGGAATGCAATTTTATCGCTTAATTCTATTATGCCATCTAGTAGTCGATATGTTTAAAGCTATTAACGATGATATTCAAATATAATACTCAAGAGAACCTAAGCATAAAATGAGACTAAGCAAGTTTTTGGCGTTGTTGCCAAGAAATTTTTAAAGTTTTTCCTAATTAAATTACTTTTGTGTGCTAAATTATGTAGAAGTTCAATTTCAGCTGAATCGCGTACTTTAATCAAAAAGTTCGCGAACAAGTTTATGAATGTAGGCGAGCAACCTGAATTCCAGCTTGACCTTGAAATTGAGCAAATATTTTGGAGTAGTCGAAGACAGCGGCAGAGGCAGAATCAAACAAATAGGGAGAATCCAAATAATAACCCTGCCAACCAACAACAGGCCCCATATCAGAACCCTACTTATCTCGCCCATGATGTAGATCGTGCCATCAGGTCATATGCATCATCAAGCCTTTACGAATTCAACCCAGGCATACCATCCCTCGTGTTTGGGGAAAATTCATGATTTGAGATCAAGTCAATGATGCTTCAAATGATTCAGAATGCGGAGAAATTTGGAGGACACACGCGTAAGAATCCTCAAGAGCACATACGAGATTTCTATTCCATCTGCGCATCGTTTAATATGCCTGAGAATATCACGATTTGAGTTATGTCTAGCATTATTACCACTCACCTTACACGACAAAAACTCTCTAAATGAAGGGGAAGTTACAACTTGGGATAGTCTGATTGAAAAGTTTATGAAAAAGTTCTTCCCACCCATTGAAAATGCGAGAAGAAGGCATGACCTGAAGACCTTCAAGCAGAGGGATAGCAAAAATCTAATTGACGTGTGGAGAAGGTTCAAGTCAATGATCATGCCTATGTGAAGCATTGCCCCTACTCCAACACTTTTAATGAAGGTTGGAGAGATCATCTGGGAGTAAGTGCAAAATGCACAACAGCGACGAGGTAGTCGATTTAACTACAAGGGTGAGATATCTGGCTACTGCCAAAGACAATATCATGAACGACAACAACAACCAATTCAACGATTCAACCACCACATGCCTAACCAATCTTCTTTTTCATCATCTTCATCATCATCAATGAAAGCTCTATTTTAAGAGTGTATCCAGAGGAATGATGCCCTTCTACAGAGCCAAGTCGTATCCATTAAAAATCTGGAAATGCAAATGGGGTAAATAGCCAGTGATATCTCAGAACTATAGAAAGGAACCCTACCCAGCAACATAGAAATACCAATTCAGGTAGGGAGCTCATGAAAAAAAAGTGTTAGGTAGTGACACTACGAAGCGAGAGGAATTTGTCCATCCGCGAACAAGAGTCCGAATTTATAAATCCTATTTCCAAAACTACTAGCGAGATTGGCAGCTCAAGTAATAGTTCTAGTCCCTTAAACTTCTAGTTAACTAATGGTAAGTCTTCCTTGTAAAATAAAAACGTGTCGAACAAGGAAGTGGAGCATCGAGGAGAAGAGAACAACGAGGCGAAGCGCTTGACCAGGCGACGAGCTCCAATCCTTTACCGCACCCTCCATTTCCTAGTCGCCTAAGAAAGAAAGGCGACGAACAACAATTCATTAAGTTTCTAGACGTTTTGAAGCACTTGAACATCAATATCCCGTTTGTTGATGCGTTAGAGCAGATGCCAACCTATGTTAAGTTTCTAAAGAATATCTTGGCAAAGAAGTGAAAGACTAATGATCTAGATGTTGGGATTTATGTCCTAAAACACATAGATTGTCAATATAATTTATTAACCGTTATTAATAAAGTGTTATTATTGTAATAATTGTTCTTGATTATATTATTAGTTTTGTCTTAATAACTCAAATTCAATAAACTAATATCCTAAGCCGTTTAATGAGTTTTGAACAGTATGTAGAGACATAAAGAAATCAATGTTTTGGATCAGCTTAAACTGTCTATAGTATAGGGATAAGGCTTGGTACCTTATCTTGGTAATACTATGGATAGAGCTCACTTTCCATTTGATACAAACGCAATGATCCAACGTGTTCGTGTAGTTGACATGCGAGTGAGGGTATCCTATCCAATGGGATTGCATAAGACCAAACTGGGAAATAGTAACCACTAGATGTAACTCAATTAACTAGTTAGGTTTCTATTTCATTAGGATGACTTAGGTAACTTAGTCTTAATCCTGAGTGTATTATGAACTCCTGTTCGCGAGGGATTGTCCATTGATTTGTACGGGTGAGAGTGGCCACATCGCCGACTCAATAAGCTTATGTATTTGAGGACAAGATTGAGTGGGGAGATGGGAACATAATTACACAAGATGGAATTCACTCCTTTCCTACTTTAGGGTAAGTAAATGAGTGTTCCCTTAAATGGTGTCTCCACGTCTTGAACAAAGGGCGCCTACCCTCTCTATGACACGAGAGGGGTTTTTGTTTATTGGTAGGACCATAAATAGGTTGTTCATTAGAGGAGCACTGGTATTTAAGGATTAGAGGTAACCCAGGGGTAAAACGGTAAATTGACCCAACTGTTGTTATGAACACTCGTGAAGGACTAACTTACAGTTATTGGTCTATATCCGTGGACACAGAAATATATCTACAATAAGAAGAGTTCAGCTGTGAGTCTTTAGTGGAGTGTACACACAGTTAACGAATATTGATTAATGTCGTTAATGAGTTTAGCCAATTAATCTCATATCGTTGTAACTTCTGATATGTAGGTCCATTAGGTTCCCTTTCTAGCTCATAAAGGTTATTTATATTGGTTTTAATTTGAAATGTTCAAATCTACTTTGGAAATTAGTATAACGTATAGTGATAAATTATAATATAAAGTTTATCAAACTTTATTATATAAATTTAATTTTGGATATAATTCAAAATTAATTTATGAGAGATATAATATTTGAATGAGTTCAAATATTAATTTAATGTGAATTGGATTCATATTAAAATTATTGGTTATAAGAGAAACTTATATTTGAATATGATTCAAATTTAATTTAAGTTAAATATAAGATATTTAATTTAATTATTAATTAATTGGAGAATTAATTAATAGTTTATTTTTATTTAATTAAATTTGATTTAACTGTTTGGCCAAGTACAAGCAAAACAGTAATTTTTTCTAGGTAATCTAAGGTCAAACACAGAGAATTGATATTAAAGCTTAGTTCTAGGGTCTACTCTTCAATTAGGCGGTATAAAAGAATTATGTACAGTATGAAAAATGCAAACTTGAACTATCCTTGTTTATTTACACTAGAGAATTTGTAAAGTTGGTTTGGGTTGGATGAGGTGAAAGCATGAACTAACTTGTATGTAAGAAAGGGGTGAAGGAAGGTTTTTGCATTACTAGGCGATTAAGCTATGTGATAGCTCTGATGCGATATGACTTACCTAAATGATTAAGCTTAGTTAGCAAGGTATATCTAGAAATGTTACCTTACAAGACTTATAGAGCTTAGCGTTTAATGGTGGCCTAACACCCACACTTGTTCTCCTTTCGAGACATAAATGATAGAAATTATCTAGCCAAGGTGGAGTTTGTCTCAAAACTCCTCGCGCACGTTAGCCATATCCTTGTTACCTGTCCTCTCGGGTAGTTGATGATATACACTGACCAAGTGATAAAAATAGCCCAGCTAACGAAATAAGAATTATAAGTTAATCTTCTTATCAAGAACTTATCCCAAACCTAAACTATGAATAACACATTGACAAATGAAAAGTAAAGATGTGATGAATTGAAAAGGTATAAACATGAAATATATATTAAAGAATGTATGCCTTCAGCCACTATACAATATGAACAACATATATTACACAAAAATACAAAAATAGAAAGAAAAAAGAATGGAAAAGATCTCACTTACAGCCTGACTGGAGAAGAAGAAGAAAAACTTTACAGATGGTTGAAAGGTTAATCCATTCCACCTTTCTTTAGGGTTTGGTCCATTCATTTCAGTTGTTCTAAATGGTGTAGAAGGGGGCTTTTTATATGCAACTTTTGGGCAGGAAACTATTCTTCTAGTTGTGTCAGTGCCGAAAGTAGACTCTACCATCAAGTCACATCAACTCCAACTACCACTTTTGTCTTCTATCGTACCTCTTCTCGGGTTCTGATATGATCTTCTTGCCTAGTCTTCAAGTGATTTCCTCTGCGATTTGCTAACTTCTTCTTTTGTTCATAAACTGAGTTAAGAGACAAAAAATATGGTAAAAAAGGCATAAAAGCTTCTATAAAGTGCATTTTCGAATATTTATGGAGTTTTAATATATGATACGCGTTTTAATACTTTTACTATGCATTTTGGTGTCATTATTATGTTTAAAAGGCCATAATAACTTGTAGAATACAAGTTATTAGTATGGTTTCTTATTTTTTTTCATAATAATGCTATTAAAATATTGAAAATGGATGACTTATTTCTAATTCGATGACAACAAAGATGAAAATCTCAAAAAGTTACAAATTTGCATAATTATCATGTTGAAGTTTCCTATGTCGTCATTGATATGCAACTTCAAGAGTTGAATAATCGTTTTACTAAAACAAATAATTAGGTTATTCTCTGTGCGGTATGTCTAAATACAAGTAATGCATTTGTTTCTTTTGATTGAAAAAAAACTTAGAATACTTGCTTAATTTTACCTCAGAAACTTTTTAGTTGTTGAACTCTTTATGCTTGAGGATCAACTTCAAAATTAAATTATCGATGTGGGTTCAAAATTGAGTTTGTTGAGCTAAAAAGAATATGTGATCTTGCCGATAAAATTGTAACAACCCAACTTTCCTATAAGTTGAAGTCATTAATATTTAAATAAAGGTAGTTTTTTTTTTTTTTAAAAAAAGAAAATTAATTTATAAGTTGAGAAAAATTTAAATAATAAGAAAATAAATAAGTAACTAAAGTGGTAAAACAAAATACTAGTTTGGGCCCTTAAAATAAAAAAAACACTTTAAAATAATTCAAGTTCTGAAATTCTAAAAATAGTTCTTGAAACATAAATGCGGAAAAACTGAACTATTCCCTATGGCGAACCACGGTCACTTCTTGTCATTCGCCAGCTTGCCCTTGCCTTTACCTTTACCTAAAAATTAAACATTAGAGAGGATGAGTATATAAAGTTATACTCAGTAAGAGACCCATACTTAGTCTCCCTATGTGTTGTTAGTCCCTTTGTTAGAGTCCTGTAATAAAGTACCACGCTCTATGGTGCTCCCGAATGCACACTATCCAGTAGTCCCACCGGGACTGAACTGGGCTCTCGGTGAACCCGAAGGAATCACCCTAAAGGAGAGTCGGGCTGTAAGTGATCCCGTCGAATCACGTCTCTGTAATATTCAAACATATATATGGGAGGACCTTAATGGACCCCTCGTGGTACGACTCTAACCAGCAGATCAACAGAACACTATAGGCTATACATGCTCATCACAAAATTAGCATTCAGCTCAACATACATACATATAATCACATTATGCATCAATAATATGCATCTCAGGCAATATGGGGAAAATCCTCTTACCAGGAGATCTGCTAAAAGAAATTCACAGGTTGGCAGTCAGTTCCTCACAATACTTAGTCCTAAACACAAACAAAACTAACATTAATAATCTTGTCAACCATCACCCTACTGTTTAATTAAGTAACCGAACTTATCAAGGCTTACCCCAAGATTAGGGTTGAATCCAACACAACCCTAAGTGGAACAATTCACAATCTCAGTTCCTCCAATAATTCGTTCCTTCAAGAAAACATAGATCCACTTAAATCCATAACTTAATTCATTTGGAACAAAATAGGCAATTAATGGGAGTACCATCACAATCAACAATAGCCAAAACTCACCAAAGGGACCCAAAACAAGGAACGACTCGGACTGACGGACACGGCTCTCGGCTCGGTGAAGGGAAAACGCGGACGGACCTCAACGGCAGCTCACGCGGCTTGGTGAAGCCGGACGCTAGCGGCTGGACCCGTGCGGCTGGAGTGTGGACCCGTGCGGCTGGCTTCGACGATGAGGAGAAGGCGTGCGGCTGCCGGCTTGCAACTCGAAGAAAACGTGCGGCTGCCGGCTTGCAACTCGGAGAAGACGTGCGACTGCGGCTGCGGTGTCGTTCGACTTGCGGCTGCCGACGGAAGGGACGGTCGAAGATGAGAACGGTAGAGATTCCTTGCGACGGCTAGGGTTCTTTGTGAGGAAGAAGATGAATTGTAACTATGACAAGCATCCCGAGGGTGTATTTAAATATGTAAAATACCAATAATAATAATAACATTAATACCATTATTATTATTATTTAATTTCCCCCAAATAACTCCTCTTTTCCTTCATCTCTTCCTATTCCCATTTAATTTTCCCTCTCTCTTCATTAATAACCCCTATATCACCTCTTTTATATTTCTCCTTAATAATTATAATAATGATAATAATAGTATTGCCAATTTTTTTCACAAAATAACACCCAAAATCAAAATAACTTAAAATAATTTTGGGGTGTTACAAAAATGGTTTTGACGAATAAAGGTGATGTCTATTCATTAGTTTATAAAGTACTCACATTGGTGTTGATTTTACCTGTTGCTACAATTATTGCAGAAAGAACATTTTATTCAATTCTGAAAGGTATTTTCAAGGTTGGGGTCGTTATTGATAAGAAGATGCAAGTGATACAATTAAGAGGCAAGCAATAATACATTAAAAGCATTATCATTAAAAAATTTCTATCAATTGGGTAGTGAAAATTCCTCTACCTCAAATTTTCAAAGAAATATAACCCAATTTTACAATAAAAAATAATTATTACAAAAAGAATAGTAGGAGCAGTGCAAGAAATGGATCAAACCCACAAGCACTTCGTGAGAAGATTTACACAATTCAAAGAAAGGAAGACATCAAGGAATTAATTGAATATTTTTTAAGACTTTTTTGGAATTAGAATTGAATGTTCTTGTAATTTTCTTATCATTGAATAATAAATGCTTTGCTAATTAAATCAACCCTTAACCAATTGGTTCAACCATCAACCCTTAACCAATTGGTTCAACCAATTGTCCTACAACAATGAATCAAGAAATGCATTAAAATTTATTATAATTTTAAAAAATATGCATTCATCTTAGCGGTTTCTGGCTTTCGTTTTGTGTTTTGTGTTAGGTAGTTGTTTAGTTTATGATGTTGGAAAACTTAGTTGTTTGTTTCCTAATTACTTCTATGCGACAAGTCATAGATCATGATCACTGTATAGGAGATACTTACTATATACCTCTTTATCGCACAACTACTGGATCCTCGTTGGCTGATCTAGGGTCGAACATAGGGAATTGATTTCAGACATTAGTTCTAGGGATTACTTATCCTTTAAGCAGTATAAAAAAATTAAAGAATAACAAATGTAAGAAATGTAAGAATAAGCTAAACTACAAAACTAAACATCGAGAGTCTGTAAAGAGGGAATGACAAAGTGGAATGGTAATACGAACTAACATATATCCGAAAACTAAAGGAAGAAATATCTATGCATTACGCAATGAAATAATGTGATTGCCTTGATGCATTACGCAATGAAATAATGTGATTGCCTTGATGCAATACAACTCACTCAATCATGCTTACGATTAAGGCATACCTCTCTTGAAGTTACTGTGCCCCATATATGTTCATCTTTCGAGATCCATATGCCTAAGCATGCTCAAGTGAGATATATCTAGAGGAGTTATTTACAAATCATATAGGATTTCACAATTAAGGATAGCGACCTCTCGGTGCTTAATGTCCACACTTGTTTACTTCTCGAGATACAAATGATGGAAATGATTTCTGTAAGGTGGAGTTTATCCCCAAACTCCTCCTTGCACGCATTAGCCATGTCCTAGTTATAGGTAGCTTTTGGGTGGAAAAATTTTGCTCTTCTGAGATTGTCAGCGCCGATTGCAGTCTTGTGAAGTCACATCAACTTCAACTACCATTCTTGTGTTCTAATGAACCTTCCTCATGTAGTGACATGGCTCCTCACCAAATGAGTTCTTATTGTGTAGTTCTTGTGCGACATATGTCCTTTGATTCACTAGTTTCTTCCTTGCTATTCATCCTGCGCTTAGACATGACAATTACATAAAACAGGCATAATGCTTATGTAAGGTGTATTTCTTAATACTCATGTACTTACAACATAAGTTACGCACTTTGATCCTCTTCTTCTGTGTTTTGATCTCGATATTCTAATAAAAGAGGCTATAATAATTGATATTTATACACATTATCAGTTTCCACATGCTCATTTAAAATTGAATAAAGATCCAAGACAACATGCTGAGACTTTCTAAATCAAGTAATGCCTCCATCTGAAGACATGTTATTTAGGCAAAATTTAAATTGAAAATTGAAGACAATTCAATAGGTTTAGGAAATTAATCAACAAGTTTCAAACAATCATGCTTTAAAGATGTACTTAGTGCCTCTAAAATTAAAGTTTCATCCTAGAATTATTGAGTCATGCATTCTCAAAGAAAATTACAAAGATCAACTTAGAAAGAAATTAAGATACATTCTCAAAGAAAATTGCAAAGAACATTTGTTTCACAACAAAGTTACCTTATTTGCCCCGAAGAATTGAATGAGAAAGGCTACCATTCTTGGAAAAAATTTGAATTTTTATTAATTTGTAAAGAGAATTAACAATGGAGTTGAGAGTAAATTGAATGAAAAATGAAAAAATGAGTGCTAATTTTTTATTACAAGACAAAATAAGCCAAAAGGTTGGTTAAAGGAGGGGGCGTGTGTACATTTTTTTCGTTAAAGTTTGGAGCTTCGTGGGGTTTCCTTGTTGACCACACGAGTGTCGTAGCACTTAGATAAAGGCCATGGCGCTACTCCATTTTGCATCTACTACCTTTTCAGTGTTGTGCTTCGACACAGCGATGCTGAGGGAGGCGTATGGCTTTTGTAAATTTATGGAAATGCCACATCATGTTGTTTTGGCCCATTCTTCCTCATTTTAGCTTCAATTTAAGTGATTTTTATTGTGGTTGACTCGTTATGATGTCCAAATCATTAAATTCTACAAAATTAGAGATTTAATGTCACGTCTCGTCCCAAATGTCACTCCTTGAGACCATATGGGGGTTCCCCACCTAGACACTCACCGGGCACCTCTTCGCTAGTTGATGTGTTTAATGCCTAGTAAGTGGAACATCTTATTTAACTTGTCCTTTCGTGAAGTCTTTGTCTCGAATTTAGACTTTCTTATTGCAACAGAAAAATTACAACTTTTAAACTTTGCTTCATCACATACTATGGTTACTTAACACAACTCAACCTTAAGTCCTAGGTGACAATCTCAAGAAATTAATAATAGTAACAAAGCAGAATATATAACTACATCTCTTTATTAACTTAACAACTTTATAAGGTTTATGCATTGCAAATTACATTCCTTTTCTTTTCTCACTGAACATAAAACTAAAGTTGACTTCTTGTCCACCTTTCCTCTAAAGGGATTAAAGCCCTTGGTAGCAGAAGATTTTACAGAGATCTTAAATCAATTTAATTGGGAACTTAAAAATACCGTACGTTGGCAATAGTTACATAAACAATTTTCTAATGGGATAGTTGCAAATTTAGCAATTAGATTCAAAATAATTAAGTATATAGCACCATTTTAAAAAATTTGCAAATATAGCAAAATTTATCAAATTCTATCAATGATATAAGTCAAATATTGGTCTATCACTGATATACCATATGATATCTATCAGCAATACAAGTCTATCAGTGATAGTTTTGCTATATTTGCAATTTTTTTAAAATGTTGCTATATCCTTAATTATTATTCCTAAAATGATCATCGATTGCAATTTCCCTTTTCTAATTGAGGCTAAACATGCTTTAAAATTATAGATTAGAGAAAAATAAACTAATGTAGTTTAATGCCTCTGAATCTACTAAAACGCCACACCACCTGTTAGAGAGCTTCCTATCCTTTTTGGTGAGATTGGTTTCTGGGAACCAATTGGAGTGAAAAATCTTTGAAAGAATTCACAGAGAGGCAAAGGCTTAAGTTGAAAAATTTATTTTCTTCTGCATATTTATAAGTCCCACTTCTTCAGAAGTTGGAGAGAATCATGGAATTCTATTAATTTAAAAAATATTAAATTAACTAATTAATTTATTAATTTATTAAATTAATAATTAATAATGGATTAATATTTCATTTAAATCATATTTAATTAATATTTCATTTAAATCATATTTAATGAATATCTCTAACATATCTTATAGTTTTAATTTAATTAAATAAAATTTAATAAAATAAAACAAAACAAAACTATTAATTAATTCTTCAATTAATTAATTGCTAAATTAAATATCTTATATTTAATTTAATTCAAATTTGAATCTTATTCAAATATAAATTTCTCTCATAACCTATAGTTTTAATATGAATTCAATTCACATTAAATTAATATTTGAACTCATCCAAATAGTTTCTCTCTCATAAATTAATTTTGAATCATATCCAAAATTAAATTGATATAATAAAGTTTAATTAAAATATTAGCTTTATATTACAATAATGTATCATACCATATATTATATTAATTCCCAAAGTAAATTTGAACATTTCAAATTACAACGAATATAAATAAATCTCATTACCCTTTATGAGCTAGGAAGGGTACCTAATAGACGTACAGATCAAAAGGTACAACCATATGAGATTAATTGGCTAAACTCATTAACCACATTAATAAATATTTGTTAACTGTGTGTACACTCCACTAAAGACTCACGGTTGAATTCCTCTCACTATAAATATATTTCTGTGTCCACGGATATAGACCAATAATAATAAATTAGTCCTTCATGAGTGTTTGTAACACCAGTTAGATCAAATTACCATTTTACCCCTGAGTTACTTCTAGTCCTTAAATACCAGTGCTCCTCTAATGAACAACCTGTTTATGGTCCAACTAATAAATAAAAGCCCATCTCATGTCATAGAGAGGGTAGGACCCTTTGTTCAAGTCCTGAAGGAACCATTTTTGAGGGAACACTCATCTACTTACCCTAAAGTAGGGAAGGAGTGAATTCCATCTTGTGTAATTATGTTCCCAGCTCCCCACTTGATATTGTCCCCAAAAATGATAAACTTATTGAGTCGGCGATTTGGCCACTCTCTACATCTGGTGGTTACTATTTTGGGGTCCGGTCTTATGCAAACTCATTGCATAGGATACCCTCGTTCGCATGTCAATTACACGAACACGTTGGATCATTGCGTTTGTATAAAATACAAAGTGAGTCGTATCGATAGTGTTACCAAGATAAGGTACCCAACCTTATCCCTATACTATAGACCCTTTAATTTGATCTCGAACATTGATCCCTATTTGTCTCTACATACTGTTCAAGACTTATCAAACAGCTTAGGATGTTAGTTTATTGGATCTGGGTTATTAAGACAAAACTAATAATATAATCAATGATATTTATTGAAATTATAAAAATAACACTTTATTAATAACGGTCAATGGATTATATTTACAATCTATGAGTTTAGGACATAAATCCCAACAACTTTTTCTTCCCACTTACACATGAGTTGGTGAAATAAACGGTCAAGCAATCGACCTAAAAAATTTGCGCTTCTTGAAGGCAGTCAGACTTCAATTTTACTTGCTTTCTTTAATATTCCATCGTTCTTTTTCTTTTGGTTTCTAATTTCTAGTTTACATTTTAATAAAACTAAGAAAGTTTCTCTCTTTTTACAAGAATAAAATCTTACCCAAAGCACACTTTCCATACAACAAAAGAAGTTAATACTTTCTCCATGCAAGCTTTCCACCAAACAAACATCAACATACATCCAAGGAAGTACACTGTTCCCCTTTCCTTTTCTCTTTCTCCCCTTTCCTTTTCTCTTTCTCTTTACTTTGCTTTTTAAAAGCTTTGAGGACAAAGCAAATTTTTAAGTGGGGGGTGGATAGCATGTTTTCTTGATAATTAGCTTAGCTGTGTATGAATATGGGGTAATTGTTTTTCAAACTTTTTCTAAAAACTGCATATCTGTCCAACCCTTGAGTTGAGCTCGGGTTTGTGAATTGTCAAATTTTAGATATAATTTTCATATCCTGAATATTTCTGAATACTCTGAATAGATTGAGAATAATGAGTAGCTATCATTTTTTTGTTTTAACCCCCTTTTAGCCATACCATATTCAGATATGAATGCTTGAATGATAATACTATGCTTGCTTTGATTAAATGATTGCATGTATTGTACAATAAATGCATGGATACATTTCTAGCCTTGTCCTCTTTGTTGCGTTGTTATGATATGTCTGATACCCTTAGTCCAAATTTAGGCTAGATAGAGTTCAAATAGGATAGGAGCTTCACTTTAGAAGTTTAGAAGGTTTTAACACTTTTTTCTTATCAACATGGTTTGGAAACCTCTCGTCTAGCCACAAAGAACTAGGTCCCTTAAAAAAGATTAGGCATTGATGAAACTTGTTGTTACCCCGAAAGGAGCACTCAAACTAGAAACTAAGTTTAGATCCATAGAAAGGTAGCCCACTAGTTCTAGCAAGGGCTAGTTACTACTACATACCAAAGAAAAAAAAGAGAGGCTTGCAACAAAAGCAAATGCATACACAAAAAAAAAAAAAAAAAAAAAAAGATAAGGCAATTAAAAGCTAAAAGAAAAAAATAAATGCAATATGCATTATTAAAAGTTCGTAAAAAAAGTGAGAGGTTGGGTAGGTTAATTGTGTTGAGTTCCCTAATTATCAAAACTTTTGGAGGAAAACTTCACTTTTGACCTAAGTAAAACCAGACAACCTTCTCTTAGTGTTCTAAACAAGGCATCTAGTTTGACGAGGGCTTTGAAAAGAGGAGGAATCCTTCCTAATCCGTAAGTAGAGGAAAAATCAGTCTAAGGTATTTTAAATATTTTCATATCAAGTCTAGCATCCGAGTAGCAAAGCTTGAGCGTCTTTCTAAAATGTGCTTGTTTCGGACGAACTTAGTTAAACCCGAACCTCAATCGATAATTTGCAATCTCTTTGATAATCTGAACTAGGTTTAAGCAAATGTTTGGATGGACTGTTAAGACATTCGGTAACGCCGCCTAGTTGAGTTGTAGAAATGTATAACCTATATACTTGCATAATTGTTTGTTTTTCTCTTAAGTTCATGTTTGCTTCTAATGCATGCTACTTAACTATTTGATATTAAATTTTATTTTGCTCGGGACGAACAAAGCTTAAATGTGAGGTAATTTGTTGGGGCAAATATGGATCCATTTTTAATTGTCTTATTCTCAATTCATATCATGCATATGTTCATTATTTTGATATTTTATACAGAATATGAATGTAGACTCTGATACAAACCCAACGACATGAAAATCACCTAATTCAGAGTTCAAACGAAGAAGAACGGGTAATTTGAACATTAGGGGCATTTTAGTAAATAACCCTTGACACGCATCAATCCTACACGCGTGAATCCCCTCCACCGAAACGTCACAAGTTTGAACCTCACCAGATACGTATTATTTCTGGATTTTCTTAAGCCCAAACAACGCCATTTTGAGCAACTCACGTGGGCCACCCCGAAGTTAAAGTTCGAATCTCGGCTTACGCAAAAATAAATCACAATTTTTTGAATCCTTCTTCATGCGCGCTTCAATCGGTCTCCACTTATCGTTTTGTACCACGTATTGCGCCTAATGTCACGTGCCTCTCCTTGCTCCCGAGTTTGATCCCAACCTGCTACAAAACATTTTTTAATTATTTTGAGTGGCATTTTCGTAAATAAAATGCAACTTTTCATAAATTTGCCAAATTTTCGTCCATGCCTTTATCCGCGTGGCCCAAAGGTGACGAGTTTGAGTCTAAGTGACGGTTATTTTGATTATTTTCTATATAAACCCCTATTTGTTCATAATTCCACAAAGAATTCAATACAACTCACAATTCTTTCTAAAATTACTCCCAATTTCTCCCAAATTCCAAATTCTTTAACATCATTCTGCCCTTTTTTCGATCTTCAAGAAATTTTCCAGAATTATTCATGATGCAAGGGTAAATCCTTGAGGTAAGTGGGCTTAGGTGAATCTATTCTTTGAGAATTTTCTTTCTTTGATTTTTTTTTTATTGTAATTAGGGTTTGATTCATCTTTAATCTCGATGTAATTTTGGTTGGAATCATCATTCTTTTGTATTAATAATTGGATCTTTGATTCAATTTCATTAATTCTTGATCTTTGATTTTTTTATTCAATCTTTGTAAGCAAGTTACCTAAGTATGTCAATTAAGGCAAGATTAATTGAATTACGTGTATTTAATTAAGCATGATTCAACTTCCTTTACCATCTTTGATTCAATGATAAGATTAGATCAATACCTAAGCCAATTCCTCACTTCTCTTCTTGGAATTCAATCTTCAATTTCTCTTATTGTGAATTGTATTGCAAATCAAATTTCCCCTTTTCATTCTTGGTTACATTCTCATTCTTAATGATTTCCCCCAAATTATTTTCTATGCTTTTCTTTTCTTTCTTTTTACTAATCTCATTCATTTCAAGCTTACATTCAAGAAAAGCATCTATCCTACACTCTCTTAGGTTCGACACCCATGCTTACACTATCCTACAGTAAGAGCAAAGGGTTATCTACAAATAATTTTTTTGTCAAGGCGGTCTAGGTAAGCACCCTTCGCAACCACTTTAATTTCCGAACACACTTATCACGATCTTACCTACATTGCATAATTCTCTCTCTTATGCATACAATTTGCTTTGTCAAATACTTGCTAAAGCTACTCTTTGTGTAAAATAATATCATTTCAACTACTTTTCATAAACTCAACAATCACATGATAACATATAAATCTCATTATGAAATCTAAGCTTGAAACTTATGTTTGAAAACTAGTCATGAAAATCATGTATCGTTCATAAACTCACATTCAAACTTATAAAGCATTTAATCATAAATAACAGTTTTAGACATCACTTTCAAACTTATCTTGTCACTCACGATTTGAGTTAAATTCCTTGTTTATGGACTCAACCTATCTCCTCTTGACCTTACAAGAAAACCAAAACCACCTTAAATTTTCTAGTCCTTCCATGGCATGCTTAAAATGACGTACATCTCATGACATTCTTAAGATAATGCACAAACGATGTCATTCATGAATCCCAACCTTAAGAAATAATATCAACTTTCACACTTCTTTTTCCCATAAATTTTAGATTCATTGACCCAATTCCAAACAATCATATGTGAGACTCATTTCTAATTTGGGTAAGGAAGTAAAATTTGACTAAGTATTAAGAAGTTGGCGTTTGAATAAATCCGTGGAAAGGATTAAGCGATAAAATCTTTTATGGTTAAAGTACACATTTTTGCAATTAAGTGGATAGTTCGCGAAAAAAGTTGTGTGATAAGAGAAAAAGTCTTCGCGTAAGTTAAGAAGTAAAAGTTGGTTAGTTCACGTGGAAGATTTGTTATAGTAAAAATATAACCATGCGATAAGGTTATTCGGGAGAAATGATTAAGTGGTTGAAGTTATACGTGGTTTGGGTTAGACAAGAAGCAAGGTCTTGTGATGAAAATGTCAAATTTAATTTGACAGGGGTTAATGTGTAAGATTAAGAATTTGGACATTGTTAGATTGAATATTAAATTTACACGTGTGAAGTTTTCAGCAGGAGCTGGTAAACTGAGAAGAGTTTATGCGTGATTAAGTTAATTTAAAGGCTCTATAAATTAGAGGATTTGGGTAACTAAGGAGGAGATGATGAGAGTTTTGTTGAAATATTGAAGTGCTACTGGTTTAGCCATGCGAGAAGATGCTTGCGAGAAAAAGAAGAATGACTTCTTTAGTAAAGTTTGGTGAGTGACTTTCTTAAATGTTTTTATGTTAAAATCTTTCTTGTGATTTTTCTTTACTATTTTCAAAGATGATTTCAAATGAGAAAGTGTTTCAACAAGAGATTTATATGAAAAGTTTATATGTGTTCAAGCATGATTTATAATGTTAAAGTTTGATTTGATGATTACGATTTCAATGCTATGAATTAGTTTTCAAGTCATTAATTGATTCCTTGAGATGATGCTAACATTTATGTGCACATAAAGAGTCAAGGCCACCATGGGGTGTACGGACTACATGGTGATAGGAAGCTGGCTTATGCGTTGAAAGGAGCGTATAAAGCTTAGTGGCCTGAGCAACAAGAATGAATTTGTATGTTCTCGGATGCTGTTGATATAGTAGTCAAACACCAAGTAATGAGACCAAGAGTAGAGAACGATTCGGGATCCTTGGTGGAAGGAATGACTGTTAACTAATGTGTGTTTACGTGAAATTGTTATGTTATAAGTATGTTTCTTTTAAGCATAAAGAAAGGTCTATGCCAAATGAAATGATATGAAGTTGAAACACGAGGTAATGAGACCAAGCGTAGAGAACGATTTGGGATCCTTGGTGAAAGGAATGACAGTTAACTAATGTGTGTTTATGTGAAATTGTTATGTTATAAGTATGTTTCTTTTAAGCATAAAGAAAGGTTTATGCCAAATGAAATGATTTAAAGTTGTTTATGCGAAATGATGTTTATGAAAAGGTATTTCGAAAGGTTTTCATAAAACCTCACTAAATCTTTTAAACTAACGTTTTAAAATTTTATCTTTCAGTATCAGGCGTTTAGGCCAAGTAAGGAAGAAGGTTGAAGGATTTGCGGCAAGGTGATTCAAGACGTTTTGAAAATGGTTAAGTCTTGGTTATTTGGTCAAAGTATTGTAATAATGTATGAAACGCCTGTTATTAATAAAGTTTACGTTTTGGTTTGTATTTACTTTGCTTGGCATTTATTTGTCCTCTGTTGCATTTTGAGTGTTAATAGTTTAAAAGGAGTTGAGAATAAAATTTTGCGATAAAAAAAATTCAAGGTTGTAACGAACTCGCATCCTATTCCTACTACTTCGACGTTATCGTCGCAGTGCGATTTGGGGTATGACATCATAACTTTCTCAATATTTTTAACCAAAATAAGTATACGTAACACTATTCATTTTGACTCCCTCTACAACTTACTTGAAGAAGTGAAGATCAAATTTCCAATGGTTTTGTCGAGAAATCACTCGAAATAGAGGTTCTCCAAAATCGCAATCTTTGCAACCCTATATCATTTTTTAAAAATTTAAATCTATTTTCAATCACTTTTAACTCAAATGATCTTGATGAAAGTTGTAGATAATTAAATAGTCATTCCAACCATACTAAATAAAGTTTCTAATCTTTCTTGTACAGTCCGAGCTACTTGAAAAAAATTAGAGGTTACTCGGACGCCCATAACCTATAGGTTGTCTTCTCTTTCAAAATCCAACCACTTAACATTAGAATTGCTTCATAAAATTTGTTAGAAAATGAGTTAACTTTCAAATTTGATAGACCTCATCTTCTGGTTCTCCTTATGTAGCGTGCAGTCAACAAAACATTAGAGATAAAGCTGTGTGTTTCCAATTTGTCAAAATTGTAACTTCAGCTTGAACTTCGCTTATCTTCTTCAACTTAATTCTCCCCAAAATCTTATCTTCTCCCTCTCACAATATTCTCCTGAAAATCTCTACCAAAATGGATGAGAAAGGATAAAGAATGGTTCTTGGCGGAGGAGATCCCAAGTTTCTTTTTTCTTTTTACTTTGTATTCTCTTTTAAATAAATAAATAAATAAATATATATATATATATATATATATATAGGATAATTTACATAAATGCAAAAAAACCCAAAAATATTTACGATCCGTATAACAAAAAGCAAAAGTCCATGAAGCCGATAAAATATGTTTATAATTTTCAGATTTGCCCTTGAATATTGCGGATGATTTGTCATTTCTCTTTTTTCTTATTCCTTCTTTGTGATTTCTTCTCTTCCGGATTTTTCACCTCATCTTCTAGATTTTCTTTCTCCTCTTTCAGATTTTCTTTATCATTCTCTTATTCGAGAATATCACGATTGTTTAAATATCATTTTAAATGATCAACACGGTTGTTTGTCATCATTAACAAGATCATTTACCATGGTCAATACGATCATTTAAATTTGAAGCATTTTCCCATCCTTTAAAATGAACTACATGATCGTGTTGACATGATCTAAACGATTACTTACCATAGCCAACACGATCATTTAGCATGGTTAACACGATTCTCTACCATGATCAACTCGATCATTAGATTTGAAGTTTTAACGATCATTTTCATTGGGCTACATGATTACTTATCATAATCAACAAGGTCATTTTTCATGATCAGCATCGTTTTTCATGGTCAACATGATCGTTTAAATTTGAAGTCTTCTTCTCATTGTTTAAAAAACTACACAATCTTGTATTATGACATAAACGATCGTAGATAATTCATTTAGATTGTAGTACACGATGGTTTAAAAGAATATGACTTGAGCGCGCATGAGGCTGGTTAATCGCATGTTGACTAGAGTATTTTTGGTATTTTCCATTATGAGTCTGTGAGTTTTTTCTGTTTTCGAAGTTGTTCTATACAGTGTAAATATTTTTTCGATTTGTTATATTTTTTTAAAAACCCGCATATATGTGTGCATGTGTGTGTGTGTTTGTGTATATATAATATTCCCGCTATCAAAACCCTTTTTTTCTGTAAATTCCTTTCCTTACTAGTCTAGCTTCCAAATACAACTTTTGCCGACCAAACACTACATACAAATAATAATAAGAAAATTAACTTGAAACCTATATCGAATAACTTATTATTAAAGTTTAAATGAATTAAAGTAGGTAGCAAGGTTCCGGGTTTACAGTTTTGGTTTCTCATTTTGTATTGTATGATGGGTTTCGGTATTTGATTTTTAGTTTGAACTTTTGAAAATTTTGGTGCGATGGAATACATCTTCTTCTAAATTTGGAGATATCTTGGAGAGGAGCTTGAGTATGAGGCATCAAAGGTAGATTTAATGTGGAATATAATAACTGATAATTAAGTATACTACAAAACTTTTGTCGATCTATTTGATTTTGATGATAATTGAGATATCTATTCTATTTGTACCAATTGCACATGAATATTACAATGCTAATATTAATTGTAATTTGCAATTTATGGGTTTGAGCCAAAACAACTTTAAAGTACTTTTCCTTTGATTGTGTAGGCCATAAGCAAACATGTCTGTGAATGCTAATGTTGAAAAGGCTAGCGGAAGAAGGTGGAATTGATATTCTTGTACGCCTTGCAAGATCCACGACAGCCTAGTTAAAGAAGAGGCTGCTGAAGAATTGTGGAATCTCTCTGTTGGCGAGGAATACAAAATCTGTTGTCTACATATTGTTTTTTTCTCTCTCAGAAGTAGGATTATTGGAGACTCTTAACCTCTAGTTTTGATGATGGATTTTTAAATTGAAATAGGGTGTGATTGCTGAGGCTTGTGGAGTTACAGCTTTAGTCGCGCGATTTCATATTTAAATGGTCTTCTGGTGGGGATGGAGTTCTTTTAAGTTTCACTATTTCATTATTTCTTTTCAATTTCAATGTGTATGTCTTGTCTATTTAATTCTGTCTTATCTTTTAGTTCCTTATTCTTCTTTAGCATTAACCTTTTATAAGTGATGAATTAAAATCCTTAGAAATCACGAATTTTAACTTTGTTTTACATGTATTTTCAGGAACGTGCAATTGGTGGTGTGCATGCTTTGGTGATGCTTGCTCACACAACTGCAATTTTGAAGGAGCAAGGACAGGTGGCCATCTTGTTTCAATAACTAAGGATTTTTTTTTTTTTGTAAAAATATTTTGCATAGTTTGATCAATTCATATGAGCTATATTAGGGGATGGCTTCGTGTCAACTAAATATTATCAGATCATACACCAAGAACTATTCTTAGCGGCAAATCTGGGTCGAACTCAGAAAGTACGCTAATTTCTTAAACAAACTAATTTTCCAATTGAGGTAACCGAGGAAGGGAGAGGTTTGATGTTGTTTAGAATTGCAAGAAGACTAAACAAAAGTGAATTGTAAAATTCATTGAATAAAAGATCCTAGCTTGGGTGATCTAAAGCCTAATTGGTTTTCTTTGATCACCTGTTTGCCTCGGTTGATGTCGTTTGACTTTGTATTTGCTCGATTAAGCTCCAAAGTGGTGTTAACACTACATTCCATCCTCGAATTGCTCAAAACCTATAAAAGTACATAAAATCATGGAATGATCTTGATATAAGTAGAATAAGATAACATATATTTCCAACGCTATCATCACCTCCAAGTTAAATCTTGATTGTCCCATGCAAGGTAGAATAAAGCACACAGTAACACACAATAGCTTGCCAAGAGGTCAACATGTTTTTCTCATGCCTCTGCAGTAAAAAAGAATATAACATGCCAACAATACAATCCGAAAACAAGCAATCAATTGATACACAAACTAGAATTTTTTCTTCATATCTAATACGTAGAAATAAGTCTAGAACCCTTATACTTAAGCCTAAACAAATCCTGGAAGAGATTTAAAGAAAATCGTCCGTTTACTTTTTTCCTACTCTGGCAAAAGTAAGATTTAAATGCAACTACCTAATGCAAAGTGGTAATGTCAAGTAATTAGGAAAACCAATTACAAGTCCTATTCTCTTTTCGTTCTTTATTGTTTTGCTTCTTTTTGTATTCCAGCCTCATTTAGATTTCAAGTTAAGATTTTAGATAGGACCCATTCAAAGTCCAATTCATGCTAGGCTTGATTTCCTTGGCACTTACATAAAATTGGTTTATTTTTCATATTTTTTAAAAGTTTTTACGAAAGATAGAAAAAACGGTTAATTTAGTCCTTACACATGCATTAAAAAATTAACTCTAAGAAGACATTTTTGAGTGACAACAAATATATGGATTCGATAATACTACTATGAGCATGTTAGACCTAGGATAGTCAAGTTAACGACTCAACCGTGTATGAGAGATGGAAGAACAAATTTTAAAATTATGCTTAAAATCATAATTATTTTTATCAAGCAATGTTTCACACATGTTAGACTCTAAGAGTATGTCATAGGCACATCATCAAAAAGCACAAAGCAACCAACCAGCAATCAAAGAATATGCAATAGCCTG
This sequence comes from Cucumis hystrix, assembly GCA_025688845.1. Classification (NCBI taxonomy): domain Eukaryota; kingdom Viridiplantae; phylum Streptophyta; class Magnoliopsida; order Cucurbitales; family Cucurbitaceae; genus Cucumis; species Cucumis hystrix. The sequence continues at coordinate 8,391,800 of CM046889.1, forward strand.
AGCTCAGATGCTCAAGGGCTTCTACCAGTGTGACGACCCAGACTTTTTTCATCTAATCTAAGTCGTTACGTTACTCAAAACCGTTTGTTGACAAAAGACATAACAAGATTCAGTTGAAACCGTAAGAAAACGAAAGAAAATTTTAATCGGGCCCTATTTCCAAAATACAAAATTTCAAATGTTGTTTACAAAAAAAATTTAACTATTCGTAAACTTAGTTAAATTAAAATATTTTCAAACCGTCAGCGGAAGAAATTAGAAGACAGTCCCCTATGGCAATTCACGAGTCCTTCTTGTCCCTCGTCAGTCTGCCCCTCGTGTTACCTTTGCCTGAAAAGTTAAACATAAAAAAGGGTGAGTATTAATATACTCAGTAAGGGACCCACTACTGGTCCTGTTCGGAGAAAAATAAATTATTAGCTTCCTATGGGGTACCCTGCACAGTCACAGTCTCGTGATCCCGTAGGATACACATATCAGTCTAGTGCTCCCGAAGGATGCACATATCAGTCTAGTGCTCCCGAAGGATGCACATATCAGTCTAGTGCTCCCGAAGGATGCACGTATCAGTCTAGTGCTCCTGAAGGATGCACGTATCAGTCTAGTGCTCCCGAAGGATGCACGTATCAGTCTAGTGCTCCCGAAGGATGCACAAAGGGTGATAATCCCGTAGGGCACCCGCAAGGTAACTACCCACTAGGAAACCAATAATTTACCCCTCAGTCCCTTCTATACATCTTAACAGTCAATTTACAATTCAGTCAAACGTCCTCATCACGTGAACTTTCCACTTAACCTCAAACAACCATTTTTATTCCAATTTAACCCAAGGTCCGTCAAAAACACGTTAATACATCAGTTGACAACAAAACCAATCATAACATTCACCTCAGTCTAAAATGGCACGACCATGATGTCTCTTCCATTCACAATACACTACCATAGTCGTCTACCATGCATTCAATTTACACAACCATCTACCAATTCAAGCCACACATTATATAAACAACATCTACGAGATCCAGACATTCCCACATCCTTACATTTGTACATATATATACCCAGACAGTCATAACATACAATCAACCACCAGTCCACATCCAAACATATACATCATAGCCGTCATCCCTACTCAATCAAGATATGACAATAGGATCTATACAGTCAATACACCCAAATATTTTTATTGAGTCCAGTAGAAAGTCCCTTACTTTGGCGTTAGGTAAGCTCCTTAACCGCACCAAGGTCCACGAACAACAAACCTAACCATCAAGATAAGTACTCAGTATTCTATCCAACACATCACCCACTTAAAATCAATCCAATGTGATTATTCACACTTACCCAACTATTAGCGAAACGAGCTCCGACTAAATCCAATTTTTGTTGTGAGCCCAAGGAAATTAGGCGTTACCTTCAACCTAAGATCGAACAAAGGTTAACAATTAATCCAACCAATAACTCGAATTTGTTTTGAAACAATTAAAATTCATAACTTAAATTTTACCAACAAAACTTCGACCATTCCAAACAAAAATGGAGGCAGCGGCAATCGAACCTAATCGAACAAGATTGTGCAAGCAAACCGGAGTAAATTGGTTTGTGACCCGCGACTGGAAGGAGAGGAAACACGGCTGGAAGGAGAGAGGCGCGTGGCTGGTTTCTTCGGACGGTCGGAACAGAGGACGGAGGCAGACGACGTGAGGCTGGGCTGAGCTTCGTCGGACGGTAGGGAGCGGATGAACCTTGACGCGGCTGGGTTTCGCGAGCTGGGACGGACTGCGCGCAGTGAGGCTTCGCGAACAAGGCCTGCTCGTTGGCTGTTGACTGACGCGCGCGACGGTGTGAGGGGGGAGGCCGTGCAGCGTGTCCTACGCCGGCGGGGCTGTGCGCGAAGCGTGCGACTTGGCTTCGGGGACGGAGACACCGACGGCGACCGGTCTTGAGGAGGGCGGCGGCGGCTGGATCTAGGGTAAGGAGAAGAGGAAGAAGAAAAAGAGAAAAAGATGGGGGGGGGGGGCTGCACGCGGGGAAGGAGAGAGGGGGGGGCTGCCCCTTTTTTTATTTTATTAATAATAATAATAATAATAATAATAATAATAATAATAAAAATAATAATATTTAATAATTAATAATAAAATCTTATTATTTTTATTATTACTTTTTTTTTTCTTTTCTTTAGGGCGTTACAACCAGAACACATACAACTCACCCCAAACTTAAAATGATACATAACCTCCAATGTAATAAAAAAAATAGACAAAATGAAAGGGAAATAGAAAACTTCTATGGAATTTAAGCACAAATAAGGATGAGTGTCTGGCTCGACAAAAAGATAATCTCCCAAATTTTTCTAAAAACCAATAATGATAGGAAAAGTTAGATTCAATAAAATAAAAATAATTGAAAATGAATCTATACTAAAAAGCAATAAAATTTTGGCTGTCTCCAGGTAGCATAGATTTTTAAGGTCGTTATGCTTGATCTTACTCGACTCCATCACCCATATTCATCATGAAGATCCTCCTCTCCCCCAACTTAGGAGGTGGGGTACTATTCTGTAAGGTAGAAAAACTTAAAACATGCAAGATTAGTATAGAAGAATCATCATTAAAAGTTTGAGCTTTCCCTCCATGTTTAATCATAAGACACCCTTTATTTACATCTATTACATCTTTTGTTGTCTTTAAGAAAGGTTACTCTAACAAAACAAATAACTCAAAAGGAAGGGGAGGAAGTATTCAGATTCATAACATAGAAATTCGTAGAAAATATAAGGTCATCATCTCTGACTAGAACATCCTTAACTAAACCTAGAGGCTTAAACTAACGAAAGATAGCCAACTACACTAAAATATGAGCAGGGGGATATGTGACTGGAACAAATAGTAAATAGCAACATGCATGATATTGATAGCAGATCCTAGATCTAACATAACATGCTCAAATTTTCCAAACTCTATAAAATAAAGAATAGAAAATAGACTTGGATCATCATCCTTTACATGGATGATTACCTATAATAATGGCCTCTTGCTTGATCTCATCCTTTGCCTCTACCTTTCTAGAAGGCACCTTGTGAAATGTTCAACTAAAATCAATTTGAATTTTTAAACTAAATGTACAAATAATTCAGTAGCAAAATTAGTTGTAACTAACTCATTAAAATCTCTCCTTTAAATAGAGTTTTAGAGGTAGAAGAAATCTAACCTTGTATCAATTGCTAAAATGTCTCTCGAACAACTTTAAAAATTTTATGTGTTGATTTTTCTTCTCCTCTTCCATCTTCATCAGCATCTTTTTCTTCAATAAATAAATAAAGAAAAAATCTATCAAAAACTACAAAATAGACATAAACAATAGAGAGAGAAAGCTTGAGTATTTATGTGGAATCGCTTCTAATGTTCAAGAAGTAAAATAAAGTGTGAAAAGAAAGATAGATTAACTTTAACGATTTCACATGCAGAAGAGTTAAAACGAAAATCTGAAAAGTAAAATAACTTTACTTAGTGGTTGCTTCTTGACCCTACACGTGGACAACATCAACAAATTGGTATCAGAGCCTGTACAAATTCTCAAGAAAGCTCCAAGATTAAGATTCTTGATCAATCAATAAACTTAAGAAGGCAGCGGCAAGATATGGTATTGAGAAGTTTGATGGTAAGGAAGATTTTACCTTGTAGAAAGCAAAGATCAAAACCATCGTTCGACAGCAAAAGGCCTTGAAAGCTCTCACGGATCCAGAACAACTACCTAAAACAATGACTCAAGAAGACAAAGAAACTATGAAAAATGAAACTTATGGTTCAATAGTTCTAAACCTAAGTGAGATTGTCCTTAGGGTGGTCATTGATAAAGAAACAACTTATGGAATGTGGAAGAAGTTGGATGAACTGTATCAAAAAGACTTACCCAATCGTGCATATGTGAAGGAAATATTCTTTACCTTCAATATAAATAGCAACAAGTCATTGACAGAGAATTTTGGAGAATTTAAGAAGCTGTCAACTGAATTTCAAGGACTTGGGAGACAAGATTGTTGATGAAAATGAATCATTCATTTTGCTAAACTCACTTCTAGATGCATATAAAGAATTCAAAATGGCTCTCAAATATGGAAGGCAAAACATCAGCACCGATGATGTCATTTCAACAATAAAAACTAGAGAATTAGAGTTAAATTCACAAAGAAAAGATCAAGTCATTGGTCAGGGATTGTTCTCAAAGTGTAAGAACAAAAAAAAAACTCTAAGAAACCAAGAACCAAAATAACAAATCAAAACTCGAATGCACCTTTTGCCACAAAAGAGGACTCTTAGACAATATTGTTTATTTCTAAAGAAAAAGCAAAATCAAAAGAAGCAAAAAGAAAAACAACAAGAAGAACCAAAGGCAAAAGCTTTAGTTGTAGATCAAGCACCTTTGTATATTCAGATGCCTTAACCATCTCAGAAAATTCAATTAATACAAAAGGTAATAAAAAATCTCAAGATTGAGGGTTGTTGATTCAGGCTCTTCATTCCATATGACACCACTAAAGAAATGGTTTACAACATACAAAGTTTGGGATTGAGGCCTAGTATATATGGAAAATGACAATGCTTGTACGATTGAAGGCATTGGATCTATTACACTTAAATTCAAAATGGGACAACAAAACTTCTTAAGAATGTGAGGCATGTTCCATCCTTGAAAAGAAATCTATTTTTCATTGGTATGTTAGACTCTATTGGCTGTGAATACAAAGGTTCTATAGGGAGGTTTGAGATATTGGAAGACTCAAAGATTGTCCTTGTTGGTATAAAAATTAAATCAATGGGCTGTTTCTTATCAAAGAAGTGTCCATGAACCATGTTATCCTAATTGCTTCTAATGATAAGCTAATTACTGAAGGGGACTTGTGGCATAGAAAATTGTCCCATATAAGTGCAAAGAGATTTAAAATACTGTCAGAATAGGGCATTGTTCCTAAAGAAGTGGCTGAAAAGCTCTCTTTTTGTAAGCATTGTTTAGTTGGAAAGTCCACAAGGCAAAGTTTTCAAAAGGATGATCACAACACCAAAAATATTCTAGACTACATTGATTCTGATCTATGAGGACCCCTCACAAACAGTACCTTTAAATAATTCCATCTATTTGTAATTACTAATGACTATTCTAGAAGAAGAAGAATCCACACAATAAATCTTTTAGATTCAATTTGTATTCTCAAACTAAATTTAAAAGAAAATCATTTAAAAAATTATTTGTAACCAACTCATTAAAATCTCTTCTTTAAATATAGTTTTAGAGGTAGAAGAAATCTAACCTTCTATCAATTGCTAAAATTTCTCTAAATAAAATCTTGCTCCCAAGTACAGTGGATGTAGGTCGTTGTTATAATCGAACCACTTTAAAGATTTCATGTGTTGATACTTCTTCTTCTTCTCCCCTTCCATCTTCATCATCACCTTTATCTTCAATAAAAAAAACTCTATCAAAAACCACAAAATAGACATAGACAGTAGAGAGAGAAAGCATGAGTATTTCTGTTAAATTTCTGGCGTAGACGTTCCCTTGAGATGTCAACCTTATCTCCTTGGAAAGCTAAACTCTTTAATAGCCTGACTCTCTCTCTCTCTCTTCTCGAGAAGCAACAGACATTTACTTTCCTTGTGGGTTGTCTAGTCAGCTCAACAGAACACCTACTTCTTCGTTACACCATCTTAGACTTAGGTATTTCTCCCCACATTACTATGCTAAACACCTAGTTCTTAGCATCCAACACATGCTTCTTCCTCGCCAACTATTCTTATACGCGATAGAACTTAGACTGAAACATTTCTCTTTGCGTCGCCTTTTCTCCTCCCGCATCCTTCCTCACAGGATATCCCATAACTTAAACTTATCCTTGCTTCCCAGCAAGGCTTCCTCTTTCACAAGACTCTTTTTCTCCGCATCAGGATCTCATAGAAAGACGTCAAAGTAGCCTTTCTTGATGGTCAAAACCATAAAAAAAAAAAAGGTTTTTGATGAATTAGTTTGGCCATAAAAAAGATATGTTATCTTGATGGACTTTTCCATATTCTTGATGGGCAAAACACGTCAAGATGACATGTTTTGGTCATCAAGAAAATCAGTTTTCTTGATGGGCAAAAACATCAAAGTCCCTATTCTTGATGACCGATACTATCAAGAAATGGTTTTTAATGACATGTTGATGGTCGAGCTTTCTTGATGTCTAACCTACTTGATGTACAAATACCATCAAGGTAAACATTTTTTTACATGCTTTGCACATAAAAGAAGGCCAAATTTGTAGTAGTGGTCATTCCCTCCACATTCCACACTATATTGCTATATGTCATTTTCCTCCACATTCAACACATTTGTCATGTGTCTTGAAGATACCAATCTTTAGTGGCCATGTAGTCCATCACATCTTGTCAAATTGCCTATAAATAGTGGTATTTCGTCGGGAGCTTTTGAAATTTCCATACAAATGGTAGACAGCAGAACTTTTTGAAAATTTCTTATTTTTCTAATTTCTTATTTGTTTTATTTTAGTTATATATTTTATTTTATTTATTTTAATATTACATTGTCTTTGTCGGTTGAGCCACATTTTTAAACAAATTTTACTATATTTTAAGAATAATGGAAATGATTGTTTATGTTATAAAAATAAAATTTTACTGTCATATAGAGAACTTTTTGTGCAAAACGCACCAGCAATGTATTCTAGTTTTCAATCCCCAGTGATAATTATGTGAAATATGACCCTTTATTTCAAGAAAATTAACAAAATGGAAAGGTTCATTAAGAATTTATTTTCTAATATTATTAATAATTAAATTAAACAATCCATGAAAAGAAATATAGAGAAAGAATATTTAGAAATATTATTATGATAATTAAATTGGAAAAAATAGTTTACAATAAGAAAGAGAATGAAGTAAACATGGAGTTGAAATAGTAATTGGGTTTAGGAAGCCAAGGCTTGACCCCCAAATAAAAGTTTGGGCTTAAGATGCTAAGTCCATTCCAAAATTAAATTAAGTGATAAGTGGTAAATATAGTAATTAGACATCAATTTATAAAAAAAATTATAAATATAGGAAAATTTGCCAAGTTAAAATTAATATAGTATAAAAATAATTTTTCTTTTTTTGGCACTTGTACATAGTTAGGAAATTTTTATTCTTATTTTCCTTTCATTCTATTTTTCTTTGTTTTGAGTATATAGCATGAATAATTAGTCATAAGTTTTTTAAAATATACACATTTACCTATGAATTTTTTGTTGTCTAATTTTTATTGGATTCATATGTTTAATAATATTACAATTCTACTCTCTTGCCTTGAATTTAGTTTCTATATGATATTTAAGCTTCCAAATTTTACACTTTTATCCTCTATTATTAGGTGATGGTTAGTATTTTTGTTAATTTTCTATTAACCAATTTTAAAATTTAAATTAGTTTTCATTAATATATTTTTGTAAAATTATTGTAAATGATAAACTCGTTAAAAATTAATATTTACAAAATATAATATAGCAAAAGTTTAAATTCTATTAATAATAGATATTAATAGACACTAATAGACTTCTATTAGTGTTTATCAATATCACTGATAATGTCTAGCAATGATAGATTTAAATTTTTGCTATATTTTGACTTATTTTTTGAGGAAGAGTTCGTCTGTTCTATGACCCTTTTGTGTTCTTCACTGTGTTCTTGCTTGTTGCCTACTGTACCGTTGTGCAAGTTTTTCTTCATTCATTGATTGCAACATACTAAGACATATTATGTGGTATATCACCTAACTAAGTTACTAACTCATGTGTGTCTTTCACTTGTTGTTGGTATTTTACTTGTTTTTGTTGTTTGTGCTTTCGATTAGACATCCACAAATGTGTGGCGTCATCTCTTTGTTTTTTTTTTTTTGACAAACATTATTCAACAAATCAAATACTAATTACTACTATCTAAAAAATCAATGGTTTGTTCCCAGCTCAAGAATCACCAAAAGGAATTCTAATATTTAATATCGTAACAACCATTTTAAGCTCGAAGAGCAAATATATAAGGACATGAACCCTACCTATACAAATGTTTGGCCCAATCCTACGAAAAAATTATCCCCCAAGTCCAAATTTGGCCTAAAACTGTCCTTATCCTTTTAAATTTATGTTGTTGGAGGAGAAGCAAAGGAATGGAATATGAAAGCAAGTTGCTAATAACAGCTTTTTCTTCACTAGTTTAAAGGAATAAAATGAGGTTGGCTTTTATGAACCATTCATAAACCAACGTATCAATAGTATTATATTATGTTATATTATATTATATGTAAGAGAGATTCCGTTCAAACTTCTTCTCTTTTACTTTTTCCATATTGGGCAAATCATTTTCAAGACACATGAAGAAGAAAGTTACACTAACACGGAATTTAGCAATAAAATATCAGGAGAGGGTCAAGCTAATATTTTTGTGTGGAAAAAGAATAAAGGAAAGAATATATTTTCTTTTTTCTATTTACTTTTCCTTTTTATTTAATACTAAAACTTTATTATTATCTTTTTGTTTGATTTGATGTTTCGACATTTATAGAAACTATGTAATTAGCCATTGCAAATCTACATCATAGCATAAGTTCACTGTAAATATATAAAAAAGCATTCTCACTTGTTGAAGTTATGCATCATAAGAATTTATTCTACATTATTTCATGTGCTGGGCCACATTTATATGTCATTATTTATTTTGATAATATTTTAATGGTAGTGTTGCATGTGTGAACCCAAACGAGATAATACAATTCTCATGTCGATGTATAGTTGTATATGTTTTCTGAATTTTTTGAATTCATTAGCTATTTTCTCTAAGATAAAAAAAAAAAAAAAACCATTCTCTTATATTTTAATCAATTAAATTATATAAAAGTTAAGAGCCAACTTGATAAAATATGTTATTCAAATTAAAAAGTCATTTTTATTTACTGAGTAAATAAAAGTCCGAGTCTTTACCCATTTTATAGTTTATTTTTAAAATTTTATTTAGTTTGTTAAACATTAATAAAAAGTAGATAACAAATTGAAAAATTCAAAGGTGACAGTGGTTTCTAAATTGATTCTTAATTGAAAAACAAAAACAGGTTTTTGAAGACTAATTTCTTTAGGTTTTCAAAACATAATCTTGGATAGCTGGTTCAAATCCTTCACTTCCAACTGTTGTACTAAAAAACTATCAACCTCAAGTTTTTGTATAACGTTTTGGTTTATAAAAATGTTATAATTTATTTAAGTAGTTATTGAAAGAGGTACTACCAATGTATATAGAATATTGTTTAAGACAGCTCGTATGGGACCGAACCTAAGAACACTCATGACTCAACTACAAGGAAACACATTAATTTGAAATGCAACGAGGAAAAAGCAAAGCAGCTCAAGGATACGTGAAGAAATAAAATTAGAAAGGGGCCATTTTGAAAATATTTAATTTATTATTACTAAAATAAGTGAAAACTAAATAAAAATGAATTCACCCACCATAATTAAGCTTAATAAACTCATCAAACCACTACAACTAAACTTCTTTTATCCATTGTAGATGCCAATCTCCCACCTCTCACTCAAATATTTTCCGAGTCTCACAACTTCTCAATCAACTCAAATAGACGAAAGTTTGAATTTTCTTTCATTAAATTATTACTTTACCGTTGCATGAGCTATTTTTATGTGATACTTTAATATTTTAGTCATTACTAGTGATGATTTATCGCAATTTTATAATGAAATTTTTAAAAAAGTATAACAAATTAATAAAATATTTATACGGCATAGAATAATATGGAAAAAGAAAAATGCCCACACGTCTAAAATGTTAAATACCAAAAATATCACAGTCAACACACGATTAATTGACCATATGCGTGCGAGTAACCTTCTTCTAAACAATCATGTACTACACTCTAAACGATGATTTTGATCACGATAGAAGATTGTGTAGTTCAATTCAAACGATGAAAAAAATGTTTTAAATTTAAACAATCAAACAATAAACTCTAAACGATGGTGAGAAAGCTTCAAACATAAACGATCATATAATATAATCTAATTACAATGCAAGGATAGACGATCGTGCAGTGAAATAATATACTTTAAACGATCGTGTTGATCATGGTAGATGATCGTGTTATGATTATTGTAAGCAATCATGTTGGTTATGGTAAGCGATCTTGTAGTCCAATGTAAATGATTTGAAAAACTTCAAATTTAAATGACCAGATAATAAACTTTAAACGATGGCGACAAAGCTTCAGACATAATTGATCGTATGATATAATCTAATCACAATGCAAGGATAGACAATCGTGCAGTGAAATAATATTCTTTAAACGATCGTATTCATCATGGTAAATGATCGTGTTATGGTTATTGTAAGCAATCATGTTGGTTATGGTAAGCGATCTTGTAGTTCAATGTAAATGATCGTGAAAATTTTCAAATTTAACAATCGTATATAATACAATATACATGATCGTTTAGATTTTGGTACACAATCATTTGGAAATGCAACAGTACATAGTTCTTTGTTAAAAAAGTTTACTAATCTTCTAAACAATTTACAATTCTTGTAAGAAAATTTAAACGATTGAATCTTATACTCTAAATGTTGAAGAAAGAAAATCTAGAAGAGGAGATGTAAATTGCGAACAATAAGAAGTGAAAATATGAGGAAAGAGAAGTAATAATATGAAGAAAATGCACCAACATTCATCGCAAAATTCAAAACCAAAAAAGACAAATTTAAAATTTATGAAAGTGTGATGGTGAGTTCATGGACTTTTATTGTTGGTTACATAGGTAATAAATACTTTTGAGTTTTGTTTTATACATATAAATTAACTTTTTATAATTTATAATTGGAACTTATAATTTTATTATGATTGTTATTATTTTTGTTTTAAAGGTTTAGTGTGAAGGTTGAAAACTCATTATATTTACTAATTATAAATCATGCTTATGAAGTATACTAAAATAACTTCCAATACTCTATACATTATAAGTACATATATATGATATAAAAATCTATTTTTAAGATAAAGAAAATTGGAAGAATTAGTAATGGATACAAAGATTAATGAACACCACCTACACTCAAAATAGTGTTTTGTTGACATAATTAAATGTACTTATTCAACTAGTGTATTTTGTAAAGTGAAAATACAAAGAACAACCTTTGTTGTTTTAACATCTTGTAATGAACACTTAAACTCGATAAGTTACCTTTTATATGGATCACATCCATACATGAATGAATAACATTCATTTGATGTCTAACCACCTACCAAGAGAAGCAATCAAAAAACCACCCAATGAGTTGTGTCTAGTCGACAAATGATTGTATCTACTGTTCTAACATTTTTTAATAGACATCAACTGAAAAGTCATACCCTAAAGATGGAAGGACAAAAGTAATCATTTATAAAAATGTAGACGCGAAGAGGGAATGTAGAAATTCTTCTGCTTTCCCCCTTTTTAATATAGTTTAGAGTTGACATTTAGTTTTTAGATCTTTAGAATTAAGGCTATATGAACACTCATCCCACTTGTTTTTCCTTTTTTTCCTTAATCTACTTTCTACCCAAGTTTTCAAAAATCAAGTTAAAATTTAAAAACTAAAAAGTTAGGCATCGTTTGGTAAGTGTTTCATTTTTAGCTTTTAGCTTTTAAAAACTAAGTCTAGTTTTCCACATTTTATACAACTATTTACATCTTTCTTAAGTTCAATGGTTGAATTTTCAGCCAAATTTCAAAATAAAAAATAAGCTTTTAAAAGGGGTCTTTTAAAAAATATAACAAAGAGGCAAAATATTGACACTGTATAGAACAATTTCAAAAATGGAAAAAGCCAACAGGCCTACAATGCAAAATACAAAAAATGCCCCTTGATTAATTGGCACATAACACTTAAAATATTTGATAAATGATCGTTTAGATTTGACACATTTGACTGATTTTTTTCAAGATTTTTTGATACATGATTGTTTAGATTTTACTATTTTGGTACACAATCGTTTGATTTAATCATTTAAATTTTGGTAGCCAAATCTAAACGATTTTTGTTCAAGATTTTTTGGTACACAATCATTTAGATTTGATCGTTTAAATTTGGGTAGCCAAACCTAAACGATTTAAAAAAAATTGGTGCACGATCATTTAGATTTGATCTTTTAAATTTGGTTAGCCAAATCTCAATAATTTTTTTCAAGATTTTTTGGTACACGATCGTTTAGATTTGATACACAATCGTTTAAATTTGGGCAGCCAAATCTAAACGATTTTTTTTTTAAAGATTCTTTGGTATACGATCGTCTAAATTTGCCTATTTTTTATATAAGACCGTTTAGATTTGGTACACGATTGTTTAGATTTGATTGTTTAAATTTGGACAGTCAAATCTAAACAATTTTTTAAAGATTCTTTGGTACACGATAGTTTAAATTTGACTATTTTTTGTACATGATCGTTTAAATTTGGCTATTCAATATCACAATGATTTTTTTACACGATCTTCTATATTTGTCACATGATCCAAACAATCAAATAATAGTTTGAATTTTTTTTAAAAAAAAAAATCTTTTATATTTGGTACACGATCTTGAACAAAATAACAGTTTGAAAAAAAATAAAAGAAAAATTGTAGAAGAAGAAGAGAAAAAGATGATGGAAATAAAAAAATCGCACAATGGAAGAGAAGAAGAAAGATGATGAAAACGAAAGGCAAACCTGAAATATTAAAAAAAAAAATGGACAGCTTAATGGGCCTTTTCATTTTGTTACACGACTCTAAATATTTTGCCGGTTTGTTATATTTATGAACATTAACTCTTTTAAAAGCTAATTTTTTTAATTTTTAATTTTTTGGCTTGGTATTTGAAAGGATTGGTAAAAATGTAAATAATAAAGGAAAAGTTGAAGGTAGAAGTAGTGTTTATTACATTTAATTTTAAATAGAAAACAAAATAGTTATCAAAGGGGCTATAGTTTTAATAAACTTGTTGCTTTTGGAATTTGACTGAGATTTCAACTCTTGCACTTAAAAATGATGCGTATATTGGATTTTATATCCCTACAACTCGTGATCTGTGAATGTTAAACTATTATAATATTTCATAAAATTGTTATTGAAATATGATTCTTTAAGTTGTTATTGAATAAGAAATTTGCACGTTATAAACTCAGAATTCAAAAAACAAAGTTCCTTGACTATAGTATGTTGTACTTGAACTTTATGTAGTGACATAAATGTGGATCAAGTTCAAGTCCATAGTATAAATGGCCTATAGTATAAGAATAAGGTTGGGAGCCTTATTATAGGGACACTACAGATACTGTCCACATTATATTTAGTACAAGTGATGTGATCTTGAATCGTTCATGAAGAGACATGTTAGTGGAGGCGTCCAATGTAAAAGAGTTTACATAAGATCGAACCACGAAATAGTCAATTTTAGATCATAACACCATATACTAT
>CM046889.1:8414321-8425471 GCA_025688845.1 Cucumis hystrix
ATGTGCATCCTTCGGGAGCACTAGACTGATATGTGCATCCTTCGGGATCACTAGACTGTGACTGTGCAGGGTACACCATAGGATACTAATAATTTATTTTTCCCCGAACGGGACCAGTAGTGGGTCCCTTACTGAGTATATTAATACTCACCCCTTTTTATGTTTAACTTTTCAGGCAAAGGTAATACAAGGGGCAGACCGACGAGGGACAAGAAGGACTCGTGAATGGCCATAGAAGATTGTCCTTTAAACTGCTTCCGCTGACGATTTTTTTTATATACGTTTTGTTGGACTGAATTTACAAATAGTTAAAGTTTTGTAAACAGTACTTTAAAAGTTCATATTTTGAAATAGGGCCCGATTAAATGTTTTTCTTCGATTTCATATGGTTTCAATTAAAGTTACTATGTCTTTCGTCAACAAACGGTTTTGTGTCAAATTGACGACTTAGACTGTCAGTCAGAAAAGTCTGGGTCGTCACATTATCAAAGGGGCTATAGTTTTAATAAACTTGTTGCTTTTGGAATTTGACTGAGATTTCAACTCTTGCACTTAAAAATGATGCGTATATTGGATTTTATATCCCTACAACTCGTGATCTGTGAATGTTAAACTATTATAATATTTCATAAAATTGTTATTGAAATATGATTCTTTAAGTTGTTATTGAATAAGAAATTTGCACGTTATAAACTCAGAATTCAAAAAACAAAGTTCCTTGACTATAGTATGTTGTACTTGAACTTTATGTAGTGACATAAATGTGGATCAAGTTCAAGTCCATAGTATAAATGGCCTATAGTATAAGAATAAGGTTGGGAGCCTTATTATAGGGACACTACAGATACTGTCCACATTATATTTAGTACAAGTGATGTGATCTTGAATCGTTCATGAAGAGACATGTTAGTGGAGGCGTCCAATGTAAAAGAGTTTACATAAGATCGAACCACGAAATAGTCAATTTTAGATCATAACACCATATACTATTTAAAACTTACTACTTCGACTTTAATGACCTAAGTAACTTAAACTTAATCCTGAGCTAACTAGGAACTCTCATTGACTCCAGATTATCTTTACATTTAAATAGATGAGGGCATCTCAACAACACTAACCAATATACTTCCAATTCCAAAGGTAAAACCAACTAGATAGCTGAGGACATATGGTGTAAAATGAAATTCGTTCCTAAACGCTTCTAGGGTTATTAGAAAAGTTGTTCTCTTAAGTACTGACTTCACATCTTGAATAATGGGACCCACTCGTTTTGGCCCGAGAAAGATTCGGTTTATAGGTTGGACCATAAACCAAATATTCATTAGATGATTAGCTGAGGCTTTAGGAACAAGATGTAATCCTTGAGGTAAAATGGTAATTTTACCCAGCCAAGATTACGAACAATTTGTAAAGGGTCAACTTACTAACTGTGTTTGTATTAGGTGAACACAAATATGTCTACAATGAGAAAAGTGCAAAAGAGCTATAGTGGATAGTTCCGATTAGTTAACAAATGTTAAATAACTCGATTAAAAGAATTTAGCTAATTAATTTCAAATTGTTAGATCTCATTATCTATAGGTTTATTAGATCCCTCTACTTGCTTATTATGGATTTAAATTTAGAATAGTGTGATAAATTTTTTTTTAAATGTTCAAATTAGTTGAGAAAATGTATTGTTAGTAGTATTCAATATAATTAACGATTACAATTTGAAAAAAAAATGATATTTAAGTAAGATTTAAATATAAAAAATTCAAATAAGAATTTGAATTAGGTCAATCGTATGGATCAAGATTAAGTTGTTTGTCAATTAATTAAATAGTTTGATTAATTTTTAATTTAAAATTAACAAATCAAGGGAAAAAGGGACATTTTTTTTAGTAAAAGATCAAGAGTCAAAATGTGAGACCTGTTCCTTAGTAAAAAGTGATTTGTTTAAACAATTGTATAAAAATGTAAACGATCGTGTAAGAAAAACTAGATGATCGTGAAAGACAAGCTAGACGATCATATAAGAAAATAGAAACGAGGATAAAAGATCATGTAAAGAAGATAGAACGATTGTATAAGAGACTGAACAATCGTATAAGAAGATAGATGATCGTGTAAAAGGTTAAACGATTATGTAGAAAATTGAAGTAATCCCCATAGTTATGTTGGCCAAAGCTTTATAATTACTAAATCAGGGGGTGGTTTCCAAGTGTCATGACATGAAGATCTTAATTAAGCAGGAGACAAAATTATAGGAGTTTAAAGAATGATCAACCAACTTAGGATTAATATAAATAAGAAAAGAAGACAAAAAGGAAAGGAAGATTATACTAAGATTATGTTATGCAAAAGAAAGAGAAATTATTGAAGGGTTGCTGCCGAGTAACTTTCTCGTGAAGAAGAAAGGTTGAACAAAGCTTTCTAAGCAAGGGAAGACAAAGTAGTGAGTGATTTACTAAAATGTTATTACATCTTAAAAGCTTCTCATACTGATATGTATTGATGTTTCATACATGAATGATTGGAAATAGATTTGAATAAAAGCTTAAATTATGTTTTATGTTTTTCAAATGAATGTGAAATTATCTACAAACCATTAGTTTTTATTCCTATCAATAAGCTAGTTGTTATGTGCACATAATGGATAAAAGACAGCCAGGTAAAGAAGGCCTACATGGTAGAATTAGGCGGGACAATGCGTAAAAGATGTGTATTGCGCCAGAAAGCGAGTCTAAGCAATAAGTAATGAACCGAAAAATTCTCAAGGATGTTGTCTATGAAAAGGCCATCACAGTAGTCCATGCACAAGAATTGTTCATGCTTCAGTAAAAGAAACAAGTGAAACTAATGTGTATTTATAATTTGAAATGTGTTGTTGAACTTAAGTAGTGAGCATATGTGTTAAACGAAAATGATTTATGAATTGTATTCTCAAAATGGTTTTCAAAAGCATCACTCACCAAGTCTTTTGACTTACGTTTTAAGTTTTCTCTCGTTAGGTTGTATGAAGTAAACAATCATTTAGAAAGGTGTAAGCGATCAGGTAGACAGATAAGCGATCGAAGGTAAGTGATCGTTCAGGAAGCTAAGCGATAGTATTTGAAAGGGTAAGCAATCGGGGCTAAGTGATAAGTTGTAACGACCCAGACTTTTCAGACCTTGTCTAAGTCGTTAATTTAAAACAAAACCGTTTGTTGACGAAAGACATAGTAAACTTTAGTTGAAACCATACGAATTTGAAGGAAACTTTAATCGGGCCCTATTTCAAAATGTGAAATTTTAAAGTACTGTTTACAAAAATTTAGCTATTTGTAAAATTTGTTCAACAAAATATTTATAAACCCGTCAGCGGAAGCAGTTTAAAGATGGTCCTCTATGGCAAATCACGATTCCTTCTTGTCTCTCGTCGGTCTGCCCCTTGTATTACCTTTTCCTGCAAAGTTAAACATAAAAAAAGGGTGAGTATTAACATACCCAGTAAGGGACCCACTACTGGTCCCGTTAGGGGAAAATAAATTATTAGCTTCCTATGGAGTACCCTGCACAGTCTCAGTCTTGTGATCCCGTAGGATGCACATAATCAGTCTAACGTCCAAGGGGCGCATGAATCAGTCTAGTGTTCTGTAGAAACACCTATAAGTCTAGTGCTTCTAAAGGATGCACATATCAGTCTAGTGCTCCCGAAGGATACACATAAAGGTGGTGATCCCGTAGGATACCCGCAAGGTAACTGTCCACTAGGAAACCAATAATTTACCCCTCAGTCTCTTCTATACATCTTAACAATCATTCTCAATACAGCCAAATTCCCTTATCACATAAGCTCCCCATTTAACCTCAAACAACCATATTATCCTAATTTCACCCAAGGACAGTCAAAACATATCACTACATCAGTCAACAACATAAGTAGCCCTGCAGTCACAACATACACTAGACAACAAGTCCACGTCAATCCATACATACATATATCAATTTTACTCAGTCAAACACAATATACGTTAAACTTTCAGTCCACACCCAAACACACATCATAACCGTCATCCCTACTCAGTCCAGATATAACATTTCAGTCCATATAGTCAATACACCTTAATTCTTGTTATTGAGTCCAGTAGAAAATCTCTTACCTCACTCTTATGCGATTTCTTCGATCGAACTAAGTCCAATAAATCAAATCCTAAAACATAAGCAAACATAAGATCAATATCTTTCTACATAATTTCGTTCACCCAATTCACCCCAAGCGTGAATTTGGCAACTTACCCAAGCTGATGGAAAATCGAACTCCACTTCAATCCTCTGGAAACATCAAGGATTCATTCCTTGATTCAATATGTACCATAAAAAATTTTAGCATATTAAGCTCAACGGTTAACATTTAACGATAGGCACTAAAACAACGGAACCCACATTTTAACCTTACCCAAATCTATCACCCAAAGGTCCACGGAAGGGCAGAAGCAAAGATCGACGAAAAGTCTCGTACGATAGGAAGGGAACCCGCGCGGTTAGGATGGGGGTGCTTCTCCAACAGAAATCGGTGCGGACGGACGGCTGTGATTGACGACCGGCGTTCGTCTTCTGGAGCTCTGAACGGAGCGGCCAAGGGGAGAACTTCGGTGGTGGTTGGCGTGAAGATGAACGGAAAAGAAAGAGAAGACAGATCTGAGGAAGGGGGCGCGGTTTCGGCTAGTTTCGGCTGGAATTTGGCGCAGACCGAGCGGTGGCGGCTATCGAATGAAGACAGAGGGCGTGGCTGGGCTGAGCGGCGGTGTAGTGGTGGTTGGTGGCTGGATTTAGGGTAAGGGGAAGGAGAAGAAGAAAGAAAAAGATGAGGGGGGGGGGGGTGGGGGCGTGTGTGAGGGAGAGAGGGGGAGAGAGAAATTTTTTTGTTTTCTTTTATTTAATAATAATAATAATAATAATAATAGTAATACTAATAATCATAATAATATATTATAATACTTATTATATAATAATTATTAATACATTTCCATTTTCTTTTCCTTTTTAAATCTTTTTTTTTTCCTTTTCATCAATTCCTTTTCTTTTCCTCACCAAACTTCAACATACAATGCATCCAAATTTTTTTTTTCTTTTTTTTTTTTTAAAAAAATTTATCAATTTAAAATAAGGTAATTACGCTTTAGAATTACATCAAAACTTTGGGGCGTTACATCAGTCAAGGAGTTAAACGATCAGGCTGGAAACCTAAACGATCATCGAAGGTTGAAGACGTTGAAGAATTTTGACATTTCTTTGTTTAATTCATGTTGAGAAAATTTGTATAATGTCCTATTTTGTTGTGGAAACTGTTGAATTGGAATTAATAAGAGAAGTTTACTGATTTAATTTTTGTTGTTGCGTGGTATTTAATTAAGTTTTATTTAAGTTGTGTTTGAAACACGACGTGACACAAAATGTGGACTTTTGACCATTGGAAGTCCAAGGTTGACTTGACTTTCAGTTAGTAGATAATTTGACAATTAATGAAATTATCCCATTTGTGGTGACCACACCTGATGATTGATTGGTTTGATGGATTTTGTCGCCTAAATCTGGACCAAATACTATCAAATCTACTACAAGCACTAGTCTTAGTGGTAAGATTGGGTTGATCACACGAAGCACGTGAAACTTCTCTAATGCGGTAATTTTATAATTGAATGCTGTTAAACAAAATAAATTGTGCAAAAAGTAAATTGGATTGAATACGGATTGATTCAAGCCCTAGCTTAGGCCTTTAAGTTATTCCCCTATTTTTCATCTTGATCACATTACAATCAATTGATTATTACATCCACTACTCTTAGCCATCTATCATAGAAAAACTAGAATTGGTGTTCTAGTTATCTAATTAACCAACTAAACTAGATGCAAAGCATCATAACTAATTAGCTAACCGCATTAAGATCTAGGAACAAACTAAGCCAAATAATAAAATTAGAAAAGCCAAATTAAATATTCAAATTAACTCTTACGTAGACTAATTGAATAAACTGCAAGCTAATTTAACCTATTTCTATTTGGATTATTCATGCTAAAAAATATCAAAACTTGCAAGATAACTAAGGGATTGATCATATGCGATAAGTTGAAAATATAATCTAATTATCATTTGAAGGTAGGAAAGAGTTATAATGAACAAAAGAATCCAATACAAAAGATGTAATTCTCACACGATGTACAATGGGAAATCTACTAAATGCCTTCACTAGAAAAGGTTACTTTAGCCCCTCTTCGACATGCTGAATGATTGATAATTGCTGGGGTGCATAAAAAAAACCAAAGAGATGAGAAAGATAGTGAGAAGTCTGTGAAATTGTTTATAAAATTTCTTTTGTTTTTATTAGAAATAGTAGACTTGGGCCTTGATGAAAGCCCACAGGTAGTTAAGATTTACTTTACCCTAATTTTTTATTCTTTCAACTAGGCTCGTGTTGTCTATAAATTTTCCCCCTTTTGTACCTTCATGATTATCACAAAGTTATAAGCAACATATATATCATGGTTTTTCTTCTTGTACTAGGGTTTCCACATAAATCTTTGTGTTCTTTTTTCGTCTTTACTTTTCAATATAGTATTAGAGTAGATGATTTAGAGATGTTCTGTGTTCAAGCATTTGCATTATTGTTGTTTTCTCCTCAATTAAAAGTGATTTTCGCTTATTGAGCCTTTCAATTATTTCAAGTCCAAGGGGGGAGTGCTAGTGATATATAATAAAAAAATAGAGGATCTCCGACACACAATATATATAGCATCAGGAGATCCCTGGACATCTCCCGACGCACAAAATAAAGTGTCATGAAATGTCAAGGATACTTCTAATGCTATATTTGTGTGCAAGGAGATCCTCTATTTTTTTTGTAAAACCAAGAACGAGATCTAAGCAAAAGAATGGAAAAATTTGCAAAGTTAAGACAAAATTAGAAGTAGGATTTAGGATTTTAGAGCAAAAATCCAATTTAAATAAATAATAACTAATCAGAAGAGATAGGGGCCGCGAAGGCACCAGATGGGAGGATTCAGAACATAAAGAATAATAACAATAAACCAATAACAACAAAATCAACAACAAAAATAAAATTTACACAATCAACAACAAACCAATAACAACAAAATCAACAACAAAAATAAAATTTACACAATCAACAACAAACCCACAACACAATGAACATAGTTTACACATTATTGAAACAAAAAGAATTATATATCGATGGGTTGTTGACGATGACAAGTGAAAAAAGGAAAAAATTATATAAAAAAAGGAAGAGCGAGATTGGCTTACCATCGGAGAAGGGCGGCGAGGGAATGTGAAGATCAGACGGCGAAGTTTAACTACAAAGACCGGACAGTAGACGGCAACGAGAATCTTCTTCCTCTTTTGGAAGTCTGAAACCTTTCTCTCTCTGTAGTTTTTCAGCTACCTTTTCAGGCCTGTAAAACAGATATGAAAAAATGGGTTTTTAAAGGGAAACTCTCGACATTTGTCGAGGTGCGTCGGGAGTTTCTGCACCAAGCTCGACGCCATTATGCATGGTGTCAGGAAAAGTTAAATATAATAAAAAAATCATAAAATTTTTCCGACGTCATGCATAACGGCATCAGGAAAAGTTAAATATATTTAAAAAATTATAAACTTCTCTCGACGTTGTTCTGCATGGTGTTGGGAAAAGTTAAATATAATAAAAAAATTATAAATTTTTTTTGACTCCATGCATAACGACATCGGGAAAAGTTAAATATAACAAAAAAAAATTATAAAATTTTTCCGACGCCATGCATAACAACGTCGGAAAAAGTTAAATATATTAAAAAATTATAAATTTCTCCCGACGCCGTTATGCATGGCGTTGGGAGAAGTTTATAATTTTTTTATTAAATTACCTTATATCGATGTGTCGTGATTGCCAACCTTTCCCAACGAAGCTTCTACGACATCAGAAGAAGCTTTTTTTTTCAGACATCATTTATTCCGACCTTCGTATTGTGCGTTGGAAAATACATATTTTCTTGTAGTGAAAAGCAAGAAGCAAGGAGTTGTTGCTAGAAGTTAGGCTGAAGCTGAATACAGGGCCGTGAGTATGGGAATCTAAGAAGAAATCAAGCTATATAAGGTGTTGTCTCATCTTCGTCAGGACTATAAAGTGTCTATGAAACTATTACGTGATAACAAGGTAGCTATCAATATTGCCAATAACCAAGTCCAACATGATAGAACCAACCATGTGGAGATTGATAGACACTTTATCAAAGAGAGACTAAACAATGGTAGCATCTCTACATCCTTTGCATACCCTCGAACCAACATGTAACACCCCAAATCCTAAGGTATTTTTTTTATTATTTAATTCAAATTTGTTTCTTTTTTTTTTTGGAGATTTTAAATTTTGGGTTTTATTTTTATTACAATTAGTTTGAAGAATGAAATTATTTAATGAGAAAGAAAAGAAGTTAAGGAGGAAAAAGGAATTGGAAATGTAATAATATATTATTATTATTATTATTATTATTATTAATTTAAAAAAAATAAAAAAGGAAATTAGAATTTCCTTTCTTCCTCTTCCTCCCGCGCCCGCACACCCCCCCCCATTTCTCTTCTTCTTCCTTCTCCTTTCTCTTGTCCTAGTGCCGCCGCCCCAAATCCCGACTAGTCACCATGACTCCGCCACCAGCAGTCACGCAGTCGATCGCCCAAGCGCAACCCAAGCTCCCAATTGAAGCGATTCGTCCACACCGTCGTGAACTAGGAGTAGTCGCGCCGTCGTGCCTGTCCAGATCCGCGGCTTCGTTTGCGCCGGTCTCCATTCGTGAAGCCCAGCCGACATGCCTCCCTTAGCTGACAGCCGACCGACCCACACGTAGGGTTTCTGTTGCCTTTGTTTTACAGTAATTTGTCGAAGTGATTTTGTTGGTAACAAATTAAATATGGGTTGTAATTATTTCAAAGTTGTTCAAGCGTTATGGTTGGAATAATTGGCTAAATTGTTACTTGATTCTTGAAGGTACACATCGAATCAGTGAGCGAATCCTTGATATCTTTCCAAAAGGTTTAAGGTGGAGTTTGATTTTCCATCGGCTTGGGTAAGTTGTCAATTCACATTTGGGGTGAATTGGATGGCGGAAATTAATTGGAAAATTAATTGACTCTCTGTTTACTTATGTCTAGGTTGCTTTGTTGAACTTGAGTGGGGTAAAGGAACTTAAATATTAGAAAAGGTAAGGGATTTTCTACTACTGGACTCACCTACAAAGTAGAATATGTTGACTGTATGTTGTTCCTAAACTGAGAATGGATGTCAGTTATGATATGTATAATTTGAAGTAGACTTGAGATTGAATGTATGCTGTGTTTGACTAGAACTATATATATATACATATGGATGTTGAAATGACTGCAAATTGTGGATTTTTGCCTATATAATATGTGGATGTGAACTTGTTGGCTGTCGTATGAACTGGGTGTAAGTTATACCAAGTATGGTTGTGTGCTAGTGAACTGAGGGGATGTTATGATTACTTAGTTTATTTGACTGATGTGTTGATATGTTACTGACTGACTTTGGGTTAAAATGCTATTAGTTGACTGTTAGAGTGTTAAGTGAAGGGATTAGGTGTTGAGGTAATTTGACTGTATTATGATTTACTGATAAGATGTTTAGAATAAACTAAGGGGAAAATTGTTAGTTTCTATTGGGATGTGTGCCTTGCAGGTGTGTCCTACAGGATCACCACTTATTGTGCATCTTTCAGAAGCATTAGCTGATATGTGTTTCTGCAGAACACTAGACTGATATGTGCTTCCTTCGGGGCGTTAGACTGATAATGTGTATCCTACGGGATCACAAGACTGTGACTGTACAAGGTACCCCATTAGGAAGTTAACAGTTAATTTTTCCCCTAACGGGACCAGTAGTGGGTCTTTTACTGGGTTTGTTTATACTCACCCTTTTATGTTTAACTATTTCAGGCAAAGGCAACAAAGGAGGTAGACCGACGAGGGACAAGAAGGAGACGTGATTGCCATTGGGGAATGTCCTTCAAATGCTTCCGCTTTATGTTTTTCCTGTTTTCCTTAGTATATGAGGTTGTTTAAAAATTTTGTGATGGAACTGCATTTACGAACTGTTGTTTTGTAAACAGTATTTTTTTAAATTTTTGGTTGACTGAAATAGGGCCCGAACTTGAGTTTGTTTCTTTGATCGTATGACTTCAAATGAATTTTAATATACTTTGTGTCAATCAAGTTGTCTTGTCAAAATTAATGACTTCGACTTAGTTAGAAAAGTTGGGTCGTTACCCAACATGTTGCTGATAATACTCACAAAGGGGCTCCTCAAACAAAACTTTGATTCATGTGTTAGCAAGTTAGGACTTACTGGCATTTACGTCTCAACTTGAGGGGAGTGTTAGAAATAGTGCGCTTGAGCCTTGATGAAAGCCCATGGGTAGATAAGATTTACTTTGCCCAAATTTTTTATTCTTTTAATTAGACTCGTGTTGTCTATAAAATTTTCCTCTTTTGTACCTTTATGATTATCAGAAAATAATAAGAAACATATATATATATATCGTGATTTTTCTCTTTGTACTAAGATTTTCACGTACATCTTGTGTTTTTTCTTCGTATTGATTTTTCAGTAGCTTTAGAGCATGTGACTAGAGTAGAATTTAAAATAATATAAATACGTCCCGGTCGCGGTGCCATGCAAAATGCACAACTCCAGATCTGACAAAAATAAAAATAGTAAAATAATAAGAAGAAGAAGAACAATAAGAACAATAATAATGCTAAGAACAATAATAATTGTAATGCTAATAGTAATACTAACAATAAGAACGATAATAATAATGATAAGAACGATAATAACAATAAGAACAATAAGAACAATAATCAGAGTAACAAGAACAAGAATAAGAATAATAACAATGCTAATGCTAATAATAATAACAACAACAACAATACTAGAAATAATAATAGTAATAATAATACTAATACTAATAATAATATAATAATAAAATAAAGAAAAGGTGTGTTTCCTAGAAAAAAAAAACTTTTATTTTATAATTATATTTTGGTGCCGAAAAGAAATAACTTTGGTGTGATATTGTAACACCCCAAACTATTAGGTTATTTTTTTTATTATTATTTT
>CM046889.1:8425481-8482344 GCA_025688845.1 Cucumis hystrix
GAGCTGAGACGTTTATATTATGTTGAGCATGTATAGCCTATAGTGTTTTGTTGGTCTGCTGGTTAGAGTCGTACCACGAGGGGTCCATCAAGGTCCTCCCCTATATATGTCTGAGTAGTTATTGAGACGTGATTCGACGGGATCACTTATAGCCCGACTCTTCTTTAGGATGATTCCTTCGGGTTCACCGAGAGCCCAGTTCAGTCTCGGTGGGACTACTGGATAGTGTGCGTTCGGGAGCACCATAGAGCGTGGTACTTTATTTCATGACTCTAACAAAGAGACTAATAACACATAGTGAGACTAAGTATGGGTCTCTTACTGAGTATAAATTTATACTCATTCTTTTAAATGTTTAATTTTTAGGTAAGGGTAAAGGCAAGGGCAAGCTGGCGAATGATAAGAAGTGACCGTGGATCACCATAGGGAATAGTTCAGCTTTTCCGCATTTATGTTTCAGTAATTATATTTTTGGATTTCAGAACTTTGGTATAATTATTTGAATGTATTTCTTTTATTTTATGGGCCCAAACTAGTATTTTGTTTTATCACTTTAATTACTTATTTATTTTCTTATTATTTAAATTTTTTTCTCAACTTATAAATTAATTTTCCTTTAAAAAAAAACTATACTTATTTAAATAGTAATGACCTCAACCTTCTAGTAAAGTTGGGTTGTTACAGATATGACATGTATTCTCTCCTCCACCTTTAGTGTGATATGATATGAAGTTTAAAAAAATTAACAATTTAATCGCATGTGACAATTACGTTAAAAAAGTTAAAAATGGATGTCATATTTAAAGAAATTATTACAAATTATTTTACAAAAATTATGACAATTTGGTAAATTAAATATACGAAATTTGTGTTTTGAATTTAGAATATTAATTTTTTTAAAAAAAAATTAATAATTTAATCGTACCTAACGATTACATAAAAAATGTTGAAAATTGATGTTGTATTCCAAGAAATTACTGCAAATTGTTTTATGACCACTATAGTGATTTGGCAAATTAAATATATGAATTTGTCTATTGGAGTTAGAATATGAATTATTAAAAATAATAATTATTTTTGCTCGTACATTGTGTTCCAATGAAAATGGATGCCGTATTTGGTTTAAATCATTTGTTAAATATATGCAATCTGTGTATTGCATTTAGAATATCAATTAAAAAACAAAAATATAATATGAATTTAAAAAAATTAAAAATTTAATGGCACATAACAATTACGTAAAAAAGGTTGAAAATGAACGTCGTCTTTGAAGAAATTACTGAAAAATTGTCTGAAAATTATCAAAAATAGGTTAATTTTGAAGGGTATAAAGAGTTTTGGGATGGATTTTTAAAAAAAATGATTTTTAGGACAAATTAACTGGAAAAAGTCTATATTACCCCTAAGTAAAAAAAAAAAAAAAAACTCTATGGAATTCTTTCTCTTCTCTTTCTCCCTCCGTTTTCCCACTTTCCAAAAAAATATTTCATTTTTCTCTCATCACTCCCTCTGCGTCTTCCATTTTCCCCCATTTTCACAAAATTTTCTTTTTCTTCCTTTCCCATTCTTCAATTTGTTTTCTTGAAATCCCTTTCTCAAGCTCCTCCCATGGCCTCCCATCGACCTTTGAAAACTTTGATGTCGTTCCTTATCACCTCATCCTTTGCCTTTTTCAAACTTCTTCCTCTCTCAAATTCAAATCGTCTTTCAAAGAAGCCATTCAAGCTCTGTATCATCTCTGATATCTTTCTTGGTTGGACTACCAATGTCGCCAAAAAACTCGGCGTCTACCACGCAATATTTAGCATCGTTGGAGGTTTTGGCCTAGCTTGCTATGTCTCTCTTTGGCTCAACCTTCCTCACCGAAACGTCGTCGCTCACTTTAATTTCTCTACTGAATTTTAAAGAAGGTACCATTCAACTCCATAAGACCCAGTTGTCGACTAACATCGCAGAGGCTAATGGTGAAGATGGTTGGTAGATTTTCCAAAATTTGTTACTGTAGCTAAAATTGAGCAAGAATTTAAAGATTTTGGTAGATTTTTGCCTAAGGGTGTGTATTTATTAGATCTCAGAGGCCCTTGCTATTGATTATTTGTTTGGATTGGCTCACTTAGATGGTTTTTGATGCATTTGTTGGTGGACAGAAGGGGAAGAGGGAGAGGTAGTTTGTAACACCCCAAACTCTAAGGTACTTTATTTTAAATCAAATTGCAATTAGTTTGAAGAACGAATTTATTTATTGAGAAAGAAAGAAAGTTAAGGAGGAAAAAAAAATGGGATTTAAATATTAATAATAATAATATATTATTATTATTATTATTATAAAAAAAGAAACGTTTTTCTCTCTCCCCTCTCTCACGCGTGCGACCCCCTTCTCCATTTTTTTTCTTTCTTCTTCTTTTCCCATAACCTACCCAGCCGCCACCACCCTCCATCGCGCGCAAAATCTCCCTGGTGATGGTGAAGCCGCGTCGTCATTCCTACTGCCGACGACTGCCCTTGCTTCACTGTCTCATCCTTCGTAAAGTTTCCGATCCTTCCCGAAGCACCCTCCCGTCGCGTTGTGTTTTTCCCTGCCATCGTCGATTTCTGTGCGTGAAGCAGCCCTCAGACCCGAGTCGCATCAGTCTTCGTGCGTGAAGCAGCCGCACATGCTTTCCCTTTCAGCCATGCGTTGAGCCAACGTGGTTAGACTCCACGCCCATAAGCGGATCCCAGCTGTCCCCGACCGAGCTGCTCATTTTTGTTCGAACCATTCCTCGTTGCTCTGATCTTCATACGTCCATTCCTCTTTTTCGGAACCACTGCTGCTGCATTATTGTAAGATTATTTGGTAGTAAAAAGTTGTGAAATTTGTAGATTTTTCCATAGCTATCATAGTTGTGGTTCTTGGGATTTAATGTTGAAATTTGGTTATTGATTCTTGAAGGTATTGAAGGCAGCGCTTGAGTTCCTTGGGTTCACAACAAATATTGGATTTAGTTAGAGCTCGTTTCACTAATTGTTGGGTAAGTGTGAATAATCACATTGGATTGATTTTAAGTGGGTGATGTGTTGGATAAAATATTGAGTACTTATCTTGATGGTTAGGTTTGTTGTTCGTGGACCTTAGTGCAGTTAAGGAGCTTACCTAACGCTAAAGTAAGGGATCTCTACTACTGGACTCACCTATAGTTTTGAGTTGTGTTGACTGTATGGTTATATCTGAACTGAGTAGGGATGTCGGATATGATATATACGTATGGATGTAGACTTGATGTGGACTGTATACTGTGATTGACTAGAAATATATATATATACATGGATTGATGTAAACTTGATGTTGAATGCATATTGTGATTGACTGGAAATATATATATATATATATGGATGTAGATAGGACAACAATAGTAGATTTTGCTTGTATAAAGTGCAGATGTGAACTGCTGGATTGTTGTTTAGATTGGGTGTAGGTGATATTAAAGTATGGCAATGTACCGGTGAACTGAGATTTGTTGTAATTATATAGCTTATTTTATTGATGTGTTGATATATTACTGACTGACGTTGGGCTAAAATGGAATAGGTTGACTGTTAGAGTATTAAGTGAAAGGATTATATGTTGAGGTAGTTGGATTATATTATGATTGACTGATAAGATGTTTAGAATGGACTGAGGGGAAAATTTGTTAGTTTTCTATTGGGATGTGTGCCTTGTAGGTGTCCTACGAGATCACCACTTATTGTGAATCCTTCGAGAGCATTAGACTGATATGTGTTTCTGCAGAACACTAGACTGATATGTGCATCCTTCAGGGCGTTAAACTGATAATGTATCCTTCGGGATCACAAAACTGTGACTGTGCAAGGTACCCCATTAGGAAGTTAACAGTTAATTTTTCCCTAACAAGACCAGTAGTGGGTCTCTTACTGGGTATGTTAATACTCACCCTTTTATGTTCAACCTTTCAGGCAAAGGTAATATGAGGGGCAGATCGACGAAGGACAAGAAGGAGTCGTGATTGCCATAGGAAAAATGTCTTTTAAACTTCTTTCGCTGATGGTTTTAATTGTATTTGTGATTGAACTGAGTTTATGAATAGTTATTTTGTAAACACTACTTTTAGAATTTTATTTGTTTGAAATAGGGCCCGAACTTAAGCTTTCCTTGATCGTTATGATTTCAAATAAATTTTACAATATTTTGTGTCAATCAAAGTGTTTTGTTTAAAATAATGACTTCGACTTAGATAAAAAAGTTGGGCTGTTACAGTTGGTATCAGAGCATAAGTTTTAGGTTCTGTAGACTGACGTATGCTGTAAGTCCATGTTTTTATGTCCCTATGGCTAACACAGTCCTTCGTCACTCGTCAGGTATGCTTTTATGTTTTATAAGTATGGTATTATTAACATGACCTTGCCTAAGTTAAACTAGACTGTATGAGGTGCTTGACGTTTAAGACTAAATGGATTTTAGTGGATAATAGGAAACATGCCTCCAACGAGAGGTGCACGTAGGAGTGGTATTAGAGGCCGAGGTAGAGGAGCAGGACGTAATCAGCCTACTGTGGGCCAAGCTGACCAGTATGTCCCTGCTGCACCTGTTACTCAAACGGATTTGGCTGCTCTGTCTGCTCACCTAGAGCAGAGATTTACAGAGCTTATTGCTGCTGCTATGGCTTAGAACCAGCCTGCACCAGTAGTTCCCTCTGTAAAGGGACCGGCCGTACAGCAGCCACAAACTGTACCAGATCAACTGTCGGCTGAAGCTAAACATTTGAGGGATTTTAGGAAGTACGACCCTCAAACTTTTAATGGATCATTGGAGAATCCGACCAAGGAGGAGTTGTGGTTGTCCTCTGTGGAAACCATTTTTAATTATATGAGATGCCCAGAAGAGCACAAGGTTCAGTGTGCTGTCTTTCTTCTTAGAGATAGAGGTGTTATCTGGTGGAGGTCTACACTGCGTATGTTGGGTGGAAATTTAAACCAGATCACTTGGGAACAGTTTAGAGATTGCTTTTATACCAAGTTTTTCTCGGCTAACCTTAGAGATGCTAAAAGCCTGGAATTCTTGGAATTAAAGCAAGGACATATGACAGTTGAGGAGTATGACCAGGAGTTCGACATGCTGTCGCGCTTTGCCTTTGAGATTGTTGGTAATGAGCAGGTCAGAGCTGAGAGGTTTGTTAGAGGATTGAGGGATGAGATCAGAGGCTTTGTGCGAGCACTAAAGCCCTCCACTCAGGCTGAAGCACTACGTCTCGCAGTGGATGTGAGTATTGGAAAGCACAAGGTTCAGCCAAAGAGCGTTGATAAGGAAACATCGTCTGGTCAGAAGAGGAAGGCGGATCAAAAGTCTGTCAAAGTTCTTTAGAGGAATTTGAGGTCAGGTGGTAATTTTCGTCGTTTCTAGCAAAACCCCATTGGGGCAGGTGAAACTGCCAGAGAGAAGCCGTTGTGCAACATTTGTGGAAAGCGCCATCTGGGTCACTGTTTATTTGGGACAATGATTTGTTTCAAGTGAAGGCAAGAGGGGAACACAACTGATCGTTGTCCTTTGAGGCCCACTGAGGTGGGGCAGAGCAGTCAGGGAGTGAGAGCACCACAGCAGGGCAAAGTTTTTTCCACTAACAGATCTGAGGCTGAGAGGGTTGACACAGTTGTTACAGGTACGCTATCAGTGTTGGGGCATTTTGCCCTAACTTTGTTTGACTCTGGTTCCTCTCACTCTTTTATATCGTCGATATTTGTAACACATGCATGTTTAGAAGTGGAGCCCCTATATTATGTTTTATTAGTGTCTACACAATGTGAGGAAATTATGTTGTCAAAGGAAAAGATTAAAGCATGTCAAATTGAGTTAGCTGGTCGTGATTTCGATGTGATTTTAGGCATGGATTGGTTGGCTGCCAATCATGCTAGTATTGATTGTTCTCGTAAGGAGGTGGTGTTTAGTCCTCCTACCGAGCCTAATTTTAAATTTAAAGGGGCAGGGACTGTGGTACTATCTAAAGTAATTTCAGATATGGAAGCCAGTAAGTTACTCAACCAGGGTACCTGGAGCATTTTGGCGAGTGTGGTGGATACTAGGGAAGCTGAGATTTCTTTGACCTCAGAACCTGTGGTAAGGGAATATCCTGATGTATTTCCAGAAGAGCTTCCAGAACTTTCGCCTCACAGGGAGATTGATTTTGGTATTGAGTTGGAGCCAGGTACCACTCCCATTTCTAGAGCCCCAAATAGGATGGCTCCAGCTGAATTGAAAGAATTGAAGGTACAGTTACAGGAGTTACTAGAAAAATATTTTATTCGACCCAGTGTGTTGCCTTGGGGAGCACCAGTACTTTTTGTGAAGAATAAGGATGGGTCGATGCGACTTTGCTTTGACAATAGAGAACTTAAGAAAGTGACAGTTAAGAACAGGTACCCACTGCCCAGAATTGATGATTTGTTTGATCAGTTGCAAGGAGCCACTGTATTCTCTAAGATTGATTTGCACTCAGGTTATCATCAGTTGAGAATTAGAGACAGTGACATTCCTAAGACTGCTTTTCGTTCGAGGTATGGACATTATGAATTCATTGTAATGTCTTTTGGATTGACAAATGCACCTGCTGTATTTATGGATCTGATGAACAGAGTGTTTAAGGATTTCTTAGACACTTTTGTAATAGTTTTTATTAATGATATCTTGGTTTACTCCAAGACAGAGACTGAACATGAGGAGCATTTACAAAAAGTTTTAGAGACTCTTCTAGCCAATAAACTTTATGCTAAGTTCTCAAAGGGCGAATTCTTGTTGAAGCAGGTGGCTTTCCTTGGTCATGTGGTATCTAGTGAGGGAGTTTCTGTAGATCCTGCAAAGATTGAAGTTATTACCAGTTGGTCTCGACCCTCTACAGTTAGTGAGGTTCGTAGTTTCTGGGTTTAGCAGGATATTACCGGAGGTTTGTGGAGGACTTTTCTCATATAGCTACTCCCTTAACTCAGTTGACCAGGAAGGGGACCTCTTTTGTTTGGAGCCCAGCATGTGAGAATAGTTTTCATAACGTTAAGCAGAAGCTTGTTACTGCACCGGTTCTTACAGTGCCAGATGGGTCTGGTAGTTTTGTTATTTACCGTGATGCTTCTAAGAAGGGACTGGGTTGTGTTTTAAAGCAACAGGGTAAGGTGGTTCCTTATGCCTCTCCTCAGTTGAAGGGTCATGAGCAGAACTACCTTATTTGTATGGTGAAAAGATACAAATCTTTACTAACCATAAGAGCCTTAAATACTTCTTCACTCAGAAGGAGTTAAATATGAGACAACGAAGGTGGCTCGAGTTAGCAAAAGATTATGACTGTGAGATATTGTACCATCCTGGTAAGGCGAATGTGGTAGCTGATGCTCTTAGTAGAAAAGTATCACATTCAGCAGCGCTTATTACTAGCCAGGCACCGATACATCGAGACTTTGAGATAGCTGAGATTGTAGTATCTGTGGGGACAGTTACCTCACATTTGGCTCAGTTAATAGTGTAACCAATCTGAGGCAGAATATTATTGATGCTCAGAGTAGTGATCCTTATTTGGTTGAGAGACGTCGCCTTGCAGAAACAGGGAAAACTGATGAGTTCTCCATATCCACTGATGGTGGACTATTGTTTGAGAGACGTCTGTGTTTGCCTGAGGACACTGCCGTTAAGACTGATTTACTGAATGAAGCCCATAGTTCCCCATTTTCCATGCATCTTGGTAGTACTAAAATGTATCAGGATCTAAAACGAGTATATTGGTTGGTGTAATATGAAGAGGGAAGTGGCAGAGTTTGTTAGTAGGTACTTGGTGTGCCAACAGGTTAAAGCACCTAGACAGAATCCATCAGGTTTGTTGCAACCTTTGAGTGTGCCAGAATGGAAGTGGGAGAATTTGTCTATGGATTTTATTACAGGACTACTTAGAACACTAAAGGGTTACACAATGATTTGGGTTGTCGTCGACAGACTTACGAAATCGGAACGTTTTGTCTTAGGGAAGTCCACTTATACTGCTAGTAAGTGGCACAGTTATATTTGACTGAGATTGTGAGGCTTCATGGGGTGCCTGTATCGATTGTTTCTGATAGGGATGCACGTTTTACTTCCAAGTTTTGGAAGGGACTTCAGACTGCTATGGGCACGAGGTTAGATTTCAGTACGGCTTTCCATCCACAGACTGATGGTCAAACTGAACGTTTGAACCAAGTGTTGGAGGATATGCTACGAGCTTGTGCATTAGAGTTTCCAGGTAGTTGGGACTCTCAATTGCTAATGATGGAGTTTGCTTACAATAACAGTTTTCAGGCTACTATTGGCATGGCACCATTTGAGGCTTTGTATGGTAAATGTTGTAGATCTCCTGTTTGTTGGAACGAGGTTGGTGAGTAGAGGTTGATGGGACCTGAGTTAGTTCAGTCTACTAATGAGGCTCTTCAGAAGATTAGAGCACGTATGCAAACAGCGCAGAGTAGACAGAAAAGTTATGCCGATGTTAGACGGAGAGATCTTGAGTTTGAGGTGGGAGATAAAGTGTTCTTGAAGGTAGCACCTATGAAGGGTGTTTTGCATTTTAAAAGAATGGGAAATTGAGTCCTCGTTTTCTTGGACCATTTGAGATTTTAGAGAGAATTAGGGTTGTGGCATATCGTTTGGCATTGCCACCATCTCTCTCCGCAGTTCATAATGTTTTCCATGTTTCGATGTTGAGGAACTACGTGGCAGATCCATCTCATGTAGTGGACTATGAACCATTAGAGATTGATGAGAATTTGAGCTATGTAGAGCAACCAGTTGAGATTCTGGCTAGAGAGGTGAAGATGCTACGTAACAGAGGGATTGCATTAGTGAAAGTATTGTGGCGGAATCATTGAGTTGAAGAGGCGAAATGGGAACGAGAAGATGAGATGAGAGCTTGTTACCTAGAGTTATTCCAGGATTAGAATTTTCGAGGACGAAAGTTTCTTAAGGAGGGAAGAATGTAACACCCCAAACTCTAAGGTACTTTATTTTAAATCAAATTGCAATTAGTTTGAAGAACGAATTTATTTATTGAGAAAGAAAGCAAGTTAAGGAGGAAAAAAAATTGGGATTTAAATAATAATAATAATTATTATTTTTATATAAAAAAAAAAAGAAACGTTTTTCTCTCTCCCCTCTCTCACGCGTGCGACCCCCTTCTCCATTTTTTTTCTTTCTTCTTCTTTCCCCGTAACCTACCCAGTCGCCGCCACCCTCCATCGTGCACAAAATCTCCCTGGTGAAGGTGAAGCTGCGTCGTCCTTCCTACTGCCGACGACTGCCCTTGCCTCACTGTCTCATCCTTCGTGAAGTTGTCGGTCGTTCGCGAAGCACTCCCCCGTCTCGTCGTGTTTTCCCCTGCCGTCATCAGTTTCTGTCAAGGTTTTCCGTCCGACCAAGCCGCCCTCAGACCCGAGCCACATCAGTCTTCGTGCGTTAAGCAGTCGTGCGTGCTTTCCATTCCAGCAGTGCGTTGAGCCGACGTGGTTTGCCTCCACGCCCATAAGCGGCGCCCAGCTATCCCCGACCGAGCTGCTCATTTTTTTTCGAACCATTCTTCGTTGCTCTAATCTTCATATGTCGATTCCTCCTTTTCGGAACCACTGCCGCTGCATTATTGTAAGATTATTTGGTAGTAAAAAGTTGTGAAATTTTGTAGATTTTTCCATAGCTATCATAGGTGTGGTTCTTGGGATTTAATGTTGAAATTTGTTGATTGATTCTTGAAGGTATTGAAGGCAGCGCTTGAGTTCCTTGGGTTCACAACAAATATTGGATTTAGTTGGAGCTCGTTTCGATAATAGTTGGGTAAGTGTGAATAATCACATTGGATTGATTTTAAGTGGGTGATGTGTTGGATTAAATATTGAGTACTTATCTTGATGGTTAGGTTTGTTGTTCGTGGACCTTAGTGCGATTAAGGAGCTTACCTATCCCTAAAGTAAGGGATCTCTACTACTGGACCTACTTATAGTTTTGAGTTGTGTTGACTGTATGGTTATATCTGAACTGAGTAGGGATGTCGAATATGATATGTACGTATGGATGTAGACTTGATGTGGACTATATACTGTGATTGACTGGAAATATATATATATTTACTTGGATTGATGTAAACTTGATGTTGAATGCATATTGTGATTGACTGGAAATATATATATATATATATATATATATATATATATATATATGGATGTAGATAGGACGACAATAGTTGATTTTGCTTTTATAAAGTGCGGATGTGAACTGTTGGATTGTCGTTTAGATTAAGTGTAGGTGATATTAAAGTAAGGCAATGTACCGGTGAACTGAGAGTTGTTGTGATTATATTGCTTGTTTAATTGATGTGTTGATATATTACTGACTGACGTTGGGCTAAAATGGAATAGGTTGACTGTTATAGTATTAAGTGAAAGGATTATATGTTGAGGTAGTTGGATTGTATTATGATTAACTGATAAGATGCTTTTAATGGACTGAGGGAAAAATTTGTTAGTTTTCTATTGGGATGTGTGCCTTGCAGGTGTCCTACGGGATCACCACTTATTGTGCATCCTTCGGGAGCATTAGACTGATATGTGTTTTTGCAGAACACTAGACTGATATGTGCATCCTTCGGAGCGTTAGACTGATAATGTGTCCTTCGGGATCACAAAACTGTGAATGTGCAGGGTACCCCATTAGGAAGTTAACAGTTAATTTTTCCCTAACAGGACCAGTAGTGGGTCTCTTACTGGGTATGTTAATACTCACCCTTTTATGTTCAACTTTTCAGGCAAAGGTAATAAGAGGGGTAGACCGACAAGGGACAAGAAGGAGCCGTGATTGCCATATGGAAAATGTTTTTTAAACTGCTTTCGCTGATGGTTTTAATTGTATTTGTGATTGAACTGAGTTTATGAATAGTTATTTTGGAAACAGTACTTTTAGAATTTTATTTGTTTGAAATAGGGCTCGAACTTAAGTTTTCCTTGATTGTTATGATTTCAAATAAATTTTACAATATTTTGTGTCAAATCAAAGTGTTTTGTTTAAAATAATGACTTCGACTTAGATAGAAAAGTTGGGTTGTTACATAGTTACCAGTCAGATGCTTCCAGGGGACAGTTTGGTTCTCATAGTTTGGGTCGAGGAAGAAGCTAGGATGGTCAGTTGAGAGGCAACGATTTCTCTCAGTGGGGTTACCACAAGGTTCAATAGAAATGTTAATTTGTGGGGAATTGACTATCAAGATAAGATGGTACTTTTTCCCCTTAGATGGTTTTTAAGATGCAATTAAGTGGGAAAATTTTGGCATTTCAAGTATAAGAACTTGTTAGACAATGGGAGGGAAATAAACTTGAGAGACGATGGCTTTTTTCATTAAATTTTATACTGAAACTTGTTTGCTTTTACCCTTTTGTAGTAGTTTGTAGTAGTTCTGTAGTCATTAGGTGAGTATTATTGTCATTTTATAATCAAATAATATATGATTGAGTGGGCATCTTACCAGATGAATGAACAATTTAGATCCTTGAATGCCAGTTTTTTCATCACGCTTTGTAGTGAGATTTCGTTACTATATATCCCTTTTTTGGTTCAAGAGATTTTGGTATTTGATGACCTTCTGAATTTTTATAATTTGTCACTTAATATATTATAATTTTGAACTTGGTTGATGAGATGTTTGAATTTTGAAGTTTAGTTTGAAAAAAAAAAAAACTCATGTGTTGCGTATAATTGTTTTTCAAGAATAACGTTGGATCATGATACATGTGAGTCTTTCGATGTATAACAATGACATAGTGGAGTATGGAAAAAAATTAAGTGAATTTTTGTTTTATGTTTTAGTTATTTTTCTAATTTTGCAAACATATATATCCCTTTTACGCATGTTTATGAAGTCTTTTAGGTACATAGAGTAATTCTATGCATGTTTAGTAAGTTTATTAGATCACTGTGCTATCTCGCACCTATCTCGCACATTTCAAACTTTCACTATGAGTTTCACAATCAAATTGCTACCTCTCCTAAGTCATTTAGAGTGATTCTATGCATGTTTAGTAAGTTTATTAGGCCCTTGTGTTTTATCTCGCACCTATCTCGCAAACATCTTGCACCTATCTCACATATTTCAAACTTTTACTATGAGTTTCACAATCAAATTGCTGCGTTCCTAAGCCATTTAGAGTGATTATATGCATGTTTAGTAAGTTTATTAGGCCCTTATACTATAAGGTCCTTATGTTTTATCTCGCATGCATCTCGCACACATCTCACACATATCTTGCACCTATCTCGAACATTTCAAACTTTCACTATGAGTTTCACAATCAAATTGCTACCGCTCCTAAGTCATTTTGAGCGATTTTATGCATGTTTAGTAAGTTTATTAGACCCCTATGTTTTATCTCGCAAGCATCTCGCACACATTGTTTTTCATAGTTTTGTGAATGAAAAATGGAAAAGGAAGAAAAAGGAAATATGGGAAAGGAAGAAAAAGGAAATAAGAGGTTTTGTGAAATTAGGGGAAAATGAAATATAGAGAGGGTGAGATGAGAGAAATGAAATATTTTTTTTGGGAAGTGGGAAAATGGGAGGAGAAGGAGAAAGAATTCCACAAATTGATTTTTAGAGTTTTTTTTTAACTTAAGGGCAATATAGACTTTTCCTAGTTAATTTGTTCTAAAAATCATCTTTTTGAAAATCCATCCCAAAACTCTTTATACCCTTCAAAATTATCCTATTTTTGGTAATTTTCCAAAATTGTTTTACGAAAACTAATATGATTTGGTAAATTAAATATATATAATTTGTGTATTGGAGTTAGAATACGAATTTTAAAAAATAATAATAATTTATTGGCACTAAACGCTTGCATAAAAAACGTTGAAAATGAACATCGTATTTAAGAAAACTAATGTAACTTGTTTTACAAAAATATGACAATTTGGTAAATTAAATATACGAATATTTGTGTATTTGATTTAGTATACGAATTTTTAAAAAATAATAATTTTCATAATCCTTCCCACGTAATCCTTTTCCCAAACAAATATTATCATAACACTACCTATTATAATCATTTCCCCACACACATACTATCATAACACTACTATTCATAATCTTTTCCCCAAACATATATTATCATAACACTACCAATAATAAACCTTCCTCAAACACATTTATTATAACACTAGGATTATCATAATCTTTTTTCCCGTAACTCTTTCCCTCTCCCAAACACACCCTTAATATTTAAGAGTATAATTTATTTATGAAACATATGTACAAGACCCACATAATTTTCTTTATATTTGATTTCAGTGTCTTAACATCACAAGTTTAATAAACCATTTTAGTTGTTGAAGTTAATAATCAATTATTTGAATGTGATAACAACCTTTTTTTTATTTTTATGTTATAATGTAATAATATGTCCATATACATTTTTTTTGGAATAGTTAATTTATTTCATGTTACAAAAATAATGATTATTTATATGTATTTCTAAAACTAAGGTCCAAAGAGAGAAAAAAACACCTTGGATTACACGTAGTAGGGTAGGGACCATATTATGGGCCAAATTCGTTACAAATGGATTAGAAAGAGATCCAACATTGGACTACAAAACCAAAAACACATTGAATTGATGGATATGAGAAAATGGTAGAAATCATTGTACTAAACTTTATTAAAAAAGAGAAAAAAAATCTTTGATTTATGCATCACACCACTATCATTCAAACTTTTGTCTACTCATTTGAGGGTTAATAATTTTAAGGATAAACTTTAGTCTCCTAAGTTTGGACAACATCACAAAATTTCGGACGTATAAATGTTGAATATGACTTTACCTACTATTTCAGAATTTTTTTCTTTTTTTCTTATTATATTCTTAAAGATATTCTTTTTTCCATAAAAAAGTGATTTTTCTCGATATTATAAAAAAAGATTTTTAATGAATTTGGAAATAGTATAGTATGTAGAACCGTACGAAAATTAATATTGTAATTCATTAGGATTCCATTTATGGTGGTCCAATTTATCAAATGATTAAAATATATAGATTTTTTTATATAAAAATAATGATATTAGTAGTACGATTTAAAGGACCACATTGTTAGAGAGCCTTCAACATAAATTAATTAATTACACTAATATCAACATCATTGAGAGCAAGATAATCCCATTAACCAAAGTCTTTTGAAAATGATCACGTAGGACGGTCTATATGGACCACAAAACGCACATGCTTTTAAAAATTTGTTTTTATATATCATTTATAAAGACAATAACTATTTTATTTTGTACAATAAAAAGGAAAAAAGACAATTGTTTCTTTTTAGCTGTTTAATAATATTATATATTGTGGACAATTAAAAAAAATCTACTTAAATCTTTTTTATTCACTGACCACTAATCAATTGTTGTTGGGCTGATTTTTCTGCTTGGAAAAGAGACTTGCTTGCTGGAAATGTTACTTCAGATTATTATCCAACACAAGCTACTGATCGCCTTTTGCTTTCAGTTTTGTTTTCTGTATTTGGAGAGAATTGATAGAAAAACACTTCTTTGTGAATCATAATCATACAGACATTCTCTATCCCATCAATTGATGGATTCTCTTCACTAAGAGCATTTCCTGAAGAATATAACAGTTCACATTATTTTTTTATTAAATCATAAATGAAATTCCTTAATCAAATAATTACATATATAGTGTATTCTTATACACTATATATTAGTCGTATATACTATACAATTAATGTAAATTTCTTTAATTAACCTGAACAATTTAAATTTTTTCAAAATTAATAATCCTTGTTTACTTGTTTTTGCACTAGCAAGGAGATTTAATGATTTTACAAATTAAAAACTTCGATGATTCAAGGTTAAAATTAATCAACATCCATTAACTATGAATCACTCCACTAAAGACCCATAATTTTACTCTTCGCATTGTATAACATCTTGTGGCAATGGATTTTACTTACTAGTAAGTCGATCATTTACAAGTTGTTCGTAATTACAATTGGGTTGTGAATTACCGTTGAGTTAAATTAACGTTTTACCCCCGATAATTACCTCTTACTTCTTAAGTAATACTAATCCCAATAATGAACAATATGAATGGATGAGAGCCCTAATGCAACATAAGCGTACATTAGAGAATCAACTTAAATTAATTGTAAAATCATGAAATATCAATAAGTTGGGAACACAGTACCATAATTATTTCTAAAATGATCTACAGTTTAAAATACTTAGGCTAAGCATGCAATTTTGAAGAAAAATTCAGAGAAGATATTTGAGAAGATATTTGATGTATGTTGACATCTCTGAATCTATCAATCGCCTAATGAAAGTCACAAAGAATTTTACAAAACACCACAAAAATGGAAACCTCCCTATGCATGTCTTTAAGTAATCTTGAGATTTGGTTTGTGAGACCCTGCGAAATCATGGATTGAAAAATTTAGAGAATTTTATAGAAACAAAACTCTTTATGCGTTATGTTTTAGGTTATAAATACCCTATGTTTTCTGTAGGTTAAAAAAAGAAGGGGCGTTTAAGTTAATAGAAATTTTTTTAAGATAATAGTGTCGATGTCACAATATTTTCTAAATTTGTAAACGTACCAAATTTAAAGGTGATGACTTTCTGATAGTCATATGATTACCGTCTGATAGCTCTCTGATAGCCCTATGATTCTCGTCTGATAACCGTCTGATATCACTGATTTTTCCATATTCGCAATATGCAAAAAAAATTTGTGTCATGTGCTCTTTTTTTCTAAATGTTTTTGTCATTTGATGCAATTTCTCAAAAATGAAAAAGAAAAACATTTGATGAAGAAAGAACAACAAATTAGGTAGGATTAAACTCATGTTATCCAAAAAAACTTCCAAAGAAAATTATTTATAATTTAAATTAATTTAATATAAAATTAAATTATATAATTAATCAATTAATAATTAATAATTAATTAAATTAAATTAAATTAATTTCATTTAAATCGTATTAAATGAATATCATTCATATAACTTATGATTTTAATTCAATTTATTTAATTAAGGTTAATTTTCATAAATATAATAAACCGACAAAATATTTAAGGCTCATGTAACAAAATGAAAAAGCCTATGAAACTAGTCAATTTTTTTAAATATTTCAGATTTGTCATTTTTTTTCATCGTCTTTCTTCTCTTCCTCTTCTGCGACTTTTTTTTCTTTCCATCGACTTTTCCTCTTCTCCTTCTGCAGTTTTTTTTTTCAAATTGTTATTTGGTTCAAGATCGTGTACCTAATATAAAAGATCTATTTTTTCTTAGTTTTATTCAAACCATTATTTCGTTGTTTCAAATATAAATTAAAGATCGTAAAAAAAAATCGTTGGGATATTGGATAGTATCATGTACCAAAATAGTCAAATCTAAACGATCGTGTATAAAGAATCTTAAAAAAGTCGTTTAGATTTGGGTAACCAAATTTAA
The DNA here is from genome assembly GCA_025688845.1 of Cucumis hystrix. Lineage (NCBI taxonomy): Eukaryota > Viridiplantae > Streptophyta > Magnoliopsida > Cucurbitales > Cucurbitaceae > Cucumis > Cucumis hystrix. Next base: position 8,441,976 of record CM046889.1, read on the forward strand.
ACGATCAAATATAAACGATCATGTGCCAAAATAGCAAAATCTAAATGATCGTGAATAAATAATCTTAAAAAAATAGTTTAAATTTGGGTAGCCAAATTTAAATGATCAAATCTAAATGATCGTGTTCCAAATATAAACGATCGTGTTTCAAATATAAACGATTGTGTACAAAAAATAATGAAAAAATGGTTTAGATTTGGCTACCCAATCCTTTAGATTTTGCTATCCAAATTTAAACGGTCAAATCTAAACGATCGTGTACCAAAATTTTTTGAAAAAAAATCGTTTAAATTTGGCTCCAAATCTAAACGATCGTGTAGAAGAGAATAACCAAATCTAAACGATCGTTTTTTAAATATATTACGTACTGGATGCCAATTAATCACATGGCATTTTTTGTATTTCCTATTGTGGGTTTGTGGGTTTTTTTCGTTTTTGAAATTGTTTTATAGTGTGTAAATATTTTGTCGATTTGTTATATTTTTAAAAAGACCCATTTAATTAAATCAAATTTAACTAAATTGAATTAAACTAAACAATTAATTAATTCTCCAATTAATTTCAATAATATTTAATTACATATTTATATGAGGTCTTTTAAAAAAATCTAACAAAAAGTGGCAAAATATTTAAATAATATAGAACAATTTCGAAAATAGAAAAAGCCCACAAATCCACAATAAACAATACAAAAAATGTTGCGTGATTAATTGGCATAACCCTCGTATATATTTGGAAAATGATCATTTAGATTTGACTATTCTTTCCTAAACAATTGTTTAGATTTGATCGTTTAGATTTGGCTACCCAAATCTAATTTTTTTTTTCAAGATTCTTTGGTACATAATTGTTTAGATTTGGTTATTCTTTGGTACACAATTGTTTAGATTTAATCGTTTAAATTTGATCCCAAATCTAAACAAATTTTTTTAAAGATTTTTGGGTATACAATCATTTAGATTTGGTGGGTAGCCATCAAAACAATATTTTTTAAAAAAAAATTTGTACACGACCATTTATATTTGGTACACGATCGTTTAGATTTGTTATTTAAATTTGGATAGTCAAATCTGAATGATTTTTTTTCAAGATTTTTTGGTACACGATGTTTTAAATTTAATCGTTTAAATTTGAGTAGCCAAATCTAAACGATTGTTTTTCAAGATTTTGGGTATACGATCGTTTAGATTTGATCGTTTAGATTTGGTGGGTAACCAAATCTAACCGATATTTTTTCAAAATTTTTTAGTACACGTTCGTTTAGATTTTGTTAAATTTGGATAACCAAATCTGAATGAATTTTTTAAAAGATTTTTTGGTACGCGATCATTTATATTTAGAACACGAACGTTTAGATTTGATCGTTTAAAATTTGCTACCGAAATCTAAACATTTTTTTAAGCTTCTTTGCTACACGATCGTTTAGATTTGGCTATTTTTTTTGTATACGAATTGTTTAGATTTGGCAATCTAATATTGCAACAATATTTTTCACGTTCTTTTATATTTTGCACACAATCTTAAAAAACTAAATAGCAGTTTGAAAAATAAATAGATCTTTTATATTTAGTACACGGTATTGAACCAAATAATAGTTTGACAAAACATAAAAGAAAAATTGGAGAAAAAAATAAAAAGACGATGGAAAGAAAAAAAATCATATCACAGAAGAGGAAGACAAAAAAGACAAAAAAATCGCAAAGGCAAATGTAGAATATTTTAATAAAATGGCTAGTTTCATAGGCTTTTTTATTTTGTTACACAGATCGTAAATATTTTTTCAGTTTGCTATATTTATAAAAATTAACCTATTTATCTCAAATCTATAGTTTTAATGTGTATCATATAAACATTATTTAAGCTTATAGTTTTAATAAGAATCAAATGTGAATTAATTTTATTGTCTCACAAAATAATATTTTGAATTAAATCCAAAATTAAATTTATATTATAAAGTTTAATTAAACTTTATACTATATTGTTTCACCATAATATTATGTTCTTATATTAATTTGAACATTTAAAATTATGTCAAAGATCTAATAATCTCGATACTTTTTACAAGCTAGAAATGAGACCTAATGGGCTTATAAATTTAAAACTACAACGATATGAGATTAATTGGCTAAAATCATTAACCACATTTAATCAATTTTCGTTAGTTGCTGTACACACTCTATTAAAGACTCATAATTGAATTCTTCTCACAATATATATATTTTTGTGTCCATGGATATAGACCAATAACGATAAGTTAGTCATTCATAAGTCTTTGTAACACCAGCTGAATCAAATTACCATTTTGCCCTGAGGTTACTTTTTAGTCCTTAAATACTAATACTCTTTTAATGAACAATCTTTTTATAGTTCAACAAATAAACAAAAATTCCTCTTGTGCCATAGAGAGGGAGGGCCATTTGTTCATGTCTTGGAGACGACATTTAAGAGAACACTTATCTACTTATCTCAAAGTTGGGAAATAGTGAATTTTATCTTGTGTGATTTTGTTCCTAACTCTTTACCCTGTCCTGTCCCCAAAATGGTAGACACATATTGAATCGACAATCTAGATACTATCACCCATACAAATCAAAGGACAATCTCTTGGCAAACAAAATTAAGTTCACAATACACTCTGGATTAATACTAAGTTACCTAGATCATCGTATTCAAATAGAAACCTAAATAGTCAACGAAGTTATATCTAGTGGTTACTATTTCGTGATCCAGCCTTATGCAACTCATTGCATAGGATATCCTCACTCGCATGTCTCCTATAAGAACACAATAGATCATTGCGTTTGTATTAAATACAAATTGGGTCATATCCATAGTGTTACCAAGATAAGGTACCTAACCTTATTCTTATACCCTCGTGTACCAAGATAAAAGTGTTACAAATGATTTGATTCAAATTGTTCATATATATGGAGACATTCAAGTAGGGGTAACGCATACACAACCAGTTCTAACCATCTTATATGTCTTAGATTTAATTGCTTCTAATTAAATATGTATTTCAGACTTTTATGATTTATGTCATTTCTCATTAAATAAGTAATATCGCCAGATCTTTGATGCTTAAACCATAGCTGCCAATTCTATGTCATGGGTGGATAACTATCTTCATGGTTCTACCTTCCTTTTTTTGCAATAGGACCATGAAAGATTAATAAATCATACAGTGGAAGTAATTAGATCAAATATCATCAGTAAATCAATTTTAAGGATTGAACATGCTTCAAAAAATTCAAGAAAACATAGTTTTAGGGTTCATACCTTTGTCGCACAAATTCACCACGGTTTGAAGTAGTTGTTGATCTCAAATTCTTCAAGGACCACCATCGAGATCTTCCCCACTATTCTCATGACTTATAACTTGATTGTGGTTCAAATTTATGATTAATATCAAAGATATTTCAGTAGGAGATAGTTTTTTTTAGTAATATCAATTATAAAAAATGTTAAACCTGGTCAAATCTGATAGATTTATAGCCAAGAGCCATGCAAAATCTAAATTGCATCTAAATTTGACACTTAATTCATGAAATGAAGTGGGATTTGTGGCGATATTAGAGCGTAAAATTTCACCATTGAAGCACATTATTCACCTTTGCTCTTTGGCCGAAGAAATCCACTAGCTTTTGTATACTCTGACTTTCACGGTTAAATTTTTTTTTATCAAATTTCCAATTTTCTCAATTTTTTTATTTAATTAAATAAATTCATAGTTAATCAAATTAATTGATAAAATCTATTTTAATTAAATAATATATAATATAATAATTAATTGAAATCTTTAACTAATTAAAATTTAATATCGTCTATTAAATTATTATTTTAATCACTCATTTTGATCATTTCGATTGAACTAATTTGAATCCCTATACGAATTTCCAATATTTAAATCTTATTTAAATGTCATTTTCTCTTAATTTGTAATCAACAACTATATTGAATATTATCAATGTTTTATCCTCAAATGAACCCAATCAATTTGAATTCCTTGACATACTATTTTAGTTTAATTCCATAGCGCGCGCTAGTGAGAGGACCTAATGAACCTGTAGATCATGAGCTCCATGGATTCGAGATTAACCAGCTAAACTCTTTAACCTAATTAACCAAAATTCATTAACTAACAGAATTGTCCGCTATAGAGCTCGTGGTTGCACTCTCCTCACTATAGATATATTTGTGTCCATGTTATATAGTCATGATTAGTAAGTTGATTTTTCACAAGTTGTTCCTAATCTCAGTTGGGTCAAAATACTGTTTTACAATCGAGATTACATATTGTTCCTTAAGTCCCACTAATCCTAATCTAATAAACAAATGATTTATAGTTTAACTACTAAATCGAGTTCCTTTCGGGCCAATGAGAAAGTGGGTCCCTTGTTCAGGTCTCGAAATTAGCACTTAAAAGAACAATGTCTTTATAATCAGTAGAAGCAGGGTAGGACTATGTCCTCAACTATCCACCTTGTCTTACCACTAAAATATGAAGCTTATTGGGCTAGCATTGTTGATCAACTATGTATATCTTAGGATAATTTCAAATAAATAAGATTTTATATAGTTCGCTCATGATTAAGGATGAGTTACATAGGTCATTAATTAAAACAGTCAGTTTATAGTAAACGATTTTCTAAATTAAAAATGAATATTTCATGATATGGTCTTATGTAAACTCTTTACATAGGATGCCTTACTCACATGTCTTCACAAGAACAATTTAAGATAACTTCATCTGCACTAAATACACTATGATCTACATCCATAATGTCCTCAAAATGAGGTGCCTAACCCTATTTCTATATTATAGACAATTTAGACTATTAACTCGAACTTGATCCAATTTTATGTCACTGCATAAGGTTCAAGCATTCATATAATAGTCAAGAAACCTTAGTTTATTAGATTCAGAGTTTAAAACAAGTAAATCACTTATTTAACAAAAATCTTATTAAACAATACGCCAATGACATTTTATATTGGATAGTAGATTGATTTAAGATTCACAAATCATGAGTTTTAGGACATCAAACCCAACAAACTACCACTTGGACTAAAACTCTAGTGGTAATATATACAAATGTTGAGTTTAAGGAATAAAAATATGAATACTATAAACTAAGGCATAAATTAGATACATATTCAATATTTCTCCTAATTGTCCTAGTTTACAAAACCTATAATCCTAGACTATCTAGGTGACCCTTAAACACTTTAACCATGTGACCCTTTGTAAATAAATCAGTCAGGTTATCTGTTTGTTGTCTTAAGCATTGCTTTCGAGATATGTCATGCTAAGCTCTAATTGAGTGACTTAGTAAGTAGCTAGGATAGAATGATGGTTTAAAAGATGCATGTTCTATGTATGCGTTGTCAATTTCATAATGTTATGCATGTAGTATAAGCTTTCCTCTTTATCTCCCAAGTGTAAGTGAAGAGAGGTTTCTTGGTAAGTCTAAGGTCGAACTCATGGAATTGGTGTTATAATTGAGTTTATTGTGTAGCTAACCTTATGTGGTATAATTTATACAGTAAAAGTATGTACAATATGTTTTTCCTAATTATATACACTGAGGTGCGTTTGACGATGCAAGAGGGACATGACGATGAAATGTAGTGAAATGCGAACTCATATTGCAGACATGGAAGGAAATAATATTTAACTAATTAATTGCAATGTGTTGTGCATTAACATTTTAAGGTGATACAAAACATCAATAAACTTCAGAATTAAGGCGAGCATCCTCTCGGTGCCTTTACCATTCTTGCTCGCCTTTCGAGATTCAAATACATAAAATTTAACTATGATTTGTATCTAATCGCTTTGTAGGCACAATAAGCAATTTATCCTATTTTAAGGCGAGCATCCTTCCGGTGCTTTTACGCACATGTTTGACATTTCTACAACCTATGCGAAGGATGAATTTAGCTGTTAGATTGTATTTCTACAATCTATTAGCTGTTCAATTAGTCAAATACGGGTTTTCACGTGTCAAGCAACAATAGTCAACACGATTGCCTTTTTTCTCTAATAAAATAAGCATTGATGGTCGCGTTTAGCTAAGTAGAACTTATATTACATACATCATGATTCTCTAATATTAATAGCACATTACATGGTTTATTAAGTACTTAAATGAGATATGAGTGATAAGCCAGAGAGATAGGAAAGAATAGTAGAAGAAATGTATTAATATTATAACTAAAACTTTAGGCCTCTTGGCCATACAGTCAATATTGCAACTTAATACAAATGAAAGATAAAAAGCAATACAAAGAAATGACTCGACCCTCAGAATATGATTTCTAATATTCTTTGGCTATGATTTTTACCTGTTGTAATGAGGAGAAATGGTGGGGGAAAGTTCTCTCTCTTTTGTTCTAGACTCTCACCTAAAACTTTAAGACATAAAGAATGAAGGGAAGATGAAGCTTGCTCACTGAGATCCAATTTTCGCACATTTGATTATAATGTAAACACCTTTATTTATATGTGACGAGTGATGTGACAAGACATTCTACGCTTCATTAATTATTTCGATAAAGCTGAATCCGCAGCTCAGATGTCCTTTTGTCCTTTTCTGACATTTGCGCCAACCAATTTTGTCTACTAGTGCTTCAGATCGCCTAGCTTGTTGTGATTGTCGCCTTGCTGGTTGAACGCTTCTTCTCACCTAATGTTCTATCGCCAGGCTATACTTTCTTTGCTTAAAATTCTGTGATAAGACAAGTAAAGGCGATAAACAGGGATAAAGTTATTTTGTAGTTTGCGATGCACAACTTAATTAATTTTTCTACTTTTCTCCACGATTTCTGCCAATCTTATGCATTAAGGCTTCATTATTTTATATAAAAGGCTAAAATAACTTGTATTTCTATAGGTTATCATTGTCTACTGAGGCTATCTAAGTGACTATCATATTTCTTCGGTGTACTTTCTCCCTAATGATATGGTATTTGCGTTTAATATGTTTTCCGCGTTTATGGCTCTATGTTCTTTAGAACTTGCAACTGGTCAACTATTTTCACAAAATAGAGTGATAAGCATATGCATATTTGGAACGACTTCCACATCTATAAAGAATTTCCTAAGCAAAGCCGCTTCTTTCATCACTTTTCAGGTAACTACATATTCAACTTTTATTGTGGAGTCAACAAAAAAGCTTTGGTTGATGCTCCTCTAGAATACAACTCCTTTGTTTAGAGTGAACACTAATTCTAATGTTTATTTTCTTACAACTTTGTCAAACTGAAAATCAAAAGAAGTGTATCCTGTAAGTGTTGGGTTTTATGACCTAAAACTCGTAGATAGTAAATGTAATACACATTCATCATTATTAATGAATTGTTATTATTGTAATTTCAATAAGTGTTATTGATTTTTTTATTAATTTAACTTAATAATATAAATCCAATAAATTATCAACCTAAGCTACTTTATGAGTCTTGAATAGTATATAGAGACATACAAGGATTAATGTTTGCGATAACCTTTAAAACATCTATAATATAGTGTATGGATCTGATCGCGTACCACTTACTTGATGAAGGCTCTACTATAGGGATAATGCACAGAGAGACTTCTGTTGGTAAAATACGTTTCACAAAAGAAGAATGTGATGAAGGTCTCTACGTGAAAAGGGTTACGCGACAAATGGAAGAGCAATCTGTGCTACTTCACCAAGAAACAAGGACGTAACATTGATTTCAGTAGACTGGCAATTGATTGGACCTTACCGCCAAATAAAAGTTTAGAATAAGGGTTGGACAAAGACAAGTGGCTTTTTTAAATTAGGCCATTTCTCGCTGTTGGTAAGGGTAATCATTTTGTTATGGGTAAATTCACCAAGGGAGACCTATAAAAAGAAGGAATTCAGGTGATCAATTTGATGTTGATTATGCCTTAAGCTTATCTAAGAAAGGATTCGAGAAGTATCCGAGGTTTCCCAGATGCAGAATAAGCTTGATTCCAACAAGGATTTTAAGAGGTGCAAGGAGACTTTTGGCCGATGAAGCTAGGAAAAAGAGCAAGTTGATTGTAACAGTGAGTGGTTCTTCTTATAAAATGTTGTGTGATCCTGAATAGGATGCCTCAAAGTTGTTGTGTGATCTGGTACGGGATGCCCTTTGCTTGTTGTGTGATATGACATTGCAAGATGCAATATGTGTAGTAAAATTGATGGAACTTGCTAAATGCATTGAGATTACTCCGCATAGTTGTAACTTAGCAAAAAAGTTTGGTAAACACTTGAGCTGAGAAAATGGGTACAAAGATGTAATTAGCTAGGTAGAATGATTCTATATTATGACGATACGATGAGATTAAATTGTGTTTGATTGCCTAAAGCATTGAAATGAATGATTTTGGACTCAATATTTTACTATCGAAACTCATACTATTGTATTGCTTGTTTTGGTAAAATGATTTAATACACGTAATGCAGATTTTGACATACTAGAGGTAATGATGAAAGAATCCATTCACTAGAAATTTTATCTAACCTTTCAAATGTTTTGTTTTAACCACCCCAGCTAGCAAAGGACATCTAGGTTGGCTTGCAGCCTTGACCACTTATGGTGCCTTGTGAAGGTTAAAGGTGTTGGGGGCAACAATCTTTGCAGGGACCAATAATTTTGCTGACACGAAGAAGTGGTTGAGTTTGATCAAAAAATCTTCTGAGGTGATGGACTACCCACAAGAGAAAAAGGTGAAATAAGCAAGTTCTTGTTGCATGTCAGTGCGGAAAATTGGTGGATTCTCCACGCGACGAGGGCAGGCGAGGAAGGCCGTGTCATGTGGGAAGAATTTAGAAAGGCATTCAAGGACAAGTTTTACCTTCGTTTCTTCTGTGACACGAAGAGAAATGAATTTATGAGTTTGGTTCAAGGAGGCATGGTTGTTGCAAAATACAAAAAACAGTTTACTAAGTTGGCTAAATATGCATTAGCCTTTGTGGTTGACGAGTTGGACAAGTGCAAGCAGTTTGAAGAAGGCTTGCAAACTGAGATTAGAGCACCAATCACGACCAGCATGGATTGGTCCAATTTTTCTAGATTGGTTGAAGTTGTCGGGATGGTTGAAAGATGCATGGCGAACAATAAGAAAAACAAAATTTTAAGGAAGGACCCCCATAGACAAGGCTTTAGTAGCTTTGGGAGCAACGAACGACGTAGCAAGAATAGGCGTCAAATGTCGGGCATCCAAAAATGAGGAGGTTTCAAACTCATTCTCAAAATCCCTCTGGGTTCAAGACAAACTATGGTGGAGGGTTTCAGAGACAAAATATGGGTCAAGTGTAGCCACCTAATTTTATCCTACATTTTTTATATTTTTTTAAATTAAAATAATAATGACTAAGATTTTTTATTTTTCCTTATAATAATCATGTTTTAAAAATTTTCTTTAATGAGCATATTTCTCACTTTTAAAAAAAGAAATTTATTTTAAAAGAAAGTCTTTATCTATTTTAGGAAAAAAGAAATTAATTTGTTTTAAATAAAATCTTCTAATATCACTTTTGACTTACTTATATCATTTTAGGAAAAAAAAAGAAAATCAATTTTAAACAAAAATATTTTAATATCCCTTTGATTTATTAATTTATTTTTCACAAAATCTGAAAAATATATCATTTAATTTATTTTAGGAAAATGAAAATTTATTTTATTCACATAATATCAAAATTTTATTTTATTCTTATTATTTTTTTCTAATTTGTGGTACACCCAGGTCTATAAATAGAAACCTTTGTTATTCGAAAAAATGGGGAGAAATTTTCTTAGAAAAAAATTCTTTAAATAAAATTTGTAGAAAATTTTTTTTTTAATAAAATTTATAGAGACAATCTCTACGAAAAATTCTTGGAAGAAATTATATGCAAAAGGTGAGTCTTTATTTTTTTCATCACTTAATTTTCTTTCTCATACCTAATCCCATGTGAAAATAAACTTAGTTAGAGGTTGCATTGGGTAGAGATTTACTCCCAAGGATCCGTAACTCATATAACAAGTAATTTTCTTTGGGATTTGCATCATTATTTATTTTTTCTCTTTTTTAAAAGATAGAGAGAAAGAAAAGAAATTGTAGAAATTTTTTATTATTTTCTTGCTACTGTTTTTTTTCTTTTACCATTATTTTTTTACAAAAGCCCATTAGTCTTTTTCTTCTCTCTAAAAAATAGGGAGAAAGAAAAAAGACATAAGGAAAATGTTTGTTTTTTTTATTTATCGTTATTTCATTACATTTTTAAATCCAAACTTGATTCTGATTTCTTTTCTCTAAAATGTAGAGAGAAAGAATGGGAAATAGATGAAATTTTATCATTATTATCGTTATTACTATTATCCTTATTGTTTTTTATTATTACTGTTTTATTATTATTATTACATTTTATTTTATTACTATTACTGTTTTTTTTCTTTTATACTTATTATTGTTATTATTATTATTATTATTATTAATTATTATTATCATCATTCTTATTATTTTGGTTACCATTATTGTTTTTATTTCTTTTATACTGTCTGCTATTTTATTTTTTTCTTTCTTTCTTTCTTTATACTTTTCTTTTTTTTTTCTTTCCTTATTTTATTTATTCTTATTATGTTTTTTTTCTTTTACTTATTCACATTACTATCATAATAATTATTAGATGCACTTAAATATAACTCTTTGTATTTGAAATTTTTAATGTTTTAGAATTCTTCCAATTTAAAATTCTTTATGTTTTAAAATAAAAATTCTTTTTAATCATTTAGTAAATTTGTCTCTAATATTATAATTTTTTGTGTGCTTTTCAAAACCTTCAAAATTTAATCTATGATTTCATAAGGTTTCCTAAATCAATCTTTTCTAATAACTTAACCGTTTTCTTTAAATAAAATTCTACGATGGAATCTAGAAAATTTGGTAGTCCGATTTCCTAGAATTCTTGAGGTGAGAGATCAATATCTTTGGGAGTCCGAGATTTGATCCCAAGAAAAAAATGAATTTAATCAATATTTTAAAAAATGTCTTTATTCGAAAACTAGCCTATGATAGATTTTGAGAAATTGTAATAATTTCTCATTTTCATAAGGTAAGAAATTTTTCTCAATATATTTTCTAATTAATGGAATATTATTCCACTTATTTTAAGAGATTATTGTTTCAAATATTGGAGTAATGAAGGGTAAAATAAAACATTAGTTTTAAAATAAATTAAAAAAATATTTTCAATTCAAGATTTGAAATTTGGCCACCGTTTTTCTAAATAGGTGTTGTGGGGTACTAATACCTTCCTCATACACAAATGACTCCCGAACTCAACTCTATTTTTTGCAAACCATTTTTTTAAAATTGTTTACTTTATTTTGATCTCCAATCACACTATAAAAAAGATTGGTGGCTACTCTTATTTTCTTTTAAAATTAACTCTTTTGAGGACGCTTACCGCTCCGCGTCGTCTCAGGCACGTTGCGACATCAAGAATGGGGAGGTACCTCGGTATATGTGGACGAAGAATGTGCTCCAAGGAAGGCCAGCAGAAGGGCAAAATCCAAAATTTGAAGAAAGGAGTGGCTTTCCAAAGAGTTGTTTTAGCTGCGGGAAACAAGGAACCTTTGCCAAGTTTTGTCCAAACGTGGGAACTCAAGGTAACCCACGAACCGTATCGTAATCAGTCAACCAACCTTACTACCAAGACAAAACTAAAGCTGGGCTCAATGGAGTCAGAGGACCTGGAAGGCTCAAATGGCAAGGAAATGTCTGTGTTGTGACTCAGAAGGAGGTAAATAGTCCTCACGTGATCACATGTTCATTGATGATTTGTAATGCTTCTACTTTTGTGTTATTTGACTTTGGAGCTACACTTTCTTTTATTTCTCTATCACATGGTAAGACTTTGAAACAAAAGATAGAACCTTTAGAAAGTAGGTTTATTTTCAACACTCATTTAGGCGAGGTGTTTTTAGTAAAGCTAGTATGTAGAGACTACGAAGTAAAGGCTGAGCGTGCGTGATGAAGGTCGACTTGATTCTGTTTGAGCTTGATGAATTGGATGTAATCTTGAGAATGGATTTTCTTACCAAGTACCATGCGGTGTTGGACTGCTTCAATAAGAAGGTAAATACTGAGGGACCCTGGAAAGTTCGAAATCAAGTTTATAGGGGATAAAAAGGTTAAATTAACGAGGATCATATCTGTTCTTAAGGTGAGGAACATGATAAAGAAAGAGCATACCACCTACTTGGCTTGTGTGGTAGACACTCGGGCCCCACTAACTGAACCAAGTAAAGTGCCAATAGTTTACAAGTACTTGGATGTATTTGAGAAAAACTGAACGGATTCCTGCCAAATAGAGAGACAAAGTTCACAATTGAAATGGCGTCTAGAACTACACCCATTTCTCAGACCCTTATCGTATGGCACCAAGAGAACTGAAGGAATTAAACAACCAATTGGAGTAATTAATGGAAAAAGGATCCATTTGGCCCAGTATTTCACAATGGTAGCTTTTGTCCTGTTTGTAAAAAGGAAATATTGATCAATGAGACTGTGCATCGATTACCAACAATTGAACAAAGTAACAATCACGAATATATATCTCTTGCTACAAATAAATGATTTTTTTATCAATTAAAATGGGCCTCAATATTTTCTAAAATAAACTTGCACTCAGGCTTCCGCCAATTAAGGATTAAGGAGCCAGACATGCCTAAGACAACATTTAGAATGCATTATGGTCATTATGAGTTATTGGTAATGCCTTTTGTATTGATGAAGGCCTCAGAAGCTTTATGGATCTAATGAACAAAGTGTTTCACCACTATTTAGATAAGTTTATTTTTGTCCTCATTGATGACATTTTAGTTTACTCCCCAGACGTGAGAAGACACGCAGAACACTTGAGAATTGTGTTACAAACCTTGCAAAAAGAAAAATTACTTGAGAAGTTTAGTAATTGTGAATTCTGGTTGAACCAAGCGGTGTTTCTTGGGCACATTATATCCTCAAAAGGATTAAAGGTAGACTCACAAGAGGTAGAGACAATTGAAACTTGTAAACGTCCCAAAAATGGTTTCTGAATTTAGAAGTTTTCTTGGCTTTGCAAGTTACTATAGGCGATTTGTGGAAGGATTTCCAATCTAGCCTTTCCTCTGACAACGCTTACCAAGAAGGCAAGAAAGTTTGAATGGTCGCATGACTATGAAATTAGTTTCTAAGATTTGAAATACAGACTTACTACTTCACCTGTTCTTGCATTATCTGCATCCTTAAAGGACTATGAAGTCATTTACAACGCGTCCCATCAAGGCCTAGGATGCACGAAGGGAAAGTAATAGCCTACGCGTTTAAACAACTAAAATCTCATGAGTGCAATTATCCCACGCATGACTTAGAATTGGAGTCCATTATCCATGCATTGAAAATTTGACAATACTACTTGATGGAAGAAAAGTGTAATATCTACACGAACCACAAAAGTCTAAAGTACGTATTTAACCAAAAGGAATTGAATTTAAGATAGAAGGCATTGGATGGAACTTATTAATGATTATGACTGCACCATTGTATATCACCTTGGAAAAGCCAACGTCGTAGCTGGTTGGTTTTTTCTGTTGGAACAACGTATATGTGTTACTTGGGACTTAGTCTTAGTAATCTAACATCTGCGTAACGCACTTGCAATACATCACTAAGTAGGTTCACTGCATGTAATATGCTTGCCATATCTTTCTATATTGTGTTGTTAGTGTTAAGCGATACATCATGGGTCATGATCATAGCACGCGAGGTGCTCACTATATACCTCCTTATCTCGTGAAGACTAAGTTATCTTTGAATTCTAGTTTTCCTACTGCTTGCCCAAGTGCAAGTGAAGTAGTAGGCTTACGTAGGTGATCCAGGGTCGAACATGAGGAATCTTTTCAAGATATTAGTTATAGGGTGTTACTCATTCGTTAGGCTTTATGATGGTTATGGTAAAAGAATTCATAAAAAGAACTAGAGTTATTTACACTCACTTAGCTCCTACATAGGGGGATAAATTATGGTAAAATAGAAGATTGAGCGAACTAACTTGCATGCAAAAAAAAGGTGAAGGATGGTCTGCGTACTATTAGGCAATTAAGCAATACGAGAGCCCTGATGCGATATAAATTGTGTAATTAGCTCACGATTAAGGCGACCTTCTCTCGAAGTGTTTAAACGCCACACTTGCTCACCTTATAGGATGTAAATGATTGTGATTGATTAGGCAAGATATATATAGAGGAATTCACTTATAATACTTATAGAACTTCTCGTTTAACGATGCAACCTCTCAGTGCCTAATGTTCGCCTCTCGAGATATAAATGTTGGAATTTATCTCGCTCAGGTGGAGTTTACAAACTACTCCTTCTGTGCACCTTATTGAGAACTCATCACAAACCTAACTACTAATAGCACATTGACAAGTGAAAGGTCAAGAAATGATGGATCGAAAAGGTATAAACATGTAATATATATAAAGAATGTAAGCCTTATGCCACTATACAATATGAACAACATATATTACAAAGAAATACAAAAATGGAAGGAAAGAAGAGTGAAGCAAAACACAAGTTTGGAGGAATGGGGGATAACTTTTCTCCTTTCAAAATCTAAGCTTTCGCGTTACACTCTAATTGAAAAAGATGAAGAAGTGTTGTACATTCGGTGGCTAGGCTAATCCTTGCCACCGGCTTTCTAGGTTTTTCCCCATATAGACCCTATCTTTGGTCCATGTAGGCCTCTCTGTGTATGTAACAGTCCATTCAGACATCATTCTCCTTTGTCTTGGTGAATTATGAAGTGCTTTTATAGGCAACTTTAGGCGGAAAACTTTTGTTCCTCTCATCTTGTCAGCGCTGTTTTCAGTCTTAGGAAGTCTCATCACTCCAACTACCATTCTTGTCTTGTAGTGAACTTTCCTTGCGTGATGACATGATTCACTACAAGAAATATCAGTTACGATAGCATCAAAAAAACGCTATTGTTGATTTTTGATAGAGTTTTCTAAATGCCGTCGTAGCCAATGTTATTGAAAGTCCATGACTTTCCATAGCGTTTTTACAAAGCTGTGCAAAATGCTATAATATGTCTTTATTGATATTACATATATGATGCTATAAATGCTTTTTATAACGTGAAAGAAAAGAGTTTTGAAAATTGGATAGCATTAGTTGATAGCACATTGGGAACAAGAACATCACGCAACAAAATTTACTTTGAATAAGCTGAAACAACACTGCTTTATGCTAATGGCCAAAACCAGAAACTAAGAAACAACTCAACTCCATAAGTTTGGTATCCAAAATTTAGAAGCATGCTGAGAAAATTGTACTATTCAAGCATTCAAAGATCAAACGAAAATAAGAATGTCAAAACAAGGCAAAAGTTCAAAGAGGAGAAAATTCTAATAGCCACCCTTGAGATCATTAACCACATCATGTGGAATAAGAGTCACAATCTCCATTAAAGCACCTTCAACCATGAACCCTGGTTTGGGGCCTTTCGGTTGCCTCTTGGTGCAAATGACTGTGCCTTTGGCCTTGGCTTTGGCCTTCAACTCGTCATTCTTCATCTTCTTCAAGCAAAATTCCTCGGTGCATCGAGAAGGTTGCCCGTGCTCGACTCCGACATGAATTCTCTTCTTAATTATTTTGTTCCCCACCTGTAAAATCCATTCTGAACATCACAAGTTTAATATGAAATAGAGTCCAAATCATAATGGAACTTTCTCTCATCAGATTCCAAAACCCATCAAACTAACAAAGTTTAATAAGAAAAACAGAGTCCAAAAACTAATTAAGATTCTATAAAAACCAAACACAATCTATTACCTTAATTCCCTAGATCACATACATTCTAAAAACTAGAACAAATCTTAAAAAAGAATCTCAAACTTGCTGGTCGATCTCGACGCCGATGGCACGCTTTGTAACAGCCCATACGTGACTTGTGCGACTGTGGTAAAATTTATGAGGCATACCCTTGTGGACGGCGTCGTACACCTTGATATCGACATAATCACCAATTTTGTATGTCCTCACTCAAGTAGGTAGTCAAAGCACAAAGTTGGCCTAAAAATTATTTAAAATACACGTAAAAATATATTTTTGAGTGACTTCCAAACACTTTAAAATAACTTACTTTCTAAATTTAACACTTGAAAATGTAATCTAAACACATCATTAGTCTAGAAAAACAAAACACCATAAAATATTTTAATAAAATTAGGGCAGTTACAAATATAACTATAATTCCTAAAGTAATAGTAAATATTCAACTGAAACAAACCTGCCAATTAGAGTCCATTATTTCTCCAGGAAAATTCAAAAACTACCCCATAGAATCACAATCACATTCAAAAGACAAACCCCCTATTAACAGAAGCTTAAGAACTCCTTTTCCTTTGCACACATTTTGCCACTACAAAAGCCAATCAAAATAAGAATAAACACTTCTTCCAATCAAGTTCTTCAGAGAGAAAAAAAAAAAAAAAAAACCTTCCCACTTCAGCAAAGAGCCACAAAATCAAACACTACATCAGAAAAGAAACAGAATATCTAAAGTAACCCACCTGATAACCATTGTAATATAAACTTTCTTTATCAGAAGATAGTCTTAATATATGCCATATATCACTCTCCATGAATGACAAGGTAAGACATTAACTCAAACTTTAACTATTAAGAATCATTTAACAATTCAAGATATCAGCTAATGCATTACTACATATTTTTATAAAGCATTATATTATTCATATTTTATACCAACAGTTTTTTTTTTCCTTTTCATCTTTTGAACAAAGAACCAAACCAAGTATTAAGGAATACTCTAGCAACAAAAGTTTTTTAATGAGCAACCTAACCTTCTCAAGGTTTCAGACCGGATGTGATTGAAACTTGGTCTGAAATGTAATTGGCCCAACCTAAAAAAACCAAATCAAGTACTGTAAAATCTTTGCACAAGAATATTGGAACTTGGAAGTAAAAATTGAAGAAAAGTTGCCTTTAGACCAAATATACTAATATAGGATAAAACACATTAAGTCATGAACTTACACCTTGCCCCTGAAATATTTTATCTATTGCCTCGCTTGCAGTCGTAGCTTTCAAAATATCATCATCAGATATACTAATATTGCTAACTTTACACAGCAGCTAAGCTACCATCATTCTTTTAAAAAAAAAAAACAAAACAAAGAAACAACATTAATTATTGATGAGAAATAGATGGTAATTGGCACGAGTGACAATGGGAAAGTTTAGAAAGGGGTGGTAACTTGACAATCGATAAGTCTGACACCAAACTACTCTATCTTAAGTAAAAGAAAAATTAACAAGTACCCTAGAGAAACTTTAGCAAAGGAAAACAATCATATAGATCACGATCAGGATAGACAAGAAATATTATTAAAGACCATCATGGGGCATTCTTATCATTAAAGAGCACACACTATACATTGATATTGCCCTGGACAAAGCAATCTTTTCATTTCAAGGAATAAGCGCCCAACCATACATACAAGTGTCTCCAATCAACTTTGATTGCTCCTTAAAAACATTTACTTGAATAGAATACTATGTTACTTACACTTGGTTCCAATAGAGAAATTGTTGGATTATAACTAAAAAAGATATTGTATAATTCACAAAAAATAAAGAATATAAGTCTATCGATTACAATCTATACGCGCTCAACTAGTACACTGAATGAGAGTGCTCAACAGTTAAAAAGTTTGAAGGAATGAAGTAAAATAAGAAAGTAGTGGAACTGTTTAATTACGATCTCGATCTAGGAATAAAATCCAGAGAAAGAAGCCAGTCAGCTTGTAAAACCAAATAACTTCCATATTTCAACAAAAACATTGTCAACTTTGATACATTAATCGAAATTCATACTCATATAGGAATTATTGATTTGCCAATTAGTCAGAGTAGATGCATAACATTCCATACCAAGCTGATAATTATTTACCACAAAGAATCAATAGAACAAGAACAAATATATAATGATTGTAGACAACTGAGGTTAGAATTCAATTGTTTACACATTTGGACAATGAAAAAACAAGACACAGGTAATGTAGTTGAGAGTCTTGAACAAGTGTTGGAAACAAAAAAATCCACTTGAATGGCATCAACTTAAATGTCTAAATTATATATATGAAACCTTAGCTCTCTCTCTTATCCTTTCATTTTCCTGAAATGTGATTTTAATTTTTATATATATAGACACACACACACATGTAGCGAGCGAGAAAAAGGGTGTAATGAAAATCCCTATTCCTTCATCACTTCTTCCAAATTTCAGAACCATCTTTTATTTTAGGTCAGATCCACCTTTGAATAAAGATTCTTATACTTTGATAAGCCATTGTGAAAGCAAAGAAAGAGAAGCGAAACAACTTCAGTAGTAAGAGTACTCAAATCTGGAACTCCATAGGCTTTAAACCCCTCATTGTTCGGTGCAAATATAGTCAATCCTTTCTCAACCGCCGATTCATAAGTCTTAATCATACTGTTAGAAAAAATCAGTGTCGCAAACGTCTTAAACCCATCTTTCTAGAGCAAAGCCGTTATGTTAACGTCGGAAGACAAGGGAGCCGGAGCTGTCAAAATTCCATGGACTACAATCGGCACACTAATCTCAATAACCGAAATGTTGTATGGCAAACTCACAACTGACTTCATGTAACTTGATTCAAGTTTAGATCCGGGTACGACAGAGCCGAATCCAACCTTACTACCTTGGAGATTGAAAATGTTGATGAAACATAGATTTGGTATAGATCGTAGTGGAGAGAGTGGTCCCTTGGAGATCTTGTGGAGTTTTGCGAGATCGTAGTAGTTCAGACGATGTGAGATTTTTAATAACGGAGAGAGGATGTTTGTTGAGGATGGGAGAGAGAGTGCCATTGGCAACAACAAGGACGGTGATAGTCTGACGGCTGTTGATCTCGTCGGCGAGTCTGGTTTGTTGGAGATAATTGCTGAAAACGGTGTATTGAGGGAGGTTTTTTAGCATGTCGGTAATATGGTGGGCGGAGACGATGGTAGCAGTGGTGGCGAAGCCGAGGAAGAGGAGAATAGATTTGGAAGTCGCCATAAGAAATAGAGAAAGAGAAGAGAGGAAGGATGATACGGAGGAGGAGTTTGCGAGAAGAGGGAAATCAGGGGAGAGGTCTGTGAGAGAAGAGGGAAATCAGTGGAAGTCTGAAAAAAATAAAAAAAAAAGGAATGGGGCCGTATGCATAACGCGCAAAACCTTAAAAAAATTCAATTTTTTTTTTTCGTTTTTTGCCTTTTTTTCCCTTCTATTTTTTATAACGTAATACTAAACATGCTATGGTTGAATGCTATTAGAAGGCATATTTGTTGTAGTGTTCCTCATCTGGAGGTGTTAGTCGCCAAGTGAGTTCCTATCAAGTAACCTGTGTGTGAGGTGTCTTTTGCGACTTGTTCCATTCTTCTTTTCTACTTATTTTGCATTTAAACATGATAATTGCATAAAACAGGCATACTACTAATGTAAGTTATATTTCTTAATACTTATGTGTTTAGAACGCAAGTTACGTTTTGATCATTTTTTTATGAGTTTTGACCTCATTATTCTAATAAAAAGAGCTATAATAATGGACGTTTCTGCGCATTATCAATAGTTGACTCGTTGAGTAGAAAGAGCCCTAGCTTGAATAATGGAGGGAGAATAGAGCTACTAAGTGAATTAAAAGGCTTCCAGGCCATTCTAAACGCAAGATTATTAGCTGGGAATTTGAAAGCATATTTCAAGGTTAAGCCTCAATTTGAAGAGAAAATTTTTAGATCGCACCCCAAAGACCTAAAGTTGAGAAGTTTAGCTGAAGAAGTCAGATGCGAAAGGTGGTTTGACTATGCGTTCAAAAAGGATGGTGCATTATTAAAAGACAAAAGGCTATGCGTCTCATAAAATAAGGCACTGAAAGAAAATACCTTAGAGGAAGTTCATGGTTCAGCCTATGCGATGCACCCTGAAAGTACCAAGATGTACAGAACCATGAAAGCTTATAACTGGTGGACAGGCGTGTGGCGAGAGATAGCCAAATTTGTAGTCAAATGTTCGATTTGTTAATACGTTATGCCTCAACAACAAAATACTAGTAGGTTGCTATGTCTTTTACTGAGTCCTTGATGGAAATGGGAACACATAACCATGGACTTCTTGTTTGGGTTGCCAAGAACACCGAATGGCTATGATGAAATTTGGGTGGTTTTGGATAGATTCACTAAAACGAATGCTTCATCCCTATCGTGCAAACCTTATGGCTAGAAAAATTGGCCAAGTTGTATATCAGCAAAATTATAAGCCAATATTGAACCCCAATGTATGAAACCCCCATGTCTATAGTTTCATAATGAGATTCACGGTTCAATTCCAAGTTTTGGCCAAAATTGCAAGAAGTATTGGGAACAAAGTTGTGTTTTAGTACCATGTTTCACCTATAGATGGACGATCAATCTAAAAGAACCACTCAAACATTGGAAAATATGTTGAGGGCATTTGTTCTACAATTTAAGGGAAGTTAGGATGAGCGTTTTTCTTTGATTGAATTAGTTCATAATAGCATTTATCATTCATGCATTGAATGGCCCCCTTTGAGGCTTTATATTGAAGGCGCTGCAGGACGTCGATTTGCTGAAAAGAAGTTAGAAAGAGAAAATTATATGGACCAAAGTTAGTCTACTTGACGATGAAGTACATAAAAGTAATCAAGGAAAATTTGAGGATTGTCCGAGATAGACAAAAGAGTTACCCGAAAAATCATCGTAGAGCACTAGAATTTGAGGTGGGAGATAAGGTTTTTCTGAAACTATCCCCATGGAATGGAGTAATCAGATTTGGGCGAAAAGGAAAAATAAGCCATCGGTATATAGGACCCAATGAGATTATAGAACAGATGGAACTTGTGGCTATAATTTAAGGTTGCTCGCGAAATTGTCTATAATACATAATGTCTTCCATGTCTTCATGCTAAGGAAGTATGTGCTAGACTCCTCACATATCTTCCAAGACCAACCCTTGGAAGTACAAGAAAACTTGACATATGAAGAGAAGACATCTTATACTGAAAAGAGTAAGTATTACGAAGAAAAATAATTCCCATGGTCAAAATCCTATGGAACAATCATGGTATTGAGGAAGCCAATTGGTATAATGAAGAATGGATAAAGCCAAGTACCCACAATTGTTTGTATCAACTAGCTAAATTTTGGGGACGAAATTCCAATAAGGAGGTAGTAGTTGTAAAGACCTGATCGCATACCACAGACGGGATTAAGGCTCTGTGGTACAAATAATGTGCTAAGAGACTTCTGTTGGTAAAACACATTTTGCAAAATAAATATGCAATGGAGGTCTCTACGCGAAAAGGGTTACGCTGCGAATGGTAGATCAGTCTAAGCTACTTCACCAAGAAATATTGATGTGAACCTGATGTTAGTAAGTCGATGATTGATTAACCCTACCGCCAAATTAAAGTTCAGATTAAGGGTTGGAAGAGGCACGCAACATTTTGAGATTAGGCCACTTCTCGCCATCGGTAAGGGTAATCATTCTGTTATAGGAAAATTCACGAATGAGCTTGATTCCATCAAAGATTTTAAGAGGTGCAAAGAGACTCTTGGCCGAAGAAGCAAGGCAGAAGAGCAAGTTGTTTGTAACAGTGAGTGGTTCTAATAAAATGTGTCCAAAATGAAAAAAAACATTTCTAAAATGTATTTAAATCCTTAAATCCATTCTATCGAGTTCATGATCCATATGATTTCTCTTATGCTTTCAAATTTTTAGAATGCATATAACTTATACATAAATTGGACTTGTTATTAAAATGATGTATTCATAAGAGTATATGAGATTTGATAAAGTATAAAATGAGATGATCTTTTGTACCGAATGTGATGAGAATGCCTCATACTTGTTATGTGATCTGGTATGAGATGCCTTATCCTTGCTGTGTGATATGGTATAAGATGCTCTATTCAATCTGTGTCATCTGGAATAAAATGTTGAAGGGATAAAAGACCATGACAGCAAAAGATTTTACAGAACCATTTCTCAATTTAATTTGATAATCTCAAAATACTAGTACATTGGAAAAAATAATTAAGAGACTAGTTTACTTATTAAGACTTAAAGGCTAAGCATGCTTTCTCATTATAGATTAGAGAAAGAAAAACTTACTTGTTTATGTCTCTGAATCTACAAAGTAAATCTTCAAAATTAGGACACCACTCGTCGGAGACCTTTCTATCCTCTAGAATGAGATTGGTTTGCGGGAACCAGTTGGGATGGGAAAAATGTTTAGAGAGAAACTATTTTCTTTTTGCAGAGAGCAAAAACATTGACTTTCTTTCTTTGAGCGTCTTTTAGAGTCATTAAGCGCCACACATGGTCACCTTTCGGGATCCATATGACTAAGTGTGATTAGATGAGATATATCTAGAAGGGTGAGTGTTTGACTACTGACGAAGGCAGGTTTTCTTTGTTCTCTAGAATTTGTACTTTTTGAGGGTTTGTGCAAATGAGATACTCTTAGTTACGATGATTGAGTGATTGAAGAACTTGAGTGATAGATAGAAGAGTTCACTTATGAGATGTATAGAACTTTGTGATTAAGGACAACAACCTCTCGACGCCTAGTGCCCACACTGGATACAAGTGATGGAAGTTATCTCACAAAGGAAGAGAAAACTCTTCCTTGCACGCGTTAGCCATGTCCTTGCTACTTACCCTCTTAGGTAGTTGGCAACTTATGCTGGCCAAGCGATGAGAATAACTCAACTAACATAATAAAACTTATAAGTGGAATTTTCTATCAAGAACTTATCACCAACCTAAACTATCAATAACACATTGACTAATGGAAAGTAGAGATATGATGGATTGAAAAGGTATAAACATGTAATATATATAAAGAACGTAGACCTTCGGCCATTGTACGATATGAACAGTATAAATATTACACCAAGAATGCAAAAATGAGAGACAAAAGAACGGAAAAGAATACAAGTTAGGGGAATGGGAAATGGAACCTTCTCCACTCAGACTCTAAGCTCTCACTTACAATATGACCGGAGAAGAAAAAGAAAACTACTCTTTACAGACGGCGAAAAGGCTATACCTTCCCGTCTCTCTCTAGGCTTTGGCTGATCCATCTGGACGTTAAGCTTCTCTCAAAATCAATTTTCTTCTTATTATTATTTGGCTCATTCAAGTGTTCTTTTCTTGGTGAAGAAGGTGTTCTTTTATAGACAACTTTTAGTGGGAAATTTCTATTTTTCTGAGCATGTTAGTGTCGAACATCAAAAGGTGTCTGTCGCAAGTCACATCATCTTTGACTACTATTCTTATCTCCTACTGAACCACTTTTCTTATTGTGATTTGGTTTTATTGCCTATAAATGTTAATTGTCAATTGAAATCTTTATCGCATAGCAATAGCGCGAGTTCCCTTGCAATTCTCTAGTTCATTTCTTCTCATGAATCATGCATTAAGACACTGTAATTATGGTAAAACAGGCGTGAAACATTATGTAAAATCTATTTATAAGTAGTTCTACATTTTCAAAAGAAACTACACGTTTGGATGTACTTCTTCCCTATTTTGGCCTCACTATTCTAATAAAAGAGGTTATAATAACGTGTATTTCTACAAGTTATCAAAGGGTTATGCGACAAGACCTTTGAACGTTAAGTGTTAATACTCGATTTAGGTTCTTCACGGATAGAAGGACTAATCGAGAAGAAGTAAGGAAACTTCCTAGAAATTTACTAAGTGTACTTAATGGACCACGTGTGGAGATTTAAGCTAAGCATGATTAAGTTAATCATGAGGTTTACACGTGTACCACTATGAGTAGAACCTGGCGTGATAATAAGATTTTAAAGGTGACTAAGCTGCTTTGAGATTAGTATAAATATGGGTCTTCAACCAAATTATTGAATATTATTACTCTGAAATTCTAATAAGAAAATTTAAAGTATTGATATGCTGCCAAAGTGACTACGCGAGAAGAGGAAGAGAAGGAGCACTCTGGGTTAAGACATTTTAGTTGGTGTTTTCTTTCAAAGTGTTTACATGGTAAAAGCTTTCTATAAAAGTTATACTTATTTGAAAGGATGATTACAATACAAGTGTTTCTAAAAACATTTTGATTTAAAGCTTACGTTTTGTTTAAAGAATGTTTTATGTGTCAAATAGTGTTCAGACCAGTAGTCTTCTTTCTATCTGTAAACTAACCATTATGTGCACATAAAGGATAAAGACATCCATGTATAAAAGATGTTCATGGTAAAATGAGGCAGAACAATGTATAAAAGATGTGCATAGTGTCTTGGTCTAAGCAACAAGGAATGGATCGAGATATTCTCAAAAGCTAGTGATGAGAAGGCCATCTTAGTAGTCTAAATGCAAGATGATAAGTATATTCTAGAGAATGATTTAGGTCCTTGGTGAAAGAAATGACGAGACTAATGTGTTGTTACATGAAATATATGTTTACGTAATTTGAAATGTTATGTTTAAGGGATTCGATGTGAAGAATGATATTTATGAAGGATATTTTGTGAAAGTGATTTCTTAAAATCTTACTAAGTCTTTTAATTTGTGTTTTTTAGCCTTCATTTCCAGGTTCAAGGCATCCAAGTAAGTAAAGACTGAAAAGCTGTTGGGCAAGAAGAGTTGCTAGGCATTTTAGTTAAATGTGCAAGTGTAGTGTTTTATATTTTGGTCAAGTGTTGTAAATTGGTTGTAGAACTCACGACTTAATCAATAAAAGTCCAAGCTTTAGTTATTTCTCTTGTGCTATGTTGTTTTATCGCCTAAGTATAACAATAATTTAAGTTAAGAAAAAGAAGTCAGGCGATTAAGCAAAACTTAAAAACCTCAAGCTGAGTGTCTTTGGAGTTTAATGCGTCAAACATACTCAAAGTCATTCCGCATTTCACATGGCAAGTTAAGTTGCATGCAGGGCGAGGTGTGACAATAGGATAAGGACATATTTACCATCCTTGTGATTCTTGTGATGTAGCAACTAAAAGAGAACGTTTGATTTATGCTTTAAAGGATTTATTGTTCGATGCATGCTTTATAAAATCATCACTCACTAAGTCCTTTTGACTTAATCTTTCAAATCATTTCTTACATTTCCAGGTGATAACTTGTAGAAATACAAGTTATTATAGCCTTTTATGTAGAGCAATCAAGTCAGAACATGAGATAAAATACCAAAACGCATAGGTTTCATTGCAAATTTATAAAGATAAGAGAATATAACTTACATAAGTTTCCATGCCTGGTTTACCATGCTTTTTAGTGTTTTTATCGCAAGATGATGAAGAAAAGAAGAAATAGAGTGAATCGGAAGAGGAACACATGCAAAAACTTATGCGATGAGAAGATTTCCTGCAATTAACATCACTAGGCGAGATGCCACATTATCACATGAAGAGATCCACTAGAAGATAAGAATGGTTGTTGGAGTTGATCTGGCTTGACAAGGTTGCATTGTCTCCTTGAGAGCTGATGGAAAGGAATAGCCTTTCCTCATTTGTAGAGGTTCCTCTACTTCTCCATCTCTTCTCTGGTCAGCTTTTGAGTGAGAGCTTAGAGAGAGATTAGAGAGAGAAACCTCAATCATTTCCTCTAACTTGTAAAAGAGCCAAAGGATGCTTTTTATGCATTATGCTACTCAGCTCCCATTTTTACTTTCTGTTTGTGTACTTGCAATTTAATGTCTTGACATTTATATTTCCATGGCGGAAAGACCTACATCTCTCAATACATTGCATCTTTATTCACTGTCAACCTATCATTTCTTTATTGTTCATCTTGTTGAAGTGTTATAATTAGTTTAAGTTCATGATAAGTGCTTGATAAGAGATCTTTACTTATAAGGTTTATCATGTTTAGCTCAGCTTGACTCCATCGCTTGGCCAGCGTTTGTTGCCAACTACTCAAGAGAGTAAGTAGCAAGGACATAGCTAAACGGGCACAGAAGGAGTTTGAAAAACTCCATCATGGCGATTAACCTACATCATTTGTGTCCCAAAAGGAGAACAAGTGTGGCATCTTAGTGTTGAGAGGTTGTTCACCTTAAAAGAAGGGCAATGTGATGCTTACAAGTAAGGAAATCTAATAGTTATCACCTAATCTATCTTTATCATTTGCATCCCGAGAGGTGATCAAGTGTGACATTTACGCATCGAGAGGTTGCTCGCCGTAATTAGAAGATAGTAAAGTGATGTCTATCATATAGAGGATCGCTGCATGGCTTAATCGCCTACAGCACGGAGACCTTCCTTCACATTTCTTTAACTCAAGTTAGTTCACCTTCCATACTCATGCCACTCCATGTCACCTTCTACAGAACCTCTAGTGTAAATAATAGACTTAATACATACATAGTTCATGCTGTATAGGTATTGTATACTGCCTGAATTTAAACTCTGGTTCTCAAGTCTTTAGGGAATTTTTAGTATTCTGTAAATTTTAAAATTTTCAATGAGCTTAAAGACGTACTTTGGTGAAAAGGAGTAGAAAAAAGAATTTTTACTAAGATTTTTATTACTTATGGCCGAATTAAAAACAAGTATAGTGATTTTGAACTAAAAACAAATTTTTTTTTCAGGACTTGGTTAAAAAGGACATTTGAGTAATATTTTCCTAACATCATAGAAAGCATGTTGTTATAGGATTAAGGTGTCATGTAAAGTTAAGAGATGAAATAAAGCCAAGGAAAGGGACTATATAAGAATGGATGGGCATGGTATGGAAGGAAAGGAGAAAGTTAAGGAAAGGGGTTTGGGCACATACAAGAAGGGATGGGCAAGGAATAAAATGCAAGGATGTTTTGTTATTATTAATTAGGACATGGAGAACATGAAAATAATCTAAGACAAGCCTAGGGTATACTAGGTAAGGGTGTCAAGACCAGGACATGCCATCAAAAAGTAGGTGATAAATGTGAATCTCGAGCCATCTTTACAAGGTGCACTTCTGAAGGGCTATAAAGCACATCCTTTGGATTATGGAGTTGTAAATTTGAGGTAAGATATTTAAGATAATTCTAAGAAACTTTGTAGAAAGGAAGTTTTATCGTTTTAGTTATTGATTATGAGATATTAGCCTAAAAAGTTGAAAAAAGGATTCTGACCGAGAACCCAGTTTTTGGGCATGACACAAGGAGACTAAGCATCAAAGCATGTGTGCGCTACACCAGGTGCACGACACCATGCACGTGGCTCAGGGCCATGCGCGCGCGCCGGCAGACCATGTCGCCCATCAATGCATGCCAGCCCCCCCTCTAGTGCCCATATCAGTGCACGCTAACACCCTTAGCCGCCCATCCTCGCATGCCAGCCAATGCCTCAGGGCATTTTTGGGCCCTTTGTTTATATGTTTGCCATTTCTAAGTAATATTATGATGTTTTTATAATTAAAGAGAATTAAATGGAACTATTTCCTATTAATTCAGGTCAAGAGGAGATTGGGCAAATTTACAAATTGATGGTTAATGCTACCATCTCTGAGTGACAAAATGATTTCTAAATGACGATTCTAAATATGATTTACAAGCTACCATATAAATATATTTTGAATTGATTACTGAGTTTTACTGATTATGATATTTGATTTGCAAAGCATGTTATGAAGATTTGGCAAGATAGTAAGACCAAAGGTACGTTGCTATCTAGACCAATATTTGGCAAGGTGGTAAGCAAAAGGTGGACTGTTATTCTGACTGAAATTATTAAATTAGGCACAGTAGGTCGAGTTAGTTACTTCTGTGACCGAGTTTTCTGGGTATAGAATATATAGAGATAAAAGAGTATTTGAAAGACTAAGAGAGTTTAACACAAGGAAGTTCTTAAGATTTTATATATTCTTATGTAAAGCATTATGAATGACTTATGTAAAAGATTAAAGTTTATTTGTTTTAAAAGTATGTTTTACAAAATTATCATTCACTGGTCAAATCTCACAAGTCTTCAACTTCCAAGAAACAATGAATGCGCCGTACCTCGAGCCACAAGTAGTCTTGTCAGGTTTATCACGCCACATTTAGTTAGACATGACCATTGACTTTTAGGTAACCAAAATTCTAACAGTGGTTAAGAATGCCTATATTTAAACTTTTCGAAACTCAAAGTCCCAGCTTTCATCTAGACACAGCATGTCACAAAATCAAAGGTTTCCATCTCATTTGAAACACTACCCTCCTGAAATTTCGCATCCTGTTTCTTCAAGTTATTTCTTCTATCTATCAACAATGAACACGCCCCTTACAAAACCTCTATGAAGCATACAAAGTTCTAAGAATTAGTTAAACCACATTCTCGCCATATTAGGTAACAAGTGTACGATAGATGAAGTAAGGCGAAGGAAGTTGGAAAAGACTAAGACATAGCATATAGGAATAAAAGGAAATGTAAGGGAAGAGGCAAAAGAAAGTGAAAAATAGACAGGAATAAAAGAAAATGTAATAATAAGAACAGAAGAAGAAGAAAGAAGAGGTGAGACAACCAGGCGGGGAAGGGGGACATTGAGCTTCCAATGGAGAGCACTTTCTCGCCTACTGCTGATTTTAATGGTTTAGCAACAAGGACCTATGAAAAATTAGCTAAAGATATTTTAGTCCTTGGAAGAAGAAGTGAAGAAATAGAGTTGAAGACAAAAGTGGAGGAGAAAGCTGCTGAGGAGCTTGAGAAAGAAAGCAATAAAAACATTCTTCCGGAGGAAAAAGTGCCCACTCGCAAGAAGGAAAGAAGAAAAATACAATAAAAAAGATATTGTGGGCACCGATAGGGTGAAACAAGAGAAGGAAAAAGGAACCTTATCACTATTGATATGATAAAACAAATACCCCAGAACAAACTTAGACCATGAAGAGGTTCAATAAAGGAATGTGATGAGGTAAAGACAAGAAGAGGAGGAAGCCTTAGAATTAGAGAGAGGACAATCCTTTAAGGCTGAGGAATCCAATGATATCTTGTCGCAAACCCACCACCTTGACCTCTCCGTAATCCTCTAAGGGAAAACCAATCAAGCTTCTCACAACTTCAAATCACACTCCTCGCCAAAAACTCTTACACACAAACCTTAGTCGCCCACTTTAGACCTTAGCAAATCCTAAGAAGCATTTTGACTCGATAGCAAAAGGGAGGATAACTATGCAAGAACTATTTCCATAGAAACCTCCATTGTTACTATACTCCCTAACGAAGATGCTAAATGTCATTAGTTATTTTGAATTTTAGTTATACCTTATGTAATTTTTATTTCTTTTTATTTATGTCCTTTACAATACAAGTCACAACTTTTGATATAATTTTTTTTTGTTTTAATTTTCTTGTCACATGCTTGGCTCCCTGCCTTGTAGTATTCTAATTTGTCTTTGTGATTCAATAATATTGCAATGAAATAAAGCATGCGAAATAAAGTTTCATTTGTTATTCATGTGTTCAACTTGTAAAATATTTCTCCAGTTTATTAAGCGATCAAGCTTTACCTCAGACCACTTTTGTGAAACTTTTTCGAGACTAATCTTATCATTCACTTTTAGTAACGAGGACTTTGCTGGCCTCTAAATTTGAGGATGTGTGAGATCCGCGTTAAAACTCTTAAAATATTTTTGAAAACCTCTAAAGGCAAGCAAAAATAAAGCATTTTAACAAAAGTTAAAACTAAGCTGATTATGTGCGAAAGTGACTGCTATTATAGTCCTTTTTATTAGAATAATGAGGTTAAAATGCATAAACAAAAATAAGGCATTTTAACAAAAGTTAAAACTAAGCTGATTACGTGCGAAAGTGACTGTTATTATAGTCCTTTTTATTAGAATAATGAGGTTAAAATGCATAAAGGATGCTTAGAAGGCATAACTTATGTTGTAAAGGAATAAATACTTAGAAATATAGCTTACATAAATTTCGTTTCTGTTTTACGCAGTTATCATGTTTAAATGCAAGACAAGTAGGAAAAAAGAAGAAAGGGCAATTCACATATGACATCTCGCACAAAGACAATGCGATGGATCGTGCTTGGCGATGAATCTAAACATCACGCGAGGAAAGCTCACAAGATGATAAGAATGGTAGTTGGAATGATGTGACTTCACTGGGTCAGATAACAGCGCTGACACATTCAGAGGAATATAGTTTTCCTGCGAAAAAGCTATCTATACAAGCACTTCATCTCCACCGAAAGAAGAGAGGCTCGGAACGACCAAGAGGAGGCCTCAATAGCTCAAAAAGTCTTTTTAGAGAGAGAGAGCTTGAGAAAGCTATTTAGAGAATATGCAACTATGATGAAGAAAAGATTAGTGTTTGTTGATTATTTAACTTGTATTAGAAATCCACTTTCTCTTCTTCCCGTTTTTGTTGTTTTCATTTATATTGTATATATCCTGCATAAATTTATTCTTACATTCTTTGTTAAGTTTAAGTAAATATAACCATTCAATCCATTTCCCCTCACCTTCTGCAAGATAACGTGTTATCCAATGTTAGAGTAGGTAATAGTTTATGATAAGAAGAGTCACTTATAAATCTTTACGTGTTAATTGTGCTTTTGTAAATGCTTGGCCAGCATAAGTTGCTAACTACCCGAGAGGGGAAATTAGCTAGAACTGGATTAACACGCGTGGAAAGTAACTCTACCTCCCCGTGAAAGTATCTCGAACATTTGGATGCCGAAAGGAGAGAAAGTGTGGACATTGGTTACTGAGAGGTAACGGTCCTAAAATGCGAAATACTATAAGATGCTTAAGTTGTTTGTTATAGACATAGCTCGCCTAGCCATACTTGGTCATATGGATCTTTGAAAAGCAGTCATGTATGGCATATATGCATTCAAAAGAAGCATGCCTTAATCACAAGGGTGTTTTAGTAGACTATGTCGCGTCAAGGTTAGCTCTCTACTTTATCATATGCCTTTTTCTATATATTACAAGTTAGATACACTTGTATCATTCTCTTCACGACACATTACAAACATTTGCTAGGTAATTAGTTAATTCTTACATTTTTTATTTTTTAATTCTTTCATCCTGTCTAAACAAAGAGTGAAACATAAAACTAATATCTAAACCAAATCCTTGTGTTCGACCCTGGATCACCTAGGTAAACCTACTCTTTCGCTTGCACTTGGACAAACAGTAGGAAAACGTGTACTCAATGAGGACTTAGGGATTACGCGATGAAGAGGTACATTGCGAGCTCCTTATATGCTATGATCATACCCTATAACCCATCGCCCGTAATGAAAGTATGCAATATTTGTTGATGCAATTAAACTAACGACTCCGTTCTGCCTCCTCTAAGATTCAAAAGTGAAAATTTAGAGAATTGAGTAATAAGAGGCGATAAGTGCTACAGTTGAGGAGAGAAACGAACTCATAGAATACCTACGATTTTTCACTCAATGCCAAGTCTAATGTAAATATAATAAAAAGCATCCTTTCGCCAAATAAAAGGATTCGAAACTTTTCAAATATTTTAGCCATTTCTAAAGTTGAAAATTAGATTTACTATGGGGGAATGAACAAGGGTCTTTTGATTATTAAGCTTGCCTCATTCTAAACTTAGAAATACTTTCATAGCAAGAAGTACACGACGAGAATCAATACTGATAAACAAATAAAACTTGCTCGCGTTTTGAGAAGTATAGAAACGCAAAAGGGGAAGGTGAGTTTTTAAGAAGGAATGGTGCATGAGGAAAAGCATAGTACGGAGCGATGTTTGAGGACAAACATTATTCGAAATTTGGGGTGTGATAACGTGCATAAATGTCCGTTATTATAACCCTTTTTATTAGAATGATGAGGTCAAAACACATAAGAAGAAGATCAAAACGCATATAACTTACATAAGCATCATGCCTGTTTTACGCGATTATCATGTTTAAATGCAAAATAAGTGGACAAGAAGAAAGGAGCAAATGCAAAGGACACCTCTCTCATAGGTCACACGATGGGAACTCACCTGGCTACTAACACCTCTAGGCGAGGGACCATGTCATCACGCGAGGAAAGCTCACTACAAGACAAGAATGGTAGGTTGAGTGATGTGACTTCCTAGGACCAAAAACGGTGCTGACAAGATCAGAGGAATAAAAGTTTCCTACCTAAAGTTGCCTATAAAAGCACCTCATCTTCACCAAGACAGAGAGACGTCTGAATGGATGAGAAGCCAGCATGGACAAAAATAAGGGTATGTACGGGAAAAAACCTAGAGAGTCGGTGGCAAGGATTAGCCTAGCCACCAGATGTACAACACTTCTTCATCTTTTCCGATCAGAGTGTAATGCGAGACCTTAGTTTTTGAGAGGACAAGAGTCATCCCCCGTTCCCCCTAACTTGTATTCCACTCCACTATTCTTTCCTTCCATTTTCTGCATTTCTTTGTAATATATGTTGTTTGTATTGTATAATGGCCTAAGGCCTACATTCTTTATATATATACTACATATTTATACCTTTTCGATCCATCATTTCTTAATTATTCACTTGTCCATGTGTTACTGGTAGTTAGGTTTGTGGTAACTCCTCCATAAGGAGTCTAGCTTATAAGTCTGATCGCATTAGTTGAGCTATATTCATCACTTGGCCAGTGTCAATCACCAACTACCCGAGAGGGTAAGTAGCAAGGATAAGGCTAATCACCAACTTCCAACATTTGTATCCTAAAAGGCAAACAAGTGCAGACATTAGGCACCGAAAGGTTGCTGTCCTTAAACGAGAAGTTCTATAAGTATTATAAGTGAAGTCTTCTAGATATATCTTGCTAATCAAGCACAATCATTTTCATCCCAAAAGGCAAGCAAGTGTGACGCCTAAACACTTCAAGAGAAGGTCGCCTTAATGATGAGCTAATTACCCAAGTTATATCGCATCGAGGCTCTCACATTACTTAATTACCTAATAGTACGTAGACATTCCTTCACCTTTCTATCGCATGTAAGTTAGTTCGCTTAATCTTCTGTTTTATCATAATTTACCCCCCTGTGCATGAATCTCTAAGTGAATGTAAATAAATTTAGTTCTTCTGATATATTCTTTTCCAGTAACCATTATAATGCCTAATAGATGAGTAACACCCTAGAACTAATATCTTGAAACAATTCCCCGTGTTCAACTTTGGTTCACCCAGGTAAACCTATTGATTCACTTGCACTTGGACAAGCAGTAGGAAAACTTGGATTCAACGATGACTTAGGCTTCATGCAATAAAGATGTACATAGTAAGCACTTTGCATGCTATGATCATGACCCATGACGCATCGCTTAGAATTAACCATGCAATACAAAAAGACATGGGGAGTACATTACGTGCAATGAGCCTACTTAGTGATGTATTGCAATTGCGTTACATAGATATTGGATTACAAAGATTAAATCCCAAGTAGCACTTAGATGTTGTTCCAACAAGAGAACACATCAACCACCATGCTCATCGCGTAGCATAGTCACATACATAGAAGCTTAATGACATACCAGCGAAATCTTTATTAATCAAATGAGAGGTACGTCAATCATCACGTGACCCATTGTGTAAGGATATTCTTATCCTATTGATTCTGTGAAGAGAGGTTTGCGATGGATTATTAAAATGTTAAATATACATATCCACATGTCAATCGCACAAACAAAATTTACAATAATCACCAGGTACAAAATTGTGCATCTCTAAGTGTTAAGATTGCTGCTGCTAAGCTAATTAGCTAAAAAGAATTGTTAGAATAATTTAAGTTATGTTTTATGCTTGTTGTATCTAGTGTTTGTGTTGTAATTAGATTGCAAGTTTTTAAGTTTATAAAGAGGATCTTTTGTTATTTTTTCACTGTGTTATGTTTATCAAAGTTAAGTTTGAAGAATGTCAAGTGATTGTTAAAGTTTTTCCACTTACTAGGTGTTTGGCGTGCTATCTCATGAAGAGATACACGTTGAGTGTCTAGGTGGCATGCCCTCCCTTGAATTACATGAAGTAGTTTTAGGGCGGGGTGTGTCAGTCATAATTTAAGTGTCATGGTAACAAGGTAGCCAAGAAGAGGTTAGCAAAGTGGGATTTTTGGCTAAGTGTGAGAGTAAGTGTGGAAAACTGCTAAGCAGCCACAATCAGGCAAGAAAACCTTTCAAGAAAAGTGTTAGGCAGCCAAGGAGGAGTAGTGTTTGGTCGAGAGGTGTTTCCAAAATAACCTCTAAGAAAGTAATTAGGCGGCCAAATAGTTAGTTGAGAACCTCGAAGAACATGTCATGGGCGACATTTGAACCTAGACGAGAAGAGGCAAGGTTTTGTAAGGTCTTCAGACTAAGTGTTTGGAGGTTAGAAAGGGCCGCCAAAGACACACTTTAGGCGATATGGCTTGAACAAGGTAGGCTTGTGCAAAGATGGGCCTTGCGACCAAGTGAAAGGGTTAACTTGGCGAGTTGGTTCAAGTGTTAGGCATGGAACTAAAGGTTTGATGAGATATTAAGGGTTGTAGGCTTTAAGGGCAAGTCGGTATAGTGGAATCTGAGTGCCCACTACATGAAAAGGTGCAAATTGCAGCAAGCAGGAGGTGGTAATAAGTTGGCATGCAATGTGCTCTTATAAGGTTAAGTTTAGACGAGTAGTGTGTTCAAACTATGCATGTGTTTTCCTTCAAACCATTTGAAACGCTTCCAAAATGAGCCTATTTTCCATAGCGGGGTTTAGGGTGTCGAACAAAAACTAGGCGAGGAGAGTAGAGTTTAAGTTCAAAAAAAAAGAGAAAGGTCATTTTTTGGAGAAATTTGGGCAGTCTGAGTTGTATACGGCTACAAGAAAAATTTATTGAAATTTGAAGCTGACATTTTGAGGTAAGAGAGGCTATTTTGATCAGGTTGAGGGCGTGCAGCACAACCAAGGCACAACTGAGTGGCATGGGTTGCGCTTAAGATATGAGATGGCCATGCATGTTTGAAGTAGACATGCCCAAGGCAAGATGTCGTGCAAAGGCGCACGCACGAAGGGATGAGCATAGCAGTACCTTACACCCAGGAGTGTGCTGATAACACGTATAAGCACCCGTTATTTTACCCTCTTTTATTAGAATAATCAGATCAAAACACATAAAAAAAGGATCCCAGTGTGTAACTAGAATTTTAAATTCATAAATATTTAGAAATACAACTTACATAAGCATCATGCCTGTCTTACGCAATTACCATGTCTAAACGCAAGATAAGTGGGAAAAGAAGAAAGGAGCAAATCATGAAAAACATCTCGTGCAGAGGTTACGCTATGGAAGCTCGCGCGACGATTAAAAACCTAGGCAAAGAACATGTCATCACATGAGGAAAGCTCACTAGAAGACAAGAATGGTAGTTGAAATGACATGACTTCACAATGCTAGAGTCAGTGCTGACACACTAACAGGAATAGAAGTTTCCCGCCAAAAAGTAGTCTATACAAGCACTTCATCTTCACCAAGGCAAAGGGGGCCAAAATAGGCCACTGGAGAGCAGAGAGTTCAACCAAGAGACAAGTCCTCCTATTCGATTTCTCCCTAACTTGTAATATGTTCCATTCTTCTTTCTCCATATTCTTGTACTTCATTGTAATATATGTTGTTCATATTCTATAATGGCCAAAGGCCTATATTCTTTATGCATCTATTACATGTTTACTGTTGGCATTTATGTCCTAAAACTCATAGATTATAAATATAATCTATTAATCGTTGTTAATAAAGTGTTATTATTGTAATAATTGTTATTGATTAAATTATTAGTTTTATCTTAACAACCCAAATCCAATAAACTAACATCCTAAGTTGTTTAATAAGTCTTGAACAGTATGTAGAGACATACAGGGATTAATGTTCGAGATCAGCTTAAAGGGTCTATAGTATAGGAATAAGGCTGGGTACCTTAACCTGTTGACAATATGGATACGGCTCACTTTGTATTTGATACAAACGCAATGATTCAATGTGTTCGTGTAGTTGACATGCGAGTGAGGGTATCCTATGCAATAAGTTTGCATAAGATTGGAACAAAATAATCACCACTAGATGTAACTCTATTAACTAGTTAGGTTTCTATTTCATTAGGATGACCTAGGTAACCTAGTCTTAATCCTGAGTGTATTATGAACTCCTGTTCGCGAGGAATTGTCCTTTGATTTGTACCGGTGAGAGGGTCAAATCGCCAACTCAATAAGCTTATCATTTTGGGGACAAGACTGAGTGGGAAGATAGGAACATAATTACACAAGATGGAATTCACTCCTTCCCTATTTTAGGGTAAGTAGATGAGTGTTCCCTTAAATAGTGTCACCAGGTCTTGAACAAAGGGCCCTACCCTCTGTATGGCACCAGCGGGGTTTCTATTTATTCGTAGGACCATAAACAGGTTGTTCATTAGAGAAGCACTGATATTTAAGGATTAGAGATAACCCAGGGTTAAAACGATAAATTGACCCAGCTGGTGTTACAAACACTCGTGAATGACTAACTTACTGTTATTGGTCTATATTCGTGGACACATAAATATATCTACAGTGAGAAAAGTTCAGTTGTGAGTCGCAGTGGAGTGTACACACAGTTAATGAATATTGATTAATGTGGTTAATGAGTTTAGCCAATTAATCTCAGATCGTTGTAGTGTGCCTAATCGAGCACAGTCATTTGCATCCCGAAAGGTGAGCAAGTGGGATGTCCAAACACTTAGAGAGAAGGTTGACTTATTCATGGGCTGATTATGTAGCTATCTTGCACCAAGAGTCTCACATTACTTGACTACTTAATAATGAATAGACCATCCTTCTCCTTTTTCTTGTATTCAAGTTAGTTCGTTCAATCTTTCACCTTGCCACATATTAGTCTCTGTGCATGAATTTTTAGCTGTAAGGAAGCAATTTTAGTTTTCTTTATATTCTTTCTAATTGATCCCCATAACACCTGAACGATGAGAAGACACTAGAACTAATGTCTATAAAAAATTCCCTGTGTTCAACCCTATATCACCCAGGTAAACCTACTGTTTCTTTTGCACTTGGGCAAGTAGTAGAAAAACTTGTACTCAACGAGGACTTATGTATCACGAAATGAAGAGGTATTAAGTGAGCATCTCACATGCTATGATCATGATCCATGACTCATCGCCTAGAATTAAAGCACGTAATACAAAAAGCTATTGTGAGTGCATTACGTGCAATGACCTAACTTAGTGACGTATTGTAGTTGCACCATACAACGAAACTATTAAGTCTAAAACCAACAAGCATGTGCTTGGAAGTTCTAATTCATTTGCAGACTGAGGGGATAGTGATGTTGCCTATGTTGTGTATTGTATATGTATACCTAATTCCTCATGATGTGTCATTTATTCAGAATTATTGCATGCAAAAAGCTTCTCATGAATATCTTCATCATGCGAGTGGACATGATTATGCATGCAAAATGCTCCCAATGTCCTCATCACATACTTCTAAATCCTCTTTGTACAAGTTTTGATATTGATAACCAAAGTATAAGCGAAATAATAGGTTTTTCTAGATGATCCAAGGTCGAACACAAGTAATTGATATCAAAGCTTAGTTCTAAAGTCTATTTATCAATCTGGCGATATAAAAGAATAAACTATACAATATGAAAAAATGTAAGAATGCACCTAGAGAATTTTTAAAGATAATTTAATGAGGTGGTTGAGATGGCAAAAGCATAAATGAACTAACTTGTATTAAAAAAGAGGGTGAACGAATGTCTAGTGCTATTAGGCAATTAAGCTATATGAAAGCCTTGATGCGATATAACTTGTTTAACCAGTTTATGATTAAGGCGAGCTCATCTTAGAGTCTTTAAACGCCACACATGGTCACCTATCGGAATCCAAATGACTAAGCCTAACTAAACAAGGTATATCTAGAAGTGTTAGTTTATAAGACTTGTAGAGCTTCACGTTTAAGGGTGACAACCTCTCGGCGTCTAATGTCCACACTTGTTCTCCTGTCAGGATACAAATGATGAAAGTTATCTTGCCTAGGTGAAGTTTGTTTTCAAACTTCTCCTTGCGTGCATTAGCCATATCCTTGCTACTTACCCTCTCGGATAGTTAGCGATATACACTGGCCATCTGATGAAAATAGCTCAACTAATGCAATAAGAATTATAAGTAAAGCTTCTTATCAATAATCTATCATATATCGTAAATTACAAATAACACAAGGACAACTGAATAGTAGAGGCATGGATGGATTGAAAAATGTAGAAATATACATTGTATTAAAGAATGTATAGACCTTCAGCCACTGTACAATATGAACAAATACAATGAAAATGAATACAACAATGGAAAGAAATGAAATGACATTACAAGTTAGAGGAAGATGGGATCTTCTTCACTCAGACTATAAACTTTCACTTTACAATTTGACATTACAAGTTAGAAGAAGAGAGAGAACACTTTATAGAGGGTGCAAAGGCTAGTCCTTCCCACCTTTCTCTAGATTTTGGCCTTTCCGACTGTAAATGGCCCATACAGGCTTACTTTTCTTGATGGTGATAGAGTCTTTTTATAGGCAAATTGAGGCGAGAAATCTAATCTTTTGAATATGTCAGGGTTGAAAGTTGTCTCTGTCGTCAAGTCACATCATCTCCATCTACAACTTTTGTCTTCTAGCCAACCCATTCTCTCATTCTGATATGGTCTTCTCACCTAGTCTTTGCACGAGTTCCTCTATGATTCACCAACTTATACTTTTTGTTATTAGTCCTGCGTTAGACACTAAAAAAAGAGTAAAACAGGCATAACGCTTATGTAAAGTGTATTTCTAAATATTTATGCATTTACAACATATGCTACGTGTTTTGATACACTTATCATGCATTTTTGTTACATTATTCTACCTAAAGTGCCATAATAACTTGTATTTTTTCAAGCTATCAACGCGCACGACATCTTAATACTCTGACCACGCGCGAGTGCTGCCTGCACCTATGCCATGCGGCCAACAGTGTCAAGGCACTATTTTTGGGCTATTTTGATGCTTTTGGAATTTTTTAGTAAAGTTTTGATATTTTCTATGGTTAGGGGATTAAATAAGACTTAAATATGAATTTTTTAGGACAAGAAAAATTTTAAGGAATTTTCGAGCCAATGGTTGAATCAATAGTTCGTGAGTTACATATATTAAAATGTTTTATCTAAATCTTTAAAATTTTCAAAATATGCATTGAATTATATGTTTCAACTTATTAATTTGCAAAGCATGTGTTCAAGGTATTTGGAAGCTGAAAGCATGATTTGATAAAACATGTATTTAAGCCTGATTTTCAAAGATTATGTTTTGTTTTGTTAAAAACATGTGTTTCAAGCTAAGCTTTTAAACACATTTTAATGAATTTATGCCCATATGAGGAGAAGGATACTTTGTTAAATACTTATGGGAAGGTATACTTTGTTGTGCCTATGAGGAGAAGAATATAGTGAAAGTTGTTCTTAAGTTCATCTTTTGACGAAGAGGTGTTTTGACTCGTAGGCCGTCGTTGTCAATGAGGTGTTGATGCCACCTAGATTTAATGCTAAGAATGGGTTGTGGATTTATGATAAAGAATGGTTTATAAGATGTTATCAAATGCATTAAGTTCAAGTATCATGTCTTTCAAATGATTTTCAACTGCTTGAATGTTTCTTTAAGCCAAAGATTTATGCATAACTGATTTTAGAAAGCATGTTTTATAAAATTCGTCACTCACTAAGTCTTTCAACTTATCTTTTCAAATGATTTCTCACTTTTTCAGGTATGGATTGTGCATTCTTTAATGCTAAGCTTATTGTTGTTGGGTCAATTAGTATGATAGAATTGTTAAGTTATAATGGAAATTAGTTTTGACTTTGTACGTAAGGTTCATGGGGAGCATGTTTACGTTTATTGTCCAAGTTTCAGTGTTATGAGTTAGTCTTGTAAAAAGGTTATTAGCATGTTTAAGTTTTCACTGATGTTCCATTAAGTTGTATCTTAAACATTAGTTTTGCAATTCTTGTGGAACATCAGTGAAAACTTAAACATGCTAATAACCTTTTTAGGAAAGGAGCTTTGAGAGGGGGTGTGACACTCATCGTATACTGCTTTATGAGTCATGAATTTGTATATGGAGACATGCTTGGATCAATGTTTAAGATACAACTTAATGGGCCTTTATAGTATATGGGTAAGGCTAGATACCTTATCCTGGTAACAATATGCAGACGTCCCACTTTATATTTTATAAAACACATTGATTCAATGTGTTTGTATAGGTAACATGCGAGTGAGGGTATTCAATACAATGAGTTTGCACAAGACTTG
>CM046889.1:8482354-8514472 GCA_025688845.1 Cucumis hystrix
TTTATAGTATATGGGTAAGGCTAGATACCTTATCCTGGTAACAATATGCAGACGTCCCACTTTATATTTTATAAAACACATTGATTCAATGTGTTTGTATAGGTAACATGCGAGTGAGGGTATTCAATACAATGAGTTTGCACAAGACTTGACCATGAAATAGTAACCACCAAATGTAATTTTGTTGACTAGTTAGGTTTATATTTTATTAGGATGATCTTGGTAACTTAGTCTTCATCGTGAGTGTATTATGAAATGGATTGTTGTTTGATTTGTACAAGTGATAGTGGTCATATTGTTTACTCAATAAGCCCACCA
This sequence comes from Cucumis hystrix, assembly GCA_025688845.1. Lineage (NCBI taxonomy): Eukaryota > Viridiplantae > Streptophyta > Magnoliopsida > Cucurbitales > Cucurbitaceae > Cucumis > Cucumis hystrix. The sequence continues at coordinate 8,482,673 of CM046889.1, forward strand.
TTTTGAGGACAAGACCAAGTGGAAAGGTAGAAACATAATCACACAAGATTGAATCAACTTCTTTCTGACTTAAGGGTAAGTAAATGAGTGTTTCCTTAAACGGTTCTCTGAGACTCAAATAAAGGGCCCTATCCTCTCTACGACACAAAAGGGGTTTCTGTTTATTTGTTGGACCATAAATATGTCCATTAAAGGAGCACTAGTATTTAAAGACTAAGAAGTAACCCAGGGTTAAATGGTAATTTGATCCAATTGGTATTACAAACATTTTTGAAGGACTAACTTCTTGTTATTGGTCTTTATCCGTGGACACATAAATATATCTATAGTGAGAAAAGTTCAACTGTGAGTCTCTAGTGAAGTGTTACATACAGTTAACTGCTTCAAATTTTCTATTCAAAAGTTTGTATCGTGGATTGATCATAATGAGCTCTAAGTGAACGACTAGTAGGTGACTAAAGAGGGGTATGCGTTAAAAGATTCATTCCTATTCATGCGTTACTAATTTGCTAAAGATATGCATGTCGTGAAAGTTTTCCTTTTTATTGTCCAAGTGTAAGCGAATAGAGGTTTCCTCGTAGTTCATGGTCGAACGCAAGGAATTTAAGATCCTAATTACGTATTGAGCAACTAAAACATGCAATATAACTATACAGTAAAAATTATGCACAATATATTTATATCCTAACTATTTACACTAAGGTGCTTACAGTGCAAGGTGGACATGGAGGGATGATGAAAATAGAAATTGAACTCATGTCTAAGCATGATGAGGAAGGAATATAGTTCAATTATCTAAACGCAAAGAATTGTGTTTAATAATTCAAGGCGATATAAAGCATATATTAACTTCGAATTAGGGCGTGCGACCTCTCGACGCCATTGCCATACTTGCTTGCATTTCGGGATCCAAATACACAAAGTTAAGCTATGATTTATATCTAATCATTTTGGTTGCATTATTAGAAATTTCTCCTTGATTAAGGCGAGCAACCTCTCGGTGCTTTCGCCACACACATTGGAATTTATGCAGTGTATATGCAAAGAAGAAACTTGGCGACATGATTGTATTGCTATAATCTTCTCGCCACTTGCTTAGTTAAATGCAAGTTCTTACTTGTCAGGTGATTACAATCAACCTCATTGTTCTTTCTCTCGAACATACAATGCTTTGACATAAGCGTTTAACTCAACAAAACTCATAACTCAAACAAGATGACTCTCTAGGTATTAAAAACACATTTCATTGCTAGTAAGTTAACTAAACAGATTCAATATGATGTTCTTTCGTATCATGTTATTAACAAATTAATCAAATCGTTTACTTTTTCCTTTGTTTTCTTCTATTCTCATACGATTAGAATTCATTATTTTATATGAAAGGCTACAATAACTTGTCTTTCTACAAGTTATCACACTTCCAAATTTAACATACGTCTTGTCCTCAAGCATCATCTCAAGATTCTGTACATGATTTCTTTTGTGCACATCGCTAAACTTTTTAGAATGCTTTTCTAATCTATCTCACATGCTAGCATTTCTTCTTTTCTTTGCCTACTCCAAACATAAAAATATTTCCAGATTCTAAACGCAGAAAGCTTAAATCTCTTAATACCCTTGTTCATTTTTAGAAAATCTTATTTCCTTTTTTTGCGAAACTACCCTTTTTTTAAAAATTCTTAGTTCCTTTTTCTTCTTGCAACAACTTTTATTAGGTAAATTATTTATTTGTGTTATGCATTGAGTGGGAAATCATAGGTCCTCTATGAGTCTGTTCCTCTTCTCAACTATAACTCTTATCGCCACTTATTTATTTACTCTCAGGTTTTGATGAAGATTTGCTTCTTATTTACTTTTGGTGAGAGGCAGCAACATATGAGTTCTTATTTCAATTGAATAACTAAAAGGAAGGGTTCTTTGATTTTTCAAAAGCTTTAGCTTGGGCCTCGCACACCCCCAAAATTTAGAGTCTCGCAAGGTCCTCATTGCAAAAAAGTGAATGATAAGATGAATTTAGAAAAATTTACAAAAGAGGTTTGAGGTAAAGCTTGCGAGCCTAAAGACTACAAGAAATATTTACTAAGTTCATTTCGCTTAGGAAATCGTCATCGCTAGGTACAAGTTACATTAAAGTTAGCATAAATTTCATCATGAAAGTTATCCTTGCAAGGAACAAAATATAGCATGCAAAGAAATGTAAATCGCATAAAAGTGAAGAGATATGGACTTGAGAGAAATTTGATTACTCTATTGAATATATACAATACAAAATAACGAAAATGATAAAGGAAAATGTTTATAAATTCAAAAGTAACACCCTTAAATTTATTTTTTCAGGCGAGGATCAGGCTTGCCAAGAGGTGGGTCAGAAATTTGAATGGGGGAGGAATGGCGCGATCAAATCTAGGGCAATGTCAGGTTAAGGTACACGTTGTACAAACACCACGTGAGTGTATTCCATTTGTGACTCAAACTGTCTTTCATGTCGCTTCTAAATTTGGAACGATTGATTGGAATGAGCGAGCATCAGATTCATCAAGTTGGCAAGGGCTGAAGATACTTGTGAAACCGTTCAGTTGAGTTGAGAGACCGTGGCTTCTAAACCATCCCTTTGGTGGTTAGCCCCATGGCAGTGGTGTTGAGGCTAGTGATTTGTTTCTTCATCGCCACATTCTTCTGTAGCACTTCTTGGAAAATCGCGTTCATAGGCTTTGCGATTACATTGAGGAGTAATTCACGAAGCTCACCTTCATTGTCGGTGGGGGCTTCAACTTGATGTTATGCTCTTCTCATGAAGCTTGTCTTTCTCGTGTCTTTAAATATAGGTATTTCCTTAAAGAGTGGGTCATAAACGATCATCCTACACTCAAGGTTAGGCGACGGATTATCTTCTACCACATTTTCTATCACTTCATCCCTTTAGAAAGATCAATAACTAGGATGTTTAGGTCTAGATGCTTAGAGTCCAAGTTAATGGTGGGTGGGTCAAATGGTATGGGGTTTGAGCTCAACACAGATATTCATCGGATGGGAGAGCTTTGAGGAGTTTGGAATTTTGGAGAAGGATGAAGGCTCTCGTGGGAATGGGATAGAGAAGGAGAGTGTGGAGTTGTAGAATGTGATGGATGAGGAAGAGGGATTTTGGTAGAGATAACCAGACGAGGACTGCGTTTGTTGGGAGAGATGGGAGATGTAGGTGGTAAGGAAGATTTGGGTGGTAGAGGAGGAGGCATTATAACTGATTCATGAGGAGGGGAAGGTGGGTCATCTCTTTGTAGCGAGGGTGAAGGTAAAACATCTTCTTGGAGGTTGGAGTGGAAGGCAGACGTCTCTGCGAGGACCCTTTTGTTGATAAGCTTTCTTTGCTTTTTGCACGAAGGGTCAATTGTAGGTTAGTCTTCATGAGCTGCTTCAACCTCTACTCTTGAGGTTGATTTCTTATTCTTCAGCGACGGTAGAGGTGGGGAAGTGTCAACTTCATCATCAATTTTCATTCTCTTTTGTTTTGTGTCTTTTGGTGACGTTCTTCCCCTTTATTTTGATGGAGGGTGCGTACATGGTTATGTGTCGCCAAATTGTACCTCCCACCCATCTCGATCTGTGGTATCTAGCAAGGGTGGAGAGGTATTTCAAACATAACTTCTCCATCGATGTTGGGAAAGCTTTGGCGCCTTTGGGGTTCCTCATCTAGTGTAGAAATGCCCAATTCATTACAAAGCCCAAGTTAAACACTTGCTTTGTCATTATGCAATAGAGGAGCAACGCGTACTTGAATGGCATCGTACTATCATGTCACGTTGGGACAATCTTCTTGACAAAGAATAGCCAAACATTGGCTTCCATTGTGACTTGATGGGGGTAAAGCTGTAATTTCCTAGTTAGCTTCTATTTCCAATCCGGGCCTGGCCACATGATTAATTTGAGAACCTTCTCTACATCTCCTACAATAGGCTTGACGATAATCTTCTTGCCAGGGTATTCATCCGGGTCATTGGAAGGTTTGATAGCGTGTATAAATATTCGTTCTTATAGCCTTTTTATTAGAATAATGAGGTCAAAACGCATAAGAAGATAATCAGAATGTATAACTTGTGTTGTAAACGCGTAAGTACTTGGAAATACACTTTACACAAGTATTATCCTTGTTTCACGTGATTTTAATGTCTAAATGCAAGATAATGAACAAAGAAAGAAACTAGTGAACCACATTAAGCATTGCGCCCAAGGACTACAACCAGGAACTCATCTGGCGATTAACGTCTCCAGGCAAGGAACAAAGTTATCACACGGGCAAAGGTCACTAGAAGACAAGAGCGGTAGTTGGAGATGATGTAACGTGCGACAGATACTTTTCGACGGGTGTCTCTGACAAGTTCAGAAGATAGAAGTTTTCCTCCTAAATGCTGCCTATACAAAGTCATCTCTGTCAACCTACAAAAGGATGCCTGAATGGGTGAAAGAGGCTCGAACAGGCCAAAGATGGTCTGGATAGAATTTAGGAGAGCTTGAATGAGCTACGTGGAGAGTGTGTAGCCATGATGAAGAAGACTATTTAGGTTGATTTCCTAACTTGTAATAGTGACCCATTTTCATTGTGTTCCATTTTATTATTTCATTTATATTCTATACTTCATATTGTACATATTGTTATTAGGTTTATTGACCTATGTTCTTTGATATCTTTAGGAAAACATAGTCGTTCAATCTATCATTTCTCCTCTTCGGCAAGCCAACGTGTTATCGATAACTTGAGTAGGTGATAGTTCATGATAAGAAGAGTCACTTATAAGTTTTAATGTGTTAATTGTGCTTTAGTTATTGCTTGGTCAGCATAAGTTGCTAACTACTTGAGAAGAAAAGTAGGTAGAACCTAATTAGCACGCGTAAAAAGGAACTATGCCTATTCGTGAGAGTATTTCTAACATTTTCATTCTGAAAGGAGGACAAGTGTGGACAGTGTATACTGAGAGGTACCAGTCCTTAATCACGAAATACTATAAAACACATAAGTGATTTCTTCTAGATATAACTCACCTAGCCATATTTGGTCATATAGATCTCTAAAAAGCAATCATGTGTGGCATATATGTCTTCCAGAGAAGCATGCCTTAATCACAAGTATGTCTTAGCAAGTTAGATTGCATAAAGGTTATCTCTCTACTTATTCGAATGATAACACACGGACATTCCTGCCTTCATTCCCTTAATACAAGTTAGACGCGTTATTATTATCTTTCTAATCACCTCGCCTTACAGACTCTTACTGTGCAATTAGCCAATTCTTACATTTATTATTCTTTAATTCTTTTGACTTGCCTAAATAAAGAGTGAATTCTATAACTAACGTCTAAGAACAATTACCTGTGTTCGACCCTGGATCACCCAGGTAAATCTACTGTTTCGTGCACGCAGTAATCAACAAGGACTTAGGAATTATGCGATGAAGAGGTACATTGTGAGCATTTCACATGCTATGATCATGCCCTATGACTCATCGCCTATAATGGAAAATATGCGATACAGGGAGTCAAGGTGAGTTCACTACACGCAATGACTTGACTCTGTGACGTATTGTAATTATATTATACACGAATGAAATTAGTAAGTCCCAACCAACTAACAACCAATGTTACGGTGAGCGAATGAGTTTTCCAATGAAGGGCTTAGGGTTTGAGAGCAAAATGTTTTCACGTGAAGATTATGAGGGTTTTGTAAAGGTTTTGAGGGATTTTCTTACGCTATTTATAACCAAAATAGCCATCATTATGGGGGTCATGTCAATTAATGCGTCTAACACAAGGTCGGTGCATCTCTTCAAAAACCCAAATGACCGTTATAATGATGATGGCGCTTCGATTTACTCACGCAACAATGGTTCCCTAGGCGATTCAAATTTTGGCCGAGAAAAATTAATACCTTACCGCCTACTGACATGTCGTGTAACTTTCATTCTACTCTCATTTCGTCTAATGTTCTCCCAGCGTATCCCCATAGACACAAAATTCTCTAAGTTAAGCTAAACTATAAAGCGATAGAAGAAAGCAATAAAGAAAAGCAGTAAATCACAAGAAAACAAATAAATAAAAATAACAAAGGTAAAAGAAAGAAAGAAAAATAAAGCGATAAAGATGCACAAAATAATGTGTTTTGCATAATTGATTGATCATGCAATATAGTACAAACACATTAATGTGTTTCAAGTTAATGTCAATGAAGGCGTTTTACATTTAATCCAAAGAAAATTTAACGCGTTCTTCACCTTCAAGATACACCTTGAGCCTTTGTCTGTTTACCTTGAAACATTCATTTCATCTAGTGAGGTGATCTCCATAGCACCATGTGGGAAGACTTGTTTGACCAAAAATGGCCCTGACCATCGCCAATGAAGTTTTCCAAAAAATAGACGTACGAATTGAAAAGGCAATACCTTTTGTCCAACTCGTAATTCACGTCTACGGATGCGGCTTCAAAGCCATGCATTCATCTTTTCTTTGTAAATCTTGGCGTTCTCAAAGGCTTGAGAACGCCACTCTTGAAGCTCATTCAACTGCAGTAATCTGGCCTCTCCTGTAGCGTGATGAATGAAGTTTAACTCTTTGCATGTCCATAACGCCTTGTGTTCCAACTCCAGAGGTATGTGGCAATCCTTTCCAAAGACTAGTGCGTAGGAAGACATCGCAATAGGCATCTTGTTCGAGGTGCGATATGCCCATAAGGCAAAATCCAGGTGATCTGCTCAGTCCTTGCGGGATGAGTTTACCACTTTTTCCAATATCTTCTTAATCTCTCTATTAGATACTTCTGCCTGACCATTTGTCTAGGCGTGGTAGGTGATGGAAACTTTATAGGTTATATTGTACTTCACGAGCAATTTGGCTATGATGCGATTAATAAAGTGAGATCCCTCATCACTGATAAGTGCTCTAGGTGTCCCAAATAGAATGAAGATGTTTCTCTTTAAAAATTAACTAATTGTGATCGCATCATTTTTAGCACAGGAGATGGCTTAAACCCACTTGAAGACATAGTCCACAGACAACAAGATGTAGATATGACCACCAGACTAAGGAAATGGTCCCATAAAATATATTCTCCACACATCATAGAGTTCGATTTCTAAGATGGGTTGCTGAGGCATTTTATAACGATGAGACATATTTCCTGTCCTTTGGCACTGGTCACATTTGACAACAAAGTTCCTTGCATCTTGAAAGAGAGTAGGTCAGAAATACCCACTTTGCAAAACTTTCGGCCATGTCTCAATAACTGGTATGGCCCCAATTTATAGAGAAGGGGCTCATCCCATCTATAGAAACAACATTCATGAAATACCTTATTTGTCTGATGGCTGTTGAAGTCTTGCGGCCATGTTTTACATACCAAATAATTGACTATGTTCTCATACAAAGGTTCCTTTACTTCAACGCGGGAGACTTGTTCATCAAGAAATCCATCTTCAATTTCTCTCTTCTCTTATTGGAATGTTTCATTCCAATGACATAACAAGTGATCTGCCATCTAGTTTACGGTACCTTTGCAGTCTATAATCTCCAAATCAAACTCTTGTAGCAATAATATCCATATAATTAATCGTGGCTTGGCGTCTTTCTTCACTATAAGATATTTGATTGCAGAATGATCAAAGTGTACTGTAACTTTCGAGCCCAAAATGTAGCTCCTAAAGTTTTCAATTGCAAAAACTATCGCAAGCAACTCTTTCTTTGTAGTGGTGTAATTCTCTTGGGCCTCATTGAAAGTCTTACTCGTGCGGTAGATAGGGTGGATCACTTTGTCTTTCATTTGACCCAACATAGCCCCTACCGCCACATCACTCACGTCACACATGAGCTCAAATGGTTGTGACCCGTTTGGCATGATGAGGATAGACGCTAAGGTCAATGCATCTCTTATTACAGCTATAGGGTTGATCGACACATAACAAGTTACTGAGAGACTTGGCCATTTAGGAGAATCCTTTGATAAATCTTCTGTATAATTCCACACGCCCCAAAGAGGTCCTTAATGGTTTTACAACTAAAGGTGGAGGCAACTTACTCACCACATCAATCTTCAAGGGGTCCATTTCTAATCCCCCATTGGAAATATTATGCCCAATCACAATTCCCTCTCTGATCATGAAGCAACACTTCTCCCAGTTTAATATGAGTTGTGTCTATTCAAATTTCAATAAAACTTCTTCCAAACTGCTAAGACATTCTTTGAAGGAGTCCCCAAATACTGAAAAAATCATCTATGAATATCTTAACTAATCTCTCCTAGAAGTTTGAGAAGATAGCCATCGTGCACATCTGGAATGTCCCTAGCGCAATGCATAAGCCCAAAGGCATGCTACAAAATGCAAAATTGTCGTAGGGACATGTGAACGTTGTCTTATGTTGATCTTTTGGTGCAATTTTGATCTGGTTGTAGCTAGAATAACCCTCAAGAAAGCAATAGAATTCTTTTCCAGCAAGCCTATCCAACATTTGGTCCACGAAAGGCAGGAAGAAGTGGTCTTTCTTCTTTGTCGCATTCAGCTTGCAGTAGTCCATACAAATCCTCCACACCTCCTGACTGTTCTCTTTGGGATTAGTTCATTGTTTTCATTCTTCACAATAGCCATCCCACCTTTCTTAGGAACACACTGGACTAGGCTAAGCAATTCATAGTCCACGATTGGATATATCACCCCTCTTCAAGCCATTTGATGATTTCTTTCTTAACAACTTCTTTCATCGTGAGGTTTGATCGCTTTGGAATTGAATGGTGCCCTCTTGACCCTCTTCCAACTTGATCTTATACATTCAATAGGATGGGCTTATGCCTTGAATATCCGCCAGGGTCCATCCTATCGCCTTCTTGTCACGTTTCAGCATTATCAATAACGCATGTTCTTGTGCATAATTCAAGTAGGCAAAAATGATGACAGGCAGATTGTCATTCTCCCACAAATATGCATACTTCAGATGGTTGGGTAAAGGCTTGAGCTATAACTCTAGCGATTCTTCAATTAATGGCTTTGTTTTCTTCTAACCTTTGGTTTGCAATTCCAGGGACTCAAACTTTCTTTCGTATGTGTTTACTTCTTCCAGTATATAATTTGGGTCCTCGTCTTCAAAGAATTTTTCAGAGTTGAACAGTTTGTGATATGCTTCTTCCTCGCAATAGCACATCCAAGGAACTCTATTGCATTAAGGTTTTCATCATCCGCAAGGAACTTTCTTGCATTGACAACGTTGAAGTTAATCTCTTTGTTATTAAAATGCATTGTCAACTCCCTTTAGTGGACATCTATAAGGGCACAACCAGTTGATAGGAATGGTTGCCCCAAAATGATTAGCACCTCTTGATCAGCTTCATAAGCCAGAATAACAAAGTCTGCGGGGAACAAAAACATGTCCATCGTCACAAAAACATCTTCAATTTTTCCCTCAGGTTTGGCAATGGATCTGTCAGCAGACTGGAGCCTTGTGTGAGTTGGTTGAACCTCTCCAATCTCTAATTTTTTAAAGATAGAAAAGGGCATCAAATTGGTGCTCATCCCAAGATCGTATAAAACATGTCTTCGATCCCTCCCGCCTATTGAACAAGGCACCGTGAAGCTTCCAAGGTCAGTCATTTTCTTGGGTACCTCATTTTTTAAAACAACAATTGTCGCCTACATTAGAGCTACTGTCTCGTAATCATTCAACTTTCTTTCTTCACCAAGATGTCTTTCACAAACTTGACATAGGAAGGCGATTGCTTTAACGCATCAACACGAGATATTGATGCAAAGCTGCTTCAGAATATTAAAAAATGTGTAGAATAAGTACAAGAGATTGGTGTATTCTCAACGTGTTACAGCGTCGGGGAATATTGAGAAAAACGTCAGGACAAGCTCTCCTGATGTATTTCTCAACGTCGGGACGGACGTCGGTACAATTGTGTAGGGAGACCCATCCTCGACACACCACAGAATTGCGTCGACATTTCATATCTCCCGACGGTACTTCTATCGATGTCCATTATTTGTCGACTTACCCCTAGGAATCTATTGACCTTCTCTTGACGTCGGGAGACGGTGCATCGTGAAACTTTACCTCGACGCAGTCTACATGCATTGAGGAAAAACCTTTTTTCTGACACATTACCTGCGTCGGAAATAGTTTTATTTTTTTATTTTACATTATTATTATTATTATTAATTAATTATTTATTTTTGTTTAATTTTTAGTTTTTTTTTCTGTTTCAATTGTAGTTTCTATTCGATTTTTATTTAATTTAAATAAAAACTAAACAACCAAAAAGTAAATAATATATCAAAATTGAAATTGTATTATAATCAGATAAACGTCACAAGAACATAGTTTCAAATTTGTTAAAAAAAGTGACATGAAAAAGGAAATTAAAATAAGAAAGTCGTGGATGCCTCACGATCCTCCCTGTGTCCGACTTAATTCTTCAATCTTCTTCATCATTTATTCCATTTGTTTAGACTGCATCTCGAAGAACCTTCTCTGCTCTTCAATCATGTGTCTAGTTTCTTAAATCTCGAGTCTTTGTTGCTTAATTAGCTTCTTCGACCGTTGTAGAATGCGAAGAAGTGGTCGAAGAACTACTACCAAGACTTTTGTGGGTCTTCGGCCTAGGTCCCCAACCAAGACCTTTTGAGTAGCCTGGACGCTTACCCAAAACGCTCTCGCAATTATCATCATCAGAGAGTGGCTGAGAACCCTCTGGGTAGGTTGGGACTGAAGTTTTAGCATTTGACTCTACAACAAATCAAATTTTATGTAAGTTATGAATTGGAGAAGTATAAGTACATAATTTAGACAAAATCAAGTTCAAACTAGCATGCGCATCTGCAGCCCCCTGCGAAATGAATTCTCCGCTCCGAGTGTGGGTTTCTCTAAATAATTCCAGTCGGTCGACTGGTAGACCTTGTTCTTCAACGAGGTCAAGCTATCATTGTAGAAAGGACTTCGACCCACTACTATGAGCGTAAGGCTGCTTTTTTCTAGCAGCCTTGTTCGTCCACGATTGCTCCTGCATGAAAATGTTTGTTAAAAGTACACACGCGCGTTAAGAAAATTAAGTGAAATAATACATATCATTGTAATTCATAGAGCTCACCTGAAATGCACGGCTCATGTAGTGATCGCACATGAAGTGCCAATCTTCCATACGTCCCACTAATATGTTAGGTGGGTTGGCACATGCCTGTTACAGGTCACTGTACCGTTTAAAATGTTTGTGACAGTCGCCCCTGAACTCTTTAAAAGATGTGTAAGTGCTTGATCGTTGAAATCAAGCACGAAAAAGCACTAGAAACAAAAAAAATTACATGTTAGTTTCGTTTATATACTGATGTGTATGTGTCTACAGAAAAACTAATGCACTTTTGATTTTACCTACAGATCGGCCTTTACAACCTCAAGGTATTCTCTCCCAACATTAGCCCACTTAAGGCAGCAGACTAAAAATGTATTTCTCACACACACGCCAATGGTGTTGCTGAACCGAACAACATATGGAGATATTGGCTTCTTCCCTCCTGGAGCTATGGTACTTGGAATTCTACTATTTTTCTAAACGTACCTCTTTAACTCCAAGTTTCGAGACTGTTTAAATCTCCTGGGAGTTGAAGTAGGTTAAGACACTTCTGCTACAGAAATGAAGTTATGTTAGAAACAAATCGTAACTAAAAAAATTGTTCGTAATTAACACTCACCCGTTGTGTCACCCACTGAGGACGTCATCGGCCCATGTTGTTCAAATTATCGTCAAACTGGAGAAATAGAGCAACTGTGTCTTCAAAATTACTATGTGGGAATGAAGAAGACATAGTACCTGTACACATATGACTCAAAATTAATCAAACAAATATGAGTACATGAAACTGAATGCATAAAATAATGAAATATGTGGATACGTGGTTCTTCAACATCATTCGTCATCACTAGATTCACTTTGATGGGACAATTGATCATCTTTATCGTCTATGAAGTTGGCAGCAATGTTCGAATGAATCGGTCTTTCAACAACTACAGGATCAATGTCGGGTCTGCACAGAGTGTCATCCTTAACTGTCTCTCCAACGTGATGTCCGTCGTTAACGATTTCCACTATATTCAGTTGTTCATTGTCAACATCATCGACTTTTGGCACATTCCAAATTCGTTTATTCTGAACCACTTGAACAACCCTCCAATTTGTACCATTTTTTGGGTCCTCTATGGAAAATACTTGGTGTCTCTGCGTTGCAAGGATGACTGGTTCGTTGGCAAACATAAAAACGAGACTTGTTGATTGATTTATACCCTAACTCCACATGTGTCCTGTGACTTTTGTTGTTGCTGTGTCATACCACCTACACTTAAATAGCCAGACACGTCGTCCCATGGAATAATGAATGTCCAACACTTCATCAAGAACACCGTAGAAATTATTATTCTCTCCACCGACTACCATTACTCCACTGTTTTGAGTAATGTGCCTGGAATCTCGTTCTACCATATGAAATCTCACTCAAATGACAATGCATCCACTATAAGATCGAACATCAAGTGTTGGTCCCATCGCAAGCGAAAATAAATCAGTGTAAATTTTCTCTCTCACGAATTTCTATGACCTAATTTTTGAACCATTCAAGAAATGCTCATTGGTCTCTTCTGTTAAACTTCCGAGCATTTTGAACTTGTGGACGTATCAACCGCAAGTGTCTTATAATAACGAAATGTTATATAATGAAAACGTAAAACATTAATTGTAAGATGATCTAAGTTAAAGGTTAGAAATGCTAACTTGCGATACTCTGATATTTCACCTACATTGTTGAGAATGTACTAGTGAAATAGGTGTTCTCTTCTTGTGATAGAGGTCGAACGCTTGACACCCCCAATGGTCTTAGTTTCTAAATGAAGACATCAAACTCACCCATCACCTCATCATTCAGAATGCTATCATCGTTCCCTTCATATCTAGTTAATCGCGTCTCAATTCCACTTAGGTATCTCGAACAAAAGGTTCCTGATTCATTCATCAGATATGCTTCTGCAATAGACCCCTCAGAACGTGCTTTGATACACACATACTATTTTAATGTGTGTAAACTTCTTTTAATAGGATACATCCAACTGTAAGAAATTGGTCCAGAAATCTTGATTTCGCATGGTAGATGAACGACAAGATGTACCATTACGATGAAGCAGGCAGGTGGAAATATTCTTTCCAATTTACAAAGTATGACTATAATATCTGCCTGTAGTCTGTCCAACTCACTTACTTGTATCGTTCTGGTACAAAAATCACGAAAGATGTTACATAGTTCAGTAACATCAATGTATACATTTTTTAGTAAGAAAGCTTGAGTACCAATAGGTAGAAGTCGATGTAGCAAAACATGATAGTCGTGCGTTTTGAGACCTGAAATTTTCCCTTCTTTTTCATGCACACATCGTGAAATATTATAAATGAATCCATCGAAAAACTTCATTGATTTCAAGAACATAAAAAACTCAACTCGTTCGCTGCTAGTTAATGTGTAACTCGCATGTGGCTTTACCAATCGATTACCAACTTCTATGAGATGTAAATCCTTTCTAACTTTCAAATCTTGTAGGTCCAATCGTGCATTGGTGGTGTCTTTGGTTTTTCCTTCAATATTCAACAACGTATCAACCAAGCTGTCACAAACGTTCTTTTCAATATGCATTACGTCTTGTTTGTGAAGTAATAATAATCTCGACCAGTAAGGAAGTTTGAAGAAAATGCTTCGCTTAGTCCAATTAAGAGCTCTCTTTCTTTTGTTCTCCTTTAATGCAGGATGTTTACTAAGAACTGGAAAGTTCCAATTGATCTACTTGTTATATTACTTCATGACCATTCATTACCATTGGAGCAGCCATACGTTCTACTTTGCCATCATGTAGCCTACTCCGCCAAACATGGTTCTTAGAAAGATAACGTTGATGTCCCATGAAAGATATTTTTCCTCTTATCCTGAAGGACGATCTATCTCCCAGCATATGGGACATGCCTGATACTCTTTTGTACTCCACCCCAATAAATTACCATACGCTGGAAAGTCATTTATCATCCACAACAAGGCTGCGTACAATTGAAAGAAATTACCGGTAAGGGAATCATACGTACGCACCCGAAAAGTCCATATCTGTTTAAGTTCCTCAATCAAGGGTCTAAAGTAAACATCAATTTCCCTACCAGGAGATTTTTGACCAGGAATGAGCAATGTAATGAATAAAGTTGACTCTTTCATGCATTTCCAGGGTGGCAAAGTGTAAAGAATTAGCACCACAGGCCACATACTATATGAGGTACTCATATGACCGAACAGATTAAAACCATCTGAAGCTAACCCCAGATAAATGTTCAGTGCATATGCAACAAAATCAGGAAATTCATAATCAAAATGTTTCCATCCATCCGCATCGACTGAATGTCTCAACACAACTTCTGTTTGAACACGTTTTTCATGGTGCCATCTCATGTCAGAGGACCATTCTTTCAAAACAAATAAGCATTGTAATCTCGATATCAAAGGAAAGGGATGCAATACCTTATGTGGAATTTTTTCCCTCTGTTATTAGGACTAACTTTGTACTGAGACTCACCTCAAGTTGGACAAAACTGTAAATCCTCAAATGCCTTCCAATATAGAACACAGTCGTACTTACAAGCATGAATACTTTTATATCCCAGCCCCAAGTCATGCAATTTTTGTTTAGCTTCGTAGAATGAACTAGGAACATTGGTACCACACATTGAAAACGCACTCTTTATTAAGTCTAACATCATGTCAAATGACTTCTTACTCCAACCGTTTAAAACCTCTATGTGCATCATCTTAACCAAAAACTCTAGGGAAGAGTATTCAGAACAATCGGGGTATAACTCACTACGAGCTTCATTCAATAAGTCATGAAATATGTTTGATGTTTCTTCTTCTATATCTACCCCAATCGGAGCTTCTATTTCCCGTTCGTTTTCAATCGAAGCTTGTAAATCGTTAAGCATATCAAACATTTCATCTTCTTCATCAAAAGGGTTACTACTAGTTCCTTCATCAAAAGGGTTACTACTAGTTCCTTCATCAAAAGGGTTACTACTGGTTCCGTCATCAAACCTTTCAATACCTTTATGTAAGTTCACTAGATCTCCATGATACAGCCATTCTGTATAGGAGGAGGATTTTCCGATGGTGAATAGATGTCGCTCCACACCCTCTAATGAATACCAATTTGAGTTCATACATCTCTTACATGGACACCTTATTCATCTGTAAGCATCGACGTGGAACTTGGCAATCTCTAAAAATTGGGACATACCCTCTCTATACTCAATCGATAACTTATTCCTAACTTTCATCCAACTCTTGTCCATCATTAAAGACCTAAAACATAAAACTGTTTGATCATTAGTCCTATATTACTGATCCCTACCAAACCCTAAACTTAATTACTCAATTAATAAGCTATGTCAAACCTTCCCTCTCTTTTAACTACAAAAGGCTATCATAATTGCAGGATGGCCAGAACAAACTAACCAAACACCCTACTATATCTACTAGATGAATAGTCATTGTTGTACCCCTCATCGTATAAATACAATAATATTCAGTACTCAACAATACAATATCAACTAAATAAACATAAAATTCGAACCGTCCCCCCTTTCCCTACCCTTCCCTTTTTCTTTATTTTTTTTCTACACAATATTAATTTCTCCATTTTCTTAAATATATCATTTTATATCATTTCTCTCAAATTTAACTTACTTAAACTCTTCAACTTTATTAACCTACTTAATTTACACATTATGAAATGATTAAGAAATCACCTAACAAGCATATATGAAAAATTTCTAAAACATAAATATGCAAGATCCATTCCTTCGAAACCAAAACATAATTCAAAATCTAATTCCTAACACAAAAACTAATTCAAAACCTTAATTTCTAATTCAAAATTCTAATTTGTAATGTAAATAAAATAAAAATCACATCAAACTAATATATACCGATATGCGACGACGACGATGACGGCAACAGCGACGAGTCCCCTGTTGGGATTTATGTCCTAAAACTCGTAGATTGTAAATAAAATCCATTGACCGTTATTAATAAAGTGTTATTATTGTAATAATTGTTATTGATTATATTATTAGTATTGTCTTAATAGCCCAAATCCAATAAACTAACATTCTAAGCTGTTTAATGAGTTTTGAACAATATGTAGAGACATATAGGGATCAATGTTCAAGATCAGCTTAAAGGGTCTATACTATAGGGATAAGGTCAGGTACCTTATCCTGGTAACACTATGGATACGGCTCACTTTGTATTTGATACAAACACAATGATCCAACGTGTTCGTGTAGTTGACATGCGACTAAGGGTATCCTATGCAATGAGATTGTATAAGATCGGACTGCGAAATAGTATCCACTAAATGTAACACCTTTAACTAGGTAGATTTCTATTTCACTAGGATGACCTAGGTAACTTAGTCTTAATCCTGAGTGTATTATGAACTTCTGCTTGCCAGGGATTGTCCTTTGATTTGTACGGGTGAGAGTGGCCAGATCGCCGACTCAATAATCTTATCACTTTGGAGACAAGACCAAGTGGGGAGTTGGGAACATAATTACACAAGATGGAATTCACTCATTCCCCACTTTAGGGTAAGTAGATGAGTGCTCCCTTAAATGGTGTCTCTAGGTCTTGAACAAAGGGCCTTACCCTCTCTATGGCATGAGAGGGTTTTTTGTTTATTGGTCGAACCATAAACAGGTTGTCCATTAGAGGCTCACTGGTATTTAAGGATTAGAGGTAACCCGTGGGTAAAACGATATATTGACCCAACTGGTGTTACGAACACTCATGAAGGACTAACTTACTGTTATTGGTCCATATCCGTGGACACAGAAATATATCTATAGTGAGAAGAGTTCAGCTGTGAGTCTTTAGTGGAGTGTACACACAGT
Source organism: Cucumis hystrix (assembly GCA_025688845.1). NCBI lineage: Eukaryota > Viridiplantae > Streptophyta > Magnoliopsida > Cucurbitales > Cucurbitaceae > Cucumis > Cucumis hystrix. The sequence goes on from CM046889.1 coordinate 8,499,659, forward strand.
TAACAAATATTGGTTAATGTGGTTAATGAGTTTAGCCAATTAATCTCAGATCATTGTAGCTTCTGATCTGTAGGTCCATTAGGTCCCCTTCTTAGCTCGTAAAGGATAATGAAATTTATTCATATTGGTTGTAATTTGAAATATTCAAATTTACTTTGGGAATTAGTTTAATGTATAATAATACATTATAATATAAAGTTTATCGAACTTTATTATATAAATTTAATTTTATATATGATTCAAAATTAATTTCATATTTAAAATTAATTTATGAGAGATAGAATATTTGAATGAGTTTAAATATTAATTTATTGTAAATTGGATTCATATTAAAATTATTGGTTATGAGAGAAACTTAGATTTGAACATGGTTCAAATTAATTTAAGTTAAATATAAGATATTTAATTTAGCTATTAATTAGTTGGAGAATTAATTAATAATTAAATTTAATTTAGTTTAATTTAATTTAATTAAATCTATAAGATATTGCAGAGATATTCATTCAAATAAGATTTGAATGAAATATTAATTAAATATGATTTAATTAATTATATTAATATAAATCTATAAGATATAGGAAAGATATTAATTCAAATAAGATTTGAATGAAATATTAATTAAATATCATTTAATTAATTATATTAATATAAAACTATAAGATACTAGAGAGATATTCATTTAAATAAGATTTGAATGAAAAATATTAATTAAATATGATTTAATTAATTATTAACTAATTGATTAATTGTTAATTAATTAGTAGATTTGATAATAGAATCTCATGATTCTCTCCTACTCCTTTTTCTATTTCAAGAAGGAAAGAGAGTTATAAATATCTAAAAGAAAATAGTTTTCTTGAACGAATTCATCAAGAAAAGAAAGTCAAGGCTTTTGTTATGCAAAAAGAAAATAGTTTCTCTCAACTACCTCTAAACTTTTTCCTATCCCAATTGGTTCCCACAAACGAATCTCATCCTAGAGGATATGAAGGTCTCCGACGGGTGGTGTCCCAATTCGGTGGTTTGCAGATTCAGAGATGACAAGAAAAGTAAGTTCTCTGTATCTTTTATTTAGAATTTTGATTCTAAATTTTTGCCAATGTACTAGTATTTTCAGATTCCCAAATTAATTTGAGGAATGGTTCTGTAACATTTTCCGCTGCCATAGGGCTTTTATGCCTTCATCCCCTCTTCTTCTTCTCGATCTCCCTCGCTTTCAATCTTCTCAGTCTCCCTCTCTCGTTTCTCTCTCTCTTTTTTGTTTCAATTCTGTAAAGAATTGAACTTAAAAAGACGGAGCACTCCTGATGCATCATGAAAACATCGGGAATATCACCTTATTCCTAATGCTATCAATAAAATGTTGGGAATAGGTTCACCCTATTCTCGACGCGATTAATAAAACTTCAGGAATAAGTAAACCATATTCCCAACGTTTGTTTACCACGTCGGGAATATGACCCTGTTCCCGATGTGATAAATGACACATCGGGAATAAGTGAACCCTATTTTCGACGTTTCTGCACCACATACAATTAATCATCTGCCCTTCCTCCAATGTAACACTGTAGACGTCGAGAATAGTTACCCTATTCCCGACGTGTCTGACACCACATCGGAGGAAGGCCAAACGGCACAATTAATTATTTGCCCCTCTTCCAACACTACACTTTGGACGTCGAGAGAATGGGGCTATTCTCGACATTTAATGTGTATGGGTAAGGAAAAATAACTTCCCCTGACGTGCATCGAGATGCGTTGGGAAACACCAGCTGCCCCTGACGTTCGTTTTCTCGACGATTTGTCCTGTGTCGACAAAAGTTCAATTTCTTGTAGTGAATTGTTGTTTGTTGCCTTTCTTCTTTAGGTGACCAAGAAATGGAGGAGGAGGCAAAGGATTTGACCTTGTTGCCTTATTAGACGCTTTGCTGTGTTGTTCATCTCACCTCGTGTTCTCCACTTCCTTGTTTGGTACGTTGTTATTCTGCGAGGAAGAAACATCATTAATTAAAGAGAAATTTAAAGGTTTAGAATTGTTACTTGAACTGTCGATCTCAGCAGTAAAGGTAGAAATGGGATTTCAATGTCCAGAGTCAGGTTCGTGGATGGTCAAATTCCTTTTGCTTCATAATGTCACTGCTTGACACTTCTCTTTCTCGAATCCTCCAGTCTTATTAGGCGTGTTGCATGGGAGTGATCCTTTTCATCTTCTAAAGAAATCGCTGGCTAGTTGTCCTAACTATAATTCCAGATTTTTTATGGATGAGATCTGACTCTATAGAAGGGCATCATTCCTCTGCATATAGTCACGGAGTAGGGCTTCAATTGATGAGGATGAGGATCAAGTAGTACTGTTGGATTATTGATGGTGTGTGGCTGAATGGTGTGGCTTATCATTGTAATCTTTGGCAATAGTTAGGTGCTTTGCTGCGATAATTCCCTTGGCCACCTTGTCGCCTCAAGCATTTTGCTCTTGACTCCCCAAACTGAAATTTGGGTGATCTCTCCACCCCACGTTCTAAGTGTTTAAGTAGGGGTCATTTTTCACGTAGGCGACATCTCAATGTTTAGTGGGCATGCGTCAGTATTATGTGGACCTCCGGATTCCACACAACCCAGTTCAACAACTTGTTGTATTGCCTGAACAGAGCTTTTTGCAACATTTACTAGTGATAACGCTATAGATTGCAAAAGCTTGTTCATTTTGGCGACTTGAACTTGAAATGCCAGCATCGTATTCCTATCTACTCCTCCTTTAATCCTATATCTATTCCCTCTTGTCCCTCTGCTTTCTTGCCACGAGCCAAAGCTGTCATCTTGCCACTCTTGGCTATTGCTCGCTATAGCGTCCAACGTCATCTTTATCTGGTTATAGAAGATTCTATGTATCCCTCTAACAAACACAACATCAACAGTCTGTTGTATATCCTTACTCAGCCCAAAGTAAAATTGTTCAATCAGGACACATTCAAGAATGTCTTGATGGGGGCATGCCTTCACCAACCTCTTGAATCCTCTTAAGGCATTAATCAAATTTTCTCTATCCTGCTGTTGGACGATCATCAAGTCTTTCATTCTCCTTGTGTTTTCAATGGGTGGGAAGAACTTCTTCATAAAATTTTCTATCAAATTAGCCCAAATTAAAACCTCTCCTTGTTCAAGAAAGTTTGCCCATCCTTTAGCCAAATCGCGCAATGTGAATGGAAACAATGTGAAACTCAGCTCATCGCACGATATTCCTGGGATGTTGAAAAAGGCACGGATAGAGTTGATTATGTGATCATGTGGATCCTCGCATGGGTGCCCACCTAATTGCCCCTTCATTTTGTATCATTTGAACCATGACTTGTTTTATTTGGAACCAAGCGTTCTCGCCAAACGAAGGGTAGGCGATACCAGGATTAAAATCATATAGGTTTGGTGAAGTGTATGCTCTAATGGGTTTGTCTAAATCATGGGCTAGGTAAACGGGATTTGGTTCTTTGGCATTTTGCTAGGAAGGGTTGTTCTGATTATTATGATTGCTCTGTTGAACCTCTGCCTTTCTTGTCTATTCCTTCGACAAGCTCGCTCTATTTCAGGGTCAAGTCTGAAATATGGTTGTTCACCATCACTCATAAATTTATTCGTGAAATCTTCAACTAAATCACACAATTCAACTGAAACAGAACTTCTGCATGATATTAGTGCACAAATTAAGTTAAAAGGAAAACATTAAATTCCCTGTCAATGATGCCAAAAACTTGCTTGAAATATTCTATGAAAATTTTGTATCATGGATTTATCTTGTTGAGCTTAAGTGGGTGACTAGTAGGCGGCTAAATAGAGTTACGTGTTAAAATGTGCATTCATATTCATGTGTAGCTAATTTTGATAAGATATGCATATCGTGCAAGTTTTTCTCTCTATCGCCGAAGTTCAAGTGAAGAGAATTTTCTTAGTAAGTCCAGGGTCGAGCAAATAGAATTTAATATCATAATTATCTTATCGCGTAACTAAATCATGTGGTATAACTACATAGTTAAAATTATGCACAATATATTTTTATCCTAACTATTTACACTAAGGTGCTTGGCCGTATAAGGTGGGCATGGTGAGATGATGAAAATGGAAACTAAAATCATGTCTAGGCATGGCGAGGAAGGAATAGTTTAATTATCTAAACGGAAGAAATTGTGCTTTAATAATTCAAGGCGATATAAAGCATATATTAACTTCGAATTAGGGCAAGCGACCTTTCGGTGTCATTGCCATACTTGCTCACCTTTTGGGATCCAAATACATAAAGTTAAGCTATGATTTACATCTAATTATTTTGGCTCCATTATTAGTAATTTCTCCTTTACTAAGGCGAGCAACCTTTCAGTGCTTTTGCCACACACCTTGGCATTTATGCAATGTATGCGAAGGAGAAACTTGACGACACAATTGTATTGCTACAATCTTCTTGACACTTGCTAAGGTAAATGCACGTTCTCACTTGTCAGGTGATTACAACCAACATCATTGTTCTTTCTCTAGAACATACAATGCTTTGACATAACCGTTTAACTCAACAAAACTCATAACTCAAACACTATGATTCTCTAGGTATTAGAAATACATTTCATTGCTAGTAAGTTAACTAAACAGATTGAAAATAAAAAGTAACAGAAAAATGGAAGAATGGAAGAAGAAATGCATTGCTTTGAATAAAATAACTTTAGGCCTCTCAGCCATGAGGTATATCTTACAAAATATTACAATAAAAATTTAAAATGGAATACATAAGAAAGTATTATGCCTTAGAGTATGATTGCTCATACTTTTTTGCTCTGATTTTTGCCTATCAGTGAGGGGGAAGATGAAGGGGATAACTCTCTCTCTCTCTTTTGTTCGAGGATCTCACCTAAAACTCAAGGAAGGGAGAAGACAGACGATCTAAAGAACTTGCTCTCCGGTCAATTTGTGACTACTTTGTTATGAAGTCAAAGACTATATTTCTAGGTAAGAAGTGATGTTGACAGGACAACTCACGTGTCATTAATGCAATGAAAAGCCGTATCAATGCTATGCAGACGTCCTCTTGTCCTTTTTTTCTGACTTTCGTGCCAACCAAATTTGTCACTTCTTGTCATTCGCCAACTTGCCCTTGCCTTTATCTTTACCTGAAAATTTAAACATTTGAGAGAATGAGTATATAAAATTATACTCAGTAAGAGACCCGTACTTAGTCTCCCTATGTGTTGTTAGTCTCTTGCTAGAGTCCTGCAATAAGGTACCACGCTCTATGGTGCTCCCGAACGCACGCTATCCAGTAGTCCCACCGGGACTAAACTGGGCTCTCGGTGATCACGAAGGAGTCACCCTAAAGGAGAGTCGGGCTGTAAGTGATCCCGTTGAATCACGTCTCAGTAATACTCAAACATATATATGGGAGGACCTTAATGGACTCCTCGTGGTACGACTCTAACCGGCAGACCAACAGAACACTATAGGCTATACATGCTCATCATAAAATCAACATTCAACTCAACATACACAATCTCATAGATACATATAATCACATCATGCATCAATAATATGCATCTCAGGCAAAAAGGGAAAAATTCTCTTACTTGAAGATCCGCTAAAAATAATTCACTGGTTGACAGTCAATTCCTCCCAGTACTCAATCCCGAAGATTAGGGTTGAATCCAACACAACCCTAAGTGAAACAATTCACAGTCTCAGTTCCTCCAACTATATTCGTTCCTTCAAGAAAACATAGATCCACCTAAATCCATAATCTTTAAAACGGACGCTTGCGGTTGGACGCTGGGGGCTGGACGCGTGCGGCTCGGTGAAGACGGACGGGTGGACCCGTGAGGCTGGAACTCGTGCGGCTGGACGCTGGCGGCCGGAACCCGTGCGGCTAGACGCTGGCGGCTGGAAGCGTGCGGCTGGCCGACTGAGACGTGAGGCGAACGACTTCGTCCGACCACCGTCGTCGTGGTGGTGTTCGCGGCGGCTAGGGTTTCTTTGTGACGGCTAGGGTTTCTTTGTGAGGAAGAAGATGAATTGTAACTATGGCAAGCATCCCGAGGGTGTATTTAATATGTAAAATACTAATAATAATAATAACATTAATACCATTATTATTATTATTATCTAATTTTCCCCAAATAACTCCTCTTTTCCTTCATCTCTTCCTATTCCTATTTAATTTTCCCTCTTTCCTCATTAATATCACTTATAACATATCTTTCCTTAATAATTAATAATGATAACAATAGTATTACCAATTTTCAACCATTAACCCCACATCTTTCCAAAATACTTTATTTTCCACAAAAATTAAAACCATCTCACAAAATAACACCCAAAATTAATAAAATGATAACGAAATATCTTGAAAATTTTGGGGTGTTACAAAAGGTTTATGCGAAATGAAATGACTTGAAGTTGTTTATGCGAGATGATGTTTATGAAATGGTATTGTGAAAAGGATTTCATAAAACCTCAGTAAGTCTTTTAGAGTTTTTCTTTCAAAATTTATCTCCCAGGACTTTGGCGTTGAGGCCAAAAGGAGAGGAAGTTTGGGCTTGCTAGGTGAGAAGTTGCCAGGCGTTTTAAGTTTAAGTGTTGTTGTATTTTTGGTTAAGTGTTGTTATGTATATTGTTGTATTAAACGCCTTGCTGATAGTAAAAGTTAAAGGTTGTCCTATCTTTTTCGTGATACGTTCTGATCACCTTCAATTTATTTGTTAAGTATTTTTGTGGTTAAGCTAAGTTAAGGAAGTTAAGAAGAGTATCTTTGGGTTTGACCACATCGAAGATGCTCAAGTCGCACCGCATTTGGCGAGACGGGCGAGCAGGTATGCAGGGCAGAGTGTGACAACTTGTTGCTGGGTAGCTGAACGCGTCTCTTCGTGTAAATGTTATATCGTCGAGCTTCGCTTTTTTTGCCTAAAAATCCTATGATTAGAGCACTAAAAGACAATAAAATAGGAATGAGGTTCTTTTGTATCATCTTATTCACAGATTAATCAAATCGCCTACTTTTTCCCTTGTTTTCTTCTATTCTCATGCAATTAGACTTCATTATTTTATATAAAATGCTACAATAACTTATATTTCTACAAGTTATCATTAACGAATATTGATTTACGTGTTTAATGAGTTTAACCAATTAATCTCATATTTGTGTAGCTTCTAATATGTAGGTCCATTATGTCCTCTTGTTAGCTCGTAAAGGGTAATAACGTCAATATAATCTTGGATGAAATTTGAAATGTTTAATTTTTCTTGGAGAATTAATACAACGAGTCTTTTAAAAAATATAACAAAGCGGCAAAATATTTACACCATATAGAACAATTTAAAAAACGAAAAAAGCCCATAGGCTCACAACGAGAAATACCAAAAATGTTCCATGATTAATTGTCACCCAACGTGTGTAATATATTCGATAAACGATCATTTAGATTTGACTTAAATGATCGTTTAGATTTGACTTAAATGATTGTTTAGATTTGATTATTCTACACGATCGTTTAGATTTTGATAGCCAAATCTAAACGATTGCTTTTCAAGATTCTTTGTTACACGGTCGTTTAGATTTGGCTATTTTGGTACATGATCATTTATATTTAATCATTTAAATTTTGGTAGCCAAATCTAAACGATTTTTCAAGATTTTTTGATACACAATCATTTAGATTTGATCGTTTTAATTTGGGTAGCCAAACCTAAACGAAAATTTTCAAAACATTTTGGTACACGATCGTTTATATTTGGTACATGATCGTTTATATTTGGTATACGATCGTTTAGATTTGATCGTTTAAGTTTGGGAAATCAAATATCAACGTTTCTTTTCAAGATTTTTTGGTACACGATTGTTTAGATCATTTAGAAGAAAAATGATAGAGAGAAAAGAAATTTAAATGACAAAATAGGAAGAGAAGAAAGACGGTGGAAAGGAATGGCAAATCTGAAATATTTAAAAAAAATGGTCAGCTTAATGGACTTTTTCATTTTGTTACACGGGTCGTAATTATTTTATCGATTTGTTATATTTATGAAAGTTAACCTTAATATAACGTATGGTTATACATGATAATATAAAGTTTATATTTTAATTAAACTTTATCATATAAATTTAATTTTTGGATATGATTCAAAGTTAATTTATGAGAGAATAAAAGTATTTGAATTAATTTAATATGAATTAGATTCATATTAAACTATAGATTAAAATGTAGTGAGTGAACGATACACATTAAACTATAGGATATGTGAGACATATTCATTTAAATACAATTTAAATTAAAATATTATTTAATTATTTAATTTATTCAATTAATTATTTTAATATTAATATTCATTTTAAAATATTAAATTCAATTAAGAAAATAACTTGGGAACGTGGCACACTCCACGTGCTCCTCTATCTCTACAACTTCCTCTTCTTAATCGTGTAGAAGAATGACATAACCTAAGTTTTTCTTGTGATTTCGTAAAAAATAATTTTTTCTACAAAAAAACAGAAGAATTTCTTTCTAAAATTGTTGTGTCTAAATTTTTTCTCAAAAAATTCAAAAAGGTTCTCACAAACTTTAAGCCTCAATTACTCAGAGAACCACCCATGAGAACCGTATTAAGACTTTCATCTAGAGAATATCAAACAATTGTTTTCATTATATTGAGTGAATAATGGATCTTGATCCTAAAGACAACAACAATTTTGAATAAGTATGAGCAATCAAATGAAATAAAGCAACCCGATAAGATCCTTTACCGAAAGCTAACATCATATAACTCAATTGAGACATTGTAGAATAGGCTAAACTTCTCTTAATATCTTCTTAGGAAAGAGGTAAAGTAGCTCCAAATAGTATTGCTATTATACTTTTCAAAACTATTAGATTCATGATGTAAGGTATTATTACACAAAGTAAAAGAAGTCGAGCGACAAGAAAAATTCTTGTTCCTAACATGGTTGCAGTATGTATAAGAATTGAAATGGTGGTAGGACCCTCCATAGCATTAGGTAAATTGAGAAGATTTAGCAATTGCACCTACAAATAATAGGTTCCAACTAGTGGTGATCGAAGACAATAATGTTCTTCTTCTATGTATTATTCTTTAACTTAGATTTTCTTTTCTAAAGCATGCTTAGACATAAATTTTATGCATTAGATTTTTTCTATGTGTATTTAATTTTGCCAATGTATTGATATATCTAAATTTCAAATTAAAATTGACTTTGAGGGTCTTTATTATTTTCGCTTTGTTAGGGCTCTAATCCCTTTAGTAAGGATCAAATCCCCTCCTCCATACACGAGCATATAGTCCATCTTTCTTGAGGATATTTTTAACGATCATATAATGACCATATCTAGGATTGAACTAAAATCTGCTAACTATCCCTACAGCGTAGCATAAGTCAGGTCTTGTACATTGTATAAAGAATACGTCTCATATCCTCAACTTCTTAAGACGTCTTACGACACTATTCCTGAGACAGATGAATTCCATGTCTAAAGGAAAGTACACCTCTTTTGGAATTCTAAATATTATATCTAGAAACCATCTTGTCACTATAAGTTGATTAAGACATAGCTAGTGTTGTGTTCTTAAGTTCCCAATTATTTGAAGTCCAAGAATACATTGCATTTCACTCAAATCTTTCATTTAGAACTGTGTAGCTAGTGATTCTTTAATTTCAGTCAAGCATCTTACATCATTTCTAATGATTAAGATATCTTTAGCATATGATACTAAGAATGTTGCAGTGTATTGTTGACTATTGTTTTGTATACACAAGGTTTCTCGACATTCTGAATAAAGTCATCAGATTGATAACAGTATCAAACTTTATATTCTAGGATTGATAAGCTTTCTTTAACCCATAGATGGATCTCTTAATTTTACAAACCTTTTATTCTTGACCATATTCTATAAACCCCTCTTGTTGAGACATGTAAATATTTTTGTCAAGTGTACCATTCAAAAATAGCTAGTGTTATGTTCTTGCAGTTCCCAACTATTTGAATTCCAAAAACATATTGCATTTCACCCAAATCTTTCATTTAAAACTGTGTAGCTAGTGATTCTTTAATTATAGCTTGGTATCTTACTCATTGGACATTCCCAATGAGTAAGATATCTTCAACATACGATACTAAGAATGTTGCAGTTGACTATTCTTTTGTATACACAAGGTTTCTCAACATTATGAATAAAGTCATAAGATTGATAACAGTATCAAACTTTATATTCTAGGATTGATAAGCTTTCTTTAACCTATAGATGGATCTCTTAATTTTACAAACCTTTTGTTCTTGATCCTGTTCTATAAACCCATCTCGTCGAGACATGTAAATACTTTTGTCAAGTATACCATTCAGAAACGGTGTCTTTACATCCATCTAGCATATCTTATAATCATATTATGTGGGGATCAATAAATGTATTTGGATTGACTTTAGGATAGCAACAAGAGAGTATTTCTTCATAGTCCACCCTTTCTCTCTAGGTAAAACCCTTTGCTACAAGTGTAGCCTTAAAGGTCTGTACCTTTCCAAAGACGTCTCATTTTCTCTTGTAGATCTACTTGTAACCGATAAGTTTTACTCCATTTGATTGATCTACAAGCTCTCAGATAGAAATGAAGTTTATTGACTCCATTTAAAGGAAATTGCTTTAATCCATTTATCTATGTCGATATAATTCATTACGTAATTATAAGACAGTGAATCCTTAACCTCGTCATCAGTTATGACAAGTTAAGTTTCAGTTAAACCCATGCAACGATCAAATTGATAGGTAACCCTCCCATTACATCGACACACTCATAATTCGTGAGATGGATATGACTAATTAGAAGTCCTATATCCATCCACTACTTTAGTAAAAGGCCACCTTTATCAACAAATTTTGTTCATTTATTTGTAACTTCTTGTCAAATCTCTTTCAATACCAATTTACTACGAGGTTGTTGATTTCATATATGGATTTCCTCTAAGAACGTACCATTTGTTGACACAAACACTCTAAATCTTCTTGAAGATTTTTTGGGTGGTTTGAGAGAACTGAGTCAACACCCTCTTTGGCCATAAATTCTTTTTTTGCTTTATTTCCATTTTTCTTTAAATCACCTCTCATTTCTTTGGTATAACCTATAAATAGGCATAATATTAATCGAAGTTCCAATTTCTTAGGATTTAGCATCAACATCGTGTAGATGGTAACCCCAAATTCTAAAATGACGTAAATGTAACACTCCAAAATAAAGGTAATTTTTCATTTCTTTATCTAAAGTTTATTTAATTATGTTTGAGTTCATTAGGTGTTATGTTGAATTATTTAAATGTGAATTGTTAGGTGTTTATAAATTCAAATTAATCAAATATATTTTTGTATGTATATTTAATTAAAGGAAAATTTTCAAAAAATACCAAATTTTACAAAATATTTACAACCTACAACAAATTTTTAAATTCTATCACTGATAGTCGCTAATATGTTACAGTGATAATAATCTATTAATGATTATCATTGATAGAATCCAAAATTTTGCTATAGCTTATAAATATTTTAATTTATTTTTCTATTTTTAAAAATACCCTTTAATTAAATTATAGATGTGAAAATTTTGTAGAAATATTATTAATTATATATTTATATATAATTAATTTAGCGCTATTTTTTTTTATTGGTGGATAATTATTTGTCTGGGGAAGAGAAAAAGGTGATGTGATTAAGAAAGAGAAGAAGTTGAGCGTTATTTAAAAGGAAAAAGGGACAAGGAGAAGGAAAAAGGATAGTAATAATAATAATAATAATAACAATAATATTAATTATTGTTATTATTATTATTCGAAAAAAATTGCATCAAATGACAAAAACATATAGAAAAAAACAGCACATGGCACCTATTTTTTGCATTTTGTGAATATGACAAAATTAGTTATATCAGACGGTAATCGTACGGTTATCAGACGGCTATCAAACGGTAATCATAGGGTTATCGACTTTTAAATTTTCTACTTTTGTAATTTAGAAAATGTAGTGACTTTAGAAAATGTAAAGACATAACCTCTATTATCATAAATTTTTTTGCTATTTTTGCAAGGGCCCCTTATTATTACTATGAATTCAATCTCGAAGTTCATGTAACTCATCTCCTTTCCCTTCTTAAAAAAATAGTAAGCGTCGTCGAGATTTCCCTTTGCGTCAATCCTCCGTCGCATCGTCAGCCACGCCAAGCTAAATGTTCCACCATTGTTCTCCGTTCAAGCTCAAACGATGTCACTGACCACCGTGTTTCATCTACGAAGAATGAGTGGCTCACTCCTCCGCGTTGTGCGTCTCGAGCCAAAGTGTGTCAATCCCTTTGTCCTCCTCCTTCCCTTCATGCGAGTTGCACCGAGTGTCCTCACGCAGGTGCTTCTTCTGTTGTCGAGTAGATTTCGTACGAGTGTTGGTTCCCTCCTTTGTCTGAGCCATTGAGCCCTGGGTCTTCTCCTTCTAACCGTGTGTGAAAGCGTCCTTCCAAGCCGAGCCAAGCCGATATTAGTAATTTTCTAGCCACTTTTGGTAAGTTTGGTTGGGTTTTGGTGTGGGTTTTGGATATATCCATTAAATGATAATTTTTTTGGCTAAAAAATAATTTAATTTTGTATTTAATTGTGAATTTTTCTTTGAAGGTTTAATTTAGGACTTGATCTATGAAATTTTCCCATTAAGGTTGTATTGGTTTCAATCTCAGTTTTGGGTAATGTTATATAAGGAGAATTTTTTTATGTTAGCATTGTTAACTTTATTTATTACCGATATTGAAAATTTCCCTTTATGTTTAGGATCAAATTAATTAAGAAAATTTACTGTCAGCAAAGAATAATTGTTTTTAGCTAATCTTAGGTAAGAGATTCTAGTACAAGACTGTTGAACGTAAATTTAAGAGCATGCATGTATTTACTTATTATTCATTGATGGTAGTTAAAATGCATAATGAAATGTTGTAGTTGATGCCTGATGTTATATGATTATTAATGTCCCATGTCATGTTTATGATGATTGTTCAATACTTTTTTACTGTGGTGTCTTTTAACTTTATGTCTGTTAGGATGTGTACCTACATGTATTGTGTCCCTTTAAGTTTTCACTTACAGACTGAGTGAAAAGGAATAAGAAATATTTTAAAGACGGCGAAAAGGCCTTTTCGCCACTCTCTAGGGTTTGGCCCATTCACACACTTCTTGTCTTGGTAGAGATGGAGTCCTTTTATGTGCAACTTTCGACGGAAAACTTCTATTCTTTTGAGCATGTTTGCACCAATTACAGTCTTGTCAAGTCACATCAATTCCAACTACCATTCTTGTCTTCTAGTGAATTTTCCTTGTGTGATGACGTAGTTCCTCGCCTAGAAATTGTACTTGCCAGAAAGGTTCTTCACACGTAGCCTTTGTGCGAGTTCCTTTGTGATTCACTAGTTTCTTCTTTCATTCATAATCTTGCGTTAAAACACTTAAAACAGGGTGAAACAGGCATGGAGACTTATGTAAAGTGTATTTTCAAATATTTATGAATTTTCACTATAAGCTACACGTTTTGACACACTTACTACGCTTGTTGGTTCCATTACTCTACCTAAAAGTCTATAGTAACTTGTATTTCTACAAGCTATCATTAATATATATTGATTGTAATTTGAAAAGTTAAAATTTACTTTGGGAATTAATATAATGTATGGTGTTACATTATAGTCTAAAGTTTATATTTTTATTAAACTTTATAATATAAATTTAATTTTTTAATATGATTCAAAATTAATTTACGAGAGATTAAAATATTTGAATGAGTTCAAATATTAATTTAATGTGAATTAGATTCATATTAAACTATAGGTTAAAATTTAATATGTCTATGATACACATTAAAACTCACTAATACAAACAAAACATTACTTGACGCTTATTCCCTGTCAAGTATTTGTTTACTTGACAATTTTAAATGTGTCAAGTAATCCAGTGTCAAGAATAAGAGAATAATTTTGGACAGTGTATAGGCGTCAAGATAAATGTACTTGATATGTTATAAATGTCAAGTATACCAACTAGTTAACGTGTATTACGTGTCAAAATTTTGTTTAGTCTTAACATTTACTATTGGTCAAGGATATTTAATATTGACACTTATTACTTGTCAAATGGACATTTTTCTTGAAAAATTGACAACTTAGTTAATACTTCACACGATTTACATGTCAAGACTTTTTTTTTTCAAATAAAAAATTGTACAATTTGAAATACCCATATAATTATATTGTACCTGTTTTGAAGTCCAACAATGGTATCTAACATGATCAACTCGGACAACACATAAGCAAGAATTTATGCTTTCCATCAATTAAACTATTTAAGTTTCTTGAATCAACTCGAACTTTCAATAAATGAACTAACAAATTGCATATATAATCTTGAACATACATATAGTTGGTCATTACATATTTACAAATAGGAACATCATTTTTATTCATATTACAAAATAAGTTATGATCATTGTTCTTAATCATAAAACACATAGTATATGTAATAATAAGAAACAGAAACATCACCCTCCTCTAATTACCAAGCAAGGCATACAAACTTATTTAATTTGTTGATTTGCATAGGATGCACTGCTATTTATAATGAAAATCAATAATTGCACCGTGGGGTCCAATTATTAATTACATTATTGTCTACACAGTGTAACCAACAATAATTACATTAAACTATTCAGAATGGCCGACAGGACAGGACCCCTGTTTGGCGTTTTCTGAAAAGTCTTTGCTTGTAATAATTA
>CM046889.1:8524003-8665078 GCA_025688845.1 Cucumis hystrix
GGCGTTCAGAGCCTGTGTTTATCAAATGAAAATGAACTTATGTGATTTATTTGTATTCCCCAAAAGGTATTTCTAAACTCTCACTCACTAAGTCTTTGACTTACGTTTTAAGTTTTCCTTTCCCAGATTATCAAGCGTTGAGGCCAAGTAAATAAGGGTAAGGTGAGTTGCTATGCATTGAGGCGACCAAGTAAGGCGTTTGATTGAAGAGTTGTGTTAGGCATGGGAGAGCCTAAAGTCTTTATTATAAGTGTTGTTGTAGAGAAAGCATGAATTTTGTTTGTATTTGGTGTAAACTATTAAGTTAAGAAAGAGAAGTTGTTTGTTATTATTTTCGCTCCATTGTTCTATGCTTATTGCTTAGTAGTTAAAGTGCTTAAGTAAATCTAAGTTAAGTGTAAGTTGGTTGTTTAAGTTAATTATGCTACGTTGTGTTGTGAAAGTTTGTTGAGTTGAATGTTGAATCTTTGAGTTAAAACTAGTTTAAAAAGTTTTTTCGCTTACCATGCATTTAGTGTTATCTCACGGGGAGATACGCGTTGAGTGTCTAGGTGACACGTCTCTATGTCATGCCTTGCTCTAGATGTCCCTTCATGTTACCAAGTGGAGGCGTGCCGCCTAGACATTCAATACGCCTCTCCTTACAACACAAGCGAAACAACTAAACGTAAGTTAAATGCAGAACTTATACTTTAATGAAACAAGAGAACTTTATTGAGAGACAATTCACTAGAGTACATCGACTCCTAGTACAAAAATAGTTTAAAAGAAATACATACTCAAACAACGACTTGATTTTTTTTGCCTAGCATCTATAGGCTACACGAGATAACAGTGGCCACTACCAATATCGTTTAGATTTGATACACGATCATGTACCAAGAGCTAAGCGATCATGTACTAAGAGTTAAATGCTCGTGTACCAAGATCGACTAAACGATTTCTGTTCACGATTGTGTACCAAGATCTTTTATATATTTGGTGCACAATCTTGAACCAAGATCATTTAGATCTTGATACATGAGCGTTCCAATATGGAAGAGAAAGTATATGAGAGATGACGAAAAACTAAAGAAGAAATTCTTGAGAAATGAAGAAACTACGAACAAGAACAAGTGGGAATATGAAGAAATTAACAATACGAAGAGGAGATGAATAAATTGCAAATAAATAGAAAAAAAAAAAAATCGTCTGCAATATCAAGTGCAAATCTAGAATTTATGAAAATATTTTATTGCCTTCATGAACTTTTTTATTTTGTTACACGGGCCGTAAATATTGTGATATTTTACTGAATTTATGAAAATCAACCTTTTAAAAACAAAAAATGGAGGATATAATTTAAAAAATAAGATGATTTTTTTTAATTGGTCGTATTTATTTAGCTTAAATTTAAAATATGATATAATAATAGTGAAAAGTGATATTATTATTATTATTATTATTATTATTATTATTATATAGGGGCATTTTTAAAATAACAAAATAAATTAAAATATTTACAAGCTATAGCAAAATTTTGGATTCTATCACTATAGCATATTAATGACTATTAATAATAGAATTTGCTATAGGTTCTAAATATTTTGTAAAATCTACTATTTTTAAAAATTTCTCTATTATTTATTATCATTATTATTATTATTATTGAAAAAAGTGTTATTATATTTATGTAAGAAAATAAAAGAAAATAATATACTAATTATTGCAAAGATGATTTGAAATTAGGGTTTGTGAGATAACAAAACATGCATTTGACCAATTTCCACTATGCTCAAAGGATATTTATTGATTTTTGTGTAATGAATGTGATGTTAACGAGATGTATTCTAACTGTCTTTTTTCCCCAACTTTATCGTCAAAAATCTAGTTGATAAAAATAAATCATTTTGGAAAAAATATATTAAATGCAATATTAACTTTAATTTTTCCAATTTGTCTTTCTTTTTTAGGTACATAAGTGTTGAAACCTTCTATTGTACAATAGAAATAAAATAAAAAATTAAATTTAAATGAAAGAAGAAGAACACAATAAAACTAACACCACAAAAATTAACATAAAAAAACTCTAAATAGGAGAAAAAACTTTGAAAAACAAAGATTCAACTATATATGTAAGTATTACAATTGGATACAAATCTTCTCGAAACCTCTATTACAAAAGTAATCTTTTAAAACGTTTATATATTTACGGTCTTTATTTTAAAATTTTCAAATTTAACCAGAGTTAACACATTAAAATTTAAAATATTTATTTTATAATGTTTTTTATCTTATCATTTTCTTAAAAATTTTCATTACAAAACAAACTACATTTACGATAAGTTGCAAATATTCCATATATAAGTGAATTAGATTTGAATTAATTAACCACTAATCATTTGATTGTTGATAGATATATGTGTTAGATGAGTTTACGACTGGTTAGAAAAAAAGGAAAAAAAGAAATTTATAATTTAATTTAAAAAAGAAAGAATAGAAAAAAACAAAAGAGAAAATGTGAAATAGAGTTATTTGTTTAGGCCCCCACCACCACAAGAACACAAACTTTCAACTCTCAAAATCTCTGAAATTATAAATTTAGCTGACAAAAGATTTCAGATATTAACTACTCTTTGCTTCTTCACCCAACCATTTCTCGACAACTCAAATTGTACTATTCCCCCTCCTATCTCTTTTCTTTTTTCTTCTTTCTTTCTCAAAATAATCTTTTACTTTTATTTATTTATTATATTTTATTTCCCACATTAGCAACAATCTCTCCTCCCAAACTCCAACAGAATCACTTCCTTCATCAACAATTGTAGAAACAACAATAATAACAATTCTCTCTCAACAACAACACCCTCTTCTTCTTCTTCTTCTTCTTTTTCTTCTTTTCCCACTATTCCATTATTCTTTCCATAGATGCTCTTCTTCTTAAGAGAAAAAAAAAAAAGGTAGAGGTCTCCATTTTTGTTTAGGGTTTGTTAGTTTTGTTTGATAAATCCCAAAAGGATGGGAAGAGGGAGAGTTCAGCTGAAGAGAATAGAGAACAAAATCAGCCGCCAAGTAACTTTCTCAAAGCGTAGAGCTGGTTTACTCAAAAAGGCTCATGAGATCTCTGTTCTTTGTGAAGCTGATGTTGCTTTGATTGTTTTCTCCACCAAAGGAAAACTCTTTGAGTACTCTTCTGATTCCAGGTTAATTCTCTTCATCCCTTCTATCTCCACTTTTTCTTAATATGATACCGCAGCCAATAATCCAAACGTGTTAGCTTCAAATTAAAATTCTTGCATAACTATTTATCTCTAAAAAATAAAAAGTCAGATGAGGTTGATGATTTGTTGGGTTTTAATTTATCTGTTTTTGTTTTTCACTGTTTTTTTTTAAATAATTAACCTAGCTTTGCTTCCCTTTTTATATTAATACAACATCTTACCAAATTAACAATGAAAAAATCCCCATCTTTTTTCCTCAGAGATTTCTTCTCTTTTTAGGTAAATTCTAAATTGGAACAACAATGAAAATAATGAAGATTTTCTTTTCTTTTCTGTTTTTTTCCCTAGATCTTTTTTTTATGGGCATTTGTTAGTTTCCTTCTTTCTTGCAATCTTTTTCCTGTACAATATATATTTATATAATCTGCATGTATTAGACAAGACACATAGACGACATACAGTACATATTACATTTATTTGATTTTGCCTGAAACAAGGGAAAAAACATGGAGTGTTCCAGAATAATTTTGAGTTAGCTGAAAATATTGTATTTGCCACTTTTTGTTTGATTAACAATTTAATTGGTTCCTTTATTTATTTATTATTATTATTATTATTATTAAAAAATAAAAAAGAAAAAAAAGGGCAATTTGATTGGGACTTTGGACACAGGTGAAAAACCTAGAGCCACGTGTCGGGAGACCATGATTTTTTGTTTTTCTTCTTTTTCATGCTTCGTAGCACTAACCTAGTATTTGAATCTCTCTATGCTTGTTGTTAGTGACCTCGATTCAAGTGCTTTACCACTCTTTGAATCATGTAATTTCATCAAAAGAGCTGCACTTAAAGGGAAAAAAAAAAACAAGTACTCAAATTTTGATCCCTTCATGATGAAATTTGGTCCATGCTTAATTAATTTGTTTCAATTACTAGTACTGTTCATGAGATGAGATGAGATGTAAATGCATGTGTTAAGTATATGCATGGAAACAATTATTTATACTTTTTACTTTTTTTTTTTAGTATTGAGATAGGGCTCATGAGATCTAATTAAGAAATGTGTAAGCATGGCAACCCTTCTTTCATCTTATAAGTCTTTTAGATTTGTTTTTGAGAAACTAAATTATAGGGTTTGAGATTATTGTATAAATCATCTTGATCTGGTTTGCTCTGTTTCTTAAACACACTGTCTGTTTCGACTTCACACATATAATAATTCTCCGACTGTGTATATCATTTGACTTCAGTACCATTTGACATATCGATATTAGTAACCGTAGATATCATCATCATTTGATTTACTGCTATTAGCTAGTATTAGTAAATAACAGTAACATTTGACTTAGTAATATTATTATCAGTAGATATTGATATTAATTTAAGTAGATAGGTGACTTACAAACATATAACTACGATGTATTTAAGTTTATACATAGGAAAGTCCAAATTGTTTATGCTTCTAAGCTTTCATTTTTGCGAGTCATTTCATATTACTGCTTTAATTTTTTAACAATATTATTTGTTTCAACTTCACACATGAAATTTGTCCAAATGTATATTATTTGATTCACTTTAAATTATTATCGGATGATGCTATAGAAACTCGTAACCTCGATAATTAATTTCTTTTATGCTTTAATTTTAAGTGTCATTTATTTGGAAATAAAGAAAATAGTTAATTTAGGCTTTGATTTGGTTTCCAAGAACAGCATGGAGAAGATCTTAGAAAAATATGAGAGATATTCTTATGCAGAGAGACCGTTGGCCCCAAATGGAGGTTCTGAATTACAGGTAAATAAAAATATATCTAAGTTTTATATTTGGACTTTTATGTCTTGTCCTTCTATATTGACTAGCAAGGTAGTTCAACCAATCCAAAGTTCATTTTATGTTAGAAAGTTTGTCTTTTAGATTTTTTAGAACATTCTTGCTGTTGACTGCAAGAATTTTAATTTTTACAACAAAAAAAGGGTAAATTTACGAATGTCAACACCTAATGGTTTGAGGGTCTAAAATCATGTCTTGTCTTGGATTTAGTTTGTAGTACAGTTTCCTAGCTGTCTTGTCTTGTCATTTCATTGATTGGAAGGTCAATCAAGATCTCCAGCACTTGCTAAAAAATAGAGATAGTTCAAAGTATCATATGTCTCAATTTCTTTTTATCTAATTTTTCTAGCTTGATATAAATAGGGATGGTTTGAATCATACTAAAGTTTTCAAGTTGAGTTTTTTCAGCATCATTAACTATTTTATACTTATTTTATAGTTCGAATCAAACGCTATTGTGATTTATAAATTATACATCATTAGTTAAACTTTTCTTAGTCCCATTCACTCAATAACTATGAAAGTATTAATATTTTCACTATTATTTTTTCACTATTATTTAAACAAAAACATTATTAATCCAAATAATCAAAGATCGAGTATATCATTTAACCTTATATTGATTAATAATGAAAAGAATGTGCAACCTCAAATGATTTAGTGTGTTTAGAAAACCTCTCTAACCCAACCTTTTAGTACTGCTAGTTAAAATTATGGTCAAGTTCCTCAAGTTATAATCAATAAAATCATTATCTTAATTAGTAGATAATAGGAGACTCTTTAAGTAGGAATTCAACATCAAATATAGCTAACTTTTCATAATGCTACATTTATCTTTTTTCAAGTTCACTAAATTATTCCATTAAAGTTTACTAAAAGACATAAGTTTACTAAATTTGCTTTACAGTCCAACATTACTTTCGATATAGTATTACTATAGTTTATATAACTACAACGGTGGGTGTGTATAGTTTAACATTTTAAGTATGAAAAAATAAGTCATTTTAGAATATATAGATATAGTGTGCTGTTGACAACTATTTAAAATAATTTTTAAAAAATTAAAGTTTGTTTTAAAACCTTTTTAGCCATTCATGTTTTTAAAAAAATATATTTTCTTTATTCAAAGACCCTAATCTTTCTCTCTCTTCTACTTCTTCTTCTTTTAATTTAACTGCTTTGACAGACAAGTTGGTGTCAGGAGTATCCAAAACTTACAGCCAGGTTGGAAATTGTACAGAAAAACTTAAGGTACGTATTTTAACTGTTCTTATTCAGTACTATTCATTTTTTAAAAATATTGTTTCAATATCAATGAGCATTTTTATATATATATCTCTTGTTATATCTATTTATAGAGTCAGAATCATCTATTAATAACAACGTCGAACAGGATATCTAATTAATTAACTTTAACCAAAATTTTTTATTATTTGTATTAATTAAGATAGTAAAGGTACTTGACCCTAAAATTATACTTCCTTCTCACATATCGATTGTATTTAGTTGTTCACACATCAAGAATAATGTGATGTATTTTAAGTGAGAAATATTACCTTGTAAGAAACTTTATCTTTCTGTAAAACCTTATATTTTTTTAATATAAATATACCTGTTTTTATCCCTAGCAATCTATTATTGTTGATTTTCAGCTTGATTAATATTAGAGAATGAAACTCGCATAGGTATGACTATGAACTATGTTAGTCTCATTTTTGTAAGTTTAGTTTTATAACTTTGAAATGAGAAATGGTATGTAATTAATGTAAAAAAAAAATGAAGTATTAATAGTTAGATATGTTAAACAATTAATTAATACAAATTATACATGTCTATATATTATTATTATTGATTTAGGCATTGTTTGGGAGAAGATCTTGACCCTTTGAATTTAAGAGAACTTCAAAGCTTAGAGCAACAACTTGACACATCACTCAAGCGCATAAGATCTAGAAAGGTCTGCCTTAATTAATGCCCTAATTTTTTTCTTTTCATCTTTACTTCATTTCAATTCATCATTTTTTTAAAACAAATAAATTTATTCACATTTGGATTGATCATTACTTAATTAATTGGCTATTGATATTCAAAGTTTGTATAATTTCCTACCTATCATTTGTGTCATACATCAAGATGGTCACTGATCTTATTGATATATTATCATCGATAATTCAAAAAAGTTATTCATTTAATACTTAAAAGTTTCCACCATGACTACTTCATGAATCTTCATTATTTAGGAATATCTATATATCCATGTAAAATATTTCATTGATATATTTATCATTTTCTTTATTAATTTTTTAGAGTTCTTTTATATATTGCATGCTCATATATAATAGATGCAAATGATCATTGTGGGTTACATTGTTGCAGAACCAACTAATGCAAGAATCTATTTCAATATTGCACAAAAAGGTGAATAAATTAGTTTTAGTATTAATGTTTTGGTATCATTATTTATGCATATAGGACTATAATTTCTTTCTTCCATTATGTGTAAAATTTGGTTCATAAAATGATTGTAGGAAAAGGACTTGCAAGAGGAGAACAGGCAACTAGCGAATAAGGTATAAAATTAACATCCTATATCTTTTCAGTGCTATATATAAGTTAAAGTAATTTCATATTGTTGAATAGCCTCTAAGAATGTAATATGTTCTTATGATTTGAAAATTTTAGGTAAAGGAAAATGAGAAGGCTTTGGTTGAACGTGGACAGTGCGATGTTCCAAACTTGGTTCATAATAATCAGCCAATTTTTGAAATGACACCACCAATTCCTTCTTTATCATTTGGGTAAATTTCTCTTCTTTATTTCTTTCAACTGAAAAATCTTTTTTCCGCACATTCATAGATACATCATTATTTGTGTCATTTCGTTTCCTTAAGTTTGATCGTATAGAAGAGTTTTCTTTCTAGTAAATGGAAAAATACTCGTGACTAAATTGATTTAGAAGTATTAAAAGTTAAGAGATCAAAAGACATTCTAATATTTCAATTAGGTTTACTCATTCATAACATCTTCATCATATCCTTAACAAAGATGCATTCATAAGAAAAATATAACATCAAGAGACCTCGAGGAGAGCTCAAGATCAACACAAAATATAAATGGGAAAATTCAGAGGAATGCTTCCTAGTTGATTTAAAGTCATATGCAAAACGAATGAGTAGATTTGAATGTCTAACATTTAGGACAAAATGGGATGTATAAACGCTTTTCACAAGAGTTTGTTTTGATTGGTTAGGTTGGTTTTTGTTGTGAATAATTAATTCAACAATTTAAATCTTTGAAGAAAATATATGTTTGATTTGCTATTGATTTTGAATAAAACTTCAATAAAACCCAAGTACCATTTAGATTTTGTTGGATCACAATGGTGGAGAGGTCATATAGTTATAGAAGACACATAAGCTAGATTCCATAACGTCCCTCCCTCCAGCAAAAAACAACAAACAAACCCTATTGCCAACTTCACCAAGAGAATGTAGAAACCCTAGGGTTAAAACCAAAGATAACAATAATAATGATAATTATACATTTGAATGTAGAGCGAACTTGAATGGGAGAGGATCAAGAGGATCAGATGAAGATGAAACAAGGCCAACCAGAATCAACAACATCCAAATACCAGCGTGGATGCTTCGCCATGTGACTGAAAATTCTAATAACTAAAAAGCAACCGCATCGTCGTCTTCGCTGTTGCATGGAGGCAGGCGCGAGTGGTTGCCACTGCCCAGCTCACTGGCACCATAATTGTCACAAATAAAAAGGCCATGGGGATGGGAAAAAAAAAAAGAGAAGACAACTACAATCGTTTGGTTTTTGACCATCATGTGGGAATAATGCAAACACCCTAAACATGCATTCTATATGACATCTCTTCTTTCACACCCAAATTGGGCCACCCCAATCCCAAAGCCTTAATTGTATTATGTAGATGATAATTTCTCAGAACTCCGAACTAACTAATTTAAACTTTTGGAAGAAATTTGAAATGTGATACTTCCATTTCTCTGTTTTTATTGTTTGAACTAGTGGCGGTGTTAGTTAAATGTGTTTAATTTATTACATGCATGCTTGTTTGTGTTGACTAACACTTCTTATATCACTGCATGAGGTTCTTGTAAGAAATATTAGGTGGTCATTCAAGAACTAGAAGATATGACGTAAAAAAAAATCTAGACTTTTTATTTAGAATCATGTATAAAGATCATACAACCAAAACATGATGGAAAGCTACAAAATTAAAGACATGCCAATTAAGAGTAATGCATCCTAATTATGGAGAAAGCTTTAATTTTAGCTGACCATAAAACAATCGAAGGAAATGCTTATAACATTGTGTCACACCTCGTCCTGAGCACCTGCCTGCTTGGCTCGAGACATGACGTGAAGCCAACCGATATCGTCCACTTCAAGAATGACACCAGCTGGCCCTTAACCTTAATCTTTTTAACAATGAACAATAATGGAAGCTAATACATGACTTATAAATAACATAATCGAGGAGACAAAAACCTTAGGTAAGTTCATATACAGACAAAACATAACTTTACTTACGAACCCACAATTGACTTTTTTATAACCTAAGTCTTGACACAACTAGGAACTAACTAAACGTAAAAATAGCAAGACACATAAGATAATTAAAGAAAAATCCTTCAGCAGACAGATAGCAGCGATTCAAGGTCCGAGTACTTGGTCTCTACTTGAAAAGTAGGAAAACATTTTGGAAAGAATGAGCTAAACGAGCCCAATGAGTATGGTAGTTTTCTAACTACCTTTCTTAAATCTTTAAAATAATTAAATCCTTTAAACAGTGAACAATAAATCTTAACATGAAAACTTTAAAGCATTTGGAAAATAGAAACATAAAGCCTCGCTCTTTTTGCTTGAAAATTCAAGTATCTATTCCTACGAGATAGTAGAGATTACTTGATACCACATCGTCCATAAATATCAGAGATGGGCATCCCCAATCCCTATTCCTACGAGGTAGGCGTCCCTAACTCATCCCTATGAGATAAGCGTCCTTACTCGTTCCTACAGATAAGTGTCCTTACCTGTCGTGGCACATTTAAATCCTGCCCTTTTAGGGTAATTTTGAGATACTTGGTTTCGACCAAAACCTTTGTCCACCATAAACCTTAAATCCTTTTCAATAAGAAATCTTAAACTTGTTTTTAATACTCCGTAAACATACTTCAGTAAACAGTAACCATGAATAAATACTTTTGAATAAGAAGATCCTTTGAATAACTTTTATAACATAAATAACTTTTATAACTTAACTTAAAACGTTTATTATAAATTATGATTGAAAACATGCTTTAAATTATTTTATCAAAATCGTTTTCCACTCACAAATCGTAGATCAAACCCTTAGTTGATATGCTTTTTCGATTTCTTCTTGTCCAAAAACCTCTTTGGTCCAACAAGCCAAGCTCAACAACCTTCATTGCCCAGAAACTTATTTTCGGCCAGAACTTTTCTTCTACTTTAGAGCTTAATAACTATAATCCATAATTCAAATGAAAATATTTTCTTCTATAAAGTTGTTGCCAATTATCTTAATAGTCTTATCTCAAAATTTCAGCTTGAAAGTCCAACGGATGAACTCCACAGGCATCTGGAAGTCCACCTTGCTTAGAATCACACGAATTCTGACCTTCCTCCCTTTCTTCAACCCAAACTTAATCCTCCTTTAATCAAATTAAACCAACAGCTCCAATATAGAAAATAAATTCAAAAATAAACTTTTGGGAGTAATTTTACTCAAAACACTCGAGTGGATTGTGAGAAAATCAATACTGAACCTGGCCTATTTATAGAGTTCCTAGCATGAGTACAAGTGGACACCTAATCCCTGCTTAAATCAACCTTAAACCTTATTAAGACACCTCCTACTTACTTTACGCCTTAAAATGCATGCTAAAAAGACTTTGACACTTCACTAAATTCTTAAACTGGTTGCCTTAATCATGCCAAATAGTTGTCCAAAATGCATAGCTAGCTTCCATGACCATCTCGCCTAATTTCTTGCCCAAACTACATAACCCGACTTAGAAAAGTTATAACTTAAAATATGTAACTCTTTTGACAAAACTTACTTCTACAAAGTTGCTCTAAAATGAGTTACCTTTCTTACCCCAAGCTTTTAGGGCAAAACCCTAAATGATGCATTTTGTATCCTTCTGGGAGTGCACTTTACTCAGATTCACTCGCGAACTGACCTTCTCGCCTACTCTTATCCAAAACGCTAATCTTCTCATATCTAAAACGCCCAGCAGCCTTCCTCAATACACTTGACTAAAATTTTGAGCTTTTAAGATCAATTTGAGTGAAAATACCCAAGTGAGTTGTGAGAAAAGCCTTTCTGAAGTTAGCTAAAGTGCCCAAAACCATTTCTAACTTCTATAGCTATTTTGCCAATCCAACCCAAAACATCTAGACACTTCTTTAAATGCCTAAGGAGGTTCTCCATCTTCTTTTTGCTGCCCATGACACTCATTTAGAGGTTATATGGTCTTCCTTGTCGCCCATCCTAACCTCTAAATGTCTAAAACCATACATTTTGACACTTAGCCAAAATGTCTCAAATTTTCTCCTCTTGAACCTAAACTTCCATCTTTCCAAATATTTTTACTTCCTTTTCCCCATGAATTTTATTTCTCTTGTCTTTGAGTAAGCTTAATAAATTCCAAATGTTTAAGAAATTTTGGGTTTCACACATTGGTTGCGGAAGTTCACATAGTTCACTCAAACTGAAGACTCTCAACACAGTATATAGATACACGATGTTAGCACTTCCATCAATCAATTAAAATTAATATTTTAATTATCGATCATGAACTACTTTTTTACTCTTAGTAGCAAGCTAGATCGATCCACAGGGAAGCACAACAAGATGGGTTTTTCAAAATTAATTCTTTAGTTAAAACGTTAAATTGGAGGTTTGTGTGTGTGGTTTGAGAAGAAGTGAAAAATAAAATGTTGGCAGAAAGGGTAAATGAGCTCCAACTTTCGTGGGTATTTTTGTCGATGCAACGTCAAAAGACCTTGGTATAGGAAAAGGTGACAGAGGTTTCAGCCACGATATTTGCCCACGTAAAAAGGAAAAAACGTCGATGAAGGATTAGCCCACGATTTTCTTAAGATCTACCGCTGTTTTTTTTTTTTTTTTTTTTTTTTTTTGGCAGAGACCAAAATTCTTGTAGGTATAATTGCTAGAAAATTAAAAGTGACAACCTATCTTAGTTTTTAGAGGTATCCCCAATTGCATGCTTGATCAGAGTCATCAAATTAACTTCTACATAGTTTAAGCTCATCAACTCACCTAGAAATACTAGTTGAGTCCAATCTATGAACTTAATCAATTGGAGTAGAGGAGATGCATCCTAATTAATTTAACCAATCACATTAAGTTTTGGAGCGATGCTAAGATGAACAAATTGAGAAAAAGAAAACAGTCAACAATTATGCATCAAGTACACATAACTGAAGAAACAAAATGCAGATATAATAAACGAAACACAAGACATTGTTAACCTAGTTTGATGAGTGGGATCCTTGACTCATGATAAGAGATTTTGTATTGTCTTGTGATATAATTTATGATTACAAAGTTATGACTTATCAGTACATAATATTCAACATATTTTCAACATTCTATACTTAGTGCACTTTCTCACTAACTCGTGAAACATAAAAACTAATTACTAGTAATTGTCATTGATGTCTATTAGACCCCAATTGCGTACCACCAAAATGATGAATGCCCTACAAAAAGGATGCTGTGCAAAGAGACTGTTGATGGTAGAATGAGCTTCGTGAATAAATTACGCGATGAAAGGTCACTATGGGACAAAAGTACATGGGGGGCGATTGGGCAAGTCTAGTACGCCTAGAATGGTAATGTGACCTTGATGTCAGTAGACTGGAAATTAATTGGAGCTTGCCGTCTGATCCAAATTCAAGATAAGAGGTTGGACAGAAACACGTGGCGTTTCGAGATTGGGCCACTTCTCGCAGCAAAAAGAAAGTAATTTTTACGGCATGGGAAAATCACCGTTGAGGCCTATAAATAGAGGAATCCAGACGATTTTGAAGTTGCTTTCACCTTGAACTCACACTTAAAAGAGAATTAGAAAGATTTATGAGGATTCCTGAGACCCAAATGAGCTCGAGTCTGACAAGGATTACAAGAAAGTGCAAAGGGAGCTAGGTTGAGGAGCTAGTTGAGTGTGACTGTGAGTGGTTTCTCTTACAAAATATTTCCAAATTTCAAAGAATTCTAAAATGCATTTCTATTGAAACGAGACTTATATAATTTTCCTTGTGCTTTCCAATTCTTAAAATGAATTATTTGATTTACGGTACACTAGATGATGTGATGAAATGATGTGTTTGAAGAAGGTATGAGAACTTAATAATAATGGTTAAATATAATAATCTTTGTCCCTATGCAATACAATGTCTCGCACTTGCTGTGTGTTCTAGTGTGGGATGTCTTATCTTTGCTGCGTGATTTGGGATAAGATGCTTTACTTTTGTTGTATGATCCGAAATAGAATGTCCTATTCATATTGTGTGATCTTGAATAGGATGCCCCTATTCATGGTGTGTGATCTCAAATAGGATGTCTCATGCTTGTTGTGTGATATGGTATGGGATACCCTTTGCTTACTGTGTGATATGGCATCAAAAGACGCGTTATGCATAGTGAAATTGACAGAACTTGCTACATGCGTTGAGATTACTCCACATGGCTATAACTTGGCAAAATAGTGTGGTAAACGCTTGAGCTGAGGAAGAGATACAAAGGCGTAATAGAACATGCAGAATGATTCTGCGAGTTGATGATGTAGTGTGGTAGAGGTATATGACGAGATAAGATCTATAGTGAAAAAAAATCAAAGAGACAGTTTTCCTTACGATGTATGAATTGTTGATAAGATGAAAATGCTTGAAAATGTAATGATTGACTCACATGATCTTCATATCAAGTGATTTGATAAAATATCTATATCGTGTTAAGACGAATTTGAATTCCTAAAATTATTAATAAAAGACCCCACTCACTAGTTTTTAGTCTAACCTTTCAAATGTTTTGTTTTATCCCCCCAGGTAGCGAAGAACATCCATAGTTGAATTTGCAGCCTTGATCGCATCATTTTGGTAGTAGCCACTGTTTGTTCGCATAGCATGTAATGGTTAAGCGAAGTCCATGTATTATTTTGAGTAAGGTTTAAGGGGTTGTATTGAACGTTGTACTTGGTACTAAAAGTGCTTAAAATTGAAATATCAATGCAGTCTCATTTTCTATGTTAGGTTTCTTCATGATTGTTTTAATTCCGCTCACTAGGCATTCAAAGCGTTACTACACAAAGAATATCGCGTAGAATGCTTAGGCAATCACATCTCCATTCTGTCGCATAAAGTGGATAGAGCGGAGTGTGACGGAGTCACCAAGGAAGATCTCCCCCTTAACTAATGATCACTTTAAGCAATTGATCAAGACACACTTGATCTTCAACAATCTAGAATCTTCTTTCTTATTCTCAATCATAAATTCTTTACAACATACTTGACTCACCAAGTTTCCCAAGAACTCTTTTTCTAACTTTTTCTTTTTCAATTACGATCTCTCAAAACGTCAGCTCTTTTCTTTCTACACACCCAAAAATACCCATGAACAGAAAATATAAAGCAAAAGTCAGAGAGCCAACCAATCCACAATAGTAGGAACTAATCTCAACAACTAGGAAAATCTTAACAACCCAGCCACAACAATAAAATATTCCCAAAACAAAATAAATAATAAATAACAGAAAACGGGACCACCAACTCAACAAACTTCTAGCTTCCTTTAGTTGTTTAGACAAGCACACCGAAAAACACCAACCAACCAAAAACCAACCAAAGAGAAGGACAGCTAGAGCACAAAAAAGAACAACATGCAGCCAACAGGGAAACTGAAGAATCCAACTAGAACCAAGACACCAAATTCGATTTCATTCCAAAAGACAAACACAACAACCAGAATAAAAGCAGTAAAAGAAGTAGAAGACAAAATTGTTCTATTGTACAGAGATCAACCAACAAAATAAACTCCCCCTTGTTGACTGACAAATAAACTAAGAAGCAAGTCTAGAAGAATCAGAAGGCCTATTTTGAGATTCAACAATTAAAAAATGAAAAGCATGCAGCACAAAATCAACCGCAAAATGCCTACTAGACATACTATTGACTACCCCTTGAAAATCCTAAATCGAAACGCTATAGGTCCGAGATTCATTAGAGAGTAGCTGAACCACTGATAACGTGCAGAAATGAATGTTATTATAGCCCTTTGTATTAGAATAATGGGGTTAAAACACATAAGGGATGCTCAGAGCGCATAACTTATGTTGTAAAACCATAAATACTTAGAAATATGGCTTACATAAATGTTATTTTTGTTTTATGTGGTTATCATGTTTAAATGCAGGACAGATGGGAAGAAGAAAGAAGCAGTTCACACATGACATCTTACACAAAGGTAATGCAATGGATCTGGCCTGGTGAATAACAACTCCAGGCGAAGAAACTAAACATCACGCGAGCAAAGCTCACAAGAAGATAAGAATTGTAGTTGGGATGATGTGAATTCACAGGGTCAGATGCCAGCACTGACACATTCAGAAGAAAAAGGATTTTCCCGTCGAAAAGCAGCCTATACAAGAACCTCGTCCTCCCCGAAGGCCTAGGGGGCTTGCATAGGTCGAGGAGCTCGAATAGGCCAAAGGAGACTAAAAAGGTCAAAGAAAGTTACAAAGAGTGAGAGAGAGAGATTGAACAAGCTACCTGGAGATTATACAGCCGTGATAAAAGAAAAGATTATTTGTTGTTGATTTTCGAACTTGTAGTAATGTTTTCCATTCTTCTATCTTTCCATTCTTTATTTCATTGTAATATATGTATTATTCATATTGTACAGTGGCCGAATGCCTATATTCTTTATACATAGATTGCATGTTTATACCTTTCCAATCCACTATTTCTTAACTTCACATATATCTTCGTGTTATTAAATGAGAAGAGTTGTGATAAGTTCTTGATAAAGAGTTCAACTTATAAACCTTATCGCATTAGTTGAGTTATATTCATCACTTGGCCAGTGTAAATCACCAACTATCCGAAAGGGTAAGGCAAGAATAAAACTAATTCGCACAGGGAGGAGTTTGGTGACAACCTTCACCTTAGCGAGGTAACTTCCAACATTTGTATCCCAAAAGGTGAACAAGTGCAGACAATAGGCACCCAGAGGTTGTCGTCCTTAAACGAGAAGTCCTATAAGTATTATGAGTCACGTTATCTAGGTATCATTCATTTAATCAAGCATAGTTATTTGCATCTTGAAAGGCGAACAAGTGTGACATTTAAACACTTCGAGAGAAGGTTACCTTAATCATGTGCTCATTATGCAATTATAGTGCGTTAAGGTTATCACAATACTTAAGCATCTAAAAGTACATAAAATTTCCTTCACTCGTTACCCGCATATAAGTTAGTTCAACTCATCTTCCACCTAGCTTTAATTTACTCTCTGTGCATGAGTCCTGAGCTGTAAATAAGTAGTCGTAGTTAGCATTATATTCTTTTAATTTAATTGCCATAAAGTCTAAACGATAAGTGGAATCTAGAACTAACATCTATAACAATTTTTTGTGTTCGACTCTGGATCACCCAGGTAAACCTTCGATTCACTTGTACTTGGGCAAGCAGTAGGAAAACTTGTACTCAACGGACTTAAGAGCTATGCGATGAAGAAGTACATGGGAGCACCTCAAATGCAATAATCATGATTCATGACTCATCACGCAAAATCAAAAGCAAGCAATAACGAAAGTTATGATGCGTGCGTTAACCGCGATGATCTGACTTAGTGAAGTATTGCTATAGTAATTTATATGTATGAAACCATTAAGTCCACCCATAACAACCAAGTTTTTGGCACTGTTGTTGGGGAATTTATTTTTAGATGTTAGAGTAAAGTTTTACTTGAGTTAAGGCAAAGCTTTTGATTTTGGTGAATCACGCGATTAGCCAAAAATCGTGTGAAGAGGTTCAAGGTACCGGAGTATTTCGTGATTGCTTGAACCAAACCTAAAATCAATGTATCTTTTGGAAGTTGACCTAGAGAAATCTCAATGGATGCGGTTAGTTGCAAATGAAAATGAGAACCTCAATGAAGTCATCTAGAGAAGTATCCTCGAGCGAAGCTAACAAAAGTACAATTTCAATTAGCGAAGTGAAAAGGACCAAGAAAGATCATTTGAACATTGCAATGAATGATTGAGAATAGAGCCTTATTGAGATGAACAATCAAGTCGCTGAAAGTCATGATGCAAATTATCAATGAAGTACAAGAACAATGCATTCAGGAAGCTATGTGGAGCAAAAGCAATGATACACAGTTAGTCCTCGCCAAGGAGTATTGATGCATGGGTAGATCTGTAATGTATATTATTTCTATTCACCTTAAATTTGTATCCTTATAATAGTATGTAGTGCTCCTCAGAATAGTATGTAGTGCTCATCATACACTAACATCTCTGCGCACAATTCTTTTATTTTCGCAAATCAATTTTGTATTCTTTTGTTTTTGCTTTTTGTATATCCTTTAATCTTTCATAAGGATTGCTAGTCACGTCGTGACATCATAGGTAGTCTAACAGTCGTACACAAAATAGGAAGCTAGATTGCATAGGGAAACAAAGAAATCTTTAGAAGTACAAAGCGTCAGGTCAAATCCCTCAGTGTTAAACTTCCAAGACGAAATGAATGTGCCTTCCTCGAGCCATGAGTAGTCATTCAAGTTTTTAAATCACATTTAATTTGACAAGACATTAACAGTGGGGTAACCACTCTCTTAACCCTAGTTAAAAAGGCCTATTTAAACACTTCAAGACTCGGAGACGTAACATTTAGACCAATACAACAAGTCACAAAATCCACGCATTATATAACCTTCAAAACACTACCTTTCCAAAAAAAAAGTTCTTCAATGTTCTTCGTTGTATTCCTGCCATCTTTCACCAAGAAAT
The DNA here is from genome assembly GCA_025688845.1 of Cucumis hystrix. Lineage (NCBI taxonomy): Eukaryota > Viridiplantae > Streptophyta > Magnoliopsida > Cucurbitales > Cucurbitaceae > Cucumis > Cucumis hystrix. The sequence continues at coordinate 8,542,125 of CM046889.1, forward strand.
GCTTCCCTTACAAAACACCTCATCAAGCCAACATATTACGAGTAACAAGTACTCTTCCTTCTCGACGCATAATGCGGTAAGGCTACAAGAACAAGAAAAGCACAAAAGGATGGAGAAGGTCGAGGTAGGAAATACGGGAATAAAAGAATATGTAAAGAAAGAAGAAAAAAAAGGCAAAAAGATGGCCAATAATAAAAGAATATGTAATAATAAAAATAATGAGGTGCGACAACAGGTTGAGGAGGATGGAAAAGAGTATCTTCCACTAGAAAATACTTCATCGCCTGTTGTTGAAAGTTATGATGAGTGCGTTAAGCGCAATGACTTGACTTCGTGAAGTATTGTTAAAGTAATTTATATGTATGAAACCATTAAGTCCACCCAACACAACCAACCACATGAGATACCAACAAAGAAGATAACACTAACCCAGTAGAAGGAATTCTCATATCAACAGCAAATGACTGAGGTACAGACGGAGGACCAAAACTGGCAGGAAGATCAGGCACATGGGATCCTTGGAACAAACGATAACTGAGAGACAAAACTTTGGGAGCAGGACCAGCATAGTCAACTTCAGTAAGAGTGGAAGAATGTTGTGACAACAAAAACCCATAGAGCAGTTGAAGGAAGTAGATAGGAATGTTGATCCCAAAAGTTTCCACATGTCGAAACACATGAAGAAATACAAAATCACCAACATCCACCTTGAAGCAAGTACAAATAAAAAGTATTAAATTGACATGAGTGGTAGAGATAGTGGATACATGAAAAGATGGGTACCAATTAGCAATGCCAATTTTGTGCAGAATAGCATATTTAACACTCATCTTAAAAGGAGGCAACTGATTATCAGCGAGCCAAGAATGCAAGGTGCCACCAAACAGCTCCAAACCTAACTGCACAAGAGAAGGAAGAACTACCAAAAAAACCAGCAGGCAGAGACACATTTAAAAAGGAATCAAGAAAAGCAGGAGAGATGTTGAAACAAAACCCACGAACATGAACTTTTTAATACTCCGCAGCACCAGGGTCATTCAGGTCAACAAGCAAATTAACAATAAACTCCTGAATCAATCGAGGATAGAAGGGACCAGCCTCAGTAATGGTAGGAAGAAAACCATCCCTAGTGCTTAGGTCAATAACATGAATGCAAGAATGATGCTGATCAAATATAGTAGTTTCATCAGCAATACGACATTGAAATACGTACTTTTACTTATGCCCATTGTCCTCCAAACGAAAGGAAATAGAATCGATAGGAACAACATGCACATTAGAGGGAAGTTTGCTTCTGCCAGCCTTAGTAATAACCACCTTTTTCCTTTTAGCTAGAGGACGGGGAGGAGGCTTTTGAACTGAAGATTGTCGAACAGAACCAGAGACAAGTTGAGAAGCAGCAGGCATAGATAGAACAGTGTGAGAATTAGCAAAGAACTCACCAGGCATCACTAGACTAAGAAGGAACCGAGTTTATAGGAGGAATATCAAAAGTAGTAACCGTAGGAGGATTAGTAGATGAAGTAGGAACCGAAGGAAACTGAAAGAAAGGAGAATTAGTCGAGGGCTGAGAAACAACCGATGGAGCTGAAACATTAATAAATCCAAAGCCATTAGGGGGATTAGCAGGAGGAACAATGGAACAAGAAATGTCAGTCACAGGAACAGAAGCAGAATCATTAAACAAAAAATTAGCAACATTATCACCTGCAGACAGAGCATTAGTAGAAGGAAAACTAGAAGAAGGTGGCACACCATAAACAAGAATAGATGATGAGGGAACAACAACAGAACGTCGCAAATGATGTAAAAACTCAGACAGGGCAACACGATAGTTGTCATCAAAAGAATCATAACCAATATTAACAGTCTCAACAGAGACAGTCTCAGTCACAGAAGCCCTAAAAGTGTCCTTTAGAGAAGACTTAAACGAACTAGAATCCTTATGAGACGAAGCAAAAGGAGAACTATCAAGAACATCTGCACAATCAACAGCTTCAGGGCAAACGACAAGCACGTACGAGAAACAAACTTACAAGAAGATAAAGGAATAAAAGCCCTAGGCAGCGGAAGATTTTACATAACTATTCTTGAATTTAATTTGGAAATCCCAAAATACCAATACATTGGCAAAATAATACAAAAACTAATTTTCATATTATAACTTAAAGGCTAAGCATACTTTCTAATTATAGATTAGAGAAAGAAAAACTTACTTAGCTGACTCCTCTAAATCTACTAAAACTCTAAATTTGGACACTACCTGTCGAAGACATTCCTATCTTCTGGGATGTGATTGGTTTCTGGAAACCAATTGGGATGGGAAAAAATTTAGAGAGAAACAATTTCTTTTGTAGAGAGCAAAAACACTGGCTTTTCTTTGATTAAGAAAAACTGTTTTTCTTCTACATGTTTATAACTCCTTTTCCTTAAGGGAGTAAGACAGAATCAAGAGATTCTATTAATTTAAAAAATGTTAAATTAATAGAAATTCAAATAATTAATTAATTAATTAGTTAATAATTAATTAAATCATATTTAATTAATATTTCATTTAAATCATATTTAATTATTATTTCATTTAAATCATATTTAATTAATATTTCATTTAAATCATATGTAATGAATATCTCTCTAGTACGTTATAGTTTTAAATTAATTTAAGTAAATCAAATTTAATTTAGTAAAATAAAATTAAACTATTAATTAATTCTCCCATTAATTAATAGCTAAATTAAATATCTTATATTTGACTTTAAAGGGGAGTTTTTAAAAATAGTAGATTTTACAAAATATTTACAATCTATAGCAAATTCTATCACTGATAGTCATTGATATGCTATAGTGATAGAAGACTATCAGTGATAGAATCCAAAATTTTGTTATAGCTTGTAAGTATTTTAATTTATTTTGTTATTTTTAAAAATGCACCTAAATTAAATTTGAAACATATTCAAATATAAATTTATCTTATAACCAATAATTTCAATATGAATCCAATTTACATTTAATTAATATTTGAACTCTTTCAAACATTTTATCTCTCATAAATTAATTTTGAATCATATACAAAATTAAATTTATATAATAAAGTTTTATTAAAATATAAACTTTATATTATAATGTATCACCATACATTATACTAATTCCCAAAGTAAATTTGAACATTTCAAATTACAACCAATATAAATAAATCTCATTACCCTTTAAGAGCTAGAAAGGGGGCCTAATGGACCTACAGATCAGAAGCTACAATGACAGGAGATTAATTGGCTAAACTCATTAACCGCATTAATTAATATTTGTTAATTGTGTGTACACTCCACTAAAGACTCACAGCTGATCTCTTCTCACTGTAGATATATTTCAGTGTCCACGGATACAGACCAATAATAGTAAGTTAATCCTTTACGAGTGTTCATCACACCAGCGAGATCAAATTACCATTTTACCCCTAGGTTACCTTTAGTTCTTAAATACAAGTGCTCCTCTAATGCAATTTGTTTATGGTCCAACCAATAAACAAAAACTCCTCTTGTGCCATAGAGAGGGTAGGACCCTTTGTTCAAGTTTTGGAGACACCATACTCATCTACTTACCCTAAAGTATGGAATGAATGAATTTTATCTTGTGTAATTATATTCCCAACTCCTCACTCGGTCTTGTCTAAAAAATGATAAGCATAATGAGTCAACAATCTGGCCACTCTCACCCGTACAAATCAAAGGATAATTCCTCGCGAACGGGAGTTCATAATACACTCATGATTGAGACTAACTACCTAGGTGATACAAATGAAATAAAAACCTAACTAGTTAACGGAGTTACATCTAGTGGTTACTATTTCGTGGTTCGATCGTATGCAAAATCATTGTATAGGTACCCTCACTCTCATGTCATCTACACGAACGCATTGGATCATTGCATTTGTATCAAATACAAAGTAAGTCGTATCCATAGTGTTATGAGGATAAGGTACCCAACCTTATCTCTATACTATAGACCCTTTAAGTTTATCTCGAACATTGATCCATGTATGTCTCTACATACTGTTCAAGACTCATCGAACAGCGTAGGATGTTAGTTTATTGGATTTGGGTTATTAAGACAGAACTAATAATATAATCAATAACATTTATTGAAATTATAATATAACACTTTATTAATAATGGTCAATGAATTATATTTACAATATACGAGTTTTAGGACATAAATCCCAACAAACTCCCATTTGGACTAAAACTCTAGACTCTATGGGATGTACGTAATAAAGTAATCCTCAAACATTGGAAATGGTAAAATGTACTAGTATATTACATAAAACGTATATAAACAAATACAATAAACTAAGGTATCTTCATACCCATGACACATCTCCCACTTACCCTAGATTACCTAATGTACATATCTCGCATACCTAGATTTTCTTGATGACCTCCGAATACTTTAGCCTTGGGAGTCTTTATAAATGGATCAACAATGTTATGCTCCAAAGTGATCTTGGTGACGATCACATCACCTCGTTGCAAAATATCTCGTATTAGATGATACTTCCTCTTTATGTGTTTTCCTCGTTTGTGGCTGTGAGGTACTTTAGGATTGGCTACTGCCCCATTATTATCACAATATAAAGTGATGGCCATGTTCATGTTTGGAACAACTTCCAAATCATGCAGAAACTTCCTAAGCCAAACTACTTCTTTTACTGCTTCACAACCAGCAACGTACTTAGCCTCTACAGTAGAGTCTACAATACATCCTTGCTTGATGCTACGCCATACCACAGCTCCTCCCTTTAGGGTGAACACTGATCTTGACGTGGATTTCCTAGAATCCTTATTGGTTTTGAAATAAGAGTCAATGTATCCTTTAAGGATCAAATCCTTAGCTCCATACACAAGCATGTAGTCTCTCGTTCTCCTAAGATACATTAGAATAATTTTAACCTTCGTCTAGTGATCTAACCCTGGATTGAACTGATCTCTACTAATATTTCCACTACATAACAAATGTCTGGCCTAATGTAGAACATAACATACATTAAGCTGCCCATAGCTGAGGCATAAGGAATACGTTTCATATCCTCAACTTCTTGAAGTGTCTTAGGACACTGTTCCTTAGACAAGTGAACCCCATGCCTGAAACGTAATAAATCTTTCTTAGAGTCTATATAGAATATCTAACCAACATTTTATCAATATAGGTTGCCTGAGACAGTGCTAGCATTTTGTTCTTACGATCCCTTATGATTTAGATCCCAAGAACATATTGTGCCTCTCCCAAATCTTTCATTTGTAATTGGGCTGCTAGCAAAGTTTTAATGTCGGTTAGGTATCCTACATCATTCCCAATGAAAAGGATATCGTCCACATAAAGTACTAAGAAAGCTACTTTACCTTTGTTGATTTTCTTGTATACACAAGGTTCATCAACGTTTTGGTCAAACCGTGATATTTGATTCCAGTATTCCAAGATCTAGATGCTTGTTTCAACCCATAAATGGATCATTTTAGCTTTCAAAATGTTTGCTCTTGACCTTGGGTTATGAACCCCTCAAGGTGAGACATAAAGATACTCTCTTCAAGATTGCCATTCAAAAAAGCAGTCTTGACATCCATTTTCAATATTTCATAATCATAAAATATGGTTACGGACAAGAGAATCCTTATAGACTTTAACATAGCACCAGGGAAAAAAGTTTCCTCATAGTCAATCCATTCCCTTTGGGTATACCCTTTTGCTACAAGTCTAGCTTTGAAGGTCTGTACCTTCCCAGCTAAATCTCTCTTTCTCTTATAGATCCATTTGTACCCTACAGGTTTCTCTCCTTGACGTAGATCTACAAGCTCCCGCACTAAATTGAAGTACATAGACTCCATTTCAAGGTCCATGGCTTTAACCATTGGTCCTTGTCTACATCATTCATTGCCTGTTTATAGGACAATAGATCCTCAACGCCATCATCTAGTACGACAACCTGAGCTTCAGTTGAACCCAAGTAACGGTTAGGTTGTGATATAACCCTTCCACTACGTCGAGGCATTCTCAACGATTGAGAAGGATGAAACTTACCTAATTTGTTGGCTCCATCAACTCTTGATGAGGGACTAGCTTCATCAACAACCATTGTTGATTCATCAGTAGCTTCACTTAATACTAATTTGCTTCGTGGTTTATCATCTCTCATGTGATCTTCTTCAAAGAAAGTAGCATTTGTTGATACAAACACTTTGTTTTCATGTGTATCGAAGAATAGACCACCTCTTGTTTCTTTAGGGTAACCAAAAAATTGGCATAAACTTGAACGGAGTTCCAACTTCTTAGGGTTTGTCACTAACACGTGTTCTGGACAACCCCAAATTCTGAAGTGACTTAAACTAGGTTTACGTCCTCTCCATAACTTTAAAGGTGTTTCAGAAATATTCTTCGAGGGAACATTGTTCAAGATATGAAATGCAGTCTCTACTGCATGCACCCAAAATGAGCTAGGCAATTGTGCATAGGTCATCATTGAACGAACCATGTCTAACAATGCTCTATTTCTCCTTTCTGATACACCATTTTGTTGAGGTATACCAGATGTCGAGAGTTGAAATTGGATTCCATGTTCTATCATATAGTCATGGAATCTCAAATCCATGTACTCTCCACCTCAACGAAGTATTTTAATCTTTTTACTTAATAGACTTTCAACTTCAGCCTTATACTCCTTGAACTTTTGAAAAACTTCAGACTTATGCCCCATTAAGTATAAATACCCATACCTTGAATAATCATCTATAAAAGAGATGAAGTATTCAAAACCTCCTCTAATTTTTACATTCATCGGACCACAATGGTCTAAATGTATAAGTTCTAGGGGCTCTTTGGCTCTATAACCTTTTTTAGTAAAAGGTCTTTTAGTCATCTCTCCTTCAAGACAAGATTCACATGGAGGCAATGAATCATTTTCTAACTCATTTTGAAGTTCATTCCTTACCAATCTTCCGATCCTATCGAGATTAATGTGACCTAATCTTAAATGCCAAAGATAGGTATTGTTATTAAGAGAAATTCTTTGTCTTTTATTTTGAGTATTAGCAGTTGTAAACATCTCATGGTTTAAAATTGCTTTCTTTTCGTTACATCTTAATACATACAAGTTGTCTTCAAGCTTAGCTGAACAAATATGTTAATCATTCTTAGAAATGAACGCTTCATTTAAAGAAAAGCAAAGCTTACCATATATGATTGTTCAATAAGACAAGACATAGATATAAGATTCTTTTTAATCTTATGAACTATGTACAAGTTTTCTAAACACAGGAATCTATTTTGAGAGACAACTTAACATTTTCCACTGCACGAGCTGAAATTGTTGAAATTTATGTTCTGAAACTCGTAGATTGTAAATATAATTCATTGACCATTATTAATAAAGTGTTATTATTATGATAAATGTTATTGGTTATATTATTAGTTTCGTCTTAATAACCCAAGTCCAATAAACTACCATCCTATGTTGTGTGATGAGTCTTGAACAATATGTAGAGACATATATGGATCAATGTTCGAGATCAAATTAAAGGGTCTATAGTATAGGGATAAGGCTGGGTACCTGATCCTGGTAACACTATGGATACGACTAACTTTGTATTTGATACAAATGCAATGATCCAATGAGTTTATGTAGTTGAAATACGAGTGAGAGTATCGTATGCAAGGAGTTTGCTTAAGACCGGACAACAAAATTGTAACCACTAGATGTAACTCCGTTAGCTAGTTAGGTTTCTATTTCATTAGGATGACCTAGGTAACTTAGTCTTAATCCTGAGTGTATTACGAGCTCCTGTGCGCGGGATTGTGTTTTGATTTATGTGGGTGAGAGTGGCCAGATCGCCGACTCAATATGCTTATCATTTTAGGGACAAAACCGAGTGGTGAGCTGGAAACATAATTACACAATATGGAATTCACTTCTTTCCTACATTAGAGTAAGTAGATGAATTTTTCCTTAAATGGTGTCTCCGGACCCTACCCTCTCTCTGCCACGAGAGGGGTTTCAACTTATTGGTTGGACCATAAAATGGTTGTTCATTATAGAAGTACTCGCATTTAAGGACTAGAGGTAACCCATGGGTAAAATGATAATTTGACCCAACTGTGTTATGAACACTCGTGAAAGACTAACTTACTATTTTTGGTCTATATTCGTGAAAAAATATATCTATAGTGAGAAGAGTTCAGCTATGAATCTTTAATGGAATGTACACACAATTAACGAATATTGATTAATGTGGTTAATGAGTTTAGCAAATTAATCTCATATCGTTGTAGTTTCTAATCTATAGGTCCATTAGGTTTTGTTCTTAGCTCGTAAAGCGTAATGAGATTTATTTATGTTGGTTGTAATTTGAAATGTTCAAATTTACTTTAGGAATTAGTCTAATGTATGGTGATACATTATAATATAAAGTTTATATTTTAATAAAATTTTATTATATAAATTTAATTTTGGGTATGATTCAAAATTAATATATGAGAGATAAAATATTTGAATGAGTTTAAATATTAATTAAATGTGAGTTTGATTCATATTAAAATTATTGGTCATGAGATAAATTTATATTTGAATATGATTCAAATTTAATTTAAGTCAAACATAAGATATTTAATTTAACTATTAATTAATAGGAGAAGTAATTAATAGTTTAGTTTCATTTTATTTAATTAAATTTGATTTAATTAAATTAATTTAAAACTATAAGATATTGGAGAGATATTCATTAAATATGATTTAACTGAAATATTAATTAAATATGATTTAACTGAAATATTAATTAAATATGATTTAACTGAAATATTAATTAAATATGATTTAACTGAAATATTAATTAAATATAATTTAATTAATTATTACTTGATTAATTAATTAATTAATAGATTTGAAATTTTTATTAATTTACTATTTTATAAGTTAGTAGAAGCTCATGATTCTCTCCTACTCCCTTATCTACTCTATGAAAGAAAGAGAGTTATAAATATGTAGAAGAAAAACGGTTTTTCTTAATAAAAAATAAAACCAATGATTTGCAAAATAGTTTCTCTCTAAAACTTTTCTCATTTTAATTGGTTCCTTGAGTGGTGTCTCCAATTCGGTGGATTGTAGATTCAGAGTCGTCAATAAGAGTAAGTTCTTTGTATCTTTTAATTTAAAAACATGCTTAGTTTTTTATTTAGAATTTTGATTCTAAATATTGTCAATGTACTAGTATTTCCAAATTAATTTGAGGAATAGTTCTATAAAATCTTCCGTTGTCATGAGCTTTTATCCCTTCAATTTGTATCAGAGCCATCTCAAATTTTAATTGGGAATTTTAAATTTGCATTGGTTAGGTGGGATTTTTACATTATGAATGGAGTTTGCAAAATAGATGTTCTTTATTTTGGCACCTTAGATTACAGTTTTTCATTAATTTGATTGATGTAAGGGTTTGTTGTTTTGGACATTTTAATTTTGTAATCGAGTTTGTAAGTCTGTATCGTTTGATGGCAAGAGTTGTTGTGAAGTGACGATTTTCGGTGCAACAACGTTTTTTTTTTTAAAAAATGGAAAATCGGAAAGAAATATATCTTTTTTGCGTGTGGTGAAACTACCAAAATTGAAGTTTTGCAGTTTTTCCATTTTTTTTATATAATTTGATTACTTTTAGGGGTGCCAAAGTCAGTCTATTTTGTTATTTAATCTATTAATTCATGTGATGTATGTCATATAATTTAAAATCTCACCTTAGGATTATAATTATCATGCATCATTCTTAAATATAAGTGTTATATTTTAATTACATGATTTTCTAAGCATGTTCATGCAATTTTATATATTATAAATGTTATAATATATGGTATTAATGCATGATTTTGAATTTCATGAGTTATTTATAGTATGTTGATATTTTAAATATATGAAATTGGATAAACATGATGCATGACATTACTTAGTTAAATATAATTTGTTGTATTTAAATTAATGTCTTGTGTATGCTTAGTTGATTTTTATTATATTCTTTTTGTAATATAAATGTTATATTAATTAAGATGAAAATCAATTTGCATTGAGCATATGTCACACCCCATTCTAGGTTTTCCTCTCTAATCTAGATCGTGGAATGAAACACATTTTAAACACAACTTTTCCAACTTAACTTCTATGGAACTCATAAAATGAATTTCTACCAAAATTTCGGCAGCATATCCCCTAAAAATGGGTTAGCCAAGCCTGAAAAAGAAGAGATTTTCACTTATATACGTATGTAGACAGACTTCAGATTCCACAACGTAAAATAAGTGTGTCTCACCGAACACATCCAGACAGTTCTAGAGTTTCAAGCAGAGATAAAATCCAAACTAGATATTACACACAAAATGATCATAGTCTAATGAGAGACCTCTCAAAACACAAGTGCTCATTGTGACTCTCACTACTTCTAATCACCCAAATAGCAATATAAAACTTAAGTATATACATACACGAAAGAATAAGAATCTACAATCAATGACGGGAAGCTCAACATATGCTTGGTTCTTGACTGCTACCTGGGGGAAGAAAATATTTAAAAACGTGAGCTGACAAGTTTTTAAATGTAAAAGCTAGTAAAACAATACTTTCAAATCGTTTAAATGTGTCATCCATAACGAAATAATAGTTAAAATGTTAAAATCATATATTGCCAAAATTCACAAGTAATACAAACAAACCTGTAGCCAATCCGACCATGGCAAGGTGCCTAAATATACGGCTAAGAATAGCTCGCACATGATCAAAGAATCATGCGGCCACAACTAGCTCACGCATATTTAGTACCTGCCACGATAGTAACCTCCATCTAATCCGATCATGATAGCATACTAAATACACGGCTCAGAATAGCTCACACATGATTCATATCCACAAGGAAACACGTGGCCAAATGGAGCTCACACATACTTAGCACCTACCAAAGTAACAACATCCATCCAATCCAACCATGACAGCATACTGAATACACGACTCAGAATAGCTCACACGTGATCCATATGTACAAGGAAACATGCGGCCAAATGGAGCTCACGTGGCCAAATGGAGCTCACGCATATTTAGCACCTACCACATTAACAACATTCATCCACTCTTATGTGCACATAGAGCCACCCACCATGGGTTATGCTAGGCCCGAAGCCATATCACAATCCTCCATCCACATCCTCACCTTAGGCTCAGGTTCTCGAATCTTCGATCATGGCCTCTTTCAGTCTCGGAACCCCCTAACAACCATAGGTGGCACTACGAAAACACATTCACGTAGTCTATCGGTAAAATCACCTTGGTACATCGGTTTTGTGGTTCAAAAACCAACCTTCACTTTCCATTATCATAAACCAACATATATAAATAGGTTTCATACATTTTCAAGCAATTCAAAGCTAAAATAGAGTTTCCTTAATAAACAAACAAAACATTCACATCGATGAAACCAAAGTAAACATATTTTATTAACTCATTATAAAACAAATTTTGATCATAACTCACACAAATCGTAATTAAATCAAATCATGTTCAAGAACACATATTACAAATTCACATTATAGAGAACTCATGAAAAGCCAAAGGCTCGAAATCTAGATACTTAACACAATGATCATCCAACTTAGTTCAAGCTCAATGGGTCTTTTAGGTGAATACACTTTTGGGATCCTTAAACTTCAACATAAACTCCTATCGTCATAAGCACCCAAACTTAAGTCGTCTTAAATGACCTTAAGTAGTTTTGTCTTTCTATAATAACTTAAGATGACACACAAACTATAGAGCTCATGAATTCTATACCTAACAAATAAAATCATAATTCATATTTTTCAAGAAATTTTCAGCTTCAGTAGGCTAACGTCAACTACTCATCACTTCTTCAATACTTAATAAAATTAATGTACTTTATATCAAACTCTTTATTTTGTGACCCTCTACAACTTATTTTAAGAGATGAAAATGAGATTCCCACTAGATTTTTCCAGAATTACTCCGAAAAACAAGTACTCCAAAATAACATTCTCTGCAACCTCCTACTTTCCTTCTAAATGTAAACATATTGTCAGTAAGAATGGGCTAACAAGTAGTTCATGAAAGTTATAGGACATGGAATAAGCTTTCCAACCATATCTAATAGGCCCTTTAGTTCCATCTGTACACTCTAGGATACTCGAAAAACCAGAGGCTTCTCAAAATTGCGTGAAAGGTCTGTGACCTGTTTTCTACATCAAAACTCATTCACTTAGCCTCAAAATTTGCTCAAGTTTTATTCATAAAACTAGTTAGAAATTGAATTAAATTTCAAAAACTTCCAACCTTATATTTTACTTCATCTTGTGTAGCTCAAACCAAAGTAAAATCCAGAGATGGTCTGTGAAAACTATTCCAAACCTTACCAAGAACTTAACAAAGTAGTCTTTACTTCAATGGACAACATGTTAACTATCTTTTAAATTCAAGATCAAGCATCCAATATCATAGGCTACTCAATATTATCACTAGAATTCTATGGGTACACAAGATCGACTCCATAAAGCTTAAAACCTTACTTAAGTAGTGCCAATAAGCATAATTTCAAGCTTCCAAATGGTTGGACAGCGGCTCAAACTTCTTTAAAATTCGAATCTAGCATAAAAAAATGCAATGGGTATTGTGAAAATCAAGTCGAAATTCAATAGGTATTCACAAATCTTCCACAAACCAAACTAAATACACTAAAATCATCAAATTCTTACCCAAATTCATGTCGAACACCCAAATTTTACTCCTCAGTTAGATAGTAGTTAAATCCTTCCAAGAACTCAAATCTAGCATCAAAATATTATGGGTATGTTGAGATCGCAATCAAAACTTGGTGAAACTCTTCAAGAAAAACCAACAAACTTACCAAAAAGTACCAAAATCGCGCATCTAAACAAATTCGACAAGCTAGCAACTACAAGATGCAGCGCGAGGAGCTGTAGGTGATGAGCAGTGCAGCGACTTTGAGCAAACTCAGCTCGGCTTGGAAAATTGGTAACCCGAGCGACTCGCGACGACTTCATCAAATGCAGATTTGGTCTGCATCTACCCAGCTGACGACAACCAACTATAGTTGTTGGACGAAAGATGACGTGTAAGGTGGCTAGCGTGAAAGAGAGATATGGTGAGCGAAAGAGAAGTTGAGGGAGAGAGGGGGGCGGTCGGCTTTCCCTACAAAAAAGAAGAAGAATCTCGAATGGAGAAGGAGAAGAAGAGACTTTAGATCTTTTTCTTTATTTTATTAATAATTTTATTTTAGGAAAATATGAAAGGACCTTTATGCCTCAAACTCAAAGCGAACCTTAACTTTGTCCATTTTCTTTGTTGTTTCATCACTTATTAATTTCCAAATCAATATCAAAATAAAATTGCTTCTAAATTTTTTTTCATAACAAGATTCAACCCATAAAGAATTTACCCTAGGATTTTAAACTTGCTTTTTACAACTTAGGGAATATTAATATACAGGAGAATAGACTGAGGGCTTACAGCATATTACATCCATAGATTAATATAATTGTTATATTAATGTAATGTCTAGCTTGTTGCATGATTTATTTTTTAATTAATTTTTTTAATTAATTAAACCATAGTATGCATATTATAGAACTAATTAATTAATTTTATAACTGTTATAAAATTTGATAATTAGAAACCGTCAACCTATAATAAAGAGTTGTATGCAAACATAAGATCTTAGAATTAATTTAATTTAATTTTAAACTATTTAAAATTAAATAGACCTAAAGATCACATTAATATTAATAGGATTAGAATTATGTCTTATTTTAGTTTGATGAAACTAAGTAGGACAAATAGGATTTAAAGTTATAAGGGAACTCCACTGGTAAAGTTTTGTCTAAGGTTGGGGTACTTAAGTTGAAGGTTTAAGGAACACCTCCTACCTGGAAACTCACCCAAAATTGGTGTTGAATTAACCTTATTCCTATTAGCATAAGATGTCACTAGGTAAATTAAATGGTTTAATACACCTAGAAACTTTAGAGTAAATAGGATTTGAGGTTATAAGGGAACTCCACCGATAAAATTCTGTCTAAGATTGGGGGTACTTAAGTTGACGGTTTACGGAACACCTCCTACCTGTAAACTGGCCCAGAACTAGCGTTGAATTAACTTTATTCCTATTAAGCATAAGATACCACTAGGTAAATTAAATGGTTTAATACACCTACAAACTTTAGAGTAAAGCTTTATTATAAGAGTTATAATAGGAATAGACTTAGATAGATTCATTTAGTCAAAATTTAGCTAAGTAAACCAAACCTTAAATTAATATAACATTTTAGTGGGAGAAAAATGGTATATAGGATATATCAATTTTTAGCTCTCACGTCTCTAAAACTTCACACGTGAGATTCATACTTGGCTTCGTGTCACCCTGAGAGCGACCTCCCTTTGAAAAGTGTTTGTATGGGTCAATAATAAGGTGAATAGGGGAAATGTTCATAGTAAGTGGGAGAAGGACGTGTGTCAACGTATCCTATGGTCTCCTCCATTAGGTTGCACTGTGAGATTTCTTTGATCTGTCTGCGTGTCATCCTAAAGGGACCATCCCTTCGGAGGGCCTGATTATAGAAGTTGGAACAACGTAAACTCCATAAATGGGTAGGGCTTCTTAACATCTTCAACAATTGTCTTTCCTTTCAATTGCCTATTGAAGCGTACCTCTGGGATTTAAAAATGGTAGGGTCACACTAACGGGATGAATAAGTTAGTTAATGAATCCTTGACTGAACAACGGTAGCTAAGGGCTATAAGAATATGAGTTATTCTATTATTAGTTATTAGCTGAGATTGTCTCAATTCAGAAGAGTAGTAGCTGATCACCCTTTAGTGGCTGTTGCTCTAAACTTCTGAAGTATCGTTACAAAAACTAAATCATTTGTTTGTTTAGGGTTCTTTGATTGCTTATTTTTGTTGAATTGATTGGATTATTTTCTGTAATAGGTTAAGACAAAGATAACTAATACGGTCAATTGTTTGATATTTCAGCATGTCTTCTTCATTTAATCAAATGCTTAAAAACGAAAAATTAACCTGTGAAAATTATGTGATGTGGAAGTCAAACCTGAATTTGATTCTAGTTAATGATGATCTAGCTTCGTCTTAATGGAGTAACGTCCTCCTTTCCCTGCTCGAAATGCATCTCAGAATGTTAGGGATGCATATAACCATTGGACAAAGGCCAATGACAAGGCCCGCGTCTATCTCTTGTTCAGTATGTCTGACATACTAAGTAAGAAACACGAGACCATAGTCACTGCACGTCAGATCATGGACTCCCTCCAAGAGATGCTTAAAAAGAATAAAAAAGAAGGTAAATATGATTTACTTGTCTTAGAAACATGTTTAGTGAAAAATAACCAAAATGCCTGGATACTTCATTCAAGAGCCACTAGTCATGTTTGCTCTTCTTTGCAGGAAAGTATTTCCTTTAAGCACCTTGAGGTGGGTGAGATGACACTCAAGGTTGGAACGGGAGATGTCATTTCAGCTCGTGCAGTGGGAGATGTTAAGTTGTCTTTCAAAAATAGCTTCCTGTTTTTAGAAAACTTGTACATAGTTCCTAAGATTAAAAGGAATTTTATATCAATTTCTTGTCTTATTAAACAATCATATAATAACCTTTTCTTTAAATGAAGCGTTTGTTTTTAAGAATGGTGTACATATTTGTTCAGCTAAGCTTGAAGACAACTTGTATATATTAAGACCTAACGAAGTGAAAACATTTTTAAATCATGAGATGTTTAGAACTGCTAATACTCAAAATAAATGACAAATAATTTCTCCTAATAACATACCTATATTTGGCATTTAAGATTAGGTCACATTAATCTCAATAGGATTGAGAGATTGGAAAAGAATAAACTTCTAAATGAGTTATAAGATGATTCATTGCCTCCATGAATCTTTTCTTGAAGCAAAGATGACTAAAAGACCTTTTACTGAAAAAGGTTATAGAGCGAAAGAGCCCCTAGAACTTATACATTCATACCTCTATGGTCCAATGAATGTCAAAAGTAGAGGAGGTTTTGAATACTTCATCTCTTTAATAGATGATTATTCAAGGTATGGATATTTATACTTAATGAGGCATAAGTCTGAAGTTCTTAAAAAGTTCAAGGATTATAAGACTAAAGTTGAAAATCTATTAAGTAAAAAGATTAAAATACTTCAATTTGATCGAGGTGGAAAGTACATGTATTTGAGATTTCAGCAATCTATGATATAACATGAAATCCAATTCCAACTCTTGACACCTAGTTCACCTCAACAAACTGGTGTATCAGAAAGGAGAAATAGAACCTTGTTAGACATGGTTCGTTCAATGATGAGTTATGCTCAATTGTCTAACTCATTTTGGGGGCATATAGTAGAGACTGCAGTTCATATCTTGAACAATGTTCCCTCGAAAAGTGTTTCTGAAACATCTTTCGAGTTATGGAGAGGACGTAAAAATAGTTTAAGTCACTTTAGAATTTTGGGTTGTCCAACACACGTGTTAGTGACACACCCTACGAAGTTGGAAACCCATTTAAGGTTATGTCAATTTGTTGGTTACCCTAAAGAAACGAGAGGTGGTCTATTCGTCAATCTACAAGAAAACAGAATGTTTGTATCGACAAATGCTACTTTCTTAGAAGAAGACCACATGAGAGATCATAAACCAAGAAGTAAGTTAAGCTACTGATGAATCAACAAGGGATGTTGATGAAGCTGGTCCCTCATCAAGAGTTGATGAAACCAACACATCAGGTCAGTCTCATCCTTCTTAATCGTTGAGAATGCCTCGACGCAGTGGGAGGATTGTATCATAACCTAACCATTACTTGGGTTTAACTGAAACTGAGGTTGTCATACCAGATGATGGAATTGATGATCCATTGTTCTATAAACAAGTAATGAATGATGTAGACAATGACCAATGGGTTAAAGCCATGGACCTTGAAAGGGAGTCTATGTACTTCAATTCATTGTGGGAGCTTGTAGATCTACGTGAAGGGGTGAAACATATAGGGGTGCAAATGGATCTATAAGAGAAAGAGAGATTTAGCTGGAAAGGTACAGACCTTCAAGCTAGACGTGTAGCAAAAGGGTATACCCAAAGTGAAGAGGTTGACTATGAGAAAACTGTTTCCCATGTTTTATGGAAGTCTATAAGGATTCCCTTATCCATAGAAACTTTTCATGATTATGAAATATAGCAAATGGATGTCAAGACTGCCTTTCTGAATGGCAATCTTGAAGAGAGTATCTTTATGTCTCAGCCCGAGGGGTTCATAACCCAAGGTCATGAGCAAAACGTTTGCAAGCTGAATCGATCAATTTATGAGTTAAAACAAGCATCTAGATCTTAGAATATTAGATTTAATACTGCGATCAAATCTTACGATTTTGACCAAAATGTTGATGAACCTTGTGTATATAAGTATAAAGTAACTTTCTTAGTACTTTATGTAGACGATATCCTTCTTATTTGAAACGATGTAGGATACTTAATTGACGTTAAAACTTGGCTAGCAGCCCAATTTCAAATGAAAGATTTCAGAGAGGCACAATATGTTCTTGGAACCCAGATCATAAGAGATCGTAAGAACAAAACGCTAGCAATGTCTCAGGCAACCTCTATCGACAAAATGTTGGTTCGATATTCTATGCAGAATTGTAAGAAGGGTTTAGTACCTTTCAGGCATGGGGTTCACTTGTTTAAGGAACAGTGTCCTAAGACACCTCAAGAAGTTGAGGATATGAGACGTATTCCCTATGCCTTAGTTGTGGGCAGCTTAATATATGCTATGCTCTGCACTAAGCTAGGAATTTGTTATGCAGTGGGAATAATCAGTAGATATGAGTCCAACCCATGGTTAGACCACTGGACGATGGTTAAAATTATTCCCTAAACTTTTACGATAGATGAACACTCATCTATGAGTGAATTCCATCTTGTGTAATTATGTTCCCAGCTCCTCACTCGGTCTTCTCCTCAAAATGATAAGCATATTAAGTCAACAATCTAGCCACTCTCACCCGTACAAATCAAATGACAATCCCTCACAAACAGGAGTTTATAATACACTCAAGATTAAGACTAAGTTACATAGGTTATTTAATGAAGTTGAAACCCAACTAATTAACAGAGTTACATCTAGTGGTTACTATTTCGTTGTTCGATCTTATACAAACTCATTAAATACGATA
This sequence comes from Cucumis hystrix, assembly GCA_025688845.1. Lineage (NCBI taxonomy): Eukaryota > Viridiplantae > Streptophyta > Magnoliopsida > Cucurbitales > Cucurbitaceae > Cucumis > Cucumis hystrix. Next base: position 8,560,408 of record CM046889.1, read on the forward strand.
CCCTCACTGGCATGTCACCTACACAAATGTGTTGGATCATCGCCCTTGTATCAAATACAAAGTGTGACGTATCCATAGTGCTACCAGGATAAGGTACCTGGCCTTATCCTTATACTATATGCCCTTTAAGTTGATTTCGAACATTGATCTCTGTATGTCTCTACATACTGTTCAAGACTCATCATTTATTGGATTTGGGTTATTAAGACAAAACTAATAATATAATCAATAACATTTATTGAAATTAGAATAATAACACTTTATTAATAACGGTCAATGGATTATATTTACAATCTACGAGTTTTAGGACATAAATCCCAACAGAAGTAGCACCAAACTCATCATGTAAAGATGCAGATGATAATGGAGAAGCAACCTTGAACCTTGACAAAGAAGATTAAGAATATCCCTCAAGCGTCGAAGTTGTTTTAAAGGACTTCGAGCAGGAATCATCTTTGATCGTTTAGGGCGAGAAGGAGGATGATTAGAAGAAGATGGAGACGTCATCGAAGAAGCAGAATAAGCAGAGTGATAGTGAGCTTTGCAAGTAGACACCATAGTAGCAACTGACAAGAACCTAAATACATCTTTATGCACAAAAGACAAAACAAGTGACAAGACAGAAACATAGCACCCATAATCATAAATAGAAGAAAATGAAGAGGCAAAAATAAATACCACAAATATAGAATCAAATTCAAATCTTTTCCTTGTGGGTCGGGCAATAGAAAGAAAGCACAAAGAGGAAAAACAAACCCATGAAAAAGCCTACACACATAACACTGTAATTGTTATGCACTAAGCTGACAAACACCAAGCACGAAGATTTTCAAATACCGTGACCTCCAAAGGTTTTGTTAGAATGTCAGTTAATTGCACAGAACTACGAACATGCTCAAGAGTAATTAATCACATTAGCCTTAACCAGTTCATATATGAAGTGATGACAGATGTCAATATGCTTTGTACAACTATGTTGCACATGATTCTTAGATATGTTAACAGCACTCATGTTATCACAATAAAGAATCATAAAATCTTGATAAATATCATATCTAGAAAACATTTGTTTCATCCATAACAATTGAGTATAACTACTACCAACTGCAATATATTATGAATCAATTGTTGAAAGAGAGATACGATTATGTTTCTTGCCAAACCAAGCTATTAGATTGTTCCCAAAAAAAAAAAACAAGCACCGAACATACTCTTCCGATCTTCATAACATCCAGCTCAATCAGCATCACAACACCCCACTAACATAGAAGTTGTATCAAATGAATACCGAAATCCATTCTCGACTGTTCCCAACATATACTTTAAGATACGTTTAGCACAATGAAGATGAGAAGCATAGGGATCAGACTAATATCTAGCACATACCCCCACAGCAAAAGCAATATCGAGACGGCTAGCTGTCACATACAGAAGACTTCCAATAATACTTCAATACAAACTTTCATCAATTTTATCACCAGATTCATCCTTTGAAACTTTGAGATGTGAAGCTGCAGGAGTGCGCTTTGGCTTAGCCTTATCCAGACCAAACTTCTTTATCATATTTCAGGCATACTTCTCCTGAGAAAGGAAAATTCCAGACTTGCATTGATGAATCTGAAATCCCAAGAAGAAAGTCAATTCCCCTTCCATACTCATTTTAAATTCACATTTCATTTGTTCGACAAACCATGTTACCAAGGATAGAGGAGAGCCACCAAAAATAATATCATCAACATAGACTTGAGCAACCAAGAAATCGTGTCCTTTCTTTCTAATGAATTTAGTTTTATCAGTACCACCGCGACTGTAACCCTGTTTGGAGAGAAACTCAGCTAATCGTTCATACCAAACCTGAGGAGCCTGTTTAAGACTATATAAGGCTTTATGAAGCTTATACACATAATCAAGATTCATATGATCCACAAAACCTTTGGGCTAAGCAACATACACTTCTTCGTTTACGAAACCATTCAAGAAAGCACATTTTACATCCATTTTATACAATTTGACTTTATAAATACAAACTAATCTGAGCAGCAGACGTATAGCTTCAAGATGAGCCACATGAGCAAACGTTTTGACAAAATCTACACCTTCAATCTGTGCATACCCTTGCGCAACAAGACAAGCTTTGTTCCTGGTTGAATAGCCGTTCTCATCAGTCTTGTTTTTAAAAATCCGTTTGGTGCCTTATGATGTTTGCATGAGCTGGTTTTGGAACTAACTGCCCAACCTTATTTTATTCAAATTGGAGTAACTCTTCTTGCATGGTTGTAATCCACTGGTCATCCTTCAAAGCTTTAGTAACCTTTGCAAGTTCAATTTAAGATGTGAAACAAACATTTGCAATCATTTTTGCATAATTAAGACATTCCTTCTTACGAGTTATGATTCAACGGCTTATTTCTCCTATAATACAACTAGATGGATTATTCTTTTAAACGTGAGCAGAAAAGGCAAGAATTTGAACATCTTATAGATCAGTCGAACTAGTGTCTTTATTGCTGTCATTTGAATTAATAACCTCAGGTTCTGCAATATTATTTCTAACAGATTCATTAATTGGCGATGAAAACTCAGATGCACCCCTCGCGTTATTCTTCGAACATGAACTGTCTAATCTCACAGTAGTAACAGTAGAGGAACTAAGAGGAGGAAAGACTTGATCATCATCATTGTTTAACTTTTCAATCCTCTCTCTCGAATCATGGATAACAACATTAATGAACTCTAAAGTAGTTTAGTGCGCTTATTAAACACCCGAAAATCTCTACTATTTGTAGAATATCCATGAAAAATACCTTCATCAGATTTAGAATCCCACTTTCGATGAGATTCTCTATCTTTTAGAATATAACACAAACTAACAAAAATGTGAGAGTATTTAACGTTTGGCTTGCTCCCTTTCCATAACTGATAGTCTGTCTATAAGGTATCTGGTCGAAGGGTCATATGATTATGGATGTGACAGGCAGTATTCAAAGCCTTGGCCTAAAAGTACAAAGGGAGAGACTTAGCATGTAAAATAATGCGAGTCATTTCTTGCAACGTCGATTTTTTATTTCAACAACTCCATTTTACTAAGTAGTCAAAGGAGCTGAGAACTCATGAAAAATTCCTTCATAATGATAGAACTCAATGAATGCAGAGTTCTCAAACTCTCTTCGATGATCAGTTCTAATACGACTTATGCCATTGTCTTGTTCTTTCTGAGGCTGAAAGTTTAACGATCAAAATACTTTAAACGTATATGATTTGTAATACCCGTATCTTTTATCCCAATTGCTTGCTAAGAGTGGAGAAAGGTTAAGAAATTTTTCCATGAGTTTTGGGTCAAGTTTTAGGAACTTGAGAAGTCAAAGTGGTATTTTAGAAAGCAAGCCAATTGAGTTTACAAAGGGCTCTCAGGGTAGAAGTGTGAAATCTCAATCTTGCTCGATCGAGAGAAAAGGCAGAAAAAGGGAGAATGTGAATCCTGGGCCATCTCAAGTTTGTGGCAGCCCAAGATGGAAAAAAGTAAAGTTTGGAGGTGTGCTCTCGATGCATCTCAGGGTTGTGGCAGCCTGAGATGGAAAACAAAAAAAGTTTGAAGGTGTGCTCTCGATGAATTTGGGGGCTATGATAGCTCGAGATCAAAAGACAGAAAAGGTAGAGAGCAAATCTCGGGCCATCTGGGATCGTGTTCAACCAAGATGGAAGTAGAAGAAACTGTATAATTAGGGTTCTCGGTGGATCTTGACCGAGATCACTTAAAGAAAACGTGTGACGGACTTCTAAAAAATTCATTTCTTGCACGAGGATTAGTGTTGTTGGGATGCAGAGTTCATTTTAATTAAGACCAACAACTTTTTTCTCATTTCTCACCATCTTAGCTCAAGAGAGAAGAGTAGAGAGAAGTGTGGTGAGAGTTGAGTGTTCTTGCAAGTTTGGAAACCACAATAAAGAGTAGTTTGACCAAGCGTCAATTTGAGTGTTCGGTCAAGAAGCGTTCGAGAAGTTGTTGTCTTTGGCGAGTTAGAGCTAAAGAGGAAAGTTAGAGCTTGAGGTTTAGATCCTTGTAAGTAAAGCCTTTTTTTTTTTATTTAAGACGCTCTATAGCAAGTTTGCTAGATTTAGATGTTGAGTTGAACTTTGAATCTATATAGGAGCTTACTCTAAGCTAGGGTGAGCTTGTAGAAACGATCTTGAGCAAGCTAAGACCATCCAAGAGTCCAAAGAGATCAAGGGCAAGAGGAAATAGGGCAAATCTACGAACCAAGAATCTAGCCAAAAGTCGTGAGTGAGAAAAATGAATTTTGATTAAATCTCTAAACTTGTTTATTTAAGTTATATTTATAACATGCCTTGAATTAAAAGTAATGGATTCGTGCTTGAGTTATAAACGTATTACAAAGCATGACTTTCAAGTTTAGAAAGAGTTTTATGAGATTAACAAATAAGTATGCATGATCTAAGTTTAAAAGCATTCAAGATTGAACAATGTTTTCCTAAACATGAGATTTTCGAGCTAATTACTTGAAATGCCAAGTTTATGGAAAATATATCTAAGCGATAGATGAGTTAGGCAAGGCATGACGCAATAGTGGCATCAACTTAAAGAGCTCTAATAGCTAAGTATGAGTTAAGCTAAGTTGAGACTTAAGCTAGCAAACCTTAAGAGCAAGGCATGATTAGATGTTTTGATATTTCTAAGAGTAATACTATACATGCCTCAGATTGAGACTGAGATTAGAATGATATTATGTGCACAAAGAAGATCATTATGTTGTCGATGTTGAGTACACTCCATGACAACGATGCGATCGTGAGTGCCAAGTGTGCCCCACTACGATAAAGACGATTGGAGTACTAGGCGTGCCCTACTACATCGTAGAATTAAGAAAAGGTTATTTCGTTGTTCATGTTGAGTATACTCCATGACAACGATGCAATCGTGAGTACTGAGCATGCCTACTATGACAAAGACAATTAAAGTACTGGGCGTGCCCTATTACATCGTAGAGTTAAGAAAATGTTATTTTGTTGTCAATGTTAAATATATTCTAGGACAACGATACAGTCGTAAGTGTCAGGCGTGCTCCGCAACGATAAATACGATGGGAGTACTAGGTGTGTCCTACTACATTGTAGAGTAAAGTTGGACAGAAAGACGATGGGAGTACGGGGCATGCCTCAGTACATCATAGAGTTGAAGTTAGAAAGTGAGACGTTAGGGGTATCAGGCATGCCCTACCACAACCTAGTAAAGTCAAACTAGTTGCTTTTAAGCCATGAGTTGTTTTGATAGAAATATTCGCCTAGAAAAGTACTTTATAAGATTGTGTTATATGTGTTGCATACTTGTTTCATTAAGCATGTTTTGGTTTAAAAGTTGTTACTCACGAGGCTTTATAGCTCATCTTTTCAATGTTTAATTCCCTCACAGGTAGAATCGTGGTTCCGACTTTGTTAGAGCATCTGCCTATTTTGCTAGAAGTTGATTAGATTTTTGTATGGCTCATTTCATACATGCATGATCATTTTGTAACTAAATTAATAGAAGATTTGGTTGTCATTGTCTACAATAGACTAGTATAAGAGTTTTGTTTTGAATTCTGAAAATAGTAGTCTGGTTAAGACTGTGAACTTCTTTTGTCTATATAAAACTGTTGAACAGATTGTCCAAAGGTTGGGTAAACCTAAAGATGTCTTGTAAAAGATTTAAATGATTGTTTTCAAATCAAACTTCTACTTTCGCATCTTGTGTCTGGATTTATTTGATTAGAGATAGTTAAGAATTACATGTTAAGCAGGGTTGACAAGCATTGTTAGAAGAAGAACGATGTATGTCTGCCTCACGACACATCTAAGGCCTAGTTAGGAGGTGCTCACATGATTTTTCTCTAATAAATCTCACCCATGTGTATCGTAAACAATCATTTACAATCACAAAGGCATACCTTTTTCCTCCAAGACTTTCCACTTGCATAGGACCTATCAGACTTTTATTTTTGCATCTTGTGTCTGGATTTATCTGATTAAAGATAGTTAAGAATTACCGGTTAAGCAGAGTTGACAAGCATTGTTAGAAGAAGAATGATGTTGATCGGCCTCACGCTACATCTCGGGCCTAGTGAGGAGGTGCTCCGAGATGGGGTGTAATAAGATTTTTCTCTAATAAATCTCACCCACGTGTATCTTAAAAAATCATTTACAATAACAAAGGCATACTTCTTTCCTCTAAGACTTTCCCCTTGCTTAGGACCCATCAGATCCATGAGAAAAATTTCAAAAACATGACTTGTAGTGCATTGTCCAACTGACTTGTGGGATGCTTTTACTTGTTATCTAGCTGGAGACTCAACACATAAATTATCTGAAGCATTCTTCAACAAAGGTATTTCTAGAACAGATTTTGTACAAATAGATTACACAAGAGATTCTTTAAATCATTGCCCCATTAATAATAATTATTTGATAATTGAGTGCCAGTCATTATAATACTTTGGTCATGATTCATAACTTTACACTTGTCTTTAGAAAAACTGACAGAGAATCCTTGATCACACAATTGACTGATACTAATCAAATTTTTTGATAACCCTTTAACAAGTTTGACATCACTAAGAACATGAACACCATATCTATTTGTGTTTCCTTTTCCAACAACTTTGCCTTTTACTCCATCGCCGAATATCACATGACCAACACTACATTCCTTAAATTTAGTGAAAAACAAGAAATTTTCAGTCATATGTTTAGAGCCATCACTGTCAAAGTCCCAATCATATGAATTAGATGTATGAATAGATGTAAGCGCCACATTGCATAGGTTGTGCATTATTTCTTTCTTCACTCTCTACTCAGTTTTTGCAACGGGATGTGACCAATTCAGAAAGATTTTTCTTCTGCTCTTATCATTTAATCTTCTATGACTAAAACGATTATATCAATGAAGCTGGTTACAAAATGGTCAAATGTGACCAACTTTTCTATAGATATGACATGTCCACTTTCTTGGAGAACTTAAGTACACCTGTGATGATTACTTTTAATATGCAAATCCCCATAGAGTTCTACACCCTCAAACTTGCTTTCAAGCTCTAACAAAAGTTGTAGATGACCCTTTAGAAAATGAACTTTTTCCTGAAAAACCAAGACCTTTTTTATCTCCCTTAATTTTTGTCACGCCCTGCTCCGATTCACTCTATGCGATGGAACGGAGATGCAACCGCCTAGGCATCATACTCAATATTCTCCATGATGGAACACGTCGAACGCCTAGTGAGTGGAATTAAAAGCGATCAGGAAGAAATTTGACACAGAAAATGGGTCTTTGTTGAATTTCAAGGTCTTCATTGATATTTTGATCATAAGTACTTTTAGTATCGTTTACATCCTTTAGTACAACCCGTTAAACCATACTCCAAACAATACATGAACCTCCTCGCCCGACTACTACATGTTATGCAAATAGTGGCCACTACCAAAACGATGTGATCAAGGAAGCACGGTGGGCAATCAAGGCTGCAAGTTTAACGCTGGATGTCCTTCGCTACCTGGAGGGGGGGAATAAAACAAAACATTTGAAATGTTAGACTAAAATGTCTAGTGAGTGAGATCTTTTATAAACAGCTTTAATAAATCAAGTTTGCCTTAATACAATAGACCTTTCGTCAATTCATGCGATATGAATAACATGTGAGTTAATCATTATATTTTTGGGTCGTAAACAAAATACCCAATCTGAGGCGTTAAGCATTTCCTATTCTTCGACAGAGTGTTTCTAATCTCTTCTTTTTCAAACTCCTCGGCCACGTCCTCTTCCATCTTTGTCTCCTACTCTCTTTCTTCGCTTCTTCCAAGGACCCGAATTCCCTTTGTGGATCTTGTCGGGGCCCTTGTTGCTAATCCTATAAAATCAGCATCAGACGAGGAATTACTTTCCATTGGTAGCTCAAGATCCTTCTTCCTTTCCTGGTTGTTTCGCCTCTTCTTTCTTTTTCTTTTCTTCTTCTTGTTACATAATCTTTTATTCCTGTATATCTTTTCACTTTCATCTTCCTCCTCCTTTACATATTCTTTTATTCCTATATTTTCTACATCGGCCTTCCCCATCCTCTTGCGCTTTCCTTGTTCTTGTAATTTTATCGCATTATTCGACGAGAAAGGGGAGCTCTTAGTACTAGTAATATGCTGGCCTAATGAGGTATTTTGTAAGGGGAGCATTTCTTGGTGAAAGATGGCAAGAATACAATGAAGAACATTGAAGAAAAACTTTTTTGGAATGGTATCGCTTTGAAGGTTATACAATGAGTGGATTCGTGACTTGTTGTGTTTGGCTAAATGTTATGACTCAGAATTTTGAAGTGTTTAAATAGACCTTCTTAACTAGAGTTAAGAGGGTGGTTACCAAGCGATTAATGTCTTGTCAAATTAAGTTTGATGTGAAAAACTTGAGTGACTACTCGTTGCTCGAGGTACCGCATATTCATTACGTCTTGGAAGTTTAAAACTGAGGGATTTGACTGAACGCTTCATACCTCTAAATATTTTAACGTTTCCCCATGCAACCTAGCTTCCTACTTTGTGCAAGGATGAAAGTCTACATAAGTTTGCACGGTGTGACTCGCAATCCTTATGAGAGATTAAAGGATATACAGAAAGCGCCAACAAAAGAGTACAAAAATTTCTTTACAAAGATTAAAAGAATTGTAAGCAACGGTATAAGAGTATAAGAAATTATGCAAACTCAACTAAGGTTATAAAAATAAAATAAAAGAAACAAATGGAAGAATCATATGTTACATATGTGTTTATGTGTTCAAGGTCTTTGGTGAGGAAGAATTGTATTATCATCGTTTCTACTCCACATTGTTTCCTAACCGCGTTGTTCCTGAACTTCATTGATTGTTTGCATCATGACTCTCAGCGTCTTGATTGTTCATCACAATAAGTATCTACTCCCAAGCATTCATCGCAATGTTCAAATGATCATTCTCGGTCCTTGTCGCTTAGCGAACTGAAATTGTGTTTTTCCATAGCTTCACGAGAGGACACTTCTATTGATGATTTCATGAAGGTTCTCATTTTCATTTGTTACCAACCACATCCATCGAGATTTCTCTAGGTCATCATTCGGAAGATACATTGACCTTGGGGTTTGGCTCAAGCAATCACATATTACTTCAGTGCCTTGAACCTTTTCGCGCAATTATTGGCTAATTGCGTGATTCACTCAAATCAAATGCTTTGCCCAAACTCAAGTAAAGTGCTACTCTAACATCTAAAAATCAATTCTCCAACAACAGCACCAAAAACTTGGTTGTTGTTTGTGTGAGTCAGACTTAATAGCTTTGATTATGTTTAATACAATTACAATACTTCACTGAGTCAGGTCCTTACGTATAATGCCCTCACTGTAACTCTCTCTATCGCATGTTTCCATGCTAAGTGATGCTTCATAGGTCATGATCATAGTCATGTGAAAGGCTCACAATCTTCATCGTGTAATTTCTAAGTCCTCGTTGAGTAAAGTTTTCCTACTGCTTGCCCAAGTGCAAGCTAAACAGTAGGACCTGGATGATCCAAGGTCGAACACAAGGAATTGTTTTTAGATGTTAGTTCTAGATTCCACTCTTCATTTAGGCAGGTTGGAAGAATTAAAGAATAACAAATGTAAGAATTAGCTAAATATACAATGAGACGTAAAGCAAAATGAAGAGAAAGATATAATCATGCGTCTAACTTGCATTAGGGAAAAGAAGGCAGGAATGTCCGCGCAGTATCGTACGAATGAGTAGAGAGATAATCTTGACGTGATATAACTTGCTAAGACACACTTGTGATTAAAGCATGCTTCTCTTGAATACATATATGCCACACATGACTGCTTTTCAGAGATCTATGTGACCAAATATGGCTAAGTGAGTTACATCTGGAAGAAATCTCTTATGCATCTTATAGTATTTCGTGACTAAGAATGGTTACTTCTCAGTAACCACTATCCACATTTGCTCTCCTTTCGGAATCCAAATGTTAGAAACACTTTCGCAGAGAGGTAAAGTTCCTCTTCACGTGTGCTAATAAAGTTCTAACTACTTTCCCTCTCAAGCAAATAGCAACTTATGTTGGCCAAGCAATCATAAAAGCATAATTAGCACGTTAACATTTATGAGCGACTCTTCTTATCATAAACTATCACTTACTCAAACTAATGATAACACGTAGACTTGCAGAAGAGGAGAGATAATGGATTGCACGACTATGTTTATATAAAATTATATCAAAGAATGTGAGTATAGGTTATAAAGAATATGTACAATATGAGGTATAATATAAATGAAAATAACAAAAATGGGAGGAAGAGAAAGTGGATTGCTACTACAAGTTAAGAAATCAACGAAAATAATCTTTTTGTTCATCACGGTTGCATACTCTCCAGGCAGCTTACTCAACTCTATCTCTATATATATACAGACTTTCTTCGGCCTATTCGGGCCCCCTTCTCTTGGTGGAGACAAAGTGCTTGTATAGACTGCTCTTCTGCGCGAAACTTTTATTCCTCTAAGTGTGTCAGTGTTGTCCTCTGACCCTGTAAGGTCACATCATTCCAACTACCATTCTTGTCTTCTTGTGATATTTTCTCTAGTGATGTCTTGGTTTCTTGTCTGAGGTTGTTAATCGCCAAGATAGATCCCATCGCATATCCTTTGCGCGAGATGTCCTGTATGATCTGCTCCTTTCTTCTTTTCCCATATGTCTTGCATTTAAACATGATAACCGCGTAAAATAGGAATGTCATTTATGTAAGCTGTATTTCTAAATATTTATGCGTTTACAACATAAGTCACGTGTTCTGGTCATCTTCTTATGTGTTTTGACCTCATTATTCTCATAAAAACGACTATAATAATGGTCATTTCTGCACGTTACTAGTAGGACTGAAGCAAGCACCACCAAAAAAAATTAACTAAAGAATATGATAACATCAATAAAGGAAAAGTAGAAAGTTGAAAGATCATCATAAAAAAGAATATGAAATATATGTTACAGGTTGAAAAATGCATTCAGACTCAATTTTATCATAGAACAAGGACTAAATGGTTCCAACAGCAGAACATACCAAGGAGTTATAGAATACATGATTACATTGAATTTGAAAGCAAATATATATATATATATATATATACACACAGAACTTAAGCCACATATAAGTAGAAGACTTACCTTGTTTCCATCCCACTTGAGACTAAACTATTATTTTTAATTGCAAACAAAAATATTTTAAAGCACTTAAAAGGTCATTCCAAACATGCTTTAAAATCACTTGGCTAGCAAATAGGATTAGAAGTGAATGCAAAACCTAAAAGAGTGACTTTATCAACTAATTCTCACCTAAAAGAGCTTGTATCTTTGTTGGAGCAAGTTTGAACCTACAATTCAGTTGAAATGCAATAGTCACATTACCATGAAACAAGTCAGTGTTACTTCTTTCCTAAGCAATGGTACTATCATATATGAAATATCACCAAAGAAAAAGAAATAGAGTGAATGATAGACAGGTCAGTGTCACTTCTTTCATAAGCAATAGTTCTTTCATGTCACCCTTGTAAAACTGCCAAAAAAATTTAAATAATTATCACAAAGATAAACAATATTCTTCGTATTTATGTACAAAAATAGTCAAATGCAACTCCGTATTAACATAGCTATTCAAAAATCAAGGCCATACGAGCCAAAAACTCCTCAAATTAGCCACCCTCTTGCCTTTTAGAGGAACTAAACTAGTAACAAGTTATGTAGTAGAACTACATCAACAAGATTAACCAAAATTAGACTAGGACTACTTGGCTATTCCATCCATTAATCATAACCACTCAGCTAAAAATACGCACTTAAACGAGGGGGATTGGATACATTGCATTCATTTGAAGGAAAGCTTTTAATGTACTGAACGAAAATGAATCCGCTACTACCACGAACAGCAGGTTCAAGTGACCCCTGAAATAGCAAACTGCTTTTGGGCTTATTCCTGAAAACACAATGGAACAAAATGCCCTTAAAAATCATAATGATAAAAAGAGAGATAAATTAGCATCCATATTCAAGAACCCAACAACAAGAACACCTTTCGAACCTGCAGCTCAGATAAAGCAGAGGCTGATAAGTCGAAGTAGTTCAAGTTTTTAAGACCAAGCAGTTTTTAAAAGTAACTATTACTTGTTGATTCGTGTTTGAATGGGTTCCAAATTGATACGAATGTGCAGCCAATGTCCTTAATCTTGCTGGATGAAGTTCTAAGCACATTAGAACTCTTTATTCCAAAACAAAAACAAAGTGGAAAACTCAAATAGAAACCACATAGATCTTAGGTAATAAGAACGAACAACAGAAATAGGAAGAAACGCTCACCTATGCTTAACACTCACAAAGAGGGAAAGATGGAGACACTCCCAAAGAGAAAAAGATAGACTATGTCGTGGGTTGCCAAAATTCTCTTGTCGTGGGTTGTCGCTGGTTGCCGTCGGTTGCCGTTGGTCGAAACATTGCCGGTTGATGATGAGAGGGTTGAGGGATTTAGAGTTCTTTTTTGTCGCGGAAGAGGAGGAGAAATTAGGGGTTAAAAAATTATATATTTAATAAATTATTAAATGAAAAGTTGGAGGGAAATTAATGGGAGGAAATTTTGGTCAAGTTTTAGCAACATTTTTATTTGTTGCTAAAACTATTTAACTTTTAGTGACATTATTTTCTGTGTTACTAATTCTTTTAGTGACGCAGATTAAAAATGTGTTGCTAATAATAATATTTTGTGACAAATTTTATTTTATTTTATTTTTACATTGCTAAAAATGATCATTTTGTGACAAAAATTACTTGCGTTCTAACATTGTCACTGAATAATAAATTTTTTGTAGTGTACTTTGGATGGGTATTCTTCTGCAGGATTTTGTTAAAACAAGGAACATTTAGATCAACTCCAATGTAAGGGCCAGTTATCAATGCATGTTCTGAAGTCATAAGGTGAAGAGATGTTAAACAAATTTATGAAATTATGTATGCTGGGATGTTGCCTCTCTCCTCCAACAACTCAAAACTACAGTGGAGGAAGTAATCCCATATAGACTGAGTGATGGGACGATTGGTGATATAGCTGGGTAGGATCAACACGATCAGGTGATTGTGCAAATTTCCTAAAAAGTTTAATAGTTCACTCAAATTAAACAAAGTCTAATAGTTCAATACCCAAATCCAAACTCTATAGATGCCTAAATTACATCTAGAGTCTACAATGTCGGATCAATACATGAATTGAATCTCTAAGTTTTACAAAAATGCAACCATTATAAAAATGTGTTATTCAAACATATTAAACCCACCATATTAAACCAACATCCCACGTATATTAACATTTAAAATATCCCTAATCCTCAAAATTCAAATTACCTAAAATCAAATTATTTTCTAAGAATTTTTTTTATTTGGTTTTGATAAGATACCTAAAATCAAATAAATTTTACAACGATTACAACAAAATCGTGTACATGGTCATGACTAAGTTAAATTAAATATAATAAAACCATACAAGGAAAAAAAGAAAAAAAACATACCTTGTGGACGGTGAAATCGTAGAAGGCAGAACGGAAGGGAAAGGATTTTTTGTGAAGTTGGAAGGCAAAATCGTGAAGGATGGAAGGATTTTTTGTGAAGATGAAAGGCAGAATCGTGAAGGATGGAAGGCAGAAGCCTCAATGGCTAGGGTTATAAAGTAACGAAGTCGTGTACTCAGTCCATAACACCCTGCATGTCGACGAACAAATGTGGCAATCAAGTGCAGCATTGACCGCCACAGAGGATGACATGTAAGCAAAGTCGTGTACCCCATACACAACTCCAGTTACACGTCATGGGTTGGGTCCACGATTTTAGCCCGTAGACCTGTACCCAATCCACGATTTAGCAGAGTCATGGACCGGGTACACGATTTTGTTACTTAATTTTTGTCATTTCTTTTTCGCGTACCCTATTTTTTACAATATTTTTTAAAAATACATTATTAAAAAAAAATTAAATAGTTTGTATTTTTTTATTATTCTGAAGAAAAACCAGAAGATAAGCTTTAAAAAAAACGCTAATACAATTTGTTCTTCCACTTTCTTTTGGTACACCGTCCCCCCTCGCAGATACTTCTTTCTTTCTTTTGTGCAAAGTGCCGCCGCCAACAAGCTCCCACCATTTCCAAGATCTCAAATCTTCTATTTCACTCCAACAAATGGCCCCTTCAGAAAATTCACCAAACATTCATAATAAACCACACACGCCACAAACGACGAAAACAAAACGACCATCATGTTGGTCCACACTAATGTAAAAAAATAGAAAGAAGAAAAAGAAAAATAAAGGAGAAGGAGAGAATAGAAAGAAAAAAAGAAGAAAAAGAAATAAAGGGGAGGAAGTTGACGGGATAAAGGGAAAAAAAGAAAAAGAAAAGAAATTAGAAGAAGAGAATGCAAGAATACGAAGAAAAACGAAGAAGAGAATGACTACAGAAAAGGAAAAAAAAAAGGGGGGGGGGGAATTTTGTGAGTATTTTTTTAAAAAAAAATTGACCCAAAATAAAGCCGTCAAACTTTAATTTGGATCCAAATTAATATGACTTCTAATTTATCTCGAGTTTAGATTGAAGACGTTATTTAAATTTATCCCAAAGCAAAATTCGGGAAAATTCAAATTTCATCTCCAAAGTTGACAAACTAAATGGAGGTAAAATCAAGAATATAATGTTCCTTCTATTTTGACTTCGAATTTATTTCAAATTAAAATTTGGGCATATCCCAAGTTTTACCCCAAATTTAGAGCAAATATCATGGACATGAGTTCAGTTTCGCTCCAAATTCAACCTTGAATTAAGTAGCCCAAATTTTACTAAGATTAAGATTAGGAATTTATGTCAAGGAGGGAAATCAAAATTTTGATTTAAACTAGGGTCTTGATAAGTTAACAAAAAAAAAAAAAATGGGTGTCAAATATACACAAAATTCAATTCAAGCTTATTTATCAAATTCATAGCTTTATTAGTTGGCACATCAAATAGAGTCAAATTTGAGAGAATACAACTTGCATTTGATTCAAAACATTTTTTTATATATATATTCGCCCACTCATGTACGTGCATAAATCTTGAAAATGGGACATTTTTTAATGAAAATTTTATATCAATCACAAATTGTAGCATCATTTACTAAATTAATGAAAAAAATTACAAATAATTGAACTTGAGACTAATTAAAGTTGACATGTGTCTCAAATTGAAATTGAGGACATAAGTTTGGTGAATTTCGATGATGACATGTGTTTTCGTCTGAATTGTTGGATCAAATTAATTATTGAGATAACTATAGAAATAGAAAAATTGTAGATAGCAACTTGAAAAATGACAAAAAGCTGCAGGAATAAGAAAAATAGCAAAAGCTAAGCGCGCCCATTTATTTAATTATATTAATCTTGAATTTTCGCCTGGTTATAAGATAATTCATATATTCAAATTACAATGTATTTTAATGGCTCCAACATAAGGTAGGATATCACATATGTACAAAGACAATGTATTTTACAAATCAACTTCAACTTTAGTAAATCCTAACTCAATCTGGGATTTTGTTGCTATACGAGATTGCAAAAACCTTCCCTATAATAATGGCAAATATATCTGTAAGATTCTCGGTTTGTTATATTCTAAACCATTTATTAACAATATTGGTAATTATAATTACATAATACATAATATATATTTTTAATAACAATTTAAAATTATATTTTAATTAGATTCCATAAATTGAGTGCAACTTACATTTATTAATATTTTTTATTCCTTTTTATTTTACAAAAGGGCCGACTAGGGATATACCATTTGACACTAAATTAATTAAGAATATAGCAAAAGTTTAAAAATTTTGCAAATATGGCAAATTTTAATTATAACCCAAGGTAAAAGACCAAATTACCCCTAGAACAAAGAGAAGATCCATTTCACGCCTCCACCACTTCTATACCAGTTTCAAACACAGACTTTCTTCGATTTCATCTTCCACTTCTGGTGCCTTCATGCTTACGCCACTTCACATTTTCCTTCCATCTTCCACTTTCTTCTCATATCTTCATCTTTCATTTGGTCTTCTAGTATCTTCTTTTCATCATCTATGTTTTTTTCGATTTCTCCATTTCGTCATTTACAGACTTTTTTGCTTTTTGTTTGAAATCGTAAGTTATTTTCTTTCTTCTCGTATATTTATCTTCCATTTGGTCGTAATATGTTTGAGATTTTCTTATTTTTCTATTTGTTGGAAATCAATTTCTTCATTTTCTATTTTGTTAAGCTCTGTTTTTCAGTTTGTATGTTGTTACTTAGGGTTAAGGTTTATAAGTGATATGCTTATATCACTGATAGACTTGAGGGATATCTAGTTTGTTTGCATTGGGATGTTAGTAAATGATTTAGTTTAATGTATATTTTTATGTGCTGTTGTTTAGGTTCTATCAGTGTTATGTTTCTATCAACTGAAAGGATGTTTGACTTGTTTGTGTTAAATTGTTATTAGATGTTTTAGTTTAATGTGCATCTTTTATCTGTTGTTGCTTAGAATCTATCGGTGGTATGTTTCAATCCTTGAGAAAGACTTGGGAGATGTTTATCTTGTTTGAATTGGGAAGTTAGTAGAATGTAACGACTCAACTCTTTATACTAAGCTGAGGTCATTACCACTAAAACAAATAAAGACATTTTCTATTTAAAATAAACGAAAATACTAAATTTTAAAGGAAACATTTCAAATGTTCATTTATAAATTATAAATAAAGTATGTAAAGGAAAAAAATAAATAAAATACTAGTTCAGGCCCTATTTAAAATAAAAAGAAAATATCATAAGAGTACTCATGAGTTTTGAAATAAAACACTGTAAATCCAATACTGAAAACATAGATGCAAAATAAATCACAAACTTTTCCATATGACGAACCACGATCACTTCTTGTCATTCGTCAGCTTTCCTCTACCTCTACCTTTGCCTAAAAATATAAACATAGAAAGAATGAGTATTAACATATACTCAGTAAAGGACAAATTACTAGTCCACCTAGGTGTCTGTTAACTCCCCGTTACGGTCCTACAAGAAAGTATCGCATAACTATCATGCTTCTAAACACACGCTATCAAATGATCCTGTAGGGACACATCTGGACTCTCGATGAACCCAAAGGAAACACCCTAAAAGAGTCAGGCTGACAGTGACCCCATCAAATCACTCATAAAAGCAAGCTACACATGCATACATAGGTGGTGAACCCAAGGACACCCATATGGTTGGTTGGTTGTTTTGAGGACTTGGATTTAAATGGTTTCATACATGAAAGTTACTATAGCAATACTTCACCAAGTACGGTCATCACGCTTAACGCACTCATCACAACTTTATGTATTGCTTGCTCTTGATTTTGAGCGATGAGTCATAATCCATGATCATTGTATTTGAGGTGCTCCCATGTACTTCTTCATCACATAATTCTTAAGTTCTCGTTGAGTACAAGTTTTCCTATTCCTCGCTCAAGTGCAAGCTAACAGTAGGTTTATCTAGGTGATCCAGGCTCGAACATAGGAAATTGTTATAAAAGTTAGTTCTAGGTTTCACTTACCGTTAGGCATTATGACAATTAAATTGAAAGAATGTAATGCTAACTACGAATACTTATTTACAGCTTGAGACTCGTACACAGGGAGTAAATTAAAGCTAGGTGAAAAATGGGTTGAACTCACTTGGGTGAAGAAAATTCTACGTACTATTAGATGCGTAAGTGTTGTGATAGTCTTAACGCGCTATAATTGCAAAATCAGCACATGATTAAGGCGACCTTCTCTCTAAGTGTTTAAACGCCACACTTGTTAGCCTTTCGGGAAACAAATGACTATGCTTGCTTAAGAAAATTATACCTAGAGATCGTGACTCGTGATACTTATAGGACTTCTCAGTTAAGGACTACAACCTATCGGTGCCTATTGTCCGCACTTGTTCTCCTTTTGGGATACAAATGTTGGAAGCTAACTCGCTAAGGTGAAGTTTGTAACCAAACTCCCCCTTGCGTGCATTAGTTCTATCCTTGCTACTTACCTTTACGGGAAATTGGCGATTTACACTGGCCAAGTGATGAACATAGCTCAACTAATGCGATAAGGTTTATAAGTTGAACTCCTTATCAAGAACTTATCACAACTCTCCTCATTTAATAACACAAAGAATGATGAGAAGTTAAGAAATTGTGAATTGAAAAGGTATAAACATGTAATCTATGTATAATGAATATAGGCCTTTGGCCACTGTACAATATGAACAATACATACATTACGGTTAAATAAAGAATTGACAGATAGAAGAATGGAAAACATTACTCCAAGTTTCAACAACAAATGATCTTTTCTTTTATCACGACTACAAATTCTCTAGGGGGCTTGTTCCGGCTCTCTCTTACTCTATGATTTTTCTCTGGCGATTTTCAGTCTCTCTTTCTCTCGGCCTATTCGAGCCCCATTTTTCTCTCGATGAGGTTGAAGTGCTTGTATAGACTGCTTTTCGACAGGAAAACTTTGTTCCTTTGAGTGTGTCAGGGCTCTCATCTGCCCCTGTGAAGTCACATCATTCCAACTACCATTATTGTCTTCTTGTGAGCTCTCCTCATGTGATGTTTAGATTCATCGCTTAAAGTTGTTAAGCCCCAGGCACAATCTATCACATTGTCTTTGCACGAGATGTCATGTGTGAATTGCTCCTTTTTGCTTTTTCCCACTTGTCTTACATTTAAACATGATAATCGCCGAAAACAGGAACTACATTTATGTAAGCCATATTTCTAAGTATTTATGCCTTTACAACATAAGTTATGCGTTCTGAGCATCCCTTATGCATTTTAACCCCATTATTCTAATAAAAAAAAGTCTATAATAACGGTTATTTGCACACTTTATCACACCCCCAAATTTAGGATAATGCTTGTCCTCAAGCACCATTCCTCCTTAACGATTCACTTTCCCCTATGCATTTCAACATTTCTCTCAATGCAAGCAAGTTTTATTCGTTATCAAAGTATTACCCTCATCCCGTACTTCTTATCATGAAAATATTTCTATGTTCAGCAGGCTATAAGCTTAATACTCAAAATACTCGTGTTCATTCCTTTTGTAAACCTTACTTTCATCTTCTGTAATGACTAAATTTTTACTTTTGAAGCTTTACTTTTTATTTTTGTGAGAGGAGGCAACATAAGAGTCGTTATTTTAATTAAATCAACAAATATTAAACTTCAGCAAGTTATTTCATCTTTGGCTTAGTTTTAACTTGTTTTCAAACGCCGTACTTTCTCTTGCATGTGAGGTTTTAAAAAGTTTTCAAATTTTATGTATGAATCTCGCGCCTCCAAATTTAGAGATTAGCAAAGTCTTCATCACTAAAATGAATGATAAGATTAGTCTTCAGAAAAGTTTTACAAGAATTTGTTTGAGGTAAAGCTTTCTCGCCTTAGTAAACTATATAAATATTTTTGTACGTAAGGTTCCTTAACAAGTTAAATGCACAGATAACAAATGAAACTTTATTTCACATACTTTATTCCGTTGAAGTGTTATTGAAGTACAAAGGAAAATTAGAATACTATAAGGTGGGGAGCTAAACTTGCGACAAGAAAGATTGAACGATTAAAGATTACATCAAAAGCGATTACTAGCATTGTAACAAACCTAAATAAAAAGAAATAGGCGTTATGCTGGGATACTTAGAAAATCCTTTTAGATTTTTGGAAGCAAAATGAGGTTTCTTTGGTTGAGGATCTAGTGATGTTATCCTTCCTTTTGCGGCCAAATCATTGTGCTCCTTTGAATTTGCTAAGGTTTGGAATAAGCGAACAGGGATTACTTGGAAGAGAAGCGAGCGAATAGGGGTTTCGAGGAGTTTGAGCGGTTTGTCCTTGGAGGCCTTTCTTATGACGTAGAGGTCGAGGCAGTGGGCACGCAACAAGACATCATAGGAGTCCTAGCCTTAAATGGTTGTCTTCTCTTCGGAAGGCTTCCTCCTCTTCTTGTATGTACCCTCACCACCCTTTTTATTTGTCTTTGCATGGATGATGATGAGGTCTCCACTTTCCATTTTACCCCTCCTCTATTTGTGCCCACAAGAGCATCCTAAATGTGCTAGGATCTCTTCTTTCTTGTAGGCAGGCACTTTCTCCTCTAACAGACTCTCTTCTTTCTCAAACTCCTCGGCCACGTCCTCCCCCACCTTTGTCTCCCACTCTTTTCCTTTGCTTCTTCTTCCAAGGACCTGAATCCCTTTTGCAGATCTTGTAGGGGTCCTTCTTCTTTTCTTCTTTTTGTTACATAAACTTTTATACCTATATATCTTTTCACTTTCTTTTGCCTCCTCCTTTACATAATCTTTTATTCTCGTATTGTCTACATCGGCCCTCTC
Source organism: Cucumis hystrix (assembly GCA_025688845.1). NCBI lineage: Eukaryota > Viridiplantae > Streptophyta > Magnoliopsida > Cucurbitales > Cucurbitaceae > Cucumis > Cucumis hystrix. Next base: position 8,580,902 of record CM046889.1, read on the forward strand.
CATCCTTTTGCGCTTTCCTTCTTTTTTGGAACCTTATCGCTTTAGGCGACGAAAAGGAGGAGTACTTGTTCGTAATGATGGGGTGGCCTGATGAGGGATTTTGTAAAGGGAACATTTCTTGGTGAAAGATGGCAAGAATACAACGAAGAACATTGAAGAACTTTTTGGAATTATAATATTTTGAAGATTACTTAATTTGAAGATTTATGACTTGTTGGGTTGGGCTAAATGTTAAGGTTTAGAGTTTTAAAGGGTTTAAATAGGCCTTCTTAACTAGGGTTAATAGAATGGTTATCCCGTGGTTAATATCTTGTCAAAATAAATGTGAAGTGAAAACCTTGAGTGACTACTCGTGGCTCGAGGGAGGCGTATTTATTTCGTCTTGGAAGTTTAACACTGAGGGATTTCACCTGACGCTTCGTACTTCTAAAGATTTCTTCGTTTTCCTATGTACTCTAGCTTCCTATTTTTGTGTACGACTGTTAGACTACCTATGATGACGTGACGTGACTGCCGATCCTTGTGAAAGATTAAAGGATGTATAGAAAGCGACGACAAAAGAATACAAAATTGATTTACAAAAATAAAAGAATTGTGCACAGAGGTGTTATTGTATGAGGAGTATTACATATTGTTCTAAGGATACAAATTAAAGGAGAATAGAAAGAGTATACATTACAGATGTACCCATGTGTCAATACTCCTTGGCGAGGACTAACTGCGTATCATTGTGTTTGCTCCGAATACATTCCTAACCGCGTTGTTCTTAAACTTCATTGATCATTTGCAACATGACTCTCAGCGTCTTGATTGATCATTGCAATAAGTCTCTGCTCTCAATCATTCATTGCAATGTTCAAATGACCTTTCTTGGTCCTTTTCGCTTCGCTGACTGAAACTGTTCTTTTCGTTAGCTCCAGGCGAGGACACTTCTCTAGATGACTTTATGAGGGTTTTCACTTTCATCTACGACTACCCGCATCCGTTGAGATTTCCCTAGGTTATCTTCCAAAAGATACACTGATTTTGGGGTTGGTTCAAGCAATCACGAATTACTTTGGTACCTTGAGACCCTTCACACCATTTTTGGCTAATCATGCGATTCACCAAAATTAAATGCTTTGCCTTAACTCAAGTAAAACTTACTCTAACATCTAAAAATCAATTCCCCGACAATGGCACACCAAAAACTTGGTTGGTTGTGTTGAGGACTTGGATTTAATGGTTTCGTACATGAAAGTTACTATAGCAATACTTCACTGAGTTCGGTTATCGTGCTTAATGCGCCCATCACAACTTTCAGTATTGGTTGCTCTTGATTTTGGATGATGAGTCATAATTCATGATCATTTTATTTGAGGTGCTCCCATGTACTTCTTCATCACATAATTCTTACGTTCTCGTTGAGTACAACTTTTCCCATTGCTCGCTCAAGTGCAAGCTAACAGTAGGTTTACCTAGGTGATCCAGGGTCGAACATAGAAAATTGTTATAGAAGTTAGTTCTAGGTTTCACTTACCGTTATGCATTATGACAATTAAATTGAAAGAATGTAATGCTAACTAGGACTACTTATTTACACCTTGAGACTCGTGCAAAAAGAGTAAATTAAAGCTAGGTGGAAAATGGGTCGAACTCACTTGGGTGAGGAAATTCTACGTACTATTAGATGCGTAAGTGTTGTGATAGTCTTAACGCGCTATAATTGCAAAATCAACACATGATGAAGGCAACATTCTCTCAAAGTGTTTAAACGCCACACTTGTTCGCCTTTCGAGATACACATGACTATCCTTGCTTAAGCAAATTATACCTACAGATTGTGACTCGTAATACTTATAGGACTTCTCATTTAAGGACGACAACCTAGCGATGTCTATTGTCCGCACTTGTTCTCCTTTCGGGATACAAATGTTGGAAGCTACCTTGCTAAGGTGAAGTTTGTCATCAAACTCCCCCTTGCGCGCATTAGTTCTATCCTTGCTACGTACTCTTTTGGGCAGTTGGTGATTTACACTGGCCAAATGACGAACATAGCTCAACTAATGCAATAAGGTTTATAAGTTGAACTCCTTATCAAGAACTTATCACAACTTTCCTCATTTAATAACACAAAGAATGATGAGAAGTTAAGAAATGGTGGATTGAAAAGGAATAAACATGCAATCTACGTATAATGAATATAGACCTTCGGCTACTGTACAATATGAACAATACATACATTATAATGAAATAAAGAACGGATAGATAGAAGAATGGAAAATGTTACTCCAAGTTAAGAGTTCAACAACAAATGATCTTTTCTTTTATCATGACTACATATTCTCCAGGTAGCTTGTTCTGGCTCTCTCTTTCTCTGTGATTTTTTGCCAACCATTTTGAGTCTCTCTCTCTCTCTCTTGGCTTATTCGAGCCCCTTTTTTTTCTCTCGGTGGGAATGAAGTGCTTGTATAGATTGCTTTTCAACGAGAAAACTCTATTCCTCGAAGTGTGTCAGCATTGTCATTTGCCTCTTTGAAGTCACATCATTCCAAATACCATTCTTGTCTTCTTGAGAGCTTTCCTCGCGTTATGTTTAAATTCATTGCCTGAAGTTGTTAAGCGCCAGGCAAGATCCATTGCATTGTCTTTGCACGAGATGTCGTGTGTGAATTGCTCCTGTCTGCTTTTTCTCGCTTATCTTGCATTTAAACATGATAGTCACGTAAAATAGGAACTACATTTATGTAAGCCATATTTCTAAGTATTTATGCCTTTACAACATATAAGTTATGTGTTTTGAGCATCCCTTATGTGTTTTAACCCCATTATTCTAATAAAAAGAACTATAATAACGATTATTTCTGCACGTTATCAATGGTACAACTCTAACAGACAAAGCTATCAGAAAATCATAGCCTATACATGTAGCATATCATAAATATCATATCTCAATCATAGTATATATCATTCATAATATATCTTATTCATAAAATATCTTATTCATAACATATCGTGGTCATCACATATCTCAGTCATATGTATCTCAGTCCTACATAACAGTTGTTTATGTAGCCATCAATATCAGTCATCCCTAACAGTCACATCATGCATCATAGCTACATTAATGCTAGTAAGGAAAAACATACATGCAAGCTCTTTAATCTAATGTCGAGGGTCTAATAGTAGAATCTCTTACCTCGAGATTACCTTAACAAGAATTGTTCCTAACAGTCACAGTCAAAGCTTTCCAACAAGTAAACCCTAAACATAAATAAGATTTAGATTAATAGTTTGATGATCACATCAAACTATTAATTACTTAGGCTTACAAACACAAACTTACCAATGAAGGAGGTTGAAACCAATTCAACCTTGGTTGGGAGAAAAGTCACAGCTCAAATCCTCTAATGAATTTTGCCAAACCTTCAAGTAAAACAATCCAACTTAAATCCAATTGCAAATTTATTCTAAACTAAAGAATATTTATTTGGGCGTACCAAACCCAACAAAACTTACTAAAAATACCAAAATAGCTAAACTGACTTGAGAGAGGAGCTCTTGGCTTGGCTAAACAAAAGAAATGAGGTGGCTCAGCTCAAGGATGGAGGAGGAAGGCTCGGGTGCAGCATGGAAAAGAGGAAAGCGGTTGACTCGAATGAGCAAGACCAACTCGCATGAATGTCAACGGCTCGGGTGTAGTTCTTGATCGACGAAAGCATGTGATGACGAGCTACTACCAGCGGAGGACTGCTCTAGACGAAGTATGCTCAAACAGTGACATGCGATAGCATTTAGTGGTGAGAGGAGATTGCACGATCTACGCTCGACTCCTTCGCAACGTAACTCAAGGCTTAACGAAAGACGACGGAAACATGGCTTGCCTCCATCTGACTTGACGACGATCGATGAGACAACCGAAGAGTGTATGACGTACAGCGGCTAGGGTTTGGTGTGCGTGAAAAGATGAATGAGGAAGAAGGTGAAGCACGCTGAACGGTGTGCCCTATTTAGTTAGATTAAATGATAATAACAATAAACTTTATTATTATTTCCACTCTTTTCCCTTCACCAATTAAACCAAACTCTCTCTCTTCAATTAAATTCCTATCAAATCCTCCTTTTTATCTTCCCCAAAATATACACTTAATAATTATATTATTTCCAATAATATAATTATTATTAATCTTCCATAGCCTACTTAATTATACATATATAATTCATCAATATCTTTAAATCTACCAAACTAAATTACCAACATCATTCAAACAATTTTCTCCAATTATCTAAAATAACACCCAAATAATTTCATCATAAAAGTAAATTCAAATAAGATAATTAAATTTAAAATTACCTTAATTTTTGGGGTGTTACATAGAAGCTCTAGTTTAATGTGCATGAGAGGAATTCGATTTGTAGGTTGGACCTTAAACCAATTGTTCAATAGTGGATCATTGGGACTTAAGGAGCAAGATGCAATCTGAGTAAAACGGCATTTTGACCCAGTTGAGGTTACGATCAACCTGTGAAGGATTAACTTACTGATCATGGTTACTTCAAATTGACAAAAATATATCTATAGTGAGGGGAGTGCAACTACGGATCTTTAGTCGAATGATCCGTTAGTTAACGAATGTTGATTAGCTTGGTCTAAAAGAGTTTAGCAAGTTAATCTTGGATTTTTGGAGCCCATGATCTATAGGTCCATTAGGTTCCTCTGCTAGCTCATATGGAATAAACTTATAACAGTATGGTGGAATGAGTCGAATTGTTTGATTTAGGTGAGGAGAGAAAAATCGACAAGTATATGTGATATAGTCGTCGGTTATCAGATTAGAGATAGAGCTTTATGTTTAAATAGGATTAACATGCTAAAAATATGAATATAGATTCATACTCGAAAACTCGAAAGTAATGAAAATAGTCAAAGTTCTAAAAAGTCAAAATGTTGAATTTTGACGTTGAAAAGTCAAACTTTGACCGATAATATATTCAAATATGATTTGAATTTTAAAAAAGTGAATGTGGATTCATGCTCGGGAGGTCAAAATTAGCCAAGAGGGATAAAATGGTAAAAAGTCAAAATGTTGACTTTAGGTTTGAAAAGTCCAACTTTGACTTTTCACCAAATGACCATTTTACCCTTTGACAAACTTAGTGAAAAAAATCCAACATTTTGTTGGATAATCTCACTAACTCTAGTGGGCTAGGTGTTGTCTTTTCATGAAGACAAAAAGTCCACTAGAGAAAGTGAACTTTGAGTTGTTGGGCTTTAGTGTTGCCTGGACATACAATTTTGGATGGTTTTTTCTTAGAGATAACCATGAGAATGACAAAATAATAGATAACAATTTGGAAAAAAAACAAATCTCAAAAATATTTTGATTTTTAGCAAAAATGCCTAAAATAGATATTTTTTTACAATTTTTCAATCGATTTTACTCCTTCATAAACTGAAACTCACTTTTATCAGATACAGTATATTTGTGCAGAGTAAAATAATAGAATGTAACATAGAATTACGAATACAATGTATTTGCATATCATTCAGTTTTATAAAAATATTAAATAAATATTTATTTTCGAGATTGATCTCATTTAACCAACATCTCCTAGATTTATGCCTTCAATTTATACTAGATTTTCGGATTTGTAGGCTTCAAATCAAATTATTAACAATTTATTTTTATTAATAATAGTTATTTAATTCATACTCTTTTTGCTATCCATAAAATGATTGATAATATAATTCCTTCATTGTACTTTTCATAAGCTTTGGTTAATTCTTAGTAGTATTTTATTATATCATACAATTACATAATTTTTCATATAATGATTGATAATATAATTTATTGATTGTATGTTTCTTAAGGTTTGGTTAATTCTTAGTAACATTTTATTGTATCATACAAATACACAATTTTTCATATTTATCCTTCATTGTTTTCAGATTATATATATAGTAATAAATATTTATTTTATCATTTTATTTTAAAAGTTTAGTTGGAAGATCTCCAAAATTTGAATTTAAAATTGTATCCTTCCCTAAAATTTTGCATTTGATATAATAACAACTTCATATTAAGATTGTATTTCCCCCTATAATTATCCATTTAACGATCCTTCCATAAAATGGTTCATTTAACATAATAATAAATTAGAATTAAAACTTCCATAGAATGGTTCATTTAAGGATCCTTCCATAAACTGATTTCATTTGTTATTTTTCCTATAATTATGATGCATTTAACAAGGAAAGTTTTCCTTCCATAAAAGGAAATAACGATTTCCTAAATCGTATCATTGGATCATAATCACTGTCATTTAACTAACCAAACTTTATAATAACCAATAGAATTAAGATTTTTCAAACATAGTATATGTCAAGTATGAATAATGTTATACACAACAGATTTGGGACACTTAAAAAGGTAAAAAAAATTGGTAATCAAGATATAGTATCATTCTGGGTATAGGATAATCTATATATTCCAAATATAGTGTATTTGAATAGCACAAAAAATTAGACATTATATTGGAAATAGCACGAAAACAATATATTTTGCAAACAAAATTCAAATTTGGTAAATCTTAACTAAATCTGCTATTTTGTTGCTAGATGAGATTGCAACAACCTCCCCTATAATATGACAAATATGTATACAAGATTTTCAAATTTGTTATATTTTAAACAATTTATTAACCATTTAATAAATAATACATAATATATATTTTTAATAACAATTTGAATTTAAATTTTAGAATTTAATTGTGCCTCAATGACATTTTTTCAATTATTTGAATTTTCTTCTTTTATGTTTTATTAGATAAAATAAAAGAAGGAGATTGAGAGAGGGGAGCAGCCGACAGGAGACAAACATAGTAAGAGAAGAATTGAAGAAGAAGTCCATTGTGTCCCCATTTGTTTCTGTCAAATATTGTGGGGAATTCTTTGATGAATTGAAGAAAAAGTGGGTGATTCTTGGCGAAAATCATCACTGCATTGTTCAATCTGAGAAAGTTTGAGAGGTTTTGACCCAAAGAAATTTCGTCGGAATTCATGATTTCTTATCGGAGATGATTGAACCATGACTCTCTTCCGTGTTTTTGAAAATTGAATCAAAATCCTGCGAAATGGCCAATAAGGAGAAGAGGAAGAGGAAGATGAATAGGTGAAGCTCTCCATTAATGGCAACTTTTTTAATCTTTATATTTTTGGGGAAATTTTTATGTAGCATATGTTATTTTAATTACAATGTATTTTGGGTTTAGGTGAACAATTGTATTCTTCATATTGGATAGGGGCATTTGAGGGATTGTTTCATTTATTTACTTTTCTAATTTTTATGTTTTTCTATTTTAACAATTTAAAATTATTTTTGCTATTTTTCCAAAGTAAAATTCATAATTTGCTATTCTTCTTGACAGTCATTTTTCTTATAAATAGGCCCTTTCAACTAATTTGATGGGTGGACGACTTGGGCTCTCTCGAGAATTTTAATTCCCTTTTATCTTCACTTTTATAAAAAAAAAAAATAGAAAGCCCTAATTTTTTCCCATTTCCATCTGTCTCTCCTAGTTCTTTCTTCTAACGGGTCCCACAACCCGATTTTGAGCCTGAAGGATAGTAGGTCAACCATAGAAAAAATCAAAGCTTCGAATGTAAGTATTCTCAAAACCCTAATTTTAATTTATTTTTTGTTTAGGGTTTACTCATTAATTAAGTGCAATTATGGTAGAATTTGGATTCAATTTTCGTTGTGCATGTCTAATTTCTATCAAGTAGATACTTTAGTTTAATGTACATTTTTTATGTGTTGTTGTTTAGGGTCTATTAGTGATATCTATCTACTTGAAGGATGTTTAACTTGTTTTGTGTTGAATTGTTAGTAGATGTTTTAGTTTAATGTGTATTTTTTATGTGATGTTACTTAGGGTATATCAGTGATATATTTCTATCTTGATAGATTTGGAGGATGCTTAACTTGTTTGTGTTTGGATGTTAGTAGAGGCTTTAGTTAATGTGCATTTTTTATGTGATGTTGCTTAGGATTTATCGATTATATGTTTCTATCACTAATAGATTTGGAAGATGTTTAACTTGTTTGCATTGGGATGTTAGTAGATGCTTCAATTCAATGTGCATTTTTTATATGTTGTTGCTTAGGATCTATCAATGATATGTTTCTATTACTGATAAACTTGAAGGATGTTTAGTTTGTTTGCGCTAGGGTGTGTTAGTAGATGTTTTAGTTTAATGTGCATTTTTTATGTGATGTTGCTTAAAGGTCCTTCAGTGATTCGTTTCTATCACTTATAGACTTGGAGGATGTTTAGCTTGCTTGCAATAGGATGTTAGTAGGTACTTTAGTTTAATGTGTATTTTTGTATGTGTCGTTGCTTAGGGTCTATGTTAATATACTTGGAAGATTTTTAGATTGTTTGCATTATAATATATATTTATAAACTCTAATTTAATATTATCATTCCAGGTTGTCCAAGAAAAGAAAAAAATGAAAACTATGGAAATAGCGAAGGATGTTAAGCCGGAGAGACAACTTAACCGATCAAAGAAAATGTTGGAGAATGCAAAAGACTAGAATATTGCAAGAGACTGATTGATTTGTCCCTAGTTTTGATTTGCAACTCTCTCATTGAGTAAATGAATATTGTAGTATTAGTTTTGTGGATATTTCATGATAGAAAAGATCAATGATAGACTTCACATTTTATTTGATTTTGTTCTATTGATATAGAAAAGTGTTAGAGCCACATGTTTGAATATTGCAAATTATGCCCCTTTATATTCTTAAATAGTCACGAAATACCCACAACGTCTTCATATTTATTTGATTTTACCATATTAATATAGAAAAATGTTGGATCACACGGTTGAATAATCATTGCATGTGTCATTGTGTTTCCATTGAGAAATTAGTATTATATTTGTTGAATCACATGTTGAATCATTGCAAATTAGTATTAATAGTGTAACACCCCAAAAACTATTAGGTTATTTTTTATCTTTATTATTATCTTATTTTGTTTAATTTTGGGTGTTATTTGTGAAATTGTTTAAATTGTGGAGATTAAGTGTTTTGGAAGGATGAGTGGTTAATTTATGGAAATTGGAGTTCTATTGTTAAAATTGGTTTTGGATTTATTGGTTGGTGAATTTAATTTGTAAAGTTGGAGGTATTATGAGTAATTGTGGTTATGTGTATATATAAAATCATGAGGAATAAGAATAATTATAATGTGGGTTAATATTATTATTAAGAGAGGAGTACTTTGGCATTTTTGGAAAAAGAGCAAATTTATGGTGATGGAAGGGGTGGTTAATGAAGAAAGAGAAATTAAATAGGAATAGGGAAGAGAAATAATAATAATATATTTATTATTAAATAGGACTCCTTGGATTGTGTGCACTTCATCTTCAATCTTCCCCCTTGGACAAACCCTAGCCGCCGCCTCCTTCACCATCCCCGTCCTCCACCAACAGTCGCGTTTCTACTCTGCCTCGCGTCTCTGTTCATCAGCCGTAATCGCACCGATCCTCACGTCCGCAAGCTTCAGTCGTCCACGCCGCGCTACCTCTCCAGCCGCAAGGGTCCAAGCCGCGTTACCTCTCCAGCCTCACCGTCCACGCCGCGTTACCTCTTCAGCCACACGGGTCCAGCCGCACGCGTCCTTCTCCACAGAGCCGCGTCCGAGCCGAAGCCTCTTCTGGTCGAGCCATCTTCAAGTTTAGCCTCTTGCAACCTTGGAGCCATTTGGGTGAGTTTGTATGGGTTTGGTACACCCAATTAAATATTTTTATCTTAAATGAAATTGTATTTGGAATAAGTTGATCTATGGTTGCTTGAAGGTCCAAGCGAAATTGGTGGAAATAGGACTGTGAATTTCCATTTAAGGTGGTGTTGGATTCAATCGTAACCTTGGGGTAAGTTGGGTAAGCTTGGTTACTAATTAAACAGTAGGGTGATAGTTAACAGAATTATTGATTTTGAATTTTACTGGTGGTTAGGATTGAGTATTGGAAGAACCTGATTGTCAACCAGTGAATTATTTTAGCAGATCTCCAGGTAAGAGATTTTTTCCCCTTTGATTGAGATGCAGCACCATTGGTGTATGATATGATTATATGTTATTTTTGAGTTATGTGTGTTTGAGCTAAGATGTTGGTATTATGATGAGCATGTATAGCCTATAATGTTCTGTTGGTCTGCCGGTTAGAGTCGTACCACGAGGGGGTCCATCAAGGTCCTCCCTTATATATGTCTGTGTAGTTATTGAAACGTGATTCGACGGGATCACTTACAACCCGACTCTACTTTAGGGTGATTCCTTCAGGTCCACCGAGAGCCCAGTTCAGTCCCGTTGGGATTACTGGATAGTGTGCGTTCGGGAGCACCATAGAGCTTGGTACTTTATTACAGGACTCTAACAAAGAGACTAACAACACGTAGTGAGACTAAATATGGAACTCTTACTGAGTATAAATTTATACTCACTCTTTTTAATGTTAAACTTTCAGGTAAGAGGAAAGGCAAGGGCAAGCTGGCGAATGATAAGAAGTGATCGTGAATCGCCATAGGGATTAGTTCAGTTTTCCGCATTTATATTTCAGTAACTATATTTTCGGTTTATTCCAGAACTTCGGTTCAATTATGTTAATGTATTTCTTTTATTTTGTGGGCCCGAACTAGTATTTTGTTTTATCACTTTACTTACTTATTTATTTTTATTATTTAAAATTTTTCCTCAACTTAAAAATTTATTTAAAAAAAAAAAAACTATACTTATTTAAATAGTAATGACCTCAACCTTCTAGTAAAGTTGGGTTTTTACAAATAGATACATTTTTTTTGTTAATATACATGTTGAAGTCTATCATTGATAGAAGCTATCAACAATAAACTTCATAGTAAAGTCTATAACTGATAGAAACTATCAGCTAATGAAAATTAAACTCCACTATGACATTACTTCATATTACTGCTTTACAATAAAGTCACCTGTATAGACTTGAAAATGTATTGATAAAAAATGTGGCTTATTATTAAAAGGTTTGAGTCAAACAAATAAAAAGTATTTACTCCAAACAAAAAAAATGTTCTCTATCTTCAAGCAAAATGATTCTTATCAACAACATAATGTCACATCATTGTAAAAATAGTGGAAGTGTGCACTTTTTACTACTATGTAACGCCTCAAAAATAAGGCATTATTTAAATTAGATTATCTTGGTTTCATTTAATAGTGTTAGAATTATTGGGGGTGATTTGAGATTTTGTTGAGGATTATTTGATTTTTGTGGAAATAAAAAAAAATTAAATATTTTTGGAAGAATATTTAATTAATTGTTGAATTTAGGATGTTTGGTATCGTGAAAGATTTAATTTAAGTTGATTTGGTGAAATTATGGATAATTATATATAAGTGTATATATAATTAATTAAGTTATGGAAGATTAAGAATAATTATATTATTGTAGATAATATAATTATTAGGAATAATATATTATTGATTTTTGAAAGGATAATAATTTTGGAGGAAAAAATATTATTGAGGGAGAAAAACATAATTATTATATTATGAAAAATATAATTATTTTGAAAAGATATTGTATTTTAGGATAATATGATTATTTAGGAAGAGTATTTTATTAATTTGGGGAAAGAGAAAATTTTAGTTTTGTTAGGAAATTAAATGAGGAGAGAAGAGTTGGAGTTATTTTGGGAAAATAAAAAGAGAAAAAGTGATGGGATGAGAGATATTTATTGAGGAGAGAGAATAAGTTAATTGTTGTTTTGGAAAGGTAAAAAGAAAAAAAAATGAAATTATTTAAATGAAAAGTATAATAATAGTATTTATTAGGGAAATTTTTAAAAATGGTAGATTTTACAAAATATTTACAATTATAGCAAATTCTATCGCTGATAGTCATTGATATGCTATAGTGATAGAAGACTATCAGTGATAGAATCCAAAATTTTGCTATAGCTTGTAAATATTTTAATTTATTTTGCTATTTTTAAAAATGCCTCTATTTATTATTATATTAAGTCCCTCTCGGTTTACATGCACTCATCATCAACCAATCTTCTCCTCTTGGTAAACCCTAGTTGTCGCCCCTTTTTCTCCGACCATCTCTGTCGTGCGTAGCACTCCGGCAGTGTCTTCGTTCGTTGTCTGTTGTTCTCTGTGCAGTCGTTGAAGTTGAGCGTCTCCTCCCATACACTCGCCATTGTCCTCCGTTCAAGCTTCGCAGGTCACACCGATCTACTTCACAAGCCACCCTGTCGACACCAGCTCTTCTTCACGAAGTTCCCTCCACCAACCGAGCTGTCTTCTGCCCTCAGGTTCGTGAGTCGATTCCCCTATACTTGAGCTGTGCATTTTCTTTAGTCTCGAGTCGCATGAAGCTTTTCCCATCAAGCCAAACTTTGAATCCGAGCCGCACACGTGGGGTGCAAGCCACTTCCAGCCGAAGCCATGCCATTTTCCCTTAGCCAAGCCGCTCAAGCTTTCTGCTTTATTTTGTCCTTTTTGGAGCCACTTTTGATAAGATTTTTATTGGGTTTAGGTATACCCATCAAGAGCTACGTAATGGTTAAAATAAATTTACAATTTGGATTTAAGTTGGATTATTTTTGGCTTGAAGGTTCGATTGACTAAATTTAATTGAAAGACTTAAGCTGTGAAATTTTTCCAATCAAGGTTAAATTGGTTTCAACCTCAACCTTGGGTAAGTTGAATTGAGATGATTTCTAGGTCAATAATCAACTGTAAATTTTATTAATTTAGTTATTTGTTTCACTTGCTGCTTAGGACTGAGTAAACTTGGGGATTTGGCAATTAACCAAGGAATTATTGTTTTAGCTAATCTCGGGGTAAGAGATTCTGCTACTAAACCTTCAAATTAAATTTTAAAAGCTTCCATGTATTTATCCTTATGCATTAAGGGTAGCTAAAATGCATAATACGATGATGATGGTGACGACTGATGTTATGTTGATGATGACTCAAATTATGTTATGACGATGACTGACATTATGATGATGATGATGACTGATATGTTTATGATGTTTATGCTACATGATATATTAATCACATGATTAAGGACATTATGATTAATAGTCATGTCATCTCTATGATCTTTATGATGTGCTACATGCTATGATTGGGTGTTCTATTAACTTTGTCTATTAAGGTCGTATCCTTATGGGTGTCCCTCGAGATCACCAACTTTTTATGGATGATGTGAGTTCGACGGGACTTACTAGCATGTCATGATATGTTTCTTTTTATGACTGATATGAGTTCGACGAAACTTACTAGCCTGTCATGTTATGTTCTATGAGTGGTCCGACGAGGTCACTTACAGTCTAGCTCTCTTAGGGTGTTTTCTTCGGGTTCACCAAGAGCCCAGATGTGTCCCTACGGGATCACTGGATAGCGTGTGTTCGAGAGCACGATAGTAATGTTGTACTTCCTTACAAAACCGTAATGGAAAGTTAACAAACACCTAGCAGGACTAGTAGTAGGTCATTTATGGAGTATATGTTTATACTCACTCTTTCTATGTTTAATTTTTCAGGCAAAGGTAAAGGTAGAGGTAGAGGAAAGTTGGAAAATGACAAGAAGTGATCGTTGTTCGCCATAAGGGAAAGTTTATGATTGCTTCCGCTTTATGTTTTCAATATTTTTTATTTACAGTATTTTATTTAAAATTTCAGAACTCATGAGTACTCTTATGATATTTTCTTATTATTTTAAATAGGGCCCGAAATAGTATTTTATTTATTGTTTTTTCTTTATATATTTTATTTATAAATTTTAAATGAATACTTGAAGTGTTTCCTTTAAAATTTAGTATTTTCTTTTATTCTAAATAAAAAGATCTTTTTTTTGTTTTTGTTGTCCTCCTACTTGATGCTTGCAAACTATAAAGGTGGTGTTATGCTCAGAACATTGATTAATCATAATTATGTATTACTGCAAAAAAAAAAAAAAGATATACAATTATCATTTCAGTGCTACACTCAGACCATTCATAGAAGATTGAGTCTATCACTGATTGAATAATATCAGTGATAGACTAGAATACGAGTCTATCATTGATAAACTATTATCAATGATAAACTAGGATTAATATCAGTGATGCACTAAGGGATACAAGTCTATCACTGGTAGACTAATATCACCATGCTCATATTAACTAGTCTAATTAATAGTCTATAGTGATAGACTTGTATTCATCAATGTTTTTAGGAAAAAAATTCAATTTATTTTAACTTAAAAACATAAAATTGTTATAAAAATTTATAATATGCTCAATTTCTACAAAGCCTCAAATTGATGAAGTCCAATACAAGTAAAATAAACACATTTTTTTTATACAGTTCTAGTAAAATCATCAAATTGAATTGAACGAAATTAACCTATAGAGATGACATTAAATCAAATTGTAAAAATTGGATGAAGTCGAATGAAAAATTTAGGAAAGAATCACATCTGGAAACAAATATCAAACTAAGATGATGAACATAAATGGAATGAAAAAACTAAGAAACAAATCTCAAATTTTTTTAAAATATTTATTACAAACCAATAAAATTGATATCAAAACTGTAACATTGACCTAGCGAAGTAAAAGCAAACGAAAAATTGCTAGAAAATTGTTGAAGGCCAAAAATTGTTGAAAGCAGGACGACGACAGAGAGAGAATTGACGAAAAATCGACCAGTTGGAGGCGGAGACAAAATCACAAAATAAAAAGAGAGGATGAATCGTGAAAGACAAAGAAAAATTACACTTTAAGAGAATGAAGAAGATAGAACGAGGAGAAAATCGGTAGAGAATGGAGAAGACGATCGTCAAAATAGAGAAAATCACGCAACATATTTTCCATCTAAAATAAGGGTATTTTAGGAATATATAAAAAAGAAATAAAAATTTTGCTATATTTGCAAATTGGTTAAGAAGTTGCTATATCCTTAATATTTTATACTAAAAAGATTACCCATTATAAAATCTCTTTAAAAATTTCTATTTTGGTGGCATTTATTTATATTTTTTAAAAAAAGTAACATATATTAAAATCCATATGCATAATACGTCATTATTTTAAAATTTTAAATTTTAAAATGTATGTTATTTATATCTATTTTTTAAAAATATACCAAAAATATGCATTTTTTTTATTATTTTGGAATATCAGTATTCATGTTATTTGCTTTTAAGATTCTAAATTCCAAAAATGTGTATTTTTAAAATTTGTAAACTTTATGTTATTTGTTTAACAATTTTTGTCGATTAATTACAGTCTTTACAGTACATCCTTTAGCATTAGTTTTCGAAGACAATCATGAAATTATAACAAACAAGTTTTTGTTATGGCTTTACATCTACTTAAGATTGTTTTGGATGGTAGATAGATTGAATCTTTACCATATCTCGATTATCGTGTTGGTGAGGTATATGTTCCATTTTCATTTTTCTTTCAAGGATTTGTAGAATGTATTCAAGGTAGACTTTTTCCATGTTCAAATCTTTCCATGTCTCGTTTGACCATTTATTGGGATGGCTGCAATAATTCAAATCTTTCCATGTCTCGTTTGCATTCCATTAGAGGGTACTCTGAAGGTCTCATATGCCATATTGTCAGCATTCTCAAATGCACTAATCCAAAACAACCTAGGTATACTTAATCACAAATACACTGTAATTCCTTTTTTGAAAACATTACAATTGGTTAGTACATAGAAATACACTATAATATATGTGTACTCTAGTCAAATTTTAACAATATCTTTTTTTTTTACTATTTTACTGTTTGCAGGAAATATTCATCTGCATATGTACACTGATAAGTTGCACTATGTTCCAAATTTAATAAACTTGTACAAGAAGGGAACACGTCCTATTGGTAGTGTAGACCAAATTAGGAAGATGTATCAAGGTGGCAACGATGGACTCCTTCCACTCCAGGTTAAACATTCAGTTGGGAGACCTAAAAAAAAGGTTTACTTCATTTTAGAGAAAATGCTACAATTCGTTGCAGCAGGTGTGGTCAAAGAAGTCACAATTGTAGGTCTTGTAAAGAACTCATACAACGTTAAGTTCTCATTTTTAACATTTCCCTTAGTTCTTAGTTATCATTTTTAAGCACTAGATTTTGTTCTGAAATTATTAATTCTTTAGAGTGTTCTCTATTATTATTGGATTTGTTTGGTTGTATGGAAAAAATAAGTGTTTGTGTTCATTGAAATACAGTGTATTTCATATATTTTACAGTCACCTAAGTATATTGACTTTGCAGAATAAGTTTATTATGTTTTAAATTTTATTATTTTAAAATGCATTTTATTTATATATATATATCTTTAAAAAATATATCAAAAATATGTATTTTTTTAGAATATTTTGAAATATCATTATTCATGTTATTTGCTTTTATTATTCTAAATGTTGTTCTTTAGGGGTGTTATCAAGCATCAATTTCTCTAAGCATCAGGAACTCGAGCAAACGAAAGAAGAATGGAGAAAACGGGTCTTTTTTTGCAGACAACGAAGATGTTTTGTCCGGAATCGTTTCGAGTTTGAAGAATCTTTTTCTGTGAACCTCTTTTTGCTGAACGTTTGAATGCTTGAAGGGTTTAAAAGGTGTGAAGGATTTGAAGGGTTTGATAATGTTCATTCGCGCACAAGTTGAAGAAAATATGAAACGCCTGCCTAAATTTTGTTTTGAATTTGGAGTTTTGATGGAGATGAATTTTGGCTTTTGGGGGAAAATTAGGATTTTGATAGGTTTTAGTTGATTTGATTGTGTTGATAGGGAAAAATTAGGAGATAGATGTTTTTTTGGAGTTTGAGTCAATTATGGAGTATTTGTGGTTTGTGGAATAATTATATTTGAGATGCTAGTTTTTTCACTAGATTGAGGGCATTTAAGACATTGTTGCAGTAATTTTTTTCCATATTTTTCGATTTTTCCAAATTATCCAAATTAGTAAACCTTAGGTTTTGCTATTAGCCCTTAATTATTTTAGATCAAACTAAATATTTTTATTTGGGTTAAAATTCAATGGAGCCCAAAAACAAACTTAATTTGCTAAATAAGGCTCAAATCCATATAGTTGTGTCCAAGGGTTATTACACCTATGAACCAATTAAGCCCAATTCTACCTGAGAATTCTATAAATACAAGGGTTCTTTTCATGTGTGATATGAAAAAAGTTAACTCTAGAGAGCCTAGAGAGAATTCTCACAACCAAAAGACTACCCAACTCTTGAAGACTGAATTACCATGCCTTGATGTTTAAATCTATTGGAAAATTTTCAATATCCTTCCAAGACTTCAACTTCAAGAACATCACATGCTTCGATTAATCAGTCTAATGCTGTAACATCCCAAAACTATTAGGTTATTTTTATTATCATTTTATTTTGCTTAGTTTTGGGTTTAGGGTATGATCAAGAGTTCAATGCGTTATCCCGGTTTGCACTCGATTTAGTGAGAACCGAGGCTGAGAGAGCTGACAAGTTCGTCAGAGGTCTCAAGTCAGAGATCCAGGGTTTCGTTCGCGTCCTTAGACCAACCACCCAGGCTGATACGCTGCGCATGGCTGTAGACCTGAGTTTGCATAAGAGGACGGTGTTGGCCAAGGCTGCAGAGAAGGGACCAACTTCATAACAGAAAAAAAAGTCTGAGCATCAACCTATAGCAGCACCACACAGGAATTCGAGATCAGATGGGTTGTTCCACCGGCACCGACAGCAAGCGACTCAAGCAGGCCAAACCTTGAGGGTATTACCCATGTGTCCAAATTGTGGAAGACACCACTTGGGTCGTTGCCTAGCTGGGAGTGGAGTATGTTACAAGTGCAAGCAACCTGGGCATCTAGCTGATAAGTGCCCTCAGAAATCATACGGTGTTGGAAACCAAACTTCTCCAACCCGTCAGGGGAGAGTTTTTGCCACTAATAGGCAAGAGACCGAGAAAGCTGGCACAGTGGTGACAGGTACACTCCCAATCTTGGGACACTTTGCTTTAGTATTATTTGACTCGGGGTCCTCTCATTCTTTTATATCCTCAGTATTTGTACAGCATATGAATCTAGAAGTAGAACCCTTGAGTTACCTGTTGTCCGTTTCTACTCCATCTGGAGAAATTTTATTGTCGAGTGAAAAGATAAAAGCATGTCAGATAGAAGTAGCAAAGCACGTTTTAGATGTAACTTTATTAGTATTGGACATTCGAGATTTTGATGTAATATTAGGCATGGATTGGCTATCTGCTAACCATGCAAGCATAGATTGTTTTCGCAAGGAGGTAGTTTTTAACCCTCCCGAGGCAACTAGTTTTAAATATAAAGGGGCTGGGACTGTGGTCCTACCCAAAGTTATCTCAGGCATGAAGGCTAGTAAGCTGCTCGATCAGGGTACTTGGAGTATCTTGGCTACTGTTGTGGATACCAGAGAGCCTAAAGTATCTTTATCATCCGAGCCAGTGGTAAGGGAGTATCCTGATGTTTTTCCAGAGGAGCTTCCAGGACTTTCACCCCGTCGAGAGGTTGATTTCGCCATAGAGCTCGAACCGGGTACCGATCCCATCTCGAGAGCCCCATACAGAATGGCACCAGCGGAACTGAAAGAGCTGAAGGTCCAGTTGCAGGAGCTGCTGGACAAAGGTTTTATTCGACCTAGTGTGTCATCTTGGGGAGCACCAGTGTTGTTCGTGAAGAAGAAAGATGGGTCGATGCGTCTTTGCATTGACTATAGAGAGCTTAATAAGGTGACAGTCAAGAACAAATATCCGTTGCCCAGAATTGAGGACTTATTTGATCAGCTGCAGGGGGCCACTGTGTTCTCTAAGATCGATTTACGATCGGGATATCACCAGTTGAGGATTAGGGACAATGATATATCTAAGACGACCTTTCGTTCTCGATATGGACATTATGAGTTTATTGTAATGTCCTTTGGCTTGACAAATGCTCCTGCTGCTTTTATGGAATTAATGAACAGGGTGTTTAAGGATTTCTTAGACATTTTTGTGATAGTTTTTATTGATGACATCTTAGTTTACTCCAAGACAGAGGCTGAGCATGAGAAGCATTTGCATCAGGTGTTGGAGACCGTTCGAGCCAATAAGTTGTATGCCAAGTTTTCTAAGTGCGAGTTCTGGTTGAAGCAGGTTTCTTTCCTTGGTCATGTAGTATCCAGTGAGGGAGTTTCTGTGGACCCAGCAAAGATCGAAGCCGTTACCAATTGGCCTCGACCTTCTACAGTTAGTGAAGTTCGAAGTTTTCTGGGTTTAGCAGGATATTACAGGAGGTTTGTGGAAGGATTCTCTTGTATAGCTAGTCCTTTGACCCAACTAACCAGGAAGGGGACTCCTTTTGTTTGGAGTCCAGTGTGTAAGAGAAGTTTCCAAGATCTCAAGCAGAAACTCTTTAGTGCACCGGTCCTTACAGTACCAGATGGATCTGGAAATTATGTGATATACAGTGATGCCTCTAAGAAAGGATTGGGATGTGTTTTGATGCAGCAAGGTAGGGTGGTTGCTTATGCTTCCCGTCAGTTGAAGAATCATGAGCAAAACTACCCTACACATGATTTAGAGTTGGCAGCAGTAGTTTTTGCACTGAAGATTTGGAGGCACTATTTATATGGTGAGAAGATTCAGATCTTCACTGACCATAAGAGCTTGAAGTACTTCTTCACTCAGAAGGAGTTGAATATGAGGCAGCGAAGATGGCTCGAATTGGTTAAAGACTATGACTGTGAGATTTTATACCACTCAGGTAAGGAGAATGTGGTAGCCGATGCTCTTAGCATAAATGTATCACATTCTGCAGTACTCATTACTAGGCAGGTTCATTTGCATAGAGACCTTGAGAGAGTTGAGATTGCAGTTTCAGTAGGGGAAGTTACCTCGCAGTTAGCTCAGTTGTCAGTACAGCCAACTTTGAGGCAGGGAATTATTATCTGCCAGCTTACTGACCCTTATTTGGTGGATAAGCGCCGCTTAGTAGAAGCAGGGCAAGTCGAGGAGTTCTCCATATCTACTGATGAGGGACTCATGTTTGACAAACGGTTATGTGTGCCAGCAGATAGCGTAGTTAAGACCGAGTTGTTGATCGAGGCCCATAGTTCTCCATTTTCTATGCATCCAGGCAGTACAAAGATGTACCAGGATTTGAAACGAGTTTACTGGTGGAGAAATATGAAGAGAGAGGTGGCAGATTTTGTTAGTAAATGTCTGGTATGCCAGCAGGTGAAGGCACCAAGACAGAAGCCAGCAGGTTTGTTACAACCCTTGGGTGTGCCAGAGTGGAAGTTGGAGAATATATCTATGGACTTCATTTCTGGACTGCCTAGAACCCTGAAGGGTTATACAGTGATATGGGTTGTTGTAGACAGGCTCACGAAATCAGCGCATTTCGTTCCAGGAAAGTCCACTTATACTGCCAGTAAGTGGGCACAAATGTATATGACGGAAGTAGTAAGGTTGCATGGGGTACCAGTATCCATAGTTTCCGACAGAGATGCCCGTTTTACCTCCAAGTTCTGGAAGGGACTTCAGGCTGCCATGGGCACGAGATTGGACTTCAGTACAGCTTTTCATCCTCAAACTGAAGGTCAGACAGAGCGTTTGAATCAAATTCTGGAGGATATGCTGCGAGCTTGTGTGTTGGAGTTCTCAGGGAGTTGGGACTCCCATTTGCACTTGATGGAGTTCGCCTACAACAATAGCTACCAGGCTACTATTGGCATGGCGACGTTTGAAGCGTTGTATGGTAAGAGTTGTAGATCCCCCACATGTTGGGGTGAAGTTGGTGAGCAGCGGATGTTAGGTCTTGAAATAATTCAGACCACCAACAAAGCCATACAGAAGATTAGAGCTCGCATGTTGACAGCACAAAGCAGACAGAAGATTTATGCTGATAAACGACGTAGGGATCTTGAGTTTGACGTGGGGGACATGGTTTTTCTGAAGGTAGCACCTATGAAGGGTGTTCTGAGATTTGAGAAGAAGGAAAAGTTGAGTCCACGTTTTGTAGGGTCGTTTGAGATTCTTGAAAGGATTGGCCCCGCAGCTTATCGTTTGGCTTTGCCTCTATTGTTATCTGCAGTTCACGATGTGTTCCATGTCTCCATGCTGAGGAAGTATGTAGCAGATCCCTCACATATAGTTGATTATGAGCCATTGCAAATTAATGAGAACTTGAGCTATGAGGAGCAGCCAGTTGAGATTTTGGCGAGGGAGATTAAACTGCTTCGTAACAAAGGAATTGCTTTGGTTAAGGTTCTATGGCGAAACCACGAGGTTGAGGAAGCTACTTGGGAGAGAGAGGACGACATGAGATCCTGAGTTATTTGAGGATTAAAAAAAAAACTTTCGAGGACGAAAGATCCTCAAAGGAGGGAATATTGTAACATCCCAAAACTATTAGGTTATTTTTATTATCATTTTATTTTGCTTAGTTTTGGGTGTTATTTGTGAAATTGTTTAAATTGTGGAGATCAAGTATTTTGGAAGGATAAGTGGTTAATTTATGGAAATTGGAGTTCTATTGTTAAAATTGGTTTTGGATTTATTGGTTGGTGGATTTAAATTGTAAAGTTGGAGGTATTATGAGTAAATATGGTTATGTGTATATATAAAATCATGGAGGAATAAAAATAATTATAATGTGGGTTAATATAATTATTAAGAGAGGAGTACTTTGGCATCTTTGGAAAAAGAGCAAATTTATGGTGATGGAAGGGGTGGTTAATGAAGAAAGAGAAATTAAATAGGAATAGAGAAGGGAAATAATAATAATATATTTATTATTAAATAGGACTCCTTGGATTGTGTGCACTTCATCTTCAACCTTCCTCCATGTTAAAACCCTAGCCGTCGCCCCTCTTCACTATGCGTCTCCTACCGCCGCGAATCCTACAACCGACGCAACTCCTCCGCACGACGACGACCGCCGCGAATCCTACAACCGATGAAACTCCTCCACGCGTCCAGCAGCACACGTTCGCAAGTCGTTCGTCCAGCCGCACGCGTCTGTCTCCACCAAGCCGTGTCCGAGCCGAAGCCTCTTCTAGTCGAGCCATCTTCAAGTTTAGCCTCTTGCAACCTTTTGAGCTATTTGGGGTGAGTTTGTATGGGTTTGGTACACCCAATTAAATATTTTTTTTATCTTAAATGAGATGGTATTTGGAATAAGTTGATCTATGGTTGCTTGAAGGTTCAAGTGAAATTGGTTGAAATAGGACTGTGAATTTTCCAGTTAAGGTGGTGTTGGATTCAACCCTAATCTTGGGGTAAGCTTGGATAAGTTTGGTTGCTTAATTAAACAGTAGGGTGATGGTTGACAAGATTATTAATGTTAATTTTGTTTATGTTTAGGACTGAGTATTCTGAGGAATTGACTGCCAACCTGTGAATTATTTAGCAGATTTCCTGGTAAGAGATTTTTCCCCCCTTTTGATTGAGATGCAGCACCATTGGTGCATGATGTGATTATATGTATTTCTGAGATTATGTGTGTTGAGCTGAGATGTTGATTTTATGATGAGCATGTATAGCCTATAGTGTTCTATTGGTCTGCTGGTTAGAGTCGTACCACGAGGGGTCCATCAAGGTCCTCCCCTATATATGTTTGAGTAGTTATTGAGACGTGATTCGACAGGATCACTTACAGCCCGACTCTTCTTTAGGGTGATTCCTTCGGGTTTACCGAGAGCCCAGTTCAGTCATGGTGGGACTACTGGATAGTGTGCGTTCGGGAGCACCATAGAGCGTGGTACTTTATTTCAAGACTCTAACAAAGAGACTAACAACACATAGGGAGACTAAGTATGAGTCTCTTACTGAGTATAATTTTATACTCATTCTTTTAAATGTTTAATTTTCAGGTAAGGGTAAAGGCAAGGGCAAGCTGGCGAATGATAAGAAGTGACTGTGGTTCGCCATAGGGAATAGTTCAGCTTTTCCTCATTTATGTGTCAGTAATTATATTTTTTTTGGATTTCAGAACTTTGGTAAAATTATTTTAATGTATTTCTTTTATTTTATGGGCCCAAACTAGTATTTTGTTTACCACTTTAATTACTTATTTATTTTCTTATTATTTAAAATTTTCTCAACTTATAAATTAATTTTCCTTTAAAAAAAAAACTATACTTATTTAAATAGTAATGACCTCAACCTTCTAGTAAAGTTGGGTTATTATAAATGCCCTAAAGAACACATATATCAGTCTAGTGCTCTCGAAGGACGCACAACAGGTGGTGATCCCGTGGGACACCTGCAAGGCACACTACCCAATAGACAAAACTAACAATTTCCCCTTAGTCTATTATACACATTTAATCAGTCCATTCCTAGTACAGTCAAACTATTCCATCATTTAATCATTTAAACTAACAGTCAATCTGCTCAATTCTATCACAGTACCAGTCGATAGCATAACAACACATTAGACAATCAAGTTATATATTTATAACACCCTTCTCAGTTCACAAGTACACTGTCCATACTTTAGTATATCATTCATCTGATCTAAACGACAGTCAACAAGTTCACATCCACACATTATACAATCATAATCTACATTTGTCGTCATATCTACATCCATATATATATGTTTCAGTCAACCATAGTATACATTCATCATCATGTCTACTTCTATACATATCAGACAACCATACTCAACTTTTGTCGTCGTATCTACATCCATATATATATATTTCAGTCAACCATAGTATACATTCATCATCAAGTCTACTATTGTTCAGAAATATCCATACAGTTAACATATTTCAAATCTAAGGTAGAGTCCAATAGTAGAAACCCCTTACCTTAAGGTTACCCAATCTTCTTAATTGAACTGAAATCAGCGAACAACCTAAACACCAAGATAAATGCTCAATATTTTCTCCAACACATCATCCACTTAAAATCAACCCAATGTGATTATTCACAACTTACCCAAATCGAATGAAGCAAAACTTCCAATGAAGCTCACTTCGAAACTTAGATATTCAAGCACCACCTCTCCAAAATCACCTTAAGATCAAACAATACCCAATCAATTAACCAACCTTAAAGCTTACGCTAGCTAAGAACAATACTACTAAACCCACAATTTCTCCTTACCAATGAACTCACAACATGGACGTCGGATCCGTGGTTAGAAGACAGGAAGTCACACAGCGACATTTCGCAAACGAAGGCAGGACGCCGGTCTGATTCAAACCCGAATGACTGGCTCGGCTAGCGCAAGGCATCGGATTCATTGTTGTCGGAGACAGACTAGAGCAAAGATGCTCGACGACGGCGGCGTTGCGAGGAGCGGAGACAGGTATGGACGATTCGCTGCTCAGCTGGGGGACGAAGAGTCACGCGGAAAACGTGACTTCACGGCGCACTACTTCGCTAATGGTCGGCGGCTTCACGAAGGGTGAGACAGTGACGCAAGGGCAGTTGTCGGTAGTAGGAAAGAAACGCGCCTGACGACGGTGCTTCGTGCACAGAGCGACGACGCAGCTTGACCTTCACCGGGGAAACCTTGTGTGACTTGAGGTTGAACTCGAATGGAGAGAAGAG
The DNA here is from genome assembly GCA_025688845.1 of Cucumis hystrix. Lineage (NCBI taxonomy): Eukaryota > Viridiplantae > Streptophyta > Magnoliopsida > Cucurbitales > Cucurbitaceae > Cucumis > Cucumis hystrix. The sequence goes on from CM046889.1 coordinate 8,605,500, forward strand.
ATGTAAGGTGGTGGCGGCTGGGTAGGGTACGAGAAGAGGAAGAAGAAGGAAGAATATGGAGGGGTTCACGCGAAGGGGTTTTCTTTTCCTTTTTTTTTATAATAATAATAATAATAGTAAAATATATATAAATATAATTATAATAATAACAAAACTTTAATATTTTCATTATAACCTATTTATCCATACTTTTCTATTCCTTTTCTAAATTTCTTTATTCCCTCCAACAAACAAACTCTCTTCATAAACACCCAACATTATTTTAGATAAGAAAACCAACAAATAAATTGTGAGAAAAATACCTCAAATTTTGGGGTGTTACATTGTGGGTCTCTTACTGTGTATGTTTATACTCACCATTTTATGTTTAACTTTTCAGGCAAAGGTAACAAGGGAGGTAGACCGATGAGGGACAAGAAGGAGACGTGATTGCCATAGGAGAAAAGTCCTTCAAATTGCTTCTGCTTTATATTTTTTTGGTTTTCCTTAGTAATTGAAACTGTTTTGGGTTTTCATGATTGAACTTTCTTTATTAACGATACTTTTTAAACCTTCAAAGTTTTGATTGAATTAAGGCCCAAATAAAAACTCTTGAATGTTGTTAAAATTTTATTTAAATTATCAGGTCTTGTGTTTAAAGTATGAGTCTAGTGTCAAACTAATAACTTCTGTTTAATTCAAAAAGTTGGGTCGTTACAATGTTATTGCCTATTAGTGGTAGACAATGATAGATATAGAGAAACATTGATCGATATCTATCTATATATATACAAAAAGACATTTATTAGTAAATGTCTACTAATTAGTCTACCATTATCTATCATTAATAGATAATGACATTATGTAGTTTTGTGATTTGAAAAATGGGTATTTGAAAAAATATAACAAAGCGGCAAAATATTTCCACCATATAAAACAATTTCGAAAATAGAAAGAAAAAAAACTCAGGCCTACAATGAAAAATACCAAAAAATATCTCGCGATTAATTGGCATTCAACGCACGTAATATATTTGGTAAACACTCGTTTTAATTTGGTTATTTTTTCCTATATGATCATATAGATTTGGCTACCAAAATCTAAAGAATTTTATTTCAAGATTGTTTGGTATGATCATTTAGACTTGGCTATTTTTTTGTACATGATCGTTTGGATTTAATCGTTTAAATTTGGGTAGCCAAATCTAAACGTTTTTTTCAAGATTTTTTGGTATACGATCGTTTAAATTTGGCACGTTTAGATTTTGGTATTATTTGGTACACGATCGTTTAGATTTAGTCTTTTAAATTTGGGTAGCCAGATCTGAATAATTTTTTTCAAGATTTTTTTGTACAAGATTGTTTAGATTTGGCACATAATTGTTTAAATTTGGGTAGCAAAATCTAAACGATTTGTTTTCAAAAAAATTTGGTACATGAACATTTATATTTGGTTCGTTTAGATTTGGTACACGATTGTTTATATTTGAAATACGATCGTTTAAATTTGAAACATGATCATTTAAATTTGACTACCCAAATCTAAATGATTTTCTTAAAGATTCTTTGGTACACAGTCGTTTCAATTTGGCTATTTTTTATACACGATCGTTTAGATTTGACAATCCAATATCCAACGTTTTTTTTGCATGATTTTTTATATTTGGCACAAGAAAAAAATTAAAAAATTGAGACGATAAAAAGGAAAAGAAAAATTGCAGAAGATGGAAAGGAAGGGCAAACAAAAATATTTTTAAAAAAATTGCACAAGAAAAAGACGATAGAAGAAAGAAAAAAAATCGTATAAGAGGAAGAGAAAAAAAGGTGATGAAAAGGAAGGTCAAACTTGGAATATTTAAAAAAATTGGTCAATTTCATGGGTTTCTTCATTTTGTTACACGAGTCGTAAATATTTTTTCGGTTTGTTATATTTATGAAAATTAATCTTTAAAAAGGTTAATTTTCATAAATATAACAAAACACCAAAATATTTATGGCCCGTGTAAAAAAATCCAAAAGCCCATGAACCCGATCATTTTTTTAATTATTTCATGCTCTTCCTTTCCATCTTCTTTCTACCCATCTTCTGCAAGTTTTTTTTTTCCTTTTCATTTTCTTTCTCCTCTTCTTCTTTCATTTTTTTTTCTTTTATATTTTTCTAAAATCATAATCCTTGTTTTCAATCCATCATAAATCTTATATTTTTTTTTTTCAAAGTATTATTTAGTTCAAGATCGTGTACCAAATATAAAAAATCTTGAAAACAGATGTGCCAAGGAATCTGGAAAAAATATCATTTAAATTTGAGTAGACAAATCTAAACGTGTACTAAAAATCTTGAAAAAAAATCATTTAGATTTGGGTGATCGTGTTCAAAGAATCTTGAAAGAAAATTGTTTAGATTTTAGTACTAAAAAATCTTGAAGAAAAACAATAGTTTAGATTTGGCTATTCTTGTAGCAAGAATTGAAAAATAGCTAAATCTAAATGATCGTCTAATCGTGTAGCCAAATCTAGACGGTATTAAAAAAATCTGAAAATTTTTTTTTGTTGGAATATTGGTATACAAATTTAAATAATCGTGTTGCCAAATCTAAATGATCAAGATCAAATTCTAAACGGTCTTGTATCAAATATATTAGACGCGTGACCAATTAATAGCAGGTTAAATGAAGCATTTTTGTATTTTTCAGGGTGGTTGTGAACCTTTTCATTTTGAAAATTGTTCTAAATATTTGGTTGGTTGGTTATATTTTTGAAAAAAAATCATTTACTTATTAAGTATAACATAGACATCTTAAGTACGGACTAAACATTTAAATCCAAGACATTTATGTAATGTAAGAATGTTTTTGAGACAGAAGTTTGAAGTTGAAAGATTGAATGTGTAATTTCATTTTTTTTTTAATCTTTTACTTTTGGGGGGAGATGCAAAAGTCAAGTCGTAGGTGTTAGGTAGACATTGAAAATGGAGACGCTAAAAATATCGCCATTCTCCGTATTCAACTGCCACTGCGGTTCGTTTCTCCCAACAGACTCCCAATTCCATCCTCTCAATTTTTCCAGGTAAATTCCCTTTTCTTTCTCCACAAACCTTCAATTTTTCTTTTAATTCTGTCATATTTCCATCTTCTTCTGATTCATCGTATCAATTAATTTTCCATATTTCAAAATTATAGATGAAATTTTGAAATATGAAATTTAGAGAAAAACCTTCATACAAATTCTGAAATTTAGAGCCACAATTGGTTTGATTTTGACTTTTCTAATGTAGGGAAACCCTTGAGTGTCGTGTAATTTCAATTGGGCTGAATTTAAAACAACGTGAATCTAATATTTTCATCACAAACTTGTCTCATTTACCAATTCCGTTAGACATTTTGATGATAGCTTTGACATTATTATGTTTTGGGTGATAATTTCTAGAAGAGTTTAAAATCTTCAATATAGAGTGTCTGAGAAGAGATAAATTAAGTGTTGTCCTCGCTTTTGAACCCAATTGATGACTGGTTGCATTTTCAGGGAGAGTGCAAATTTATCAGGATCATGGCTGAGTCAGTTGGGAGTAGGAACATGGATAAAAAGCTTATACAAATCGATATAAGCTCCGACACGGTTTGCCCATGGTGCTTTGTTGGCAAAAAAAATCTTGACAAAGCAATTTCTGCTTCTCAGGATCAATATGATTTTGAGGTTGTTTCTTACTCTGTCTAGCATTTGGTTTCCTCTTATCTAGTCTATTGTCATCATATGTATCAAGTTTTGGTTGCATTGACATATATTCATTGGAGCAATCCATTAAAGAAAGGTGTATTAACATATGTGTGATGGAATGCATCAATAAAAATATTCCTCTTCTAATCTATGTTTCTCTCTTTATCAGATAAAATCTGTATTCTTATGTATACAGAATTAAAACTGCCCTCTATCATAGTTGTATTCTGTCTGGAAATGTCTTGAAAATGTTAATTAAGTTCCTTTTTCTGCGGTCTACAAAGTTTGGATATTAGGACAAGTATTAACGCAGGAATGTATAGTGTGAAATGGGGTGACATAATGTTGCAATTATTTGGACTTAAAGTTGTTCTATTAGAATAACATGTTGAATCATCGTCAAATGTAAAGGTTTGAGTTATTGAGTAAGGTAATTTAATATTTTCATGGAAGATCCAATGACGGTAATCCTGACGTGCATTGATTACTCTAATTGTCAACCTATGTCAGTTCATAGAGTTAGACCAAGAATCAATGCTCATCCACCATATGATGAGAACTCTAATTCTCTCCTAGTTTGTTGGTAGTGTTCTTATTAACTATTTAACATAATTTTGTAGTTGAATTGGCATCCTTTCCAGCTCAACCCTACTGCACCCAAAGAAGGTGTTGTTAAGACGGAATATTACAGGAGTAAGTTTGGAATTCAATCTGAACAGATGGAAGCTCGGATGGCAGAGGTTTTCCTAATGAACAATTATGAAAGCATCTCATTTGTGTTCTTTTCTAATCAGCTTGTCACTCTTGAATGCTAAGTTGCTATGAAATTTGGGTATCTTTCAGGTGTTTAGGGGTTTTGGACTGGATTATGACACTTCTGGGCTGACGTAAGTGTGAAGCATCAAGAATAGACTTTGAAAGTATGATTTTTGCTAACACTTGCATTGTATTTTCAGGGGAAATACTCTAGACAGCCATAAGCTTATATATTTAGCAGGTCAACAAGGCTTAGGCAAACAACATGATCTTGTGGAGGAGTTATGCCTTGGATACTTCACTCAGGGAAAATACATTGGTGACCGGTATGTGGTAGGAATTTTGTCGACATATGTAGATTGTGGGCTAAAATTTTCTTTCCGTATTAACGGTGTAAAGAAGCTGATCACATTGTCTAATTGTTGTAGGGATTTTCTTTTGGAATGTGCCAGAAAGGCAGGGGTGGAAGGAGCAGCAGAGTTTCTCGAGACCGCTGATAATGGAGTTAAGGAGGTATTGATACAAGTCATAGACTCCCCACTTTCACCACTTTATTTGGTTTCCTAGACCTAGATGTGTTATTCTTATTCTACAAGCCTTAGCAATCTCCCCACTTTCTTCACCTATGCCAACAGCTATTTTTTCGTTGCAAAATGAAGTTCTGTAGTAATTTTTTGGGCAATAACCAAGGGGAGTGGCAATCCTGTGGTAATTACTGTAACAATGTTGCTGTTCTCTTATTTTCTAGAATTTATTGGCAATCAAGTTTTCGTGGGAGGATGAAGAACATACCAGGGAGTATAGTAGTAGTTAGGGAATACTAAACAAATTACTTTGATTATGGATTCAGCAATATTTTGAGCCAAGTTGAATTTTCTAACTAAACGCCAATTCTATAAACTTGTCTTAAATCCATTCAATCATATATAATGAAATCAGTTCCAAGTTGAACTGCAAGAGCCAAGTTTCGAGTTTTCTGACATTCTTGTGTTTAACCACCAATACTACTATGATTCACTGTAGGTCAAGGAGGAGCTTGAGAAGTACTCGGGAAAAATTTCAGGAGTTCCCTTTTATGTTGTAAGTGAAATGCAATAAACTTTATCCATAAAGGTAGGGAAATTCTTTTCTGTTCTCATTTTTGTTTTTCTCGACACAATCTTATGGCAGATCAATGGGAAGCACAAATTGAGCGGTGCTCAACCCCCTGAGGTTTTTCTAAGAGCTTTTCAAGTGGCCGGGAAGTGACCATCATAAGAATGTAACTTTATTTTGCTAAAATCAATATACATACTCTTATTCCTGTATTTACTACCATAATGGACTGCATTTTCAGATCAAACTGCTAATTATAGTTAGAAATTTGTTTGCCAAGTAATGAAATACATGGTTGTACACTATTAGTATTAATACATGTTTGAGATTTAATTAGTTTCATCTTGATGACTCATTAAACATTCTAATATGGTTTTCAATGTTTGGTCCAACCTAAAATAGATTTGAAATTTGAAATATCCTTTCAACTATAATTTATCTGTCTGAAAATAGGACCAAAATTCGAATGTTACCAAAATATTGCAAAGCAATTATACCGTTGATTTAGATTATCTGAAAATGGGTTGTCACGCCCCATCCCGAAGTCACTCTGTATGACCAAGGGAAGACATGACCGCCTAGACATTCTGCTGAAACTTCTCCAAGAGATATCACATAGAACGTCTAGTAAGCGGAGTGAATGACCATCAAATTTTAAAGCGAGATAAGAGCTCATTTATAAAAACAAGGACTCCATTAACATTTGATCAAAAGTACATCAAACATGAGTACAAGTCTCTTCAAAACTTCAAAAGTACAATATTCTAAAACAACAGTGTGACTCTTTTCGCCTAGCTCTATATGCTATCAAATTGAATTGACAGTGGGCACTACCAAGTGATGCGTTCGTAAAGGACACGACATGCAATTGAGGCTGCAAGTTCAACGTTGGATGTCCTTCGCTACCTGTGAGGGGCAAGAAAACAAAATATCTAGAAAGGTTAGACGAAAACGTTTGGTTAGTGCGATACGAAAATGTTTTGGTTAGCGGGATTCTTTATTAATACTTTTATAAATCAAATCTTTGCCTTGACATGTTACAATTATTTTGCCAAATCATGTTATATAAACATTTTGCATTTCAATTCTAGATTATTGAGTTCAAAGCAAGTCCTTTCAATGTGTTAGCCAAATAACATAATTCAAATCTTATTACAACATTTACAAATCGCATGGAATACCATTTCCTTTTTAAATCAAGTTGAAGGCTTATATCACATGGAAACACATTCATTCTTATAATATCATCATTGTATTGTAGAATCATTCTATATATTAATTATATCTTTGTACCATTTTCTCAACTCAAGTGTTTACCACACTCTTTTTGCCACACCCCGTTCTAGGTTTTCTCTCCTAACCTAGATCGTGATATGAATTTTTTTTTAACCAACATTATTCAACTTAAACTTTTATAGAACAAGTAATATCAAATTCTACAAAAATTTCGGAGCACTTCCCCTAAAATATGGGTTAGCCAAACTTGAAGGGGAAATAAAATTTCACTTCTATATGCATATATACAATCTTCATATTCAACAACACCTCAAGTGTGTCTCACCACACACTAATCTAAACTAGTCCAGAGTCCCAATTAGAGTTTATATTCAACTACAAAATAGTTGAAAAAGAAATACGATCTAATAAGAGACCTCTCAAAACTCAAATACTCATAGTGACTCTCGCTACTTCCAATCACCCAAATAACAATACAAAACTTAAGTATATACATACACAAAAAGAATAAGAATCTACAATTAATGACGGGAAGCTCAGCATATGCTTGGTCCTTGACCGCTACCTGGGGGAAGAAAACCTTTAAAACATGAGCTAAAAACTAAGTGAGTGACAAGTTTTTAAAAGTAAAAGCTCGTAAAACATACTTTCAAACTGTTTAAATGTGACATTCATAACGAAATAATAATTAAAATGTTAAAATCATATATTACCATAATTCACAAGTGATACTAACAAACCCGTGCTCAAATCCAATCATGGCAAAGCATCTAAATATACGACCAAGGATAGCTCGCACATGACCAAAGAATCATGCAACCAAATCTAGCTCACACATATTTAATACTCGCCATGATAGCATCCTCCATCTGATTCGACCATGGCAGAATACTAAATACACAAATCGAAATAGCTCACGCGTAATCCATATCCACAAGGAAACACGCAGCCAAATGGAGCTTACGCATACTTAGCATCTATCACAGTAACAATCTCCATCCAATTCAACCATGATAGCATACTAAATACACGGTCCAGAATAGCTCACACGTGATCCATATCCACAAGGAACCACGCAGCCAAACAGAGCTCACGCATACTTAACACCTACCACAGTAACAATCTCCATCTCCGCTCCTATGTGCACATAGAGCCACCCACCATGGGTTAAGCTAGGCTCAAAGCCATATCACAATCCTCCATCCATATCCTCACCTAGGCTCAGGTTCTCAGATCTCCAGTTACAACCTCTTTCAGCTTCGGAACCCCCTTACAACCATAGGCGGCGCTACGGAAACACATTCACGGTAGCCTTTAGGGTAATCAACAACATTTATAAAAATCACATATTTCATGAAGTCATTTCCAATTCTTAATGATCAACACATATCTTAAGAATAACCTTTCATTCAAACCATCCATGTTTAATAACAGATCAATAGGTATTTTTTTAAATCAGTTTTCATCTAAATCATGATTAATAAATTATGGTTCAACGATGTTTCCAAAATATAAAAGTTCGTGGAAACCAGAAATCATATTTTGAAAACTTTTCTAACATATATTCATAAAACAATCGTAGTGGAAATTTTCACAATCATTGCGTATTACAATAACCTACATAGGTTTATAATGAAATACTTGAAATAAACCACTCACAGTTAATAACTCAATCCCCGCGATTATACGCTTTCCCCATTTCAATTTGGCCTGAAACAAAGATTAAGGTCTCTCAGTTATCTTTACTTAGCAAAACGGCACAACAATTTTTAAGAACGCTCCATTATGAGCATTCAAGCTATTTTATATCTCTAAAGTCCTTAAATTCTCGAAACTCCTTAGACTAGACTAAAAATCCACTTTCAAACCTTTAAACCTCAAATTTAAATCCTTAGTAAAATGGATGTCCAAACTTAAGTCGTTTTTTTAAATCCATACGCTCTTATATCTAATATTCCTACCTTAGAGGTTTAGATACATTAACAATCCTAAAACCAATCTAACGAGTCAAATACTTAGGAACTTATCTAAACTTGTCTTAAACAACCTTAAATAGTCTTGTCTTTCTATAAAAACTTAAGATGACTCACAAACTGTGGAGCTCATGAATTCTACACTAAACAAATAAAATCATAATTCATACTTTTCAAGAAATTTCCAGCTTCAGTAGGCTAACTTCAACTACTCATAACTTCTTCAATACTTAATAAAAATTAATGTACTTTATATTATACTCTTCATTTGGAACCCTCTACAACTTACTTGAAGAAATAAAAGTGAGATTCTTACTGGATTTGTCCAGAATTATCCCAAAAAATAGGTACTCCAAAATCGCATTCTCTGCAACTTCCTACTTTCCTTCTAAGTTTAAACATATTTTCACTTAGAACTAGATCACAAGTGCTTCATGAAAGCTATAGAACATTGAATAAGCTTTCCAACCATATCCCATAGAGCTTTTAGTTCCATCTATACACTCTAGGATACTTGAAAAACCAGAGGCTTCTCAGAATTTTGTGAAAAGTCTATAACCTGTTTTCTACTTCAAAAATCATTAATAGCTTTCTAAACTTGAATCTAGTACTTAAAACCATTTTGTGTTCTGAAACCTAGAGAACTACACCCAAGAAAACTTCAAAGTTAAAGGAAATTCCATTTTCAACCCTTAACATTCAACTGTAGGACCTGAGTATCATGGGTAATTTCATGTTAATGCTTAAGCTTAACGGGCATTCAAGAACTCTATGAAAGTTCAATAAAACTATTCCAACCTTATCAAGAACTTAACAAAGTAGCCTTAACCCTAATGGGAAAACCTCTAACAACCCTCAACTCTCAAATCCTAACATTCAAAAACTATAGGTGGTTATTATTAGCATTAAACTTAAATGGGTACTCCAGACCCATTCCATAAGGTTTAGAATCTTACTCAAATTTGTACCAACATCCAATTCTGAGTCTCCTCGCGACTGGACAACGGCTAAAATCTCCCAATACTCCAAATCTAACAACGAAAAGTAATGGGTATTGCAAAATCAAACCTGAAACTTAATGGGTATTAAAAAATCTTCAACAAACCCAACTAAAATAAAGAAAAATTACTCCAATCTTACATTTGATGAGAGGGAGTTGGAAGGAACAAGGTTAGTAGCGATTCAACTCTTGAAATGACGACAAAAGGTAATTAGCTGTTGAACGGCTTCGAAGATGACGAAACCCGTGGAGGAACCGGACAGAGCAACATCGATCAAGGTTGTCGGCTTCAAAACAGAGTGAATAGTGGCAACGCAGTGTGTTGGTCATTGTCCGATGTCAGAGAAGCTTTGTCGATGTCAACGAGTTACATTCTTACCAGCTTGTGTCACGACCCACGTGCGAGGAAAATGGAAGAGCGTCGGCATGAGAAATATCTAAAGAAATGGAGGTGAGTTCCTGAGGTAGAAGGATGAAGAAGAAGACTTCTTTTATTATTTTATTTTATTCTTTAAAATATATATATATAAAGAAAAGATAAATGAAATTTACCATGTCGTCCTCACTTCAATTTTAACTTCCCTTTTTCCCCTTAACTTCATTCTTTTCAAATACTTAATAAAATTTCTAAATTTTTTTTTCTTTTTCGTACTAAATTTGTTTAAATTTTCTTATTAAAAAAATCAACCTTATTCCAATATCAAACCACACAGAAAGCAAAAGGTATATCATACCAGATCATACAACAAGTATGAGACATTATATTTCAGATCGCACAGCAAGAATAGAGCATCTTATCCCATATTACACAGCAAGGATAAGACATCCCATACCTGAACACATAGCAGGTATGAGGTATCTCATTGCATAGAGAACAAGGATCATCTCATTCATCATTTTAATTCACATCAAAACTTATACATTTATAAATAACATGCCTTTGGAAAATGTAATGGAAATCATATTTCTCAAGGTTTCAATAGAACATACTGAAAGATCTAAACACATTAAAAATTCTTTTGATTTTCTAAAACATTTTAAAGAAGAACCACTCACAAATAAGTTAGTTTCTTTTACCTACTCCTTAGCCTCGAACCCTCTAGCACTTTCTTGCACTGCTCATCGAATTCAAGCTTATGAAAATCTTTGAAAATCGTGGGAATTCTCTTAATTCTTTCATAGATGATCATAATGTAAAAGCAGCTTCACAATGGCTAGATTTCACCTATTTATAAACCTTTTCGATGACATTTTCCATACATAAATGATGAATTTTGCCTGGCGATGAGAGTCAGCCAGCCAAAAAGCCACGTGTTACTGTCATCTCCCTATCCTGAATTCAACTAGGTAGCAAGGTTAAATTAGTTCATTGACTTTCTTATGTAAGGATGACGTCAACTACTTCATGGTCAAGCAATCTTATATCCCAGCAAGAATCCTGGCATAATCTTTTCTCATCACATAGTAGTTCTTATCGCAATCTTATATCGCAAAAATGATGATCTTTGCATGTGGGCTCCTATCGCGTAAAGTCAAATCGCGATCTGGGTCTCACATGGTTTACCATGGCCATTTTTGGGTTCGGGCCAATTTTTCATTTTTTTCAAATGCTAGCATTTTAGCATGAAATTCTTTCTATGTGAGACCCTTGAAGTGTTCATATGAATTACTTATGTTTGTTTTGTAGTAATGTAAGATGCTCAAGCATTTGGAATTCTCAACATCCACTCTTTATTTTTTAACATTTTTTATTTCATATAAATATATAAATATAAATTTCACCTTAATTTATTTTAATTAGAAAACTAAAATAAATATTGTATAGTATGTAATTCACGCTCATTGACTAATATTGTAGTTGTTGTTTTTTTTCGAAAAAAGATATTCATATTTAAGTCTAAATTAATACAAGTTTTATAACAATTTTAAACTAATATATTATTTTGTTGAGAAAATGACAAATAAAATAATAAAAATATATTAATTTAAAAGTAAATTAAAATAAATATGTTATGTAAGTTCAACTTATATTAATTAATTATAAATTAATAAATAGTCTTAAGGAATTCTTGGAACATTATATAAATTTAAGGCAGTTACGAATAGAAATTCCACAAATCAAATGCAATTATGTAATTAATATTCTCACATATCTTCAAAAATATTTCTACAAAACAATCACGTTTATTTAAGGATGTCGAACATATATAATTCCAGACATCTATTATTCTGGGTATTTGAATATTCTGGTAATCCAGATTTTCAAAAAATAAACTACCCTTACGGTTTGTTTGATAACATTTCTAGTTTTCTGCTTTCTATATTTTAGGAACTATAAACATGACTATGTTTGATAACTACATCTATTTCTTGTTTCTTGAAAAAAAGAAACAAAACAAAAATTTGTTTGATAAGAATTTCTTGTTCCTCGTTTTTCATTTCTCATTAATTTCTACTTCTTTTTGTAATAATATAATATAAAAATAGTATATATCGTATGCTACACATCGAAAAATAAATTATCAAAAGTGTAAATCATCTAATACAAACAAGTATCGATGTGCAACTAAATACAAAAACAAAGTCATATTTATCCTTCAAATATTACCCTGTCACGCCCTACCCCTCTAGCCACTTCATGCGACCAGAAGGAGGCCTACCGCCTAGACACCCAACGCGTACCTCTCAGGGAGATAACGAGTTGAACGCCTATCGAAAAGTTCCAACTTCGGACTCATGAGACCTTTACAACTCAACGCAATGAAAAATACTAAAACAACCAACTTAGCTTAATCACCTATTTTCCAACACTTAATTAAACCACTAGCTAGTAAGCGATAAGCATAACAAGGACAAAACACAACTCATCAGAAAGATAGACAACACAACTCTGATTTTATTACTTGATCCAATACTATACAATTACATTCCCTTTCTCACAAGGCACAAAAATAAAACCTAAACTTTAAGCTTTATGCATTCCTTCATCCATTGGGATAACACTCTTCGTGTCAATGTGTTTAGGAGTATTAGAACTCCTTTCTTATCCTTCTCCTTGATCACCTAGCAACCCATCATAAAGACAAGACTCACCCCAGACACATAACTGAGTTGTTTCCCTCTCCAAACATAATAATGTTAAAGCATCCAACGACGGATAATGTAAGACTCATACCAAAAATTTAAGTGAAGAAGTGAAAGTTTTGACTAAGTGTTAGAGTTGGCGTTTTGCGTGGTCTTAGCGAGAAGAATCAAGTATTTCGCGGAGAAGGATTTCACAAGAAAATATAAAATTTAAAGTTGTGAGCTAAGAAGTTGTCTTAAGAAGACTGCGAGGAGACTTTTGAAGAGGTTAGACGATGAAAAGGTCGTGTTTAAAGTGGTTCGCAAGGTAGACTTTTAAATTGTAAGTGCAACCACGTGACAAGGTTGTTCACGAGAAAGGTTGGATGAGTAAGGTCTTTCATAGAATGAAGCTTAGCGAGAAGAAGTAAGGAAAGTTCAGAGAAATTTCCTAAGTGTGATTAATGGACCACGTGTGGAGTTCAAGCTAAGCATGATTAAGGACGCATCTTAAGTTTACACGTGCTCCACTATGAAGCAGAAGTTGGCGGTCTGAAAAGTGTTTGAGAATGTTTAAGCTGGTTTAAGAACTCTATAAATAAAGGACCTTAGTAATTTGTTTTTTTGTAATTTCTTTTAAAGAGAAAGTTAAAGTGATGAAGTGCTACTGGTTTAGCTACGAGAGAAAAGGCTTGCGAGAAAAAAGACTTCTTTAGTAAAGTTTGTGAGTGATTTTCTTAAATGTTTTTATGTTAAAATCTTTCTTGTGATTTTCCTTTACTATTAGTGATGATTTCAAATGAGAAAATGTTTGAAAAGAGATTTCTATGAAACGTTTATTTGTTTTCAAGCATAATTTATGATGTTAAAGCTTGATTCGATGATTATGATTTCAGTACTATGTAATGATTTTCAAACCATTAGTTGTTTCCTTGAGATGATGCTAACTTTTGTGTGCACATAAAGAGTCTGAGCAACAAGGACCTGTATTGAAAGGAACTTATAAAGCTTACTTATGCATTGCAAGGAGCGTATAAAGCTTAGCAGTCTAAGCAACAAGGACCTGTATATCCTCGGATGCTGATGATCTCAGTAGTCTAAACGCGAAGTTATGTGACCTAGCATAGAAGATGATTCGAGATCCTTGGCGAAATGAGTGTTTGTTAACTAATGTGTTTTTACTTGAGATGATTCATTTACGCGAAAAGATGTATATGCGAAGTGATATATTTATATGATTTGAAATGTTATCTTGTTTTGTTAAATTGGTTTGAAAAATGATGTTTATTGAAAAAGGTATTGCAAAAAGGATTTCATAAAACCTCACTAAGTCTTTTAGATTTATTCTTTAAAATTTACCTTCCAGGACTTAGGCGTTGAGGCCAAGAGGAGAAGGAAGTTTGGGCTTACCAGGTGAAAAGTTGTCAGGCTTTTAGGTTTTAAGCTTGAGTGTTTGTTTGTAATTTTGGTTAAGTCTTGTATCTGTGTACTTATGAACTAAGTGCCTTGTTGGTAATAAAAGTTAAAGTTTGTTTTATATGTTCCACGTTAAGTTCTTTATTGCCTAAGTATGTTTGTTAAGTTAAGTGTTTTGACGATTAAGCTAAGTTAAGGAAGTTAAGATGAATGTCTTTGGTGTTTAACTGCGTCAAGGATACTCAAGTAGTACCGCGTCTCGTGAGACGAGCAAGCAGGTTTGCAAGGAGGGGTGTGACAGATAACTTGATTAGCTTTCCCACGTCACAATCCATCTCACCCTTTCTTACTTAGCCTCAACGCTTGATCATCTAGGGAAGGAAAACTTAAACACGTAAGTTAAATGCTTAGTGAGTGAAGATTTTAGAAAACCTTTTTAAGAATACAAGTCAAAGACAAAATCATTTTCATTTCTCAAATGCGCTTCCAACACCTCATTTCATAAATCACAGAAATCTCACATTAGCTTCTCTTATTCCTTTCCACCAAGAACATGAATCCTTCCCCTCGCCAAGCCTACTGCGACTAACTCTCGCCAGTATCTTGTGATTGAGCTATTGTGATGTTCACTCCATCTACAGCATCTGGAAAGTTTCATGATACATTCCTTTCTTATTGCATCGATCGTCCACACAATGCCATTCAAATTATGTGCACACCACATAGTCACTGCTCACTTGATAGGAATAAGGCTAATGGTTTGCAACATTCATCACAATTAGCACATAGAAAACAACATTTTTCTCTTTTCAAACAACAACACAGTAATAATAACAGCACAAAGATACAGAATGTGTTATGTATAACTCAGACTCAGAAAGAATCAATTAAGAAAACATTACAAATCATCGAGTTTATAAATCACCCTCGCAAGAGTGTTTAGTTTAAGTAAGTCACTCACGCACGAGTGTTTAGTTTAAGAAGGTCACTAACGCAAATGTCTCATCCTCTTCTTCCACGAACGCCTCTCCTTGACTAGAACTATCTTGGTGGCAACTCAACTTATTGCAATCTTTCGACAAAACCTCCTGTTGGAATTTATGTCATAAAACTCATAGATTGTAAATATAATCCATTGACCATTGTTAATAAAGTGTTATTATTGTAATAAATTGTTATTCATTATATTATTAGTTTTGTCATAATAACCTAAATCCAATAAACTAAAATCCTGAGTTGTTTCATGAGTCCTGAACAGTATGTAGAGATATACAAGGATCAATGTTCGAGATTAGCTTAAAGGATATATAATATAGGGATAAGGTTAGGTACCTTATTCTGGTAACACTATGGATGCAACGCACTTTGTATTTGATACAAAAGCAATGATCCAACGCGTTCGTATAAGTGACATGCGAGTGAGGGTATCCTATGCAATGAGTTTGCATAAGATCTGATCATGAAATAGTAACCACTAGATGTAACTTCGTTAACTAGTAAGGTTTCTATTTCATTAGGAGGACCTAGGTGTAACTTAGTCATCTTAATCCTAAGTGTATTATGAACTTCTGTTCGCGAGGGATTGTCCTTTGATTTGTATGGGTTAGAGTGGCTAGATCGTCAACTCAATAAGCTCATCATTTTGGGAACAAGACCGAGTGGGGAGCTGAGAACACAATCACACAAGATGAAATTCACTCCTTCCCTACTTTAAAGTAAGTAGATGAGTGTTCCCTTAAATGGTGTCTTTGGGACTTGAACAAAGGGTCATATCCTCTTTATGGCACGAGTGGGTTTTATATTTATTGGTTGGACCATAAACAGGTTGTTCATTAGAGAAACACTGATATTTAAGGATTAGAGGTAACCTAGGGGTAAAACGGTAATTTGACCCAGTTGGCACAAAAGGGTTTTATATTTATTGGTTGGACCATAAACAGGTTGTTCGTTAAAGGAACACTGGTATTTAAGGATTAGAGATAACCTAGGGGTAAAACGGTAATTTGACCCAACTGGTGTTACGAACACTCGTGAAGGACTAACTTACTGTTATTGGTCTATATCCATGGACACAGAAATATATCTACAGTGAGAAGAGTTCAGTTGTGAGTTTTTAATGGTGTGACACACAGTTAACGAAGATTGATTAATGTGGTTAATGAATCTTGTCAATTAATCTCATATCGTTGTAGCTTCTGATTTGTAGGTCCTTTAGGTCCCCTTCCTAGCTCCTAAAGGGTAATGAAATTTATTTATATTTCTTGTAATTTGAAATGTTCAAATTTAATTTGAGAATTAGTATAATGTATAGTGATACATTATAATATAAAGTTTATATTATTATTATATAAATTTAATTTTAGATATGATTCAAAACTAATTTATGAGAGATAAAATATTTGAATGAGTTCAAATATTAATTTAATGTGAATTAGATTCGTATTAAAATTATTGTTTATGAGAGAAATTTATATTTGAATATGATTCAAATTTAATTTAAGTTAAATATAAGATATTTAATTTAGCCATTAATTAAGTTAAATAGGTTTAATTTAAGTAAGATAGGTTTATTTTATTTTATTTAATTAAACCCGATTTAATTAAATTTATTTAAAACTATAAGATATTAGAGAGTTATTAATTAAATAGGATTTAAATGAAATATTAATTAAATATGATTTAATTAATTAGTTTATTTGAAATTTCTATTAATTTAATATTTTTTAAATTAATAGAATTTAATGATTCTCTCATACTCCACGAAGGAAAGAGAGTTATAAATATGTAGATGAAAACAGTTCTTTAATGAATTAATCAAGAAAAAAAAAGTTTCTCTCTAAACATTTTTTCCATCTCAATTGGTTCCCACAAACCAATCTCATCCTAGAGGATAGAAAGATCTCTGAAGGGTGGTGTCCCAATTTGGAGATTTATTTTATAGATTCAGAAACGAGAAACAAGTAAACTTTTCTTTCTCTAATCTATAATTAGAAAACATACTTAGCCTTTAAGCCTTAATAAGAAAACTCGTTTCTTAATTATTTTTGCCAATACACTGGTATTTTGGGATTTCCAAATTAAATTGAGGATTGGTTCTGTAAAATCTTCCGCAGTCATAGGGCTTTTATCCATTCACTTCCAAATAACATCACTTCTTTTAGGCCTTCACCCCTATTTACATTAATCCTTTGGACCGGTTTGTCACACCCCACCCCGAGCACCTACTTGCTTTGCTCGAAATGTGGTGTGAAGTCAACTAACATCATTCCCCTTCTTAATAACACCAATTGACTCTGACTTCTAAACATTTTGTAAAACTACACAACTTGAGTAAATTAAAAACTTATGTGCTGATACTACAATAAACACACTTGAAACACACTTCTTAACATTAATTCAAAATAAGTTTAGGCTAAACATCATTTCTTTACAAACAACACATTAACCCAAAAGAAATATCTTAACTAATCTAAACTGAAACAAAACTTATGTACATGACATATTTAGATCTAGAACTAATCACAACAACAAAACTATAAATAAGATTTGCACAACAAACTTGGAGACAACGGTCAAGCTCTCGGATCATGATCTCTACTTAGAAAGGGGCAAAACATTTGGAAAGGGTGAGCTAAAAGCCCAGTGAGTGACGATTTTGTAAAACATACTTTTAATACAAATACACTTTAATCTTTTACATAAATCATTCATAAGAATAAAATCTTAAGATCTTCCTTGTGTTAAATTCTTTTTGTCTTTCAAATACTCTTTTATCTCTGTATATTCTATACCCAGGAAACTCGATCACGATAGTAACTAGCTCAACCTACCATGCCTAATTTAATTATCTCAATCAAGATAATAGAGCACCTTTGGTTTTATTATCCCGCCAAAAGTTGGTCAAGACTGTTGGGATTTATGTCCTAAAACTCGTAGATTGTAAATATAATCCATTGATCGTTATTAATAAAGTGTTATTATTGTAATAATTGTTATTGATTATATTATTAGTTTTTTCTTAATAACCAAGATCCAATAAACTAACATCCTAAGCTGTTTAATGAGTCTTGACAGTATGTAGAGACATACAGGGATCAATGCTCGAGATCAGCTTAAAAGGTCTATAGAGTAGGGATAAGGTTGGGTACCTTATCCTGGTAACACTATGGATACGACTCACTTTGTATTTGATATAAACGGAATGATCCAACGTGTTCTTGTAGTTGATATGTGAGTGAGGGTAACCTATGCAATGAGATTGCATAAGACCGAACCGCGAAATAGTAACCACTAGATGTAACTCCGTTGACTAGTTAGGTTTCTATTTCATTAGAATGACATAGGTAACTTAGTCTTAATCCTGAGTGTGTTATGAACTCCTGTTCATAAGGGATTGTCCTTTAATTTATACGGGTGAGAGTGGCCAAATGGTCGACTCAATAAGCTTATCATTTTGGGGACAAGACCGAGTGTGGAGCTGGGAACATAATCACACTAGATGGAATTCACTCTTTCTCTACTATAGGGTAAGTAGACCAGTGTTCCCTTAAATGATGTCTCTAGGTCTTGAACAAAGGGTCCTACCCTCTCTATGGCACGATAGGGTTTTATATTTATTGGTTAGATGATAAACAGGTTGTTCATTAGAGGAACACTGGAATTGAAGGATTAGAGGTAACCCAGGAGTAAACAGTAATTTGACCCAGCTGATGTTACTAACACTCGTGAATGACTAACTTATTGATATTGGTCTATATCCATGGATACATAAATATATCTACAGTGAGAAGAGTTCAGTTGTGAGTCTTTAGTGGAGTGACACACAATTAACGAAGATTGATTAATGTGATTAATGAGTTTAGCCAATTAAACTCATATCATTGTAGCTTCTGATTTGTAGGTCCATTAGGTCCTCTTCCTAGCTCGTAAAGAGTAATAAGATTTATTTATATTGGTTGTAATTTGAAATGTTCAAATTTACTTTGGGAATTAGTATAATGTATAGTGATACATTATAATATAAATTTTTTCAAACTTCATTATATAAATTTAATTTTGGATATGATTGAAAATTAATTTATGAGAGATAAAATATTTGAATGAGTGCAAATATTAATTTAATGTGAATTATATTCGTATTAAAATTATTGGTTATGAGAGAAATTTATATTTGAATTTTATTCAAATTTAATTTAAGTTAAATATAAGATATATAATTTAGCTATTAATTAATTGGAGAATTAATTAATAGTTTGGTTTTACGGGTGTTTTTAAAAATAGTAAAATAAATTAAAATATTTACAAGCTATAGCAAAATTTTGGATTCTATCACTGATAGTCTCCTATCACTAATTGTCTTCTATCACTGATAGTCTTCTATCATTATAACATATCAATAACTATCAGTGATAGAATTTGCTATAGGTTGTAAATATTTTGTAAAATCTACTATTTTTAAAAATTCCCCTTGGTTGTATTTAATTAAATTTAATTAAATCTATAAGATATTGAAGAGATATTCATTCAAATAAGATTTGAATGAAATATTAATTAAATATGATTTTATTAATTATATTAATGTAAATCTATAAGATATTAGAGAGATATTCATTCAAATAAGATTTGAATGAAATATTAATTAACTATGATTTAATTAATTATATTAATACAAACCTATAAGATATTGAAGAGATATTCATTCAAATAAGATTTGAATGAAATACTAATTAAATATGATTTAATTAATTATATTAATATAAATCTATAAGATATTATAAAGATATTCATTCAAATAAAATTTGTTATATTAATATAAATCTATAAGATATTGAAGAGATATTCATTCAAATAAGATTTGAATGAAATACTAATTAAATATGATTTAATTAATTATTAACTAATTGATTAATTGTTAATTAATTAGTAGATTTGATAATAGATTTGAATCTCAGGATTTTCTCCTACTCCTTTTGTTATTCCAAGAAAGAAAAATAGTTATAAATATCTAGAAGAAAAGAATTTTCTTTAACGATTTTCATCAAAGAAAAAAGAATCCAATGCTTTTGCTCTCTGCAAAGAAAAAATAGTTTCTCTACAAAATCTCTAAACCTTTTTCCATCTTAATTGGTTCGCACAAATCACTTTCATCCTAGAGGATAGGGAGGTCTTCGACTGGTGGTGTCCCAATTTGGAGAATTAATTTGTAGATTTAAAGACGTCATTGAAAATAAGTTCTATGCAGTTTTTAAATTAAAAACATGCTTAGCCTTTAAGTCTTATTAAGAAAACTAGTGTCTTAATTATTTTTGTCAATGTACTGGTATTTTGAGATTTCCAAATTAAATTGAGGAATGGTTCTGTAAAATCTTCCGCTGCCATAAGACTTTTATCCCATAAAAGATAGCAGAGCACCTGTAACAACCCAACTTTACTAGAAGGTTGAGGTTATTACTATTTAAATAAGTATAGTTTTTTTTTTTTTTTTAAAAAAAAGGAAAATTAATTTATAAGTTGAAAGAAATTTAAATAATAAGAAAATAAATAAGTAATTAAAGTGGTAAACAAAATACTAGTTTGGGCCCATAAAATAAAAGAAATACACTAAAATAATTTTACCAAAGTTTTGAAATCCTAAAAATAATTTTTGAAACATAAATGCGGAAAAGCTGAACTATTCCCTATGGCGAACCACGGTCACTTCTTATCATTCGCCAGCTTGCCCTTGCCTTTACCCTTACCTGAAAATTAAACATTTAAAAGAATGAGTATAAAATTATACTCAGTAAGAGACCCATACTTAGTCTCCCTATGTGTTGTTAGTCTCTTTGTTAGAGTCCTGAAATAAAGTACCACGCTCTATGGTGCTCCCGAACGCACACTATCCAGTAGTCCCACCGGGACTGAACTGGGCTCTCGGTGAACCCGAAGGAATCACCCTAAAGGAGAGTCGGGCTGTAAGTGCTCCCGTTGAATCACGTCTCAATAACTACTCAAACATATATAGGGGAGGACCTTGATGGACCCTTCGTGGTACGACTCTAACCAGCAGACCAACAGAACACTATAGGCTATACATGCTCATCATAAAATCAACATCTCAACTCAACACACATAATCTCAGAAATACATATAATCACATCATGCACCAATGGTGCTGCATCTCAATCAAAAGGGGGAAAAATCTCTTACCTGGAGATTTGCTAAAATAATTCACTGGTCGATAATCAGGTTCTCCCAATACTCAAACCTAACCACCAGTAAAATTTAAAATTAATCATTCTGTTAATTATCACCCTACTGTTTTAATTAGTAACCAAGCTTATCCAAGCTTACCCCAAGATTAGGATTGAATCCAACACCACCTTAAATGGAAATTCACCGTCCTATTTCCACCAATTTCGCTTGGACCTTCAAGCAACCATAGACCAACTTATTCCAAATACAATTCCATTTAAGATAAAAAAAAATATTTAATTGGGTGTACCAAACCCATACAAACTCACCCCAAATGGCTCAAAAGGTTGCAAGAGGCTAAACTTGAAGATGGCTCAACTAAAAAGAGGTTTCGGCTCAGACACGGCTCGGTGGAGAGAACTCGCGCGTGCGGCTCGAAGCAGGGGAGACGCTCGACTTGTTATTCGGACGCGGCTCGGATCTTGAGGCTCACGACTTGTGTACGGACGAAGACGGCTGAACGCTGGCGACTGGACGCATGCGGCTCGATGACAGAGATGTCGGCTTCGCGTCTCAACTGAAACGAAATGCTCGGCCGGAGGGACGCGACTCGGACGTCAATGGACACGTGCGGCTGCAGCTGATGGATGGAGACGCGAGGCGGAGAAGGAACGCGACCCACCACTCGTTCGGCTCGATGAAGACGGACGCGTGGACCCGTGCGGCTGGAACCCGTGCGGCTGGACGACTGAGACGCGAGCGGCTCAAGGTTTCGTCCGGCGATCGTCGTCGTGCAGCAGCTGCGTCAGTACTGGGGTTCGCCGCGGCCGGAGGTGTACAATGAATGGGGAGCGGCGGCTAGGGTTCTTTGTGAGGAAGAAGATGAATAGTAACTATGGCACGCATCCCGAGGGTGTATTTAAATATATAAAATGCTAATAATAATAATAACATTAATACCATTATTATTATTATTTAATTTCCCCCAAATAACTCCTCTTTTCCTTCATCTCTTCCTATTCCCATTTAATTTTCCCTCTCCCTTCATTAATAACCCTTATATCACCTCTTTTATATTTCTCCTTAATAATTATAATAATGATAATAATAGTATTACCAATTTTTCAACCATTAACCCCACATCTTTCCAAAACACTTAATCTCCACAAATTAAAACCATTTCACAAAATAACACCCAAAATTAATAAAATGATAACAAAAATAACTTAAAAATTTTGGGGTGTTACAGCACCTTTGGTTACTATCTTGCCAAATCTCAGTAGTAGCTGGCTAAGTGGTCGACAAAGCCCCAAACCCCTGACTGTGCACATTGACTGTCGAGAACTTGATATATAGAATACCATGGTTTTCTCTTTAAAACCATTCTTATTAAACTCATACTTTTCATAAATCATTGCTTGCAAATCTCATCAATAAATACATGCTTTGATAAAAACGTTTATAAACTCACATTTTGGAATAATTTCAAACTAGTATAATTCAACACTTTTCATAAACATGTTGATAAACAGAAATAAGGCATAACATAACTCCATAATTATTTCAAAGCATACTTAAATAATAGCTTGTAAAACATATTTAGAATTGTCATTTAGAAATCATTTTATCACTCACAGATGGTAGCTTAAACCCTCAGCTTGTAAATTTGTCTAATCTTCCTTGACCTGAATTAATGGAAAATAATTCCATTTAATTCCCTTTAATCATAAAGATACCAAAATATTACTTAAAAATTTCAGCTCTAGAATCCAAAGGATAAGCTTTGTAGCCCTCAAGAAGTGCACCTTGTCCAGATTGCTCCGAAAATTGATATTTTTTCCTTTTCTCAACTCAAACTCAAACTAACTCCCTTTGCTCCAAAATTTTCCAGCATCCCAAGAACTCAAACTAGACTCAATTTGGAAAGTTTAGTAAGTGGAAACAAGGAAATGGCACAAGTGGATTGGATGCACTTCTCTTTCAAAGTTAACCTATTTATAGGAAAAACTGCATGGCTCGAAAATGACATGTATCTTCTACTTTATGCATGCATAACCAATCCTTGACACTCTTGCCTATCCTACCCTAGGATTTCCTTAGGTATCTTGTTTGTTATCCATCTCCTCCTTAATAAAACAAAAGATCACGTCATGTCATACTTTGCTCATCCTTCCTTGTCCTTACCTAGCTCCTTTCTTTGACTTTTTTTCTTCTCCTTCCATGGCCCATCCATTCTTATCATGTAGCCCCTTTCCTTGATTTCCTTTTTAAGTTCCCATGATACTCCAACCAAGGAATTTCTACAAATATGTACTTTTCATGATTTTATGAAAAATATCATCTAAATGCCCTTTTTGCCAAGTGTTGAAATAGAACTCTTTTCTATTTTGTCCAAAACACTACATGGGTTCTTTAATTTGATCATTAATACTATATAAATTTCACTTCTACCTAGGTAAAACCTTAAGTTCCTTAGAAGTTTTGAAAATTAAAAAAAAAAAACCAAAAATTCACTAAAGGCTCGAGAATCAGGATTTACACAGTTACTCTCTTTGCCCGCCAGATCTGAATTACAACTTTACATGTGTCGTCTTGCAATCTTGTCGCACCATGCAACCAAAACTAACTCAACACGTAAGTAAATGATTATCTCACGATTAGACACTCCCTCGAGACACAAACCTTATCATCTCAAGAAGCCAAACTCTTCCTTGCCCTATCTTCTTGGTAAGCTAAATTTTTTTCTCGCATTCTTCTTTCTCACCTTCTCTTTCTCGCCACATGCTACAACTGCCGACTTCTTTTTTGAATCCTCTTCGCGTTACTTCACCAAATCGCCTAACTCCTCTTGTGATAGAACTCCTTTGCCGCGACAACTCTTCCTCCATCGCCTTCTCTCAACACGACTTCCTTCCTTCCCTTTAAATTTTATCTTTAGAATGATCAATCTTTTCATTTTAGAAGGATCATCCCACTCTTTGGCACCTCACTTTTTCAATAGGACTTCCTTTCTTAGATCTGAGCCTCATATGCCTAAATTTAATTGACTACATCTTTCACTTGGGTCAATTGTCTTAAATAATTTCAACTCACATCCAACTCAATTGTACTACTATTAAAAATTGAAATTTCAAAAATTAAAAATATTGAAATTTACAAATAGAAAACTTGAAAATCCAAGATTAAAATATATAAATCAAAATATTATAAAAAAAATTTAATTATATATTAAACTACAGTATAAATACAAGAAAGTTAAAAGAAATATAATAATATAAAAAAAAAGTATAACATAATAGATGAATTAAATATGGTAGATTTACATAAATACAACAAAAGTGCTAAATATTTACGGCTTGTATAAGAATTTAAGAAAGCCTCATGAAGCCAATTATTTTTTCATAAATTTCATATTTGCCCTTATTGAATTTTGATTATTGTGGGACAATTTTTCAATTCTTTTTCTTCTTGTTCTTTGCTATTTATTCTTATCTCTTCATATTATAACTTCTCCTTCTTCATGTTCTCACTTCTTGTTTGCAATTTTTTCATTTTCTCTTCCAGAATTTTTTCATTCTTCTTCATCTTTCATCTTCTTTTTTTCTTCTTGGTACAAGATCTAAACTATCGTGTATCAATATCTAAATTGATGAAAACGGTAGACATGCGCAGCGAAATTAGGATCAAATTTTACTCTAATTGCAACTAAACAAGTTTGGTGATTAACATGCATACAAAACTTTAAAATAACAAAGATAGGATTAAAAGAAAAACCTCACCTTTGATGTTTTTCTTTTCTTGTAATCTCCTCACGTACATTTCACGATCTCCTCACACAATCAAAGCCGAGACTACCACTAGCGTTGACCCGCTATTCTCCGGACTTAGAATTGAGTTGTGGGACTAAAAAATGGTGGAGAAAATAGAGAGAGATGATATCCTTTGGAAGAACCTAACCTTTAAGGGTTTTTTTTATGTTAAGAGTATCAAATGAAAAGAGTTCTTGGTTTTATTTTGTAATTCTCAATTACAAAATTAATTTTCAATTTTCAAATCCAAGAGTCATTTCACCTTTGAATAAAACTTGTTTACAAGCAAATTACATGCAAGAGCTTCCCTATCTCACCACTTGGCATTCTTAGTGAGGTAGGTGTCTTGCATGCAATAAGCCACTTGCATATCACATGCAAGTAATAAGCTTGTCAAATCTAAGCAAGTGTTATTATTTAAAATAGTCTAAGGGCAATATGGTAATTCAACATTTAAATCAAATTCAAAGTTTGACTTTTTCAAGTCCAAAGTCAACATTTTGACTTTTAACTATTTTGTCCGTCTTGACTAATTTCAACCTCCCAAGCATGAATCCATATTCATTTCTCCAAAACACAAATCACATTTGAATATAAAGTCGATCAAAGTTTGATTTTTTAAATTTAAAAGTCAACATTTTGACTTTTTACATCTTTGACATTTTTCATCAATTCCGAGCTTCCAAATATGAATCCATATTCATATTTAAATCACATTTAAACATGAAGCTCTATCTTAAGTTATAACCGATGAATATATCAGATATATTTGTCAGTTTCTCTCTCTTTACCTAATTCGAACAATTCAAATTATTCCATCACAATGTTCTAACTTGATTCCTTGTGAGCTAGCGGGGGAACCTAATGGACCTATAGATCATGGGCTTCAAAAATTCAAGATTAACTGGCTAAACTCTTTTAGACTGAGTTAATCAACCTTCGTTAACTAACGGGTCATTCCACTAAAGTCCCGTAGTTGCATTCCCCTCACTATAGATATATTTGTGTCCATGTGATATAACCATGATAAGTAAGTTAATCCTTCACAGGTTGTTCATAATCTCGGCTGGGTCAAAATACCGTTTTACCTCCGAGATTATATCTTTTCTCCTTAAGTCCCACTGATCCACTATTGAACAATTGGTTTAAGGTCCAACCTTTAAACCGAATCCCTCTTGGGCCAATGAGAGGGTGGGTCCCCTTGTTCAAGACCTGGATTCAGTCCTTAAGGGAACAACCTATCTACTATCCCTAGAGTGGGTAGGAGTGAATTCCATCTTGCACCCTATGTCCCTAGCTATCCACCTAATCTTACCCCTAAAATGGGAGGCTTATTGGGCCAGCGCCATTGAGCTGCCCCCACGTATGCAGATCTAAGGATAATTTTGTGTGAACAGAAGTTCATAGTTAGCTCAAGATTAAGATTAAGTTACATTGGATATCTATAAACGAAATAGTCAGTTTTACAAAGTTTATGGTGTTATAACTTAAAAACGACTATCTCATGGTTCCAGTCTTATGTAAACTCTTTACATAAGATGCCCCCACTTCCATGTCTCTACATGAACAATTTAGGATCACTTTGTTTGTACTAACTACAAAGTAGGCCGCATCAATAGTATCTCTCGAATAAGGCGCCCAACCTTATCCATATACTGTAGACCATTTAGGCTATGACTTAAACTTGATCCACTTTTATGTTTGTACATAAAGTTCAAGTCTACATAATAGCCTCAGAACATTAGTTTATTGGCTTTCAGATTATAGTATCAATAAGACGATTTTATTGAACATAATTTTGAATACATACTACGAGTTTTAGGACATAAATTCCAACATAAATGATCAGTTGTCTATCCCACAGATAGACCACTATCACTAATAGATCGCTTAGACTAGATACAAAGGTATAAAATCATTTAGGTTGGGTACAAGGGTACAAGATCATTTAGATTTGGTATAAGATCGTTTAGATTTGATATAAGATAGTTTAGACTAGGTACAAGATAATTTTAACTAGGTACAAGATCGTTTAGACTGGGTACAAGGGTACAAGATCATTTAGATTTGGTACAAGATTGTTTAGATTGGGTATAAGATCGTTGAGACTTGGTACAAGGGTACAAGATTGTTTAGACCTGATACAAGATCGTTTTTTCACGCATGTGTGACAGATTAATCAAGAGGTATTTTTGTTATTTCACGTTGTGGGCTTGTGGGATTTTTTATTTTTCAAAATTGTTCTATACGATGTAAATATTTTTGCGCTTTGTTCTATTTTTGAAAAAACCCTATTAAATATTATCAAATTTTTAATTCTATATTAAACTAATATATAAATAAAGGAAATTTAAAGAAATATATTAAATGTTTCTTTTTTAAAAGAGAACTATATTAAATGAAAAGAAATAAATATAATATAATTAAAATATTGGAAAATTGTCAAAAATAAAAAAAATTGACCACATATTTACGTTTCATAGAAAAATCAAGTGTAATGCATTTTGTATCTCGTGGTTTTTTTTCTTTACAGTGTAAATAGTTTGTTTTTTAAATTTAAAAAAAAACCTATAAAATATTCTTAAAAAAAAATGAAAAGTATTGAAATCTTTATATGGAAAATTTGGAAATTGAAAATTCAAATATTAGAAACTCTATCATTGGAACATTTTCAAATATAGCAAAACGAACCAAATCATTTACAAAATTTTGCCACATTTTAGATGTGAGGCCTCAATCGCATGCCACCAAAACGATGAGGTCCCTGCGAAAAGAATACTATACGAAGAGACTACTGATAGTAGAACGAGCTTCACGAAAGAATTACGCGATGAAATGTCACTACGCGAGGAAAGTGTGCGACAGGCAATTGGGCAAGTTTAAGGTACGCCTAGAAACAATGATGTGTAACGATCCAACTTTTCAGACTAAGTTGAAGTCATTACTTTAGCACAAAGACATTTTTTTGACATAAAATATCGTAAAATTTGTTTAAAACAAATAAATATCAAAGAAACTTTATTCGAACCCTATTTTAAACAAACTAAAAATTCAAAAGTATCGTTTATAAAGTCACTACCAAGCAAATAGTTGTTCTAAACATGAAACTCATTTCAATCATCAAAACTTAAAAATAGTAAAAATCGTTAAGAAGAAGCATTTTGAAAGAGTATTCCTATATGACGATCATGAGTCCTTCTTGCCCCTCGCTGGTCTACCTTTCATATTACCTCTGCTTGAAAAAGTTAAACATGAAAAGGGTGAGTATAAAATATACCCAGTAAAAGAACCACTACTGATCCTGTTAGGGGTAAAAACGGTTAACTTCCTATTAGAAGGTATTCTGCACCATAACAGTCTTGTGATCCCGTAGGATAACACGTCAATCGGTCTAGTGATCCTGAAGGATGCATTCATCAGTCTAGTGATGCTTCAGGATTCACACATTAGTCTAGTGATCCTAAAGGATGCACTCATTAGTCTAGTGATCCCAAGAATGCACTCATCAGTCTAGTGATCCCGAAGGATGCACAACAAGTGATGATCTTGTAGGACACCGTGCAAGGTACACTACCCTAGAGATAAAGTTAACAGTTTCCCCCAATTCAATCCAAACAGTTCATAACAACCACATCAAGGATAATTTAGAACTATCCACAATACTCATTCTCTACAAATGGCGAGTAAAAAATAAATACACTAATGCACATCATAGTTAAGTCAACAAAACGAGGCATCACTCAACACATTCAAATCTACATAATTATGTGACCTTGATGTTAGTAGGTCGAGGATTGATTGGAGACTGTCGTCCAATCCAAATTCAGAATAAAGTTGGACAGAGATGAGTAATGTTTCAAGATTGGGTTACCTCCCGCCGCCGGTAAAGGTAATCATTTTGATATGGAAAAACTCACCAGAGAAACCTATAAATAGAGAAAATCAAATTAGTTGAAGTTGCTTTCACTCTGACTCACTTAAAAGAGAATTAGAGAGATTTCTTAGGGTTCCTAAGACCCAAGTGAGCCTGAGTCCGATGAGGATTACAAGGAAGTGAAAAAGGAGCTTGGTTGAGGAGCTAGTTAACTATAACCATGAGTGGTTTCTCTTACCAAATATTTCCAAATTTCAAAGGATTAACTACATTTCCACTGAGACCGTGACTGTATGATTTTTCTTGTGCTTTCCAATTCTTAAAATACATATGATTTACAAACGAATAGGATTTACTGTACACTAGAAGGATGTGATGCAATGATGTGTTTAAAGATAGTAGTAGAACTTAATAACGATTGAATAAAATAATCTTTGTACCATGTGCAATATAATGCCTCACACTTGCTTTGTGTTCTAGTGTGGGATGTTTTATCCTTGTTGTGTGATCTAGAATAAGATGCTCTATTCCTGTTGTGTGATCTGGAATAGAATGCTTTATTTATGTTGTGTGATCTTAAATAGAATGCCCTATTCATCCTGTGTGATCTTAAATAGGATGCCCGATGTCATGTTGTGTGATCTGGCATGGGATGCCATTTGCTTGTTGTGTGACCTAGCATTGGAAGGCGCGTTATGCGTAGTGGAATTGATGGAACTTGCTAAATGTGTTAAGACTACTTTGCATGGCTATAACTCAACAAAAGAGTGTGGTAAATGCTTGAGCTGAGGAAGGGCTACAAAAATGTAATAGAACATGCAAGATGTAAACTCCGAACTTTAAAGAATTTAGATCTTCTCAAGAGCTTGAAAGAATTTGTTTTTAGTGAAGTAAAGACAAGGAAGTAAGCTTGAGAAGTGTTATGATAAGTGTGTCTTGATAGTTGGAAAGAAAGAAGGCTAAGTAGTGCTGGTTTAAGAGTTAAGAAAAGTTAAGTAGAAAAGAAGGAAATTTGCCTAAGTATGGAAGTTTGGTATTTTGGCTATGGATTAGGCATTTAGAGCTTAGCATTAGGCGGCCAAGGAAAGGAAAGAACCTCTAAAGAGGTTATTTGGCATCTTAGAGATGTGTCTAGGTGTTTTGGGATGGCTTGGCAAAGGCTTAAGAGGATATTTTGGCGAGAAGACATGGTCTTAGTAGTTATTTTGAGCATGACTATGTGTTTGGAGGTTTGCAACAAGGCTAGAGAGGTTAGTTGGCGTTTTGACATGTCCTTGACACTTTGGCGTTTTGGTTAGGAAAGATGAGAAAAAGGTGGAGTCGGTCAAGTGGATTTCAGGTGTCCTTGCATGCTTAACTTAAATTTCGGTTGAAGGAGGTGTCAATAAAGTTTCATGCAAGGGACTCTATAAGTAAGCCAACTTCTGTATTAAATTTCTCACAATCCACTAGTGCGTTTTGGCTGGAATTAGTTTCAAAAGATCAAAAATTGAGTATTTTATTTATTGGGGCTGTCGATTTATTTTGAGTAAGGGGGGCTTGAGTTTGAGTTGAAGAAATTGAGGAAGGTCAAATTTTAGATGATTCTGAGTAGTGTTCACTTCCAGGAGGCTACAAAGTTCACCATGAAGATTTTTTGGCTGAAGTTTTGAGGTAAGACAATTAAGACAATTTAGAGCAACTTTGTAGAAGAAAGTATTTTCATTTGAGTTCTAAATTTCAAGTTATAAAGCTCTAAAGTAGAAGTAAGGTTTTGGCAAAAAATGAGGTTTTGAGCTGTGGAGGTTAGTGGCCAAGCCTTGCATGTTGGGCGTGCGTTTTGGACTCAGGGAGGTTTTTTAGGTGTTTTGGGCTGGTGTGGGACACACAGACGCACAAGACCATGAAAGCTCGTGGCAAGCCCTACGCGCGCAAAATGGCCGATGTGATGCGTGAGGCACGGGCGGTCAACGCCCCTTGTGAGGTTAGCATGCAGCTGGCCTGCTCAGGCCATGCACGTGTGTGCAACCTCTGCTGCCCACCCCTTGGCGTCAGCCATGTCAAAAGGGTGTTTTAGGGCTGTTTTTGATATTTTGAAAATTTTTAAGTAAAGTTATGATATTTTTATGATAAAAGGAAATTATTTTCCATTATTTCAGGACAAAAAGAAATCGAGCAGGTCTACAGACCAAGGGTTTAAGCTCTGAGTAGTGCGTGATAAAATGAGTTTAAAATTGATTTTCTAAATCTGATTATTTATCAAATGTTCTAAGCAAATCTGATGATTTAATGTTGAGTTTACTTTACTAATTTATAAGCTTATATTTATTGTTAAGTCTATGAATATTTGCAAAACCATGATTTATGAGCATGTTTGAGTTCTGAAATGGAAATGTTCTAGAAAGTTGTTTAAAGAGCATGAGTTTAATTAGAGTAGTTTTAAAGAGAAACCATGGTACTCTATATACCAAATTCTCGACGGTCAATGTGCACATAAATTTAGGGGTAAAGGGTTGAGCTGACCACTTAGCCGCTACCACCGAGTTCAGGTACGATAGTATGATTAGCGCTCTGCTATCTTGACCGAGAATATAAATCAGGCACGATAGACAAGCTAGTTATTACTGTGACCGAGTTTCCAAGGTATAGAGTATACAGAGATAAAAGAGTATTTGAAATATAGAATATTTGAAAGACAAGAAAGAGTTTAGTTTAAAGAATTATATAGATTTTATGATTAAGTAAGTTTTACGAAAGAGATTAAAGAGTGTTTGTTTTAAAAACATGTTTTATAAAATCATCACTCATTGGGCTATTTTAGCTCACTCTTTCCAAATGTTTTCCATCTCTCCAGGTAGAGGTCGCGATCTGCAAGCTTGATCGTTGTCTCCAAGTCTGTTGTGCAAAAAATGTAGATAGTTTTACTGTTGTTGGTTAGTACTTAGGCTTACCCATATTATGTACGTAGCTTTTGTTAAGGGGTTAAGCTCAGTTGTAGTTTCTGTATGGTTCTAAAAGGATAGTTCGTATGTAATGGCATTTAACCTAAACTTGTTTTGATCTATTGTAAAGAATTTTATGTTAGTATGTTCTTCTACTTTTTGTTGCGTATATTTTAATTTGCTCAAGTTATTTAATATGCTTAAGGATATATAGTCAGGGTCAACTGGTGTTGTTTAGAGAAGGAAAACGACGTCGGTTGGCTTCACGTCACATCTCGAGTTGAGCAAACACGTGCTTGGGGTGGGGCGTGGCAAGGCTTCTCCATCTTATAGTGCATTGATTTGGATGGTGTTTTTGTAATTATGGGTGGTTATGCTTGGCTTCAATTAGGCTTCTCAAAATGATTGTTTATACTTACATAAACGATTGTGCATACATATACGACGATCGTTCAAGGTACTTTAAATGATCGTTTATATCTATAGCTTTTTGCTATTGTTTAGGGTTTATTAACTGATCATTCAAATTTGGGCCTTTTTCGCCATCGTTTATACTAATCTACACAATTGTGTATCAATATTCAGTTGTATCATTGTCTACATGATTGCATATGAGGATTGTTTACTCGCACACGTGTCACCGATTAATCACGTGTTGATTGAGATATTTTTGGTATTACCTATTGTGGGCTTATGAGTTTTTTCTGTTTTCAAAATGTTCTATACAATGTAAATATTTTGTCGGTTTGTTATATTATTTAAAAACACATTTTTTATTTGACAATTAATTGTATGTTAATTACAACAATAACTATTGAGATTGATTGTGTTCGTGATCTATCACTCTATGTTAATAGTTAATTAAATTTAAAACTATGGGTATAACTTAAAACTTTGTTTGGTGAGAAAATTGGTATAATATTTGGATCAATGAAAGTATTTTTTTGATTTTGACTTCTTTTAAGTTGAGGGTATTTATAAAACTTTTCACATTCAAAACTAATGGTTCTAATTTTTAAACTAATTTTGAAAGTTTTAGGGTATTTTTGACCAAATCTAGAAGGTGGTATTTTGTAATTTAACATTATTTTAAAAACCTAAAAGGAAGCCTATATTTAATATTTTATCACATTGGTTCTATCTTTCAAAAGCAATTTCATATATGATACGAGCGGGACCTTTGATTTGAACCCTTCAACGGAAAAAGTGAGAGATTGTTTTCTTGAAAAAGGAGGGTTAAAAATTGGGCTTGAACAGACTCCCCCAGTTCGTACTAGATTTGAAATTTGTTCTGTTTTGTCTTTGTTTGTTTAACTTCATTAGCAATTGCTTCAAAAACCACTCTCAGTTTCTGAGACTGAGTATCACTGCATAGGGAATTCTTCGGGATTTTACGCCATTCGAGGTACCTTCTTCTCAGAATTGTCGAGTGTTTGGTTCGGACTAAAGGGTCGATCTGGTTTAGTTATTTCTCCTTAATTCCACAAAAGCTATGAGCTTTACAGAGCTCAGTTTTTGTTAGTTGCCTCTCATATAGTCGTTCTGTTTCGCTGGAATGCCATGGGGGTTTGCCTTACAGAATTGATTATTTTTCCATTTCTGCATATGGGGTCAGCACAATTAGGATTTTGATGACTCAGTGAATGGCGATTTAGTTTGCAGAGTCGATTTGGAATCCTAGAAAGTTCCGTAATATGCAGGGTTCATCTAGCTCAATGGCCCAGCCGGAGGCCATTCTTGACTGGCTTCAGAAGGAAATGGGGTATCGCCCACTAGGTTCATATAGCGCATCGAGCAAATCGCAGTTGCCATCAATAGATGCCTTTCGCAAGGTTTGTCGAGGAAATATGATACCCATTTGGAATTTTTTGATCACTCGTGTTAAATCGGAGAAGACGGTGGATAATATTAGGAGAAACATAATGGTACATGGTGGTGGTGGTGGAGCAGGCGAGAGCAGTAGTGGAGGGTTAGCTAATTCAGGGAAAGAAGAGGGCAGGGTGGTGAAGGGGAGGAGGAAGGATAAAGTAGCTGCAGAGAGCCCAAGTGTGGTTGAGACTCGAGAAGTGGCATTGCAGGAGAGGGAATTGGCGGCCAAGGAGGTGGAGAGACTGAGGAATGCTGTTAAAAGGCAAAGGAAGGATTTGAAAGCCAGAATGTTGGAAGTATCTAGAGAGGAGGCTGAGCGAAAAAGGATGCTTGATGAGCGAGCAAATTACAGGTTTGGTTACTGCTTTTCTTTCTTTCTGCTTTAGGAACCATGGGGCATTTATTTGTCCTTCTTTGTTGACATGCGTGTTTGGATTTCAAGAGCTTTCAAACGGTCTTGGTCTCATACAATCTAATTTCTGAGGCTGGGCGAGGAGACTTAATTTGTCCATTTTTGAGTATCTGGTCGTGTTAACTAAAATTCAGTGAAGTTTTTCTGAAGAACCTGATATTTCCTACCTTTCTTATTCTATGTAAAATTTGGCTAACTTACTTCAGTCGATGTCTGATTTACCATTTCATGAATATGGATAAATGGAGTCCTCTTCTAACAAAATTGTAACACTTTATGCCATCTTTTTGGATGGGTTTCAACATATTATCACTTGTTGAGTCATTCAAATTTTATATCTTGGATTGGTCAATGGGGATCTCTTGGAGGTCTAAGTTATGGAAGTTGAGGTCCATCATTTTGGCTTGGCTTCATGAAGGGTTTGTTGATAGAGTCCTCCTTGTGACCTTTTGGCTTGGCTTGGCTTCATCATTTTGGCTTGCCTTCAGAAAATGTGTTGGTCATGTACACTGCAGCTCTGACCTTTTCACTCCTACACCTTGTCTCTCAAATTCATCAGCTAAACAATGGCACATTAAACATGGTAGGTTTCTAAATAGTGTTTGGATCGGAACTTTTAGATAAGGTCCTCAATAAGGAAGGCGTTGGATACAAATGAAGGTTGTTGATTTTGAGTTGCATCAGAACGGTTATAAGCATTTTGTACTCATGGATGACCTAGGGGGAGGATTCTAGCTAGGGGGAGGCCTTAGGCAGGGTGATTCTCTCTTTCCGTTCTCTCCTTGCTTGTGGTGAATACTCTTAGCAAGAATGTCTTCAGAGTGTGGAGGGAAGTATAATTGAGGGCTTTGAAGTGGAGAAGGATAGAAGGCCTCTCTCTCATCTTTAATTCACCAATGATACTATTTTATTTTGCATTGGGAAGTAGAAGTCCTTCCTCATTTTGAACCATATCTTAGGCTTTTTTGAGTCCATGTATGTGCTTAAGATCAATAGTGAAATTGAAAAGTGTCCAGTTCTGGACTTAAACTTTGATTCGGTTAAGGTGGGTTGACGAGACAGTGAGATCGAGTATTTACCTCAATCCAATTTATTTCTCTCTCATTGCTATAATTCAAAAACTCTTTCTTTTTGAGTTCCTGTTGTGGGCAAGGTGTGTAAGAGACTTGCTCCCTGGAAGATGGTTTTTTTTCCCAAGGTTGGTAAATGATTCTCATTGGATAAATGATTATCTCTATTTATTTCTTCTCCCTCTTTATAGCCCCTTGAACAGTTATACTATTCATAAATATTATAGAAGCTTACGAGGGACTTTTTGTGGGAAGGGGTTGAAGAGTGGAGAAGCACACATTTGGTGAGTTGGGAGATGTTGTGGGAGACTGAATCTTGGAATCTTGAATTATGGAATTTAAGGACTCAAAGTTTAGCTAAATTGCTCCACCAATTTTCTCTTGAGTTTAATACCCTTTGATGTAGGAATATAGTGAGGAAATACAATTGTAATCCATTTGAGTGGATGTCGAGTAAAGTCGAAGGCACTTATACAAATCCTTGCAGAGACATTTCCAATGAGCTTTCTTTCTTTCTTGATTTGGTCCATTATTTTGTGGGTGATGGGAAGGAGGTGTACTTTTTGGAAAGTAAGTGATTGGGGGATAAACCTTGTTGATCTGCCTTTCCCCGTTTATATTATTTAATCTTTATGAAAAAAATGTTCAGTAGCTATGTTATTGATCATTCTAGGAGTTCTCCCTCTCTTTCACCTGGTTTCCGTCATCTATTATATCATTATATGATAGAGAAACGTCAAACATCTTGGCTCTCTTATCTTTTATTGAGGAATTTGAGCCTAGACCAAGGAGATGAGATATTTGTGATTGAAGTCGTAGCCCTACTAAGGTTTTTTTTTTTCTTTCTTGCTGTTCGTTCTGTCAACGTTTGTTGAATCCCTCTTTAGCCATTGATTTTGTTTTTCATCTTGATGGAAGGTTAAATTTCAAATAAGGTTAGTTTCTTCTTTTGTTAGGGCATACAGGAAAGTATTAACACTTTAGACCAATTTTTGAGAAAAGCTCAATTTTAAATGGGTTGTTTTGTAGATTACACTGTTGAAGAGTTGAGGAAGATCTTAATCATATTCCTTGCAGCTGTGACTTTGCTCGGATGGTTTGGAGTCTCTTTTTTGGCATGTTTGGCTTTTAATTTGTTAGATATGGACGCTATTGGGAGATGGTCGAGTAGTTATATGGAGTGGCAGTTTTTGTGACAAGCAAGAGTTTATGCTGTGTTGTGGAGTTTGTAGAGTGGGAGGAATAATGACTTTTAGAGGGATGAAGATGGATCTTAGTGCTGTTTGGTCCTTTGTTAGATTCTATATTTCTCTTTTAGAGTTAGTGATGATTGACAAAGGCTTTTTGTAATTTTTCTTTAAATCATTTTTTTTTCTTGATTGGAGGCTCCTTTCTTCAATTGACGTTTCTTTTGTGGGCTTGATTTTCTGGATACCTATTTATTTTTTCATTTTTTTTCAATGATAGTTCTGTTTACTAAAAAGAAAAAAGGTATTCATTGTTCCTTGAATGAATTTCACTACCTTATATTCCCCTCTTGTTAATGCTGGGGACATGTGTAGAAGTAGAACTAGGGCCCTTATCTCGATAGGGATAAGGAAATGTTAAGGGCTCCTTCACACCAGAGGATACTGAAGCTAGTTTTTTAGCTTTGGAGACATTTATGTCCCCAATCTTATTTTCACATTGGCTTTCTTTCAAGGGCAAAGGGTGATTTAGGTAATGTTCAGGTAATGTGTTTCAATGATTCTATGAGACATTATTCATTTCATCCTGCCATGAGCGAGACTGTTATTTTTCTTATCACAAGAAGGGGAATGCTAAGAAACTATAGGTCTTCAGACCTTTTTGCCTTGCCATTGGCCTGTAT
The DNA here is from genome assembly GCA_025688845.1 of Cucumis hystrix. Taxonomy (NCBI): domain Eukaryota; kingdom Viridiplantae; phylum Streptophyta; class Magnoliopsida; order Cucurbitales; family Cucurbitaceae; genus Cucumis; species Cucumis hystrix. Next base: position 8,642,729 of record CM046889.1, read on the forward strand.
AAGGTCATTTCGAAAGATCTAGCTAAAAGATACAGGAAATTCTTCCATAGCACTATGTGGGAATATTAAGGAGCCTTCACTTCATGGAGACAAATTCTAGATTTTACTTTTATTGCAAATGTGGCATTCAAAGATTATAAACTTTGCGAGTTGGAGGGTTTTGTATTTCAGATTGATTTTGAGTTTTTTAGGCTTATGATCATGTGGATTAGGGGTTCATGGATAAAGTTGTGGAATGAGAGGTGTGCAAGGCATTGAAATCCCTTATCCCCTCTCCTTCTTGTGATTGTTCACGTCCTTAGGAGAATTGTGGCATTTGGAGTCGTTAAGGATTTGATTGAGGGGGGTTGGATATTGAAGATTTTAAATTTCTTTATGGTCTAAGATAATTGTTTAGCCAATGCCAACCATTTGAGGATCCCGTGTCATCTCTTCCCCTCCCATCATCTTTCTCAGTCCCTCTTCCGGCGCTCATCCCTTTTGTCCCTAACCACATTCCAGCTCCCTTTTCCTCTTTTGCCGATTGCTCCTAATTCTCCAGTGAGTTCCTAGAAAGCTTCAATTTTTCGTCCATCCTTGTTAAGTCACATTCTGGATTTTGCAATAATGGAAGTAGAAAGTTGCAAAGTTGTGAACTCCTTTTATTGTATTTGGTTTGATAAAGAATACTTTCTTATTGAAGACGTGAAAGTACCGAAGATTCTACGTTATCAGACTTTCACATAAGATGGTTCTTGAAGGAGAATTTCATAATTCTTCTGTGGTCGGTGGCCCAGAGAATGTATTTCTTCTTGGAAACGGTTATGAATAGAATGGAAGTAAAAGGCTTTTAAAACTTATGTCAAGCACAGGTTAGGGTAATGAGGTGTGTAGCTTGGAAGAGGAACGAAGAACAATCCTTCAAATGTATTTTTTTGGGTGTCTCACAACAGGACTGGAAATCCTTTCAGGAAATGTTGGAAAGTTTTTGATGAAGCACGATCATTTGAATTGGTACCAGAATCACCTCCATTGTCTAAATTACCCTAGGCAACAACTCCAGATCTCTACACAGCTTTCTTTTGAGTCGCAAAGGGCAATTTATGCTGACACGGTGAAGATTAAAAGTAATTATGGATCTTCTGTTTAGAAGATGGCGAAACAGAGCACTTCTTTCCCTTTTTTGGCCTCAATGAATCAAAGTGCAACTCAACATTAGGTGATAAAAAATTCGAAAGTTTTCAAAGAGGACTTCAATAATCTATGGATGTTTCAAGATTATTTGCGTTTGACGATTGAAAGGAAATTAGAAACATCTTGAAGGATGTTTTTAAACAAAAATAATCATTAATCCATTGTTGGTAGAGAACGTTTGGATTAAATTGGTTGAAAGAACATTAGAAATGTTTGGTATCAAGATTATTTGCGTTTGACGATTGAAAGGAAATTAGAAACATTCTGAAGGATTTTTTTAAACAAAAATAATCATTAATCCATTATTGGTAGAGAACGTTCAGATTAAATTGGTTGAAAGAACATTAGAAATGTTTGTTACCAAGGAAGAGTTATGGCTAGAATTGGGTCCATTCATTTCAAGTTTGAGAAGTGGAGCAAAAGCCATCTGTTATTAAGGGATATGGAGGATGGGTTATAATAAAAAACCTCCCTCTAGATTATTGGAGCAATCAGAAGTTTGAAGTCATAGGGGAGCATTTGGGTGATCCGGAGAATATTGCTATTGAAAGGTCAATCTCCTAAATGTTTTCGAAGCAAAGATGCAAGTAAAAAGAAACCTATGTGGTTTCATGATAGCTACATTAGAAATAACAGACTTCAACCAAGGGAATTTTTTCTTGAACTTTGGAGATATTGAAACTGTTGGTGATATATAATTAAATTTGCCTTCAACCACTGGCTTAAGCTTTTGGATGAATTGGCGATTTAATATGGTATCGGAGTAGGTGGTCTAGATAGGTCCTGTGTTCAAGCCCCTGCATTGTCTTTTCCTCCCCAATTAAAATTGATTTCTACTTGTTGAGCCTTTCAAATATTTGAAGCCCACAAATGAGGTAAAATTGATTGATTTCCACTTGTTGGGCCTTTCAAATATTTCAAGTCCACAAGTGAGGGGGAGTGTTGGTGATATATAACTAAATTTGTCTTCAACCACTAGCTTAAGCTTTTGGATGAATTGGCGATTTAATAAAAACTATCGATCCTCCTCCAATAGCCAAAGGCTGTTTATTATTTGAGGATTTCTCAAATCCATTTGACTTGCAGAGATTAAATCAAATTATGAAAGATGGATGCGTTGAAGATTCTTTCTTTTTCAAGGGTGTGGAAGATGTAAAGGCAATACAAAAAACCCCTTCGTTCACAAGAAATCGTTTCGAAGCGATAGAATAGAGTGTTCGACAAAAAGCAAATCTTGCTGGCGCTGGAAAAAAGGTCCTTCACTGAAGCAATGGTGAAATTCAAATTGGATACCATGGAATGTAGTGTGAACAGGATTAAAGAAAACAAAGAGTCACATTTAAGGAGGAGAGAAGGTTCAATTGTGGAGGGAACAAGGCAGTGGAAGTTGAAGAGGGGCTTTTAGGGAGGAAAGAGAAAGGACCGATTGAGCCTTCTTTATTGACCAATGAAAATCCAAGATTCAATCATGATGTAAACATGATTCTAAACCCTACTCAGCCCATTTCTTTCGATACAACTGCGAAGTATGTACAGCCGACGTGTGGCCCCTCATATGTTGGCTCCATTTTCCTCCAATAGCAGGCCACTTCCCATTGCTTCTTTAAAGCCTGTAACTCTCATCTCTAATGTTGGTTCAGTGCTCACTGAAGGCTCTCATCTCTAATGTTGGTTCAGTGCTCACTGAAATTCCCTTCAAAAAAGCTCCAAGCACCAATTCTTTCTTCATTTCGCTTTCTTCTTTTTCCTTTTCATCCTTGGCCAGAAAAGAGCCAAGTCTAAAAACCATTCAAAATCAAGGAAACTCCTGCATCTCTTCAAGCCATTCCCAAATCACTTTTTTCTTTTGAAAAAGGAAACAAGCCTATCCATTAAGTAAATGAATAGACAAAGTAATGTTTGAGTACAATGAAGAGACGAGATCAAAGCCTCTAAGATCAGTAACTGCATCCTAACATTTCAACTACGTTGACACTCCCTTAGCACCCTCATTACATCCCGACTTTGATCGAAAAGAAAAACCAAACCCATGCAAATACAATTACAATTTGGTCCATACATCTAAAAGCAAGATGCATACCAAAGTCAAACAAAACTACCAAACAACAACATGACGATCTTAAAGAGTCTGATAATACAACAAAATCCCCCAAAACAAATAGGACTACAAGCTTAAACAAACTACTCATGTAAGAACGCCTGCCAATTAAGCCTAATGTCTTTAATTGAGTATGCTTCAAATGCTTTACCTAAGGAACGCCATGGGGAAGCATTGATTCTAGCTATCTCCGGTCGATTCATCCAATTGGATTCTTTATTGTGAAATATTCTTTGGTTTCACTCAAACCAAATTTCTGAAAGTAAAGCCTTTATACCATTTATCAAGATTTCTTGATTTCTCTTTTAGGTTGGTGCCGATTAGGAGCTGCAAAGCGTTCTTAAAGTCGGCATCAAAGACCCAATTGATGTTGAAGGATCCGAATAGGTCAAACCAACATTTTTCTGCAAACCACCTAAAAAACAGGTGCTGTAAATCTTTAGAATCTTGTAAACATAAAGAGCAATACTTGGAGATAAAATGTGAGATGGAAATTTTGATTGCATGACCGAAGCACAATTCAATAACCCGTTCAACATTATCCAAATTGTGATGTTAACTCTTCTTGGACTTTTGGTCTTCCAAATAGCCGAGTATAGATGCTTTTCGATGGGGGAAGCTAAAGATAAATGTTTAACCAACGATTTAACCGAGAGTTTTCCATTAGACTCTAACTTCCAAACTATTTTATCTGTACTTGCCGTGATTTGATTTTTTGAGATAATTCCGTTAAGAGCTTGGAAATCATCAATTTCTTCCTCCTTTAATTGCCTTTTGAGATTTAAGGACCAAGATGCTGTTAAAGAATCCAAAAATCATGAACTGCCCCATTTGGATACATAGTGAGTTTAAACTGCCTTGGAAAAGAGTCTTTGAGTGGAATCAAATCAGCCCAAGGATTATGCCAAAAGGCTATTCTCGTGCCACTGCCGAGTTTAAACATGACCAGCGAATCCATTTTATTCCAGCTTGTTGAAATTCTAATCCACGTGCTGTGGAGACTACAAGCATTGGTTCCTTTGGTGTGCCAAATGAATTGACTTTCTCCATGAATGCTCTTATAACTTGCACCCAAAGGGAGTTTTCTTCATTAAAAAATCTCCATCCCCGTTTGGCTAGAAGAGCAAGATTTTTGTTTTCTAAGCCTCTTAAACCAAGCCCCCATCCTCTTGCATTTGGGACACCACATTCCATTTAACTAGATGATTCGATTTTCCTCCAGAGTGTCCTTCTCGAAAGAAGTTTCTTAATAAACGCCCTACTATTTGAGACACCTTTGCCGGCATTAAAAAGATTGAGATATAATATGTGGGAATATGGGAAAGAACTGACTTACATTAAGTGGCATGACCTCCTCTTGATAGATGTATCTTTTCCATTTCTCCAAGTTTCCATCAATTTTGTCAATTACTGGCTGCCAAAAAACAACTTGCTTAGGATAACCACCAAGGGGCAGCCCTAGGTAAGAAGATGAGAGGCTTTACAATTCATCTTTGATGCCTCTTCAAACGCCTCGTTTTCTTTTATGTTTAAACCACAAAGCGCAGAGAGAGGTTTCCTTGCTCCAATAATTGGGAAATTTGGGAGCATTTTTAGTAAGCGTAGACCTGGACCATTGTTTGGTTTTTTCATCATTTCTTGGTGGGCACAAGAGAGGTTTCCTTTTGAAAATGAAGTTAAAGTTCTATTGCAAACTTGTGGGTTGAAAAATTTCAGCTAGGCTTCCTGGATACAGGATCGTTTTTGTCAAATCAAACTTGAAGTAGCTTGGTTGTTTGGCTTTTCTTGGTGTTTCCTCTCCATTCATATTGAAGCTCTTCGTGTGCAAGTTTTCAGCTGAATTTGGGCTTCGTTTGAAAGATTATTCAAGTTTGCTTTGTATTTTGTCTTCTCTTGTTTGCTTGGGGTCTAGAAGTTTTCGATCAGCTCGTTTGTACTTTTGTATTGATTGATTTTACTCCTTTTAGTCCTCACTCTTAGTATAATTCTGTTGTACTTCAATCATTAATCTCATTTATTACCATTAATAAAGAGGCTCGTTTCCGTTTCAAAAAAAAATTTGATTGACGGTTTTGATGCTGGTTGGTAGATGGTCCTTTTGTCTCCCCATATGTCTGATGAGGGTTTGGGCAAGAAGTATTCTTTTGGTGATTTAGTTCCACTAGGATAGTGATTAAGATCATCTCAAGGGTCAAGATTAATGCAATTGCAGACTATATTATTATTATGGTTATTCTCGGTTAAATCACTGGTTAAGCATCTTTCGACATCTTTTCCTTTGGAAAGTTCTTTGTACAAAAGGCTTTGGAAATCTGACAGTCCAAGAAGGATAAATATATCCATATGGATTATGCTGTTCGAAAATTTAAACCGTGCCTCAGTACTTCAAAGAAAGCTTTCCTCCCATGCCCTCTCACCTCATGCCTGCCCCCTTTGTGTTGATAACATGGAAAACATCCAGCACCTTTTACTTATTTGATTGTGTCTTTGCATCTAAATGTTGGTTCCGCCTTCTCCAAGCATTCAATTTTTGTTGGGTTTTTATCATGTATTTAAGAACAACGTGTCTCAAATTCTTGCTGCTCCAGACTTGAAGAAGAAGACAGCTGAATTGTTGTGGGCAAACACAGTAAAAGCACTTCTAGCTGAAATCTGGTTTGAAAGAAACCAAAGAGTCTTCTATGATAAACATCGACTTGGATGGAACGCTATGATTCTGCTTGTTTGAATGCATCTTCATGGTGCTCATTATCCAAATATTTTTAGGATTACTCTTCGCAAGAGATTGTTTTAAACTGGCCAGCCTTTATAGCCTCCCCACCTTGAAATTCTAGATTATCATGCCTTTCAAATCAGCCTTATGCTCCAATCAGTTTTTGCTCAATCAAGGATTATTATTTTTTGTTTTGTATTTGGCTTGCTGCCTTGCTTTATGATTCTGTTTTGGATAGTTTTTTCTTTTGGATGTCAACCTAGTTGAGATGCCTAGGTGTGCCTGCTGATCCTCCTCCCCTATTGCTCTATGTATAACCCTCATGTACATTGAGCTTTGTCTCCCTATTTTCAATATTAATAATAGTGAGACTCGTATCCTTTTAAAAAAAAATTATTGTTATTTTGGAATATTTACGGTAAGTTCTCTAAGCTTGACAGGTGGGTTTTCCTCGGTGGTGTTGAAATTGGTCCTGTTTGTTTTAATTATTTGGGTCTCTCTTTGAGGAGCTGTCCTAACTAATTCTCTGTTTGAAAGTAGTAAAAGTGAAGGTTACAAATGTCTTTAGTGTAGGAAATTATGAGGGATGATGAGAGTTAGTCGACTGTGGGGACCAACTGAGAGCTCTATGTGGGGAGCATTTCCTGTGGGTGTGGAAGAATTGAGCAGTGAAACTTGAGGAAGAAGAGAATGGTGTTCTTGAATCCAGCCGGAGTGTTATCTTTGTTATTTCTGTATTTCCATATTTCCGTTGTTGCTCTGTTTTATTTCTTTCTGTTTACGATATTACTTTGTTCTTCATTTCATGCTATATTCAAGAGTACCGAGAGGATTATCCTCTCTGTTTCTTGGCTTGTTGGGTTTTTCTGAGTGCACTGGGGTGACTTAGATAGATACCTAACAGAGATATCATTTCATTCCTCTCTTGTCGGGGGTTGCCCTTTGGCTTGCAACATTGCTTTCAACCCAATCACATGAAATATTTGGCTTGAGAGACATACGAGGGTTTTAAGATGTGGGAACGGTCTTGGACAGGCCTTATCCCTTGGCTAGGTTCAACTCCTTCCATTTGGGTAGCTACTAACTAGGATTTTAGCAATTGTCCTTTACCTTTTATTCTTTCGAACTGGAAATTCCTGTAATTTCTTAATGTAAATTTTTTTCTCCTTTGTCTCATGCTATCTTTTTTGTACCCCCATGTGTACACTTTCATTTTTCTCCCTGAAAGCTGTTTTGCCCATAAAAGTTTAGTTTATTTGAGTGCATTTGAAAAAGAAAAATCTTTTAGGTCGATTAGAAATTCAATTAGAAGCAATACTTGCTGAAATCAAGCCAACTTGCCTTGGAAGAATTGACTAAAATTTTGGAGTCTCGTCCTCCTTATATGAATCAAATGCATGATTAATAAAACGGCATGGCTTCATTAACCTTAAAAATTAAGCTGGCATACTCAATACTCAGATACTGACAAAAATGATTTGTTTTTGTTATGTTAATTATATTCATTGGTGTGACCTACCGATTGTGCAGGCATAAACAAGTAATGTTGGAAGTTTATGACCGACAGTGTGATGAAGCAGAAAAAATATTTGAAGAATACCACAAACGTCTACGTTTTTATGTGAATCAAGCAAGAGAAGCTCAAAGGTCAAGTGTGGATTCTTCCGGTGAAGTGATCAATAACTTCAGTGCAAATATTGAGAGGGAAGCTGTTTATTCAACTGTTAAAGGTAGTAAGTCAGCAGATGATGTGATTCTTATTGAGACTACTCGTGAGAGAAATATCAGAAAGGCTTGTGAATCTCTTGCATCCCTTATGATTGAAAAGATACGTTCTTCTTTTCCTGCCTACGAAGGCATTGGTATTCATTTTAATTCACAATTAGAAGCTTCGAAATTGGGTATTGATTTTGATGGGGAAATACCTGATGAGGTTAGAACTGTTATTGTTAATTGTCTGAAGCATCCTCCTCAACTGCTTCAGGCAATTACATCGTACACTCTACGGCTTAAAACTCTAGTTTCTAGAGAGGTGGAGAAATTCGATGTCAGAGCTGATGCTGAAACCTTGAGGTAAATATTTTCTTATTAGATTTCTATTCTTTATTTTAGGTCGATAGGTTGGTCAGTTTTGCATCCCACAGTTCCCTTCTTTTTTCATTAAGAGGTTACTGCTGAGTGTGTGAATGCTTTTAATTTAAATTTTACACAAAATGAAATGTGATTATTTTTTATAGATCGGATTAGGCTCTGTTTTATTTAAATCAAAACATTAGGTCAAGGCCATTTTACTTTTTGTTAACTTTGCAGACGTTATCACTAAACAGAGTATGATCTTAACAATTGGATTATGTGTATATTGCTACTTATTCAAATTGGATGTGAAGGTTTTATTAAAATGAAGAAAGATTACGATACATGTGGAAAGGGTTGGAGAGTTTTGCTGCTCTCCCAATGCCAATCAACTCAGCTTTGTTTTGCTTGCGATGTTGCTTGAATAGCAGTTGAGAAGCTTACTTTTCTACTTCTTTCTGGTCTTAGCTTCAAAGATGTATTCCAGTTCTTGTTATCTAATATGGTTAAAGCTTTGCTTTGAGGGGATATGGGTGGAGAGAAACCCAAGAACTATGTAAAAGAAGTATGTAGGAAAGGAAAAAGTTTGGCTTTTAGCTAGATTTTTGGCTTCTAATTCTAGATTGTTCTTTAATTACAGTGCCTTTCTGATTTTAGTCAATAGAAATCCTTTTATGTCAACTCATGTCTTTAAGTAGATAGCGTTAGTGTATTTTTCTTTTTATACAGGAAAAAATGAAAGAATACAATAGCGTACAAAAACACAAGTCACCAAAACACTCCCTACTAAAAGTAAATAAAATGTTACCAAGAGAATAGTTACAAAAAAACTTAGAAACTAAAGTCCAAACCATCTGGTCGATCTTCTCTTCTTATGATATGCGTTTCTTATTTAAAAAATAACTATAATCATAAAAAAGAGGTGGTTCTAACATCGACTTGACTTAACCTGAAGGCTTGTTGCAAACATTCTTGGGCTCATCTTTCTAGGATTAAACTATTTCAGACCTTTGCAAACTATCATATACTGAGAAGTGATAAGTGAAGTACACTTTCAATTTTATGACAAAAAGAAAAGGATGATCCCTAAGTATGACAAATAAACTTAGGTCAGGTTGAATTACATCTTTTGTCCCCATACTTTCAAGTTTGGGTAATTTTGTCACCAAAACAAGTTTAAAGCAGCTGACCTGAGTACCGTGATCATTAATGCGTTTTAGAATATTGTTGACCTAAGAAGCACTAACACTTCTAAGATGACTAAGTGTTGGTGTTGAACACGTGTCCGACAATGACACGCCCTCAACATGTGTCCGACACGACAACTGGTCTGTCAATTATTTTATTATTATTTTTTAATTTTGGACACGCCTAGACACGGTCGGGACACTTCTAGGACAACCTGAAGATTTGGGAAGAAAAAATTTACTAAAATGAACATTTTAAAAGCCCAAAGGCAGACCATCAATCCCACATTTTAGGGTTATTATTATTGTCTGTCCTTTCCTTTTCCTAAAAAACCGACCTCCCACAGCCACAATATCACTCATTTCTCCACGTCCAAATGGTCACACCCCATTCACGTACAAGCCTTCACACATAAATTCATGAATTCTATGGTGTTTAACTTGTTATTTTGATGTTTTCAAATGAAATATTTGACAATATGTTTATATGCAAGTCATATGTAATTTTTTTAATAAAAAAATAATGTGTCCCCAATGTGTCGTGTTCTAATTTTCAAAAAATTGGGTGTCGCGTGTCGGTGTCCGTGCTTCCTAGTTGTTGACTACATCAATGTCATGTTTATTTACAATACTGTTACCCTACAACACTCATGCAAGGGTAGGGTGGTCTTCTCCCATTTTCATTTTGCTCTGGTAATGTTAATTCATTTGTCTTTCTAAATCATGTTTCTTGCCTTTTCTGAGGAGATGTCAGGTCGAAGATTAATGGGGCAAGTCTAATGTCCTGGGTATCAATCGTGAGGAGGACTAGATTAAAAGATGTGCAGATTAGGTTAGGTGCAAGGTGGGGAGTCCACTTCTTACCTGGGTTTTCTCTTGTCTAGGATTTAGGAAGCACATGTACTTTTAGTTGCGTAGAGAATCGGTATCAGATACATATCAGATATGAATACGTCCAGATATGTGGTAGATGTGTAAGAAGTGTTATTTGAAGTATATGATTTTTTTTTTTAATTTTTAGATGCGCGTATCTGCTTCTAGATACGTGAAGGGGATACTATGGGTCATTTTTTTTTCAAATTTTAGCCCAACCACTTTAAAAGTCCAACCCACAACCCATCTTATTAAAAAAAACCACTTAAATCTAGCAATCCAAAGCAAAATAGATTAAAAATGATAAAAATAATAAACAACAAAAACATAAAAAGATCCGAAACATAATTAAATCTTCATTATTCCCCTCTTTCTTACTATCTAAATCATGATTCACATTCCCCTCCATCCTCAACTTCATTCTTCAATCTTCATGTTCTACTTCCTACTGTTGCTCTAGTCGCTCAACCACCACTCGATCGTGCTAGATTTTGTTTTTCCAAGTTTTCACTCTTCTTAATCTACTTTAATCTAACTTAAAATAAGCATTATAACAACTAATGGGTGTGTGTATATATATATGATAACGTATCTTCAACGTATCCGTATTTGTGTCTGTGCTTCTTATCCTTTGGGAATAACTCGAAGAATGTCTCCTTATGGGATCTCGTGATAGATAAATGTTGTAGTAGGTTGGATTCTTAAAAGAAGGTTTTTTCCCCTCTAAAACTGGCCGTCTTGCTTTGATCAAGTCTTTCTTGAGTGACATTCTGGTTTGTTTTTGCCCGGTGGAGGTGTGCAAGTGTTTGGAAAGAATGAAGTGCGACTTCCTTTGGGAAGGGGCTGATGAAGGAAAAGGAAGGCTCGCACCTTATTAGATGGGAGGTTGTCGAAAAACCGGTGTGTTTGGGGGGCTTAGAATTTGGGAACCTTAGGATTCGTAACAATATCCTTTTAGCCAAATGGCTGTGGCACTTTTCTGTTGAGCCCAATTCTCTTTGGTGTAGGATTATCTAGTAAACATGGCCCCATCCTTCTGAGTGGTTGGATAAAGGGACTAAAAACACCTATTAGAATCTTTGGAAAGATATCCGGAAAGAGCTCCCTGCCAATGCTCTTTAGGTTTGGTGTGTGGTGGGGGAAGGGAGGGAGACGTGCTTCTTGGAAGATTATTGAGTGCGGAAAAGAACTTTTGGTGAGCTATTTCCCTGGTTGTATCATCTGTCTTCTTATAAAAACCATCTTGTAACAGATGTTCTTGTGTGGACTGAGATCTCTTGTTCGTTTTTGTTTTGGTTTCATTGTGCTCTTTCCTACAGGGAAACAATGGATGTGGTGGCTCTTCTTTCTCTTCTATGAGAGGCACCCTTTTTGTCGTGGGAGGAGAGATGTGAGCGTTTGGAGCCCTAGTCCTTTGGAATGGTTCTCGTGTAAGTCTTTCTTTTAGTGTTTGATTAACCATTCCTCCACCAGCGAGTTCGTCTTTTTGTCGTTATGGAGGATTATGGTTTCTAGAAAGGTCAGATTATTTACTTGGCAGGTTCTTCATGGTTGTCTTAGAACGTTGAACAAGTTTGTAAAGAAGTCGCCATCGATGGTTGGGCCTTTCTGCTGTATTTTGTAGGAAAGCGGCGGAAGACTTAGACTTCTTTGGCGTTGTGATTTTGAGAGCAATGTTTGGAATTTTTTTTCCTGACGTTTGGTATATTGTGTGCCTGCCAGAGAGATGTTGGACATATGATCGAAGCGTTCCTCCATCTGCCACTGCCTTTTGGGAGAGAGGCCGGTTTCTTTGGCGTGTTTGTGTTTGTGAAATAATGTGGGTTATGTGGGATGAGAGGAATCATAGGTTGGTTAGAGGGATTGACACACAGGGATGCTAGAGATATTTGCTCTCTTGTTCGTTTCATGTTTCTCATTAGGCCTCAATTTTGAAGGCTTTATGTAACTATGTTTTAGATATGATTTTTTTTAGTTGGGATCATTTTTTATATGCTCATGTATTCTTTCATTTTTTTCTCAATGAAAGATGTTTTCATCAAAGAGAAAAAAAAGAACAGCAAGAGTAAGGATAATTAAGATTAATAAATGAAAATACTTAAAAAACAATGAAGTACAAAGAAGAAATTGAAACTCCTTCGGGATCCCCCTCTTTGCCCTTGTTCTCTAATCTTTTACATCAATGACATTGTTTCTAATAATAATAGTGTTCAAAAGAAAAGATTGACTTTTTTAACATTCAAAGATGAAATACATGAAAATAGTAGATTTTATGGACAAAATGTATGGGTTTGCCATAACCTTAACGGTTTAACTGTGCTTGTACGACATTATGTATGAGGTACTTGTTTTTTTGCAATGTCTAATTAACATTTCTGTTTGAATAATTTGATCAGATACAAATATGAGAATAATAGAGTTACGGATGTCTCATCTTCTGATGCCAACTCACCGCTTCATTATGAACTGTACGGTAATGGCAAGATAGGAGTTGACGTACCTTCTAAAGGAACACAGAATCAACTTCTTGAAAGACAGGTCATTTTCTTTATCCGTTAGGGCTTCCATACCGAATTAGTATAGTTTGTAAAACCATCTAGTTGACTTTTGTTCATCAATTTTTCTGCTTACTTTTATTCAGACTGGTTTTTTCTTATTCAATATAATTTCATATTATAGTTTGTAGTCTCTCTTTTATGTGTCTTTAAGATTTATTGATATCTCCAAACAAATTTCCATAGAAAGCACATGTGCAACAATTTTTGGCCACTGAAGATGCATTGAACAAATCTGCTGAAGCTAGGGACATGTGTCAAAAGCTATTAAATCGGTTACATGGTAGCAGTGATGTAATTTCTTCTCAATCGCTTGGTGTTGGAGGGACATCACAAAATGTCGGAGGTCTTAGACAATTTGAGGTAATTTATCTATCTGCTTGTCAAAACAATATCCTGTGAACCACAAATAGAAATTGTAATTCTACTTCCGAGCTTTTACCTGGCTGGCAATTGAAATTGTGAACTCTCTGTACTTTTCTATTTTGAATAATATTTGGTCGAGCGCTATTTATACATTTTTTTGAAAACTTTGAAATACTTGTTCTCAAAGCTGTTTTTCTTGGTGCAGTTGGAAGTTTGGGCTAAAGAGAGAGAACTTGCTGGTTTGAGGGCTAGCTTGAATACACTAATGTCAGAAATACAACGCTTGAATAAGTTATGTGCAGAAAGAAAAGAAGCTGAAGATTCTTTGAGAAAGAAGTGGAAGAAGATAGAGGAGTTTGATGCACGCAGATCTGAACTTGAAACTATATATACTGCTCTTCTGAAGGCTAATACAGTAAGGAGTTATATATTCTTTCTAAAGTTGCATATCATTCGATCTATTTTTTTGCTCCAATTTCTATTGTACAAGACACATTGGTAACATCACTTGGCTTGTCTCTTAATCCTGTAGGATGCCGCAATATTCTGGAACCAGCAACCTTTAGCTGCAAGAGAGTATGCTTCAAGCACCATCATCCCCGCATGCGTTGTTGTCTCTGATATTTCAAATAGTGCAAAAGAGCTTATTGATAATGAAGTTTCAGCCTTTTATAGATGTCCTGATAATACCATTTTCATGCTTCCATCAACACCACAGGTTCATCAACTAATTTCGTAGACTTTAGGATATGCTCTGTTTTTGCTAATTATTAGTTTGCAAATTCTATTTGTGAAATTCTATCATGCACCAACTACTTCGATTATTTCATATCAGGCACTGTTAGAATCCATGGGTGTAAATGTTACTTTAGGACCTGATGCAGTTGCTGCTGTGGAGAAGAATGCTGCCATATTGACTGCAAAAGCTGGCGCCAGGGATCCATCTGCAATACCTTCTATATGTCGTGTTTCTGCCGCCCTTCAATATCCAACTGGTGAGGGTCCTTTTAAGAAATAGAGCTACATAATCTAGCCTAGCTTTAAGGGTATTGAATTTGAGTTAGATATGTTACATTTTCGTTGATATTTGATATTTCCACTCATTGGTTTTGTTTGTAATCAACATAACAGGTGAATAGGAATTTTCTTTATATCGCAAAAATATCAAACATAAAAAGGAAGCAACAAATGATTGTTTAAGTGATTGTAATATAAATGATAAGAATTTTGATTTATTGAGAATCTGTAAATATTTATTTAGTAATTTCAATGAATAGAGTAGAATATTTTTTAGAAATATGCATCGGCATCGACATTTTATCAATATTTTCATTGACATTTTATCAATATTTTCATTGACATTGACATTTAAACCTTAAAATGAAAGTGCTACTTTTCCTCCTGCTTACCATCAGATTTTGTAAAACTTGTTGCCAAATATATATGATTAATATTCCTGTTGGTGCTTGCCAATGGTGCATAACTTAAGCCACACCCCCAAAATGTGTCGAGATGTAGGCATTGATCGTTAAGGCATCTTAATTAACTTCTTATGTTGCCTCTATCAGTATCATTTTATCCCATCATTTAAGATGATGTATATGACTTGTAGCATTTGTAGTATATGCTTTCTAACTTCTTGGATGGTGTGATCTATTTGGTGTCTTATTCATCTTTACTTTACTTGAACTGAACTTGTGTTATTAGGTTTGGAGGGCTCAGACGCTAGTTTAGCATCAGTTTTGGAATCTCTGGAATTCTGCTTGAAACTTCGAGGTTCTGAGGCCAGTGTATTGGAAGAGTTAGCTAAAGCAATCAATTTGGTCCATATAAGGCAGGATCTAGTTGAAAATGGCCATGCACTACTAAAACATGCTCATCGAGCTCAGACGGATTATGAAAGGTAACCAAATTATACTACCATGAGAAAATTTACCCAACTGTAAGCACTCAGTGTTGGGCTTTTATCCCTTATTCTTATGGCTGTCAAAATTCTCTCCATCTTTCAAGCTAGAGTATTTTTTCTGTGGGAACTGCTCTACATTCAATATCTTCACGAATTAATTTCTGATTAGCTTGTTTCCTTTCTTTTTTTCTTTCAAAAACAGTATCATATTTTCCTCAATAGCTTTGTCTTCCACGACTCACTTTTTTTCCTTTGAAATAGACTTTTTTTTCCTCACTGTTAAGAAACAGGGAACGGAACTTGAATTATTGTCATCTTCAACCATCATCTGGTTCTTTTTTGCAATAATTCTCTTCATTCAGTTTTCATGCAGTAAAACTGCATCAATTTTTGCAATTCTTTTCTGGATTCTATTTCTTCCTCTTTTTAAACTCCTTATTTTCATCCATTAGTTATTGAACCAAAATGGGGAAAGTCTCTAAGCTATACTGCTAGATTGATCAGAAAGTGATTCTAGACCAATCCTCTCTCCAACATCATGGACTTTGAAAGCAGCCAAACCATTCCGTAGAAACCAAAATGTATTCTGCATGGATTCATTGGAGTATCACACATGTTGGAGCCCGTACATTTTTCACCAGCAAGAGGAATTTCTGGGGACCCAGATTTATCAAGTATCAACCAAGTAATTAAACATCATGCCCTAAGCATTTCCTCCTAGACATTGAATCTTCACTCGATCAAAATCATCTCCTAGACGATCAATAAAAGTTTAATTAGACATTCAACAATCATGAGTTGGTCTTGTGTTAAAAAGGGAGACATAGTCTTAATTACTAACTAAAAGGTCATGGGTTCAGTCTATGATGACCTCTTACCTAGAAATTAATTTCTTACAAGTTTTCTTAACACCCAAATGTTGTAGGGTCAGACAGGTCAGGTTATCCCGTCAGATTAGTTGAGCTGTACGTAAGTTGGCTTCGACACTCAAGGATATATAAAAAAAAAATTAATTAAACATTTAAGATTGAAGTCATCATTAAACTTTGTCAATTCATTTTGTTAAACATTTTTTTCATCTTCTATAACAGGACAACAAAATATTGCTTAAATTTAGCCATGGAGCAAGAGAAATGTGTCACAGAGAAGTGGTTACCTGAACTTAGAGCTGCAGTCTCGAGTGCGCAGAAGAGCTTGGAAGATTGCAAATATGTCAGAGGATTGGTAAGTGACTCAAATGGTTATATAACTCTGCACTTTCCGGTTACTTGTTCTTTTCTGTTTGTGCTGTTGCTGTACAACTCTTCCTATTATTCTTTACTTTCAGCTTGAATTGTCTAGCTTTCTCTTTTTAGTATATAAACGTAGTTGTGTTTAGTTAGTTTCATTAAGATGCGATTAGCTCTATCTTTGTTATTTTTTATCTGTTCAAATTTTCTTTGGAGCATCTTCCTATTAAATCACTTGACTTTACCTTTAAATAAGTTTATAGAACCTGAACTATCTCAGCTGTGTTCATTAGCGTAATCATTATATTTGACTATTTGCTTTTATCGTATGTCAATCTATTAGTTTTATGGAAATTAGCTATCACGAAGCTGGGGTCTTCCCCTTAAAATTAGAATGGCTGCACTCTCTAAGTTCATTGTCAAATTGGAACTTGAAATTCACTATGCTTTACTCCATTTTTCTCATTTAATAGATCATGAAATTCAACACGTTTCTTTCTCTTTTTTTCCTTTTGCCAAATTGGAAATTGGTTTGTTTCATACTACACTGTTTCAAATACCAGCCTTTGAAATTCTTTCTATTCTTATTAATTATTTGCTCAACTAATTTGAGTGCCTTCGTTAATTTGAAATGTGTAAAGCATAGTTTGCTACTGAACGTTTCTCACAATTTCTATCCGTTGAATTTTCATGTTGGTGCATGATTTTCCATTTTAATGATTGATTAGTAGATTAGAATGGATAATGGTCCACATAAGTTCTTTATTTCTATCATCTTGTAATTAATTTTTTTTTTTAAAACTTTTAATTTTTTTTTAACCTTTTATAATTGTTAAATCTTGAAACATGACATGGTTGGTGATGCAGCTTGATGAGTGGTGGGAACAGCCTGCATCAACTGTTGTTGATTGGGTTACTGTTGACGGGCAAAATGTTGCCGCTTGGCACAATCATGTCAAACAACTTCTTGCCTTTTATGACAAGGAGCTCTTGTAGTACAAAAGCATCGAATTATTGATTCAATTGAAGCTGAATTGGTCAAATCATTCCCTTTGCTTGTATTTCTTTGTATCACTCACGTTAAAATTCATAACCACGTAAACGGCAAGCGGGGCTCTGGTAATGGCGGTGGGAAATCTCTTGTGATCTTAGTAACGGAAAGGTGTATACCACCAGGGTGAAGAGTGCAATGGTCACTATTTTTAACCATTTTATGGTTGGCGTGCAGCTAGGACTCCCCCGGAGTCCCCTTTCGTTACAGAATCTGAATGTCATGTTTCTTCCAATATTGTCTTACAAGAGACATGTGCAGTCAATGTATGGCTTGAGTTTTTGCTGCTGGTGTTGTTTTGCCTGGTGCTTATGTCGTATGTAAGGTAGTGATTCTTTTTCATAACAATTCTGATTGTAATTCTACTCATTGTGTGATTAATGGTCGTATTTTAGAGCTGGTTGGCGGGAGAAAGTAGAAACCTCTATCTTCTGATTCCATTTTTTAACATGTTTAACACTGACTTCAAATACACTCTTCCAAAAAGCATCTACTTTAACAAAGATTTCTGATTACCTGTGAAGTTCTGTTGCGTTTTGGATGTGGTTTCATGATGCAGGTTAGCAGCTTTACATTTTGGTGTCTATCTTTACGAAATGTGAGGACCAACTCCTATTATGTGGCAACTCTACAATATGCCCGAATCACGAAGGTTAACTTTAATGGGTGGTAGATGCAAGGTAACAATGGTTGTTGAAGCAGGTGATGCTGTGAATTTGAATTCTCTTTTTGCCACTTTATATTTGTGACGGCCATGCCAAATATGCAGAATTTTTAAGTCTGACAATAAAGAACTACTTTGTTATTAGCTCTCTGATGAAATGTCAAATCTTTTGAATATTTGCAATGAGACGCTAACACGATTTTATTTATCAGAAATTTGGGAATTGGTTCTAAACTGTTTAATTTTTAGCTTGCTCAACCTTGCAGCTAACCTTGCAGCTAGGTTTTGGAGTGTTCTTGTAACTGTGTGGATGTAGGAAGTAAAACACAGAAAAATAAAGTGCAAGAATGTAAAAGTATGAAAAATGTTAAGGGGCATAGACTGAGAGTTTGATTCACTGAATTGTTCGTTTGATCATAGAACGTCTAAAATCAATTTCTCAGGACCTATTTGGTAATGTTCATGTTTCCTATTCTCTGTTTCTGTTTTCATTTTTCAAGAAATGGAAGTGTTTGGTGACGTTCTCTGTTTCTTATTCTAAAAAAAAGGAATAAATGTTTCTCATTTTATAAATAATTATTGGAAACAAAAAAAAAAAGTAGTTTCTTCCGTTCACGTTTCTCAATTATTTCTATTGGTTTTTTTTTTCTCAATTTTTTTTATTGATTTTCTTTTCTTTTCCTTTTTTTCAATTCTTTTTCTATTTCATTTTCTTTTTCCATTTTTCTCGCGTGAATTACTTTTTCTTTCTCTTATTTCCATCTTTTTCCCCAAATAACCACTCTCCACGTTGTTTCCTTTTTCTTCCTCTTATCTCCATCGTATTTCCCAAATAACCATCATCTTTCTCTTTCTCTCATCGTCTTCGTTGTCTTCCTCTTCGCCTCACATCATCTTCCTCTACACGACGCCTTCCTCTTTGTTGAATTTAGGTTTTCGTCTTCCTCTTTGCTTGAATTGTGTTTTCGCTGTGGGTTTCACTGAATTTATGGGTTTTTGCTAGATTTCTGTTTTAGCCGTGAGTTTTTGTCTTCCTCTTTGCGGTGGATTTCGGTTTTCCTCTTCGTTGTGGGTTTTTGTCTTCCTCTCATCGGCTTTGTCCTTTATATCTCAATCTTCATCTCGTTCTTCATAAGATTACAAGAAGGCCTTTCTATCTAGGTTTGATAATTTTGTTTTTTTATGTTTAATGGAGCCATATATTTTTGTTTGATGTTTAATTGAATTAAATATGAATTAAATAAAAAATGAATTTCAAAGAAAATCAAGAAATAAGAAACAGTTATCAAATAAAAAAAGAAACAGAAACAGTTATCAAACACATTCATGTTTCTTGTTCTAGAAAAAGAAGGAACAGGAAATCGAAACAGGAAACAAGAAACAGGGAATGTGAACGTTATTAAAGGGTCCTCATTGATTCACAATTTATCATTGATTCAAGTGATTATCCTACTTGCACGATAATATCATAAGAACCTGAATCATTAATTAAGAATTTAATTGAAGATACTCGATTGATTAGGTTTGGTAACATTTCAAAACATTCTCACAATTGCTTAGTTTCTAAGAGTTCGTTTGGTAACGTTCTCGTTCTCTTGTTCTCGGTTTCTTGTTCCTTCTTTTTTTAGAACAAGAAACAGGAATGTGTTTGATGACTGTTTTTATTTCTTGTTTCTTAAAAAAAAGAAACAGAAACAGAAAATGTGTTTGATAGTTGTTTCTTGTTTCCTAATTTTCTTTGAAATTTATTTTTTATTTTATTCACATTTAATTCAATTAAACATCAAACAAAAATATATGTCCTCCATTAAACATAAAAAAATCAAATTATCAAACTTAGATAGGAAGGTCTTCTTGTAATCTTATTGAGAACGAGATGAAGATTGAGATCTGAAGAACATAGCCGACGAGAGGGAAGACGAAAACCCACGACGAAGAGGAGGACCGAAACCCAGGACAAAGAGGAAGACAAGAACTCACGGCTAAAACACAAATTTGACAAAAACCCACAAATTTGGTGAAAACCCACAGCGAAAACACAATTCACGCAAAGAGGAAGAGGAAAAACCCAGATCCAGCGAAGAGGAAGATGTCGTGTAGAGGAAGACAACGAAGACGATGAGAGGAAGAGGAAGATGATGGTTATTTGGAAAAGACGATGGAGATAAGAGGAAGAAAAAGAAAATCATAAGAGGAAAATGGAAAGACGATGAGAGGAAGAGGAAGAGGATGGTTATTTGGGAAAGGCAATGGAGATAAGAGGAAGAAAAAGAAAATCACAAGAGGAAAATGGAAAAGGAAAATGAAAAAAAAAATTGAAAAGAAGAAAAAGGAAACCAATAAAAAGAATTGAGAAAAAAGAAAAGGAAATCAATAAAAAGAATTGAGAAAAAAGAAAAGAAAACCAATAGAAACAATTGAGAAAAAGAAAAAAGAAACCAATAAAAATAATTGAGAAATGGGAACGGGAGAAACTATTTTTTTTTTGTTACCAATAATTCCTTATAAAATGAGAAACATTTCTACTTTTTTTGAGAACGAGAAACAAAAAATGTTACCAAACACTTCCGTTTCTTAAAAAATGAAAACAGAAAAAGAAAGTAGGAAACAAAAATGTTACCAAACGACGTTCTTAATCCAATGAATCGTGCTATGCCGTAAGTTGGACTATTCTAAACAACTTAGTAATTAAAGTCAGATAGCTAACTATCATTGACTACATGTTAGTCTAGCAAAACGATTATATAGAGATGATCAAATTTAACATACCACATAACATAGAAACAAAAATATAACATAAAAACGAAAATAGGACAAGAACAAGTATCTATCAAGAAATTTAGAAATTTATTATTATTATTCTTTTAAAAGGTTTTTTTAAGTACAAAATCAAGTGGTGCTTGAACGAAGCATTGCAATGTTGGTTTAACATTTCCAACGTTCGATAGTTTTTAGTAATGTTAGCTGATGTTTTTTTTTTATATTGTAGCAACGTCAGGTAGTGTTTTAGCTTTTGCCTTCTAGTATTGTGAAAAATCAAGCCTTGTCATTTAAATACTATTCTAGTATGAGGCTTTGATCGAAAAGAGAGTCCTATTGAAGAAGAGCTTCGTTAAGGAAGGTAAGTTTGACTAAGTGTAAGAGAGAGACGTCCTGTGAGGAGGGATACGATTGAACAAAAGACAATGCGTAAAGAAACGTGTAAGGCCAAGTGTTATCGTGATTAAGAAAACGATGCAATGAGATTTAGTTGGCGAGAGAAAGGCACGCGACAAAAACTAAAGGTTAGGTGTTGGGCGTAGTGATGCGGGGAGAAATACCTGCACCTAAGTCTAGACGCAATAAGGTAGACGTACTGTTGAAAAGACAGAATCACTAAGGTGAAGTTAATATTTTGTAGCTTCTCGAGAAGAGAGTCTGACGATGAGAAGTTTATCTTTCCAAGTAGATAAGCTTGGCATCTCAAGGAAAGTGTCCATTCATAACTGAAGTTGAGCTTACTTGTCGACTTCGGGTAGGCTGCGTAGTTCGGTAAAATGAGAAGGTGACATGTGTAAAGCGTGGAAATGACCCATGGACGTGAAAGAGCACTATAAATAGGACCAAAAAGATCGAAAAAAAGGAGTGTAAGATATTATCATTATGATAATACATTGAAAGGGAGTTCCGAGAGTTGAACGACAAAGAGAAAGCTGAAAGTAAAGAGGAAGAAGTGGAGTCTCCAGTGTTGTGAGTGATTCTTATAAACAAATGATTGCTTTCGTACGTTCTTTTTAAATAAAATTACTATTGTGAATAATTCTCATTGCGGTAAATGGTTTTCAAATGAAGGATGAATATCCCTGTGAATGATTTTCATGAAAATGTCGAAATGTTATATTATGTTTCTTACATTTGTAAGAAGTATCTTTTGAGTATTTGTGTTATTATATTCTTTCGTAATCTTTTGATCTGAATGATGTTGTGTTGATGTGCCATTCTGTGTTGTGGAGCTAATGTTTGTTATGAAATGATATTGGATATCCCCAGAGGCGAAAAATGATTTGTGAAATGTGTCCTAGGTCTAGGTGAGGGGAGAAACCCATTCCCATGAGAGGAAAAATGATTTGTGAAATGATAGTGGATATCCTAGAAAACTCGTAAGATGCTGGTTGAGATGTGTCCTAGGTGTAGGCGAGGGAAGAAGTCCAACCCATGAGGTGAGAAATAATTTGTGAGACACTAGTGGAAATCCCAAGAAACTCGCGAGATTGTGGTTGAGACGTGTCCCAGGTTCAAGCGAGGGGAGAATTCCAGGTCCCAGTGATGAGTAGTGATTGCACGATGATGTGAATCATATGGAATCCTATGGTTGTGCTTGATGCGATAAAAGCTGTGATTGTGAATTGATGAGTTGATATGTATATATATGTATATATATATGTATATGTATGTATATATGTATATATGTATATGTATGTAT